>CM031242.1:992611082-993811082 GCA_018340775.1 Taxus wallichiana var. yunnanensis
GATAATTCTCTCTGTAGGTGAAAATTAGGACAGTAGCTTTAATTTCTTTCTAACCATCCAAATGGATGGGAACCGTGTTTTAGAAATATGCTCTCGTAACTCCAATTTGATTTTTAAAGAAAAAAAAAGACATAAGTAGGGAATAGCGGTTATGGTGTCTTGGTAGAGAAATTTCATGAACTTCTATGGGTTAATAAGAAACTAAATCAACCCCTACTTGACTGAAGTAACATTCTGAGCTATATGAATGTGTATTATCGCTATGGGAAAACTAGTCTACAATATCCATCTTTATATAATTCTGTAATATACTTACCATAACCTTAAAACTATTATTAGTAGTTGTCGAACCAGTTGTATTGAGTTTCGAGACTATAAGTAGAGAACTACTTTCAGTTGATTAAGTGTATAATCACTTTTCCTGAAACTATATCACTTAGTTCACAAAAGCTTCCTAAAATTGATAAGTATTTTGTGATTGTTTGCTAATGGTTAATGGGTTGTAAGGTGGCAATAAACACCATTGTGGCTAGCGATATATGAAATAAGTATATCTATATTTTTATAGCTTACTTGGATGTAGAGTAAGTTATGAAATAAGTATATATGTATTTGTATAGCTTACTTGGATGTAGAGTAAGTTATGAAATAAGTATATCTGTATTTTTATAGCTTACTTAGATGTAGAGTAAGTTATGAAATAAGTAAATATGTATTTTCCTAGCCTACTTGGATAGTAGAGAAAGGTATGAAATAAGTGAATCTGAACATAACTGTATGATTTACTCGAATAATATAAAAAGGTAAACATAGTTATTTCAAAGACCTAAGCTAATAAGGTATGGAAAAAGGTAAGTTGAATGGATTTTGTGTTTTATCCTCTTATACCTATATGAGTTATTAGTTGTTTGATGAAGGAATAATTAATTGGTTATGTTGTTATTACTAACTTGTCCTCTTATGTGGATTATATGAATTATTGAAATGCAACTTTTCATTTACTTAAATGATCAATGGCATAAACCATTAGGCATGGGATAAAGATTTGTCATGCTCAGTTCGTATGAACTGACAGGTGCTAACATGTTTTGCAGATGAAGCTCAGTAAGGTGGAAAGAAGACCAAAGTTGAAAAGTTATCATTATGATTGATTTTACTACTTCTTGAAGTGTAAATCATTGAATTATCACCGATTCGACATGTTATTACAATAGGCATAATTTAGATACTCATTGTATTTGTACTGATGAGAATCAATGAAATATGAATGTTTTGATCTCTACAAAGTCTTGTTGTTTAAGCTATGTAAATGAATGAAATAAAAAGGTTAGCAGTTAATGAAGGAATCAAAGGAATGTGAGTTTACTAGACTTTTTATCACTGCATCCAAGTTGAGGGTACAATGAATGAATTAGTAAGTCAAGGTGGTAGTACTAATTGGACTAGCTTCATGATTGTACATCTGTCTATAAAATAGAATGATGCAATAACAATGGACATGACTTAAGGATATTCGTAATACGAGATTTGTATTGCCAAATTAAGTAGTAAATTGTCCTATGTGGAATTGACAAATGTAATATTATATCTTTTAATGAGAAAATGTATATTGCTGAGATAGATATTATATCATATTAAAGGTCTAATATAAGTCATGATGTGATAAAGCATTCATGAGCTAGAGTGATATGTGTAATGAAGTTTACTTCATTAGTATGGTTACTGATTAACTGTTGGTAATATTATAGTTTAATGGATCAGTTAATGATCAAAGGAAAAATATTTCCAATACGATTATGAGGATGTCAATCTTGTATATGTTTATCCTTCTCAAAGTCCTTTGTAAGGACACTGTTATGTACTAAAAATCTTAAGTATCATATTTCTTTGTAAGCCTCCATTTTATTGGGCATCTGACTTTTGAATCATCATGCATGGGTAACTTGAGAATGCAAGGTTACCTAATCAAAGAGTGAATACTACTCAAGGATTAAATGAAATCAGGTTCTTTTAAGTACAAGGACTAAAATGAACCATTATGATCTTATGATAAAAATTATATGATCCAAATTGGATTAAGTGCACCTTAAGGATGGGTAAGTCTTAAGTGTTGGAACCTAAGAAAATACTTACATACTATGAACTTATGGTAAGTATGAATAAATGACTTATTGTAAGTATGCTCAATTGAATATTCTCAATTAAGCATAAAATAAGAAAAAGGGGTATACTTAAGAAGAAAGGATAGGTAACATCATGAGTACGAGAAATATGATAAAGGAATGATACGTACTCAAACCTTTCAGCAATATGAGATTACATCACCATTATTTATAATGAATATAGATATATGGTACCAATGTTTCCCTATGGTGATATAGTTATATCAGTGGCATATAATGAAAATACTTTGGTAAGAAACATAGGCTTATTGGTTAAGCTAAGACAGTAATAAATCTGCAATACTGAACTTAAAATAAATATTGTTTTGATTTCCATATACGGTTATCACCAACTTGCAATCTAATGAGGTAATTAAGTTTAATTGGAGAAATTAAATATTCTTAAATCTAATAGAGACAAGACCTCAGAGGTGACTAATTCGAGGAGGAATTGTCACGAGGCTTAGGCTATCTTGTCATGATTTAAAATTACCTTAAAAACTAAAGAAAGATACCCCGCTCCAATATAGAATGCTTAGTGAGATAACTCATTACATCCACTATGCAGTTGTATCCCTATTAAGACGGTTGTCTTCATTTGGATACTGCTACATACTAGCTGTGTGAAATTGCCCCATTAAGAGTCTAGATTGTGGCAAGGTATCATAATACGGGGTGGGAAGTGATTCAGTACAAAGACACTTACCTCCCATGATGATATCATAGTGATGAAATAAGGGTACATCTTCCTGTAGTTAATCCAAGCATTGTACCTTGTACAAGGCTGGTAGCTATTTATAGCATTTAATATTGTGAATCCATGTAACTGAATAAGTGATTAAGGTGAAATGACAATTTCTTAATGACGAGTGTGTCGTCATGGGATTGAGCATGACATACATGACTCAGAAAAATTTTTCAAAGTGGTGTAAGCTGTTGATTACATTGTCGAGGTTTCACCATTATCTAAGATGTGAGATACCTGTGGATTTCATAGGTGGAACCTAGGTACACACTTAGGGGTTTTCACTTATATATCATGTCTTGTTAAAGGAGAACCAAAGGATACATTTTATGTATGGGATCGTACAGAGCATTGAGGGAGAATGAGTAAGTTCAGTATTCTCTCATACAACTACACATGGTTCATGATAGTTATCAAAAATGGATTACACTAAGGTTTATGTAGATTTAAATATATGGGTATTTAAATCAATTGCATAAAGTTATATAAAAATTGGATGAGAAGTAACAAAGAGGATGTTACAAAGTAGGTGCCTTAAGGGGCCTACCAGAATGGGGAATTGTTATTCACGTGACCATTATGGGTTAGAGACATTACATGGAAAAAGTGTCATTATTTGGTCTTGGCCTTGGTTTTCCTTGCACTAGTTATCATTGTCATCCTAGGTATCATATACATTACATTCCCATCTTCTTTCTTGCATCTCATTACTTTGCACGTTTTTTATCCATGGCCATGATTTGTAACACACTATTTTTAATTTTTACGACACATTACCTCTTTTCACTATCCTTTGTCAATGTCATCTCCCATGGGCAATGGTTTTAGTGTCATATTTTTCACAACATCCTATATATACTTGTCACACATTTGACACTCATAAGAAAAATAATCTAGAATCATTCGAATGTAGTTTTATTTGTTGTTTTACACCATATTCACATCTACTCACCTAGATCTTGGTTCATCTTACATATTGCTTGGATTGGATTGAATAATCATCTTTTTGGATGGTTTCTTGCATTATTTGATCAAATAAATTGAGTTTAGGACAAGAACGATGTTCCCCTTCTCCACCTAATAGCGATTTTTTCTCTCGTGTGTTATTTCTCTCTGAGTGATAGATGCATCAGTGACCACCCTATAGGTACAAGGTGAGTGTTCTAACCATCTCTTGTCATTTTTCATAGATAATTTCATTTCCTTCTCTCATTGTGTTATGTTAGCTTAGTATTACATATGTTTGGATGTTAGTTAGCATAGTACTCTTATTCATTATCATCTCCTTAGCTATCATCACTTCTATTTTAGCCTTCTTATGTATTCTTGTCTCATTTATTGTTGATACATACCTCTCCACACCCAACTACCGATATCTCAATAGGGATCCTTTCTTTACCTTTATTGTGGTCCTTGAAACCCTAGGATGACCTAGTATAGGGATTACTTCCCTCTAGATATGCTACCCTAGTGCTCGATGTATCCCCTTTAAGTATACCCATTGTATGCCATTACATGTGTGTTTCCTACTTGTTGCCTCGATACCCTTGTAGAATGATGATTTAGGAGTGCAAGTATTTGAGAAAAAAATTTGGCCCGCATACATAGCTAGTGAACTAGATGTGAATCCTATAGACCTTCGATAGATCATAGCTCATTAAAATAACCCATCTTGAAATTTGACTTCATTAAAGCATCAAAAAATCCTAAAAACCTTAAGAATCTATTTGTCATGAGACACCATCGCCTAGGATATATTTTTCTGCTTTCTATCACATATATTTTCAGACACCTTCAGCCCCTATAAAGACCCCGTTGCATAGATAATCATGTTTTTATATGCTCTTACATTTCCCGAAGTCATCGTCCCCTATTCGATATTTTTGGTAAGGTTGATTTTGTCTAAAGCACAAATTTACATAGCCTTGTTTCCATCTTCCAAGTTATAGAGATGTCACCTCCGAGGATATTTCTTGCACAATTAAACCCTTTAAACTTCTTTGTGGCATATTATTGTATGCCTACATCTCCTCTCCATTATCCTAAATTCCCTAGTTCTCATCCTATGAGAAATAATTTTCCTAGTCATCCCAATATCACCCGTGAAACTATGTTGTCCCAACCCCGTCCCTCCGATCAATTAAATAAGGGTCACTCATCATGATGTAATTTGGTTCAAAATTGAGAATACAAATCTCATATTCATCATCAAGAATATCAATAACAATGAGTACTTTACCCCTGATAAGGATGGAGGTTTCATAAAATAACTATTGATGTCATGGAAATGACCATGCAATGGCTTAACTAGGGAATACCATATAATGATCAAACTCCTCCCGTAAGAATGATCAAAATGAATCTCCCAAAAATCCCTCTAATGAAAATGAAAATCAAGAAAAAACACCAAAAATAAAAAAAAGTATTCTTCTATAGATCCTAACATGGTAATAGTTAAGATCCTAGATCATATGGCCTTATCCCAATTTTTCACCACAACTAGCATGATCCAAATGAAAAATAAGATGTTATAGATAGCATCTCAAAATTTGGTGCCAATCTTGCCTTCCTACGTCCCCTCCATTGGTGGATGCACATGGGAATCCTATTCCTCCTCTCCCTAACTGGAGCAAGATGTTGCAAATCGTCCAAAATTAATATTTAACTTTATACATTGTTGCATCATGGACTTGGGAGAGGCTATCCCTACCATATCCTATGATTTCTCTATGTATCTAACCCTCTACCTCAAGACCTTTGGCAATCTCTACAAAGAATGGATTCAAAAATACCTACACAACTCGCTAAAATTCTAGAAAATACTTTCGTAGGAGAGGTATTAGAGTGGTATAACAAACTTCCTCCCGACTTGATAGTTGACTTAGAAGGATTATTCAAATCTCTCATCTCTAATTTTTCAGAACAAGACCTTCCCAAAAACACTTTACAAAGGCTCATAAACCTTAAGCAAGGGGATCACGAATCTTCCCAAGGCTTTATTAATAAATGGAAAACATTTTCCATACAAGCCAACCATAATATTGATAATCAAAGCCTATGTCAAATCTTCCTTAAAGAACTTACACCCATTCTCCAATATAAATTCAAGTCCTTCTCTCCCAACATGTTGGAGGAAGCCCTTGAGTAAGCAAAAATACAAGATCATCCCATGCGTGAATTTGGATGTACTTATAATTCATTTCCTAAAATTAAAATCACAACGCATGTAATCAGCCCATCAAATCCTCCAAGAGAAAAAGAAATGGGAGAATGTCAGGAATCCCCTTACCCCTCTCCTCACTCCTTTATCTCATGTTAAACTTTTCCAAATGCTTCCCACTCCATGAATAATGCCCCCTTCAAAGTAGGCCTTGCCTAACTTTAGGGGTGATTTATTCCGTTTACGACATGCCATTATAGGGCATTCTCACAGTGATTGTAAGGAACTTAGGAAGGCATCCCTCAACTTCTTCCTTGGCTCTTCTTTTGATTACTCTACCATTATACAAGAACATTATGAGAATATCAATCTTTAGAAAGATCTCATTCCAACCGTCAAAATAAGCATCATAAAATACCCATGAACAATATTATGGGCATCATAGAGCCTTCATACAATCAAAGTCTCTTAGGTTCCTCATATATCAATGCAGCTAAGGTGAACTATATATGTAAACCTTCCCATAAGGATCTTGTTATCAAACTAAATAAATCATCTGATAATCCACCATTTCTTGATACTTCCCAAGACCCACCAACAACAGATCTTGCTCCTATATTTGATCCTCCACATGTTGTGTCACAAGAAGTACCAAGTAAAGACCATATCCCACCTTCTTTCAAAAATATGGCTTTAACTAAATTACCATCACACATGGATATGTCTTCTATTGTGCCACCACCATATTGTATTGTTATATGGAATTTGTTCCAAGCCTCATTCAAAATTTTTAGATGAACTAAACTCCCTTATATGCAAAATACCTTTTATGGAACTCATGCATACCTTAGATTCATATCGAAGGTTTATCCTCCAACAATTGCAAAATCTTTTAGGATACTTCTTGTGTGACTCCCAAGATTTCGACCACCCCCAAATCAAGATATCCACCATATAGAGACTACAATACCATCCTTACAACACTCACGTCTAGGTTTCTTAGCCTTGGAATTTGTGGAGGATGACATGATTACCGATGAAGTCCTATTTTGTGTAGATGACCCACCCTTACTCATTAGTTTTATCATTCACAATGCACAAGTGCGTAGGGTCCTCATGGATGAAGGATCAAGGATTAACTTAGCTTCTTTATCACTCATCAATAATCTTGGCTATTCCATTGATGACCTCAAGCCTACTCGCTTGACTTGTCGTGGCTTTGAAAAAACTAAAAAAAACCATAGGATGTATCTAGCTACCCATCACAGTTGGACCCAAAACAGTCCACACTAAGCTCATGGTTCTAGATCGTCCTCTCTCCTATAACCTCTTATTGGGTCAACCATGGACACATCACATGCACACAGTCACATCGTCCTAGGTACCAATGTATTAAATTCATCCATAAAAACCAATGCTTTAGGCATGATGTTGATCCCAATCCTTGGGATATCCCAATACCATTTCCTAATGAACCTTTCCTAATGCCAACTGCTCCCGAGATCCAAAGCATTCCCTACTCATAATTCTTTGATCTTAGGTCCAAAATATAAATTACATTAGTATATTTAGATGATGATGAACCTAATGATATTAAAAACATGGTCAACAATAACATGTTACCCAATGATATTGTGTATCGATTACATCTAGCTCTTCTACCTCGGGATTGATTTACACCGCAAACTAATATGGAGGAGCCAAAAACAATGCATTGACATCCAACCACCTAGAATTTAATGAACTAGGCATTGTGCAACTCTTTTTTTGATCACCCTCCCCTTTCACCCAGATATTTTAGTAAGCTCGATGTTTTAGCTAAGGATGAGGGGCCTAATTTTGAAGGAAAAGGAATTTCCTTCGACAAAGTTTACAATTTTTGCTAGTTGAGTCTAGGAACTTAGAGGTATTACATTACCAATGCACCTTGGCCCAAATACGATCTTATCGACTCGAATCTAATACCATCAATGCATCTTACAAACTCCCTATCTATGACACTAGCAACAATGAGGATGAGGAAGAAACACTTCCTTACGTTCCTCTCACTAATCCACCACTCCTCAATACCCCATGGGTCATCGAGAAAATATCTAAATATTCTTTGTGTCACACTCCCACAAACAATTCACCACCCTTGATAGCTTCTAAGATATTATTTTTGATCTATAGTAGTCTCAAGTGCTCCTAACATGACCATCGTTCATCCTGCACCCAAATAGGTCACTTTAGATGCTAGGGTTTTAGACGTACAACAAACCAACTTTAGGAAACATAGAGATGGTAGGTGTTAGGTAGGGCTAGAAATCAATTTGGAATACCATGGGCCTCTCCCTACCCTAGAAAATGATGATGCTATTCTAGAACTCTTATATGCTTGAGAAGATAAACTCCTTGGCATCATCATAAGTTGGGAAACTTATCTAGAAAACCAATGCACTTTTACGATTATGTCGCTACTTTCAATCCTAGCCGAGACAAAGTGGCCAAATTACTTGAGGCCCCGTCATTTCGGGATGAAAATGCTATGTTGGCTGAATTAACCTTTAGTATACAACTTGATAATGATCCCACACACGTATTCATCTTTGGTGATCATTTTCCCCACCTACATGAGTGTCACATAAAAGTATTATGAAAACACAAGGATGCTTTTTGCATGGGGATATGTCAATATGCTCAACATTGATCCTAAAATCATTTCCCATAACATCATCACTTATCCAGATGTAGCACCCATTCAAAAAAAGATAAGTAAGTTCCCTCCCAAGATCAAGGATTTATGCCATAAGGAAATAGTCAAACTCTTAGATGTGAAATTCATTTGTACGGTGGAATATTTTGAATGGGTGTCCAATATCATCCTAGTTCAGAAGAAGGCTACCTTAGCCATCCACATTTTCATTGACTTTAGAAACCTTAACCTCATTTTTCCTAAGGATAACTTTCCCTTACCCTTCATCGACGCTAGGATTGGGTACAAAATGTTATCTCTTATGGATGGGTTCTCGGGGTATAACCAAATCCAGATTGCTCCTAAATATCAACACAAGACTACCTTCACTACAAAATGGGGCACTTATTGTTACATAAAAATTCCCTTTGGAATCAAAAATGTCGGCACAACATATCAACATGCCATGACACACTTCTTTCACAACATCATATACAAAGTCATCAAAATATATTTCGATGATCTACTCATTAAATCTTGATGCACCGATGATCACACTCATGACTTGAAATTGCCTTAGGATGCCTTTATAAATACAAGGTTTGGCTCAATCTCGGAAAATGCATATTTGGGGTGACGCAAGGAAAAATCATAGGATTCTTGGTATCTAAGTGTGGTATCAATGTCGACCCAACAAATATTAAAGCTATTCTTGACATACCATGACCATCCTCCATAGCAGATATATGCACTTTTCTCTAAAAACTTAGGGCAATCTGATGATTTTTCCCCTAGTTTACCTATCATACTCATGTCGAAATATGCTAATTTAAAAATCCACTAAGGTAGAATCGAACAAAGACTTTCAACAAGCATTCAAAATGTGAAACACTCTTTTCCTCATGTTACCAACACTACACCTCCTCCTTCGAGATACGACCTCTCTGCTATATACCTCTTCCACTCTGGTGTCTTTTGGGGAAATGCTAGCACATAAAGATGAAAAAGGAAAGGAGCATGTCGTATATTATATTATTCGAGCCTTACTAGATTATGAAGCATGATATATATCCATTGAGAGATACTTTTTAGCCATATACTACGTAGCTACAAAGTTATGTCACTATATGTTGTATCAAACCACCTACGTCATTATCCATACAAATCATTTGTGGCACTTCTTCTTCTCACATTTTATCCTCCCCATGTATTACATTGGGAAATGGATGGCCCTTATGGAATTTAACCTTTGTATCATCAAGCGAAACACTGTAAAAGGCCAAGTCATCTACCTCCATCTCTCCTCCTCAACCCATCCATGACACATTACCCGAAGAGAGCATAAACAACATTATTTCCATCAAATACTACTACTATAGCTTCACATCCGATCTTGAGGCACAGGTCCTCCTTCGATGTCGGTATTGTAAGACTTGTTTCACCAAAAACCAACCTAATGGCCACAACCATTGAGGATGAGATCATCATCAATCTCCATGAGGATACATGGATGCTACACTTTGATGGGACAAAGTACCTCCAAGGAGTTGGAGTAAGCTATGTACTCACCGATCCCTCTAGCTAGGATTTCCTCTCTCCTATAAACTTGAATTTGAGATCACCAACAACATGGTGGAATATGAGGCTCTTATCTTAGGTATAAAAGTTTCCTTAGCTAAGGGTGTCTCTTATCTCCATGCCATGGGGGATTCTCAATTGGTGTGTCAACAAGTTAGTGGTGCATACCAATGTCACAAAAAAACCTTAAAAACTATTATGACTTAGTTCAAGAATTAATGCATGATTCACTTCATTTAATATTGAATCAATATTACATGAACAAAATTCCTTGGTTGATTCTTTAGCCACATTTGTCACTCGCCAATCACATTGTGATTCTCATGACGATGCTCTTATAATAATTTGTCAAAAACCAGTCACTTCACCTCATCTAAACATTTGGGATGTCTGTCACGATGAACCAACACGACCCTGCACATGACCCTTAGAATGCCGACATTCGTCAATTTATACAATACTAGACATACTTAAATGGTATCGATCCTTGAACGCAGCTACGAGTGTGTAAAAAATTCCCTCAAATACGTAATTAACGATGGCATCTTATATTATCACAAATTTTAAGGTACCTTACTCTAATGCGTTAAAAATATGAGGTCCCCCTTTTCTTAAAGGAAGCACATGGGGAACTGTGGCCATTGTAGCGGTCATGCTACTGCATGCAAGTGCTTACTTATGGGTTACTATTTACCTACATTCAAATATAATGTGCATGCCTTTACCAAAAAGTGTTGACCTTACCAATTTCATGATGACTTGATTCATTCCCCCAAATGAGTTACGAATCTATCACTGCTCCATGGCCCTTCAATATATGGGGATTGGATTATATTGGGAAATTTCCTCGGTCTCAAGATGGTCATGTCTTCATCATTACAGCCACGTAATACTTTACTAAGTGGGTTGAAGTCATGCCTCTCACTAAAATATTTGGCCTTACCACATCTAAATGTGTCCTTAATCAGATCATTTGCCACTTTAGAAATTTCCATACCATCATATCTGACAATGGTGGGAGATTCAAATGCAAATAAATGAAGCAACTTTACACTAAGTTTAAAATTAAACATCGATTCTCAACACCATATCATCCGTAATGCAATGGAAAAACCAAGCATACAAATAAAATTCTCAATAAGATCTTACAAAGGATGATCCCAAAATCACACATACATTGGTGCATGAATCTATATGTAATGAACCGTTACACCAAAATCTTGAGGCGTTAATGAAATACACACATGAGGATCATAACATCCCACCATGCTTCGTATCCCAAACATCAAGCTATATTTTCACCCGTATAGTGGGACCATGCCCTACCCTATACGAGCCCTAGGTAAACACTGCAATGCCAATGTAGCCACCTATGTCGGGACTCAAACCTAGGTGGTTTCTCTGATACCAAATGTAATGAACCGTTACACCAAAACCTTGAGGCATTAGTGAAATCCACACATGAGGATCATAACACGATATCCTACATTATGGGCATATTGTACCAATGTTTGTGAGGCCACTATGGAAACCTCATTTTCACTTACCTATGGAGCTGAGGTGGTCCTTCTACTAGAGGTGGAACTTCCTTCACTTTGCATTTCCCTTCATGGTATTATTCCAGATGAGGAACTTTTTGAAGCTCATCTCCATGACCTTGACCTATTATAATAATGACATGACAAAGCATACACTCATAATAAAAACATAAACAATGCCTTGCCAAATAACACAATAAACTTGTTTGTCTACATACTTTTGACATCGGTGACCTTGTCGTAAAAATTAATTATACACATGAAAAAGAAGGAAAATACGCTCAGAAATGGTGGGGTTCCTACCTCATCAAATATATCATAGGTCCTAATACATATTGTCTTCAAACCAATGAAGGCCACATCTTCAAATAACCAACAAATGCTCAATTCCTCAAAAGTTTCACATGTGAAGGACCTCGAGAGTTTCGGTACTCAACTACCATCTCTTGTCCTTCTTCTCAAATTCACTACTTCATCAACCTTTACCTTCTCTTTAACAACTAACAACATTATCAACATTTTGGCTTTGTACACCCCATCTTTCCCATTAGATTACCGTGGTATTATGCACATCCTCGCTTAGGCTCATGGCCTTACTTGCATTTTTATACCTATTTAATGATAGTCTATCTTTATAACATCCATCTCATTTTTTTGCACTTTTCAGCGTTTTTATCCACCCTTTGGGATAATCATCCATCTTCTCTTTATTTACACCTTCATATTTATGACAATTTCTCTTTATAGCTTCTACTTGTATGGTTTTTTTTTGCTTTTCAAAGATCGCTACCCATCACTTGGCTTTGACACTATGACACCATACCATCATGATATCACGACATGGACATCCCATGGGCCCCTAGATATGTGATTTATGTCTTATTTTACTGATGATCCTCTAGTGTTTCCTTTCATTTTTGCTTCTTTAGGGTTCTTGTAGCGTTGATTGCACCCGCATACATGGTAAGACAAGAGACATTATCAGTGCTCATTGGTGGATATATTTCATTTCAACTAGTCCTCTCACCATTACTTTATGTACTTACTTTCAATATCGGTGTTACAAATTATCTTTTTCTATTAACCACCCCATATTTCACTATTGCAACATGTGGTGATCAATGGTTGGGGCATATGTATACACCTAATTTTTCACTTTTCATCTTTCATACATGTTACTAACAATTTCCTTTGTGCAAATAAGGGTCATTGATGCATCTATTTCTAAATCGGGTGCCTTAAGGGGCCTTCTGAGAATGGGGAATGGTTATTCACATAACCATTATGGGTTAGAGATAGTACACACGAGAGAGTGTTATTATTTGGTCTTGGCCCTAGTTTTCCTTGGACTAGTTATCCTTGTCCTTATAGGTATCATATACATTGCATTCACAACTTTTTCTTGCATCTCACCACTTTGCATCTTGTTTATCCACATCCATGATCTATAACACACTATGTTTTATTTTTTATGACACACTACTCTTTTCACTATCCTTGGCCAACGCATCGCCCAATTAATGAATTTAATTTAAATATTTAAAATCAATTAATTGATTATATGTATTTAGTTAATGTTATTAATTAATTAACTTTAAATAATTAAATTAACATTATTAATTATACTTAATTTAGTTTTTAATTAACATTATTTAATTGATGTTATCAATTTTATTAATTAAATTTTATTTTAATTATTAAATTAGTAATTTTAATTTTATCAAAAATGTTAATTAATTGTTAAACTAGAACGTAAAGTGGGAATTCACTCCCATTTCACCATCCAAAACACTTCCCAATCGGGTAAAAATTAAAATACTTTCCACGTATGATACATAGAAGATATTTCTCCCAATGGTCCATAGGTAGTTTACTGAAATGCCAAATTTGGAAAATGGAAATTTTTAATCCACTTCCCGCTCTCACCCTCTTTCACATTACTTCCCACTTTCTATAATAGACGGAAACAATGCTTGAGTTAGCACGGAAAGAAACCAATCAATATTCTTCTTCCATTCATGGAACGTCAAGAAGGGGAAATAATAAAATGTTGTACTAGGATAAATCTCTTGTGGAGGTGGTGGTGAAACTATGTGTATGGAGTTTCAACTAGTGTAGAGATAAAAATGTAGAATGTACATGTGTGACAATGAACAAATAGAAGTTAGGCGTCAAATCTGATAAAGATTCTTAGTCAATGGTATATGTGAAAATTAGGACAAGGAAAAGAAATTAGAAAAGGAGGTGATGCTAGAGAAGAAATAAAATAACTTGCACCAAAGGAAATAAAACCAAAATGTCGGGTTGAAAAGGAAAAAATTACTATTACTTGCAAAATCACAAAGACCCCCAAATGAGTTCTATAGATCTACTTTTCTAAGGTAGAGTCATTTGGTGTGATTGCACAACATTGAGCTTTTCCCAAAGTGTGGGACTTTGCAAAGTTGGAAAAGCTCTCTAGATTAAAGTCTAGTTCGTTTTCCTCTATTTAGGTGCATACATGAGAACTTGCAGAGGATATATCTCTATACCTAATCTAAAATTTTCCAAGGAGACAATGCGATAAAAAGGAATACAAGAAATAAGAAATAAAAAAACTAAAGGTGATGCATTTGAAGGAATGATGAACACTTTGGTTTCTTTGATACACACAAACCAATAAACTACATACAATAATCAAGCACAAATAACTAAATTTATAATGAAAGACCAAATGCAAGAAAAACATATAGAAAGGATCTAGAATCAATCAAAAACGTGTTTTATTGCTCTGTGACTAGACCGACACATGCATTAAAAATAGCCGGGAGGCAAGAAACATACTGCAATATAAAATGGAAAGCCCGAACTCCACGAATTCCTTTGTTAGAAGGAAAGGGGAGCTCGCAAAACAAAATAATGTCCAACCCTTACAATGAGTCTCGACCTTTATTTATAGACTCAATCGGAGAAGAAAGAAAGAGAGAGAAGCGGAAAAATAGGTTGAAGCTCAACTACCACTATTAACATCTCCTATAAAATCTACCCCAAATCTGTCCCCAAATCTACCTTGACTACATCAATCTCTGGTTTGGCACCTCGAAGGAGGAAATGACGGAGCAGATTGAATCTAATCTAGTTGTTGGGGTAGGTGGATCCCACATTAATATCCTTGAAGACTTTCTCTCCATTTTCCTCTACATAACCTCTCCAAACTTAGTTTCATATCTCCATGGTGTGGACGAAGCTGAGATCTTTCCAATGGTGTCATATTTGTAATATTTCGAGCCCTTAGTCAAAAGATATGCCCCTTCGAAGTTTGTATCGGTTCCGTACAAAAGGGCGGGAAAAACAATTTGAAAAATGGGCATCCTTTCGACCTCTGGGACATGTGGAGGGCTGGCATTGGTCTGAAGGTTGTTGTCCACTCAAAATTTCCCACTCGATAAGAGTAAAATTTTCAAAATTTTGAGTTAAAGAGTTCTTCTCCTCAAGTGCCTAAGTCGTGAAGTTAAAAAATCTGTGTTTGGGTCTTTTTGTGTGATTTTCTCTGTCTTGATCTTTTTGTCCCATCATCCCAAATACGAAAGTGCATTCTCGTTCCCGATCGGCTAGATGCAAGTCCCCAAGGGCTTTCGCCTCATTTTCGGGCCCGCCGAAGGTTTTGTCCTAAGTGTCCCTAAACGCTTCGTGCGAACTGCTCCAATTTCGCCGAATCATCCTTCCGTGTACTTCGCACTTTCCTATCCTAAATGACCCAAAGTTAAAAGTGCGAGCTTTCCCATTTTCGGCCGAAACTCCCGAGTCGCGTACTTCGAGCTCTTTGTCCCAAATCAAAAAATGCGAATCGCTCCCATTTCGATTTAGATTTGCGAACAACATGCGTCCTTCGCGTGTTTTCGCCCAAATGTCCCATTCTCAAAATGCGCCTGTTTCATTTTCGGTCCGAGCTTGATTGTCAAGTCGCGTGCTTTCAACTTTTTGTCCCGAATGTCCCAAGTCCAAACGGGCTCATTGTTCCACCCCTGGCCGAAACACCCGAACCGCAGTATTTCGCACATTTTCGTCCCATTTGTCCCAAATGCATTTGTGCGTCCTCTCTATTTCGCCCGAACCGCCGAGTCGCGTGCCATGCATTCGCGTCTCACATGTCCCAAGCGTACCTAGTGTCATTCACACTTAGTTTTTCCCGCTCGCTCCAAGTATGATATTTTTCAAATTGGTGGTTGTGTATTCAATGCGCATTAAATTCATTCCGCTCCTCAAACGGCTATATAACCAAGCATACCACCTTCGCATTTTCGCATTGCTTCCTTGCTATCGTTTGCTCAAACCCTTGCAATCTAGTTCCCTGCGCAAATATCCCTTCCCTTTGCAAATTCCTTCCAGAGTCTAGGTCGCAGCTCCGAATCTATCAATATGAAGATCAAGTTTCAGGGGCAGGAGCAAATTTCTCCACTTGAGTCTGCCGTTAGCAATATCGGAGACAGTGAAGCTCGTCATCTCGACTTCGGTGATTTTTGGTCAAGAATGACAGATGCCCCTACGCCAATGGCACGTATGATTAACGATAGCGGTTTAGCTTTCGAGGATTCCCTATCTCGGTGCGGTGCTGACGTTTGTACTTTCATGCGGAGCTCATTTCGACCCCCGCTGAGCGAATTGACAAATGTACACGGGAGCTCATTGCTGCCGACGCTCGCTGCCATCGAGCTGCTCCGAGGATTCCTGGATGGACAATGCTATAGTCGTCTCTGGATCAAGCACAAGCCATGTTCGACCAAGACAGTGATAAATATAAAGCTCGAGTGGCGAAGTCTTGGTTGAAGAACCCTAAGAAAGGTCCTTCTCGTCTGACCAAAACCCTTTTCCGGGTAGATTTCAATGAAGAACTGTCAGACTTCATAATACTGCTGGCTCGGGTTATGGGTTTGCCCTCCACCAATGAATTTCATTTCTGGATGTGCCCGCTCATCAGCATGGTGTGCGAGGGAACACAAAGTATCAACTGGGCAGAGATCATCAGTATGAATTTGGCTGAGCAGCTATCCAACGTCCAGCAAACAAAGAAGTTCTACATGACTTCATATCTGATGTATACCCTAGCAAAGATCCGTGCAAGGGTGGTATTGTTTCTCCCATGTAGATGCACACAAAGATGATCCAGTGTATGCCTATTGCCCGAGCTTCACCTTTGAGACTAAGCCGCACCTCTTTAAGGGTCAATGATGCTTTCACCATGTACGTGGTCGATTGCTCAAGGTGATACTCGCAAGAAGGTTTTCGATGAAGCCATGAACTCGATATCGCAAAGATGGAGCCTATTTCATTCAATTCGTGAAATTCTCCTATATCAGCCGGTGCCGCTATGAGAGCACCCTCTCTGCGGCTCCCATGTTCTCGCAACGACAAAATGGCCCCGATTGAAATATGCAGCAACTAGACAAGTTGCATTTAACTTGCGCTTGAGACAAGAATATTTCGCTTGCACTTTCCCATCTCTCTGGGAAACTATACATGCAAAACAGCTCTGGATGCTCAGAACATAGAAAGAGCCCTGGTCCCTATCACTGTTCATTTCTTCAAGCCTAGAACCTGTTTTGACTTGAAGAAGTTCATTGAACAGAACCTCAAGATAATATATCATCATAGAGTAGATACGAGACTCCGTGACTACCGGGCCGACTTTGCATTTGATTTTGAAGCCGTTAAGAAGGCATTGTGGCAGGTTCTCCCTGCAATTGATCCAAGAACTCAGTCTGTACCAAGTTCCTGAAGGTCTCCAAGATGATAATTCTGAGCTATACTCTTATGAGTATGAAAATGTGATTAAGCACACTCCTCTGGAGGACCTGGATTGGAACAGGAAAGAGAGAGATGATCTGGCTGAGATTCTTGCTCCAGTCTTGATCAGAACTAGGGTCTGGTTCAGTAAGAAGATCCGAGAATTCAAGAGGCACTCAGGAGAATCCAGCTCCAAGATGATTCGACACCCATAAGGGAGGCATCGCCTCAGAGTCCGGAACACCAAGCTGAAAACCCCTCCTACCTCAACAGCTCGGGGACCTCTAGAATCTACTCATTCTCCATCTACCCAGGTATACAAGAAGAAACTCAAAGAGGTAAAGAAGGAGCCTACAGAGAATGATCCTCCAAGAAAACAGGCACAGTTGCTATGGGGCTAGAGAACATCATTGTTCTCAGTGAAAGTGAAGAAAGTGAGATGCCAACTCCTGCAAGTGTTCCTGAAAATCCAGCAGATAAGGAGGTCCAGAGCACTGAACTTCCAGGTACTACTGATTCTTCTACCGCCATTACCTCCAGTGTTCTACCCACATCTCAGCTTGAGTCAACGGCCGCATTGCACCTTGAGTGTCATGAGCTCCTCGTCTCTTGGTCCCCTTGCTTCTCCCCGGAGATTCTTCTTCCTCTTTTGCTTGGGTGCAACCTCCGGTTGACAAAAGGAAGAGGAAATCCTCCTCTCAAAGCTTGGGACCAAATATTGATGTCAGAAGCAGCTTGTTGGGCACTACTCCTTCTCGTGCCAAGAAAGCCAGAACTACTTCCAGGATTGTGTTAGATGCTCAAGGTCAACAATTCCTGGAGATTGCTAAGCCCACAGTAGACAAATCAGAATCAGACTTGCTGACATCTGACTTGGAGCTTTCAAGGATCCCTATGGGAGAGTCTACTCCTGAAGGTGAGATTCATAACCTCCAGGAAACAGTCACAAGGGTCATTGGAAGGGTAGAGAAAGGGCAGCAGACGATTGAGCAGCTAGAAGAACAAGCCCAAGTTCTCACGAGTTTTATCAAGTCACTTTTGTCTAAGGACAAAGTTTTGGACCCTACCCCCTTGACTGCTCTACCGCCTCCTGTAATTCTAAGCCAAGATGAAGTGCAAAGTATTAAAGATATGCACAAGTATTCTGTCTATGGCAGAGCTATCGAAGCCATGGTAGATGACATGCTTGTTGCCGGACTAAACTTCATCGATGAAGCTTTTAAGCTACATGGAAAGGTAGATAATTTGCAACAAAGCTGTCCTCTACTATTGGGGTAATGGATAAAGAGCTTAAGCTCTGGAGTAGTTGCATTGTAGACCTTCGCCTCATGGGCCAAACAGATGAGAACATCTTACTGGCGAACAAGATTTTCGATGATGCTAAGGACAATCTATCAAAATCTTGGGTCTACGAGCGTGGAAAATCAAAGTCCCGAGGAAGTCAGTAGGAGAAATGAAGAATAGGCGGCGAAGGGGAGAAGCTTTCAAGACACTTGACTTACACTGCTACGTTGAAAGATATGCATTGTCATCTTCGGGATGAAAACTCGGTGTTCCTCGTCCTTGTAAGAAATCAAAGCTCGGTTCGAGCTTTTGTCAAAGATAATCTTTTCAAGGAAGACTCCATCTCTAAGGACAAGATAAAGGAAATTTGTTCTCTTCAAACGCCCAATTAAAGAAGCAAACAAAGACTATCATACTCACGCCGAGTTTGATAAAGAGATGGAGAAATGTCCGGGATTTTGGACTCGATCCGCAACCAACACGTTCCCTCGTGGCGAGAGATATAGCCGAGTCATTGAAGAAGTTCAGCAATGATTCTCAAGACAACAGTGGGTCCCTCCCAATAGCCGGCCACTGTCTCCTTCTCCTTTCTTTCTCTCCTCTTTCCTTTCTTTTCGTATTCTTTGTAATCGTTAAGGTATTGCATTGGTTCGGTTGGCGGTACTTAACTATTCTTTGAATTAAAAGAAACTTTTCTTACTGAAGAGTAACCGACTTGTAATCTATATAATGGCCTTTCCACGCCATTTTCCAAAAAAAAAAAAAAAAAAGAACTTGGATATTTCTTTGAAAGTGTAAATAGATCTTAAAGAAATCAATACAAAAGGGCTTTCCGTTCTTTGTCTATCTGATTCTTGTTGTCTCTGTGTTTTCCTTTAATATTGTGAAGATCATTTTGTTCCTAACTCGTTTAGTCTCTCTGATTGCATACTGTTCAGTTTTGCAAGTACAGTGATCTTGTACAACCAAGAAGGAACTTTGTGTCCTTGATTAACAAATCTGAAGAAGGTTATTTACATAACTTTGTGTCTTTAAATTTAATCCCATTCAGCTAATGCAAATGATCTTGTCTTAAATCCTTTGAAGCTTCGCATACACGAAGAATTATTCTGCTATCTATAATTCTGAATGTTGCTATTCTGCTCATCTTCTTATTCCCCTTCCTCAGTCCTGGCGTAACTGATGATCCTTGTGGAAAACACTTTCGTAATATCCAAGTTTGACCATAAAATAATGTTCTGTGTATTTGTAAATAAGTTCGTTTCAGAATAAGGGAACCTCTCCCATTAAAGAGGAGGGACTTTTTGTCCCCTGACTGTTGCTCTTCTAAAAAGTCCTATTTGACGACCAACAAAGGTGACCTCGTATTTTTTTCTCTTGGAATGGCACGGGGTGACACATGGCTTCCTCTGCCGGCCCACTCAATTTCTTTATTTCTCAATTAAAGTGCACTTCTCGACAGATTGTATTCCTTGTCCGGGACACACGGTAGCTTAGCGCTCAATTGGAAACCCTCTCTCTATTCAATCCTTGAGTTAGCACCATTTGGACACTTTGCACTCTCTGTCGGCTTGCCACCATACATTGACTATTCAACCCGACTCTGGTTCCCTTTTGAGACTAGATGTGTGGAGGCCCTACGCTTGCTTGAAAACCTGATCAAGAATTTTCCTTTAAAGGAGCATCGGTTTGACACTTGGAAGCCTCCACAACTCTTTGGACTTTTCAACAACCTTTCCCTTCCTTTTCGGGATTTAGGCTATGTGGTGAACTGGCACAAGTTTGAGCCTCCACTTTTGGATCTATCCTTGTGGAATTACGTCTGCCATCATGTGGCCTCTCCCACCGAGTCGAGACTTTTCAACAGCTTGTGCTACTTTTTGGGGCTCTGACGCAGACTGGAATTCGCACTCATTTAAGCTTCCTTTTTGGATTCAACTTTAGATAAGCGTCATGCATACATGTGGCTCTCTCTGCTGCCTCCTCCATACTTAGTCAATTTTGGATTCCTTTCTGAACTGTTTCAAGCCCGAAAACTTCAAATCTTCACCTTTATTTCCCCCTCTTGATCTTGGCTTCTTTGTAGCACTACCCCTTTTTTTCTCACCCTTTATTCCATTGTTGAGTCTACCTATAACTTAAAAATAGATTTAAGACATGGAAACGGCCTAACAGAGTTGTTTCTTCTTGCAGAGGGTCATTTAGTCCTTCTCATCCCCCGCCACTCCATTGTTGAGTCCTTATGCGACCTCTTTACAAGATTTGAACAAGATTTCTCGGGTTCCTTCTATGTGGGGTTGTGGCTGATCCAATATTTTTCCGGGGTTGAAATATGGATAAAAATTTGGTGACTCACAGGGGTATCTACCTGCTAGATGAAAAGACCAATTTCCTTTTCATATCCATTGGGCATGGAGTCAAGAACAACAGTCTGATACCAGTTCTGCCTCTGATTCATGAGCCTGGTTGTTTGCACTCTCAATTTTATAAGAAATCCCAAAACGAAGGTTTCTGAGAGTAGAAAATTGTTTTGACTCGAGGCCTCATCTACTTTTCTGAATGGACTGCATAAGAGCAATAAAACAACACCAAAACTATATACAAAATTGAAAATCATACATGCTCTAAGTAGAACATGCAAAGTGTGCAAAGCACTTAAGAGAAAAGTAACCCAAACTACAACAAGACAATGTACACAAACACTTAGAGGAAAAGAAACTAAACTAATATGTACAAGGTGAGAACCTTCCTTCTAGTAGTAGTGCTTAAGATAGATTCCATTCACTGGAATCTACAACTCCTCACCATCCAATGTAGACAATTAGAAAGCATTGCTACTTTTAATTTTTGTGACCATGTAAGGGCCACTCCAAATGGCATCAAACTTGGAATGCCTTCCTAGTTTTTACTTATCTGCATCCCATTTCAAAACTAGGTCTCCTTCCTAGAACGTCCTTGTTTTTACCTTCTTGTCAAATCATCTCTTGATTAAGGCATGATCCTTCTCTATTTCTTGGATTGCATGTTCTCTGGTTTCTACCAATTCCATCAGCTCTGCATACCTAGCCTCCATCGGTTCAAATTCAGACATCTCCATAGGCTTCATGAGCTCTAATGCTAGCCACTCAAGTGATATAGGAAACACTGCCTCTTTCCCATAGACAAGTTTGAATGGAGAGCTACCTGTAGATCTCTTGGGTGTTATCCTATTAGCCCATAAGGCTGATTTGAGCTCTGTGTTCTCTGATTTTCATCAAGAGTTCTTCTGATGATCTTTAGTAGGTTCTTGTTTGTGGACTCAGCTTGGCCATTACCTTGAGGGTAATAGTTTGATGAAGTGCTCAAGTAAATCCCATTCTTGACAGCCCATCCTGTGATCTTGGAACCTATGAATGCCAATGCATTATCTGATATAATGGTGGCTAGCACTCCAAATCTAGTTACTATCCCTTCATAGAAATCTAGTATACTAGACTCATTAGCTTCCTTGAGTGCCACTACCTCAGTCCACTTGGTGAAATAGTCTGTTGCTGTCAGAATCCATTTGTGGCCTTGGCTTGAATTTGGATTGATGACTCTAATGAATTCCAATCCCCATTGCATAAAAGGTTGGTCAACTGAGATTGGGTGTAATGGAAGTGCTGCTAGCTTTTCTTTTCCCTTGAAGAATGCACAATTCTTACACCTTTTGATCCATGCATAGCAATCACTAAACACTCTAGGCCAATAATAACCTGCCTTCATGATTTTGAGTGTTGTCACCCTTGGAGAAAAATGACCTCCAACTGCTCCAACATGGAATTCTTGTAACATTCTCTCAACCTGATCTGTCCCAATGCATCTTAGCAGAATGCCATTTATGTCCCTTTTGAACAAGACACCATCAATAAGAACATATGGGATGGCCTGCAGTCTAAAATGTCTCCTTTTTGCTTTACCCATCCAATGAGGACACAGGCCTGTTTGAAGGAAGTGCACCATGTCTTGAGTCCAACAAGGAGTAGGTACATCAACATTTTCTTCCTCTTGATTATTCTGTAGAACAAAAATAGCCTCATTTTCACTTGTTTACTTCATCTTGTTGACTTGAGGCTAGTTGTTCACACAACCCCTTCCCACATACCAGCTTAGTGACCTTGATCTCAATGTCATACTCCATGACACGAGTGATCCACCCTACACGTTTTTCATTCAGATCCTTGTTAAGAAGGAATTCTTTAACTCCTGTATGGGAGACTAACAATTGGATTTTATTGTTTGAAACCAGATGCTTAAACTTCTTTAATCCTTTGATTACTACTAGGAATTTATTTTTGATGAAGGAGTATCTCACTCCATAGTCTTCTAGACCTTGATTGAAGAAAGCAATTGGTTGTTTTGTACCTTCTTTGTTCTGCTGAACTAAGATTGCAGAAATTGTGTCACTGCCACCAAAGGCATACAAGTATGAAGTCTTTAGAGAAATATGGATTCATGAGAGTTGGGGCTTGTGATATAGCTTCTTTGATGGCCTTAAATATTTCCTTTCCTTCAATTTTCCACCTAAATTCTAAGTTCCTTTTCAACATCAATGTTATTGGCTTAACAAGGGCAACAAAGTTTGGTACAAACCTGCGGACAAAATTGATTTTTCCTAGGAAGCTTTGAAGAGATTTCTTGTGGCTTAGCAAGGGAAATGGTCTTATTGCTTCAACTCTCTATAGGTCAATTGCTAATCCTTCCTTTGATACAATATGGCCTAGAAGCTTTGCTCATGTGGCCAAGAATATGCATTTTTAGGGTTCAATGATACCTCAAAACTCCTACATCTTCGAAACACCTGCCTTAGGTGGAAAAGGTGGTCTGCTACATTTTTGGAAAACACTATAATGTCATCCAGATAGATCAATACTATTTTGTTGATTAGTCCTTTGAATTCCATATCCATTGCCCTCTAAAAAGTGGCTCCAACATTGGAGAATCCAAATGGCATTTTTCTGTAGGCATAGGTGCCCCATTTAGTGGTGAAAGCCATTTTGAACTGATCATCTTCTTTCACCATGATCTGGTTGTACCCTAAGTAGCCATCTAGGAGGGAGAATCTCTCTGATCCAGACACCACTTGCAAGATCTACTCCATTGAAGGGAGTGGGTAGTGATCTTTGAGGGAAGCTCTATTCAAGTCTCGAAAATCTACACACAACCTAATCTCTCCATTTTTCTTCCTGACTGGGACCAGGTTTGCAACCCAGCTTGAGTGTTTGATTGGAAATATGATACTTGCCTCTATCAACTTGTTCAACTCTTTCTTCATCAGAGGCTCAATGTGTGGATTGACCGGTCGTTACTTTTTAACTACCTAATGGGATGAGTAGCTGGATCTAGTTTAATTGTGTGTTGTGCTAGCTTTGGATTGAACCCTCTTAGGTCTTCATAGCTCCAAGAAAATACATCTAGAAATTATTGGAAAATTTGTATGAATTCATACCTTTCTTGCTCGGTGACCACTTTGCCAATTTGAAGTGTTTTGCCTTCTCCAACTGGGATTGACTTTGAATCTTCCCCTTTGATCTGTATGTTAGCCTTTTCTTTTCTAAACTGATCATTAGGATTGAAGATAGATTCCAATGTCACTAAGCCTTTGGGAAGCTTGTTTGTATGTAGCTATACTATTTAATTCATGTATTGTTGCTCTAATATACTTTGATTTCTAGCTAAGAATTCAAATTCTTCTTGTAAAAATTAATGATCTGTGGATCACTCTCGAATGCCTACCAACATGTGTTGTTATCTAGCACTTTATTATCCTCACAACTATATGGATATGTGCTTTTTCTTTGTCTCTTTTGATGTTTTTGACCACGTCAAATGTTGCTCCAACTATTGCAAGCCTATCAGCAGCTTTTTTCTCCTTCCTGGGTATGGACACAATGTTGAAGGCCTCAAAATCCTCCATGAGATCCCATACCCTACTCTTGTAGTTCTTGAGTAGGTCATTCTTAATAGCATTAAGTCATCTAACTTGATTGGAAACAAGTTCACTGTCACCAAACACTTACAAGTTCTTAATTCCTAGCTTCCTTTCCCAATGAATACCATGGACCAAAGCCTCATATTTAGCAGTGTTATTTGAGCAGAAAACTGAAATCAAGGCTAAATAATAATTCATACCTTTGGGGGACACAATCATAGCTCCTCCTCCAACTCCTTATCTACTCCTTGAGCCATCAAAGAATAATTGTCATACCTCATTGTCATCTTTGTATTCTAGCATAATTAGGGTGAGAAGAGGATGATTCTCTTCATGTAGATAGTAGACACCTAACTCAAATTCTTCCATCTCCTTATAGGGGTCAAAAGCATGTTTTTTGTTGGCCCACTCATCGAGAGTCAAGTCTGAGATACATCCCACCTTGGTATCTACTTCACCATTGCTTAGGAGGTCTTCTTGATCAAAAGATGAGAAGTTTGCATTGATTGGGCTAGGCACATAAGATTCAATATGATAATCAACAATGGGCTCAGATCCGATTGTGGCCTTTGCCCCATACCTTTTTCTAAAGAGCATATGTGACCAATCAGTAGACAAATGGCCTCCAATTTTGGTAGTGAAGTCCCTGGAAAAACACAAAGAAAAATGTGGTGGCAAATCTATGATTGACACATTCACGTAAAATAGTCACATTGGGGCAGGCATGCAGAGTGAGGCTTAGATCCTTGATGATTACAACATTTTTCAACGTTGTCCCATCTAATTGCACTACCCCTCTAGAGATGACTTCATATTGGAGACCCAGTTGATCAGCTATTTGCTTGGGCATTACAAAACTACTTGCCCTAGAATCAATCATACAATTGTGCACCAATTTGTCTCCAATAATCAATGAAACATAGAATGGAGGAGGTCTCAGGTTCTTACCTTGTTATTCTTGATAGTTTTCCCCATGTTGAGCTGTATTGGTAAGAACTTTCTCTTGTTGGTTAGGGGTGTGATTTGAGCTTGACCAATTTTGTATAGCAGTTTGCAATAGATCCCTCTACCCTAGAATGGCCAATGACTCCCATAGTGAAATGTTCACACTTGTCCTCTTCATTTTCTCAATGATATTGAATGAGCTATCCTTTTGCTGCCCCTTCCCAGGCACATTTTTTTCTTGCACATGGGTTGTTACAACTGGTGCTTGAGTGGATTTGGAAGGTGGCTTGGATTGGCTCTGACATATTGGGATTTGCCTTTAGAGCACCAAAACCTTGTGGAGTGATGGAAGGTTGAGGATTACCTGAGTTCAGTGGTTGACCTTCTCTAATATTTCTCCTTTTGGACCACGTATTAGTAGCTACACTTTGAGAAGGGAACCGATTCATTCCACATAAGTCCTCAACTTGCCAATTGATAAGCATAGCCTCACTTAGAGATCCCTCTTGTTGAGCTCCTTGTTGTTGATCTCCTT
The DNA here is from genome assembly GCA_018340775.1 of Taxus wallichiana var. yunnanensis. Classification (NCBI taxonomy): domain Eukaryota; kingdom Viridiplantae; phylum Streptophyta; class Pinopsida; order Cupressales; family Taxaceae; genus Taxus; species Taxus wallichiana. The sequence goes on from CM031242.1 coordinate 992,637,417, forward strand.
CTTGGCTAGGTTCTTGCGACACCATACTGGTTTATACCATCAAGGCCTGATTTAGTGCACCATTAAAGCACATTGATTGGTTATGTGGCTGATTGCATGGGAAACACCAATCATATTCTTGTGCCATATTGTTTTGTGCTAGAACCAATTCCCTTGATGTTGAAGTTGTGTTTGGATCATATGACCCGAAGGTCTAGCAGCTTGAGGTTGCCCTTGGTGTTGACTTAAGGGGCTGGTGGTCTATTTTTCTTATATGGGGTCTAGCCTGATCTCGAGCATGGGGATTATATGGCCTAGAAATCTAAGCCTCGGTGTCTTTTGATGGTTACTAGCTCATTCCCCAGGTTCTAAAGTTGTTTCATGACTTCCTAGAGTTCTTTTGAAGTGTTAGATGATGAGGTGGAGGCTTCAGCTAAACTTTGACTCCTAGGAGCAGGTACAGGGGCTAATGTGGGCATTTGGCTAGTACCTGGGTTTCCTAACTCGGGGTACAATGGCATGGATGGCCTAGGAGTGAGTTTTCCAGCCTGAATCAAATGATTCTCAACCTTTATGGAAAGGCTATAGGATGCAGGTAAGGTTGTATAAGACGTATAAGAATTATTGGGCTATTGAAATCATCAAAGAAATATAAGAATTCAAATCCCTAAGAAAGTATAAGAAGGCACCTTCATTAGTGGGCTTCATTGCTATTGGAATCCTATCCTAGGTTCGCTGAAATATGAGGTTGAAATCTCAACTTGCTCATTCGGGGCTCTCTTGATTGTTGTTAGTTTCTCCAACAAAGATAAGTTATCACCTTTTTCTCCAAACTGGTTGTGAAGAGCTATGCATAGCTGGTTCCAATTTTGATAGAGCCTACTTCAAGGCTCCTGAACCATTGTGAAGCTTTACCTTTGAGTGAAGAGGCAAGCAACTTGACTATAATGTCCATCTCATGGATTTTGTGGATTGTACAAATTTGCAATATCTTGGACATGATCACTAGGAGAAGTTTGGTTTTCCCTAGTGAAATATGGGATGCTCTTTAATGCTGCTATCAGGACCGGATTTTGTGCATTCAGAGCGAGTGGGGGCATTCTACGGTGAAAAATTGACATAAGGATTTGGCTGAGCCATCCTGATCGGCCTGAGCACCCCTCTTGATTGAAAGAATGGCCTGCTAGGAGGAGGTGTCGATAAGGCTCTATTTGGTGGGGATAGAGACTTTTGGGCTCTTCTTCCTCCCCTCCCTCTATCTGGGGATAAGTCTAGATAGACAAATAATCCCTCCTCTCTGGTTCTTAACCTGTGTTTGTATTCTTCTCATGAACTTGCTTGGACTACTGGAACTAGTGGATTTGTTTCTTTTGGAGTAGCCAGATGTACAATCTTAAGAATTCTTAGAAGTTAGAATCACAACAAGTGCACATCAATCTTACTGTAATAAGATGGAGACTTATCTCTCCCACCGAGCATTCCAAAACTGTTAGTGCAAAATCACAAAGACCCCTAAATGAGTTATATAGATTTTTTTTCTAAGGTAGAGTCATTTGGTGTGATTGCACAACATTGAGCTTTTCCCAAAGTGTGGGACTTTGCAGAGTTGGAAAATCTCTCCAGATTAAAGGTTGGTTCCTATTCCTCTGTTTAGGTGCATACATGAGAAATTGCAAAGGATCTATCTTTATACCTAATCTAAAATTTTCCAAGGAGACAGGGATAAAAAGAAATACAAGAAAAAGAAATAACAAAACTACAAGGTGATGCACCAAAGGAATGATGAACACTAGTTTTGCTGATATACACAAACCAACAAAACACATACAATAATTAAGCACATAATAACAGATTATAATGAAAGACCAAATGCAAGAAAAGAGATAGAAAGGATCTAGAATTGATCACAAATATGTTTTATTGCTCTGAGATGATACAATGCATTACAAAAACCCAGGAGGCAAGAAACATACTACAATTTTAATGGAAGGCATGAACTCAACGAATTCCTTTGTTAGAAGGAAAGGGGAGCCTACAAAACAAAAGAATGTCCAACCCCTTACAATGAGTCCTAGCCTGTATTTTATAGACTTGATCGGAGAGAAGAAAGAAAGAGAGAGAAGTGGGAAAAACATGTTGAAAGCTCAACTACCACTATTAACGTCTCCTGCAAAATCTACCCCCAAATCTTCCTTGACTGCATCAATCTCTGGTTCGGCGCCTCGAAGAAGGAGGAAACGGTGGAGCAGATCGAATCTGATCTAGTTTTTGGGGTAGATGGATCCCACATTAATGGCCTTGAAGATGTTCTCTCCATTTTCCTCTACCTAACCTCTCTAAACTTAAATTTTCACATCTCCATGGTGTGGAAGAAGCCGAGATATTTCCAATAGTGTCAGATTTGTAATATTTCGAGCCCTGAGTCAAAAGATATGCCCCTTCAAAGTTTGTATCGGGTCCATACAAAAGGGCGGAAAACCAGTTTGAAAAATGGGCCTCCTTTCGACCTCTGGGACATGTGGAGGGCTAGCACTGGTCTGAAGGTGGCCTCTGTATTTTTCTCTTGGAATGGCGCGGGGTGACATGTGGCTTCCTCCGCCAGCCCGCTCAATTTCTTTGTTTCTTAGCTAAGTTCTTTGCTCGGCGGGATCGTATTCCTTGTCCGGGGACACACGATAGCCTGGCACTCGATTGGAAACCCTCTCTCTATTCGATCCTTGAGTTAGCGCCATTTGGACACTTGGCACTCTCCACCGGCCTACCACCATATATTGACTATTCAACCCGACTCTGGTTCCCTTTTAAGGACCGGATGTGTGGAGGTCTGTTTGCTTGCTTGAAAGCCTGATCAAGAATTTGCCTTTGAAGGAGCATCGGTTTGACACTTGGAAGCCTCCGCAGGTCTTTGAACTTTTTAATGACCTTTCCCCTCCTTTTCGGGCCTTGGGCTATGTGGTGAACTGGCACAAGTTTGAGCCTCCACTTATGGATCTATCCTTGGATTTACGTCGAGCCAACACACTGGCCTCTCCCACCGAGTCGAGACTTTTCAACAGTTGTGCTACTTTTGGGGCTCTGGACGCGTGGAATTCTGGCACTCGTTTAAGCTTCCCCTTTTGGATTCAACTTTGGAGAAGCGTCATGCAGACACGTGGCTCTCTCTATTGCCTCCTCCATACTTAGTCAATTTTGGACTCCTTTCTAAACTGTTTCGAGCCTGAAAACTTTGAATCTTCACCTTTCTTTCCCCCTCTTGCTCTGGCTTCTCTATAGAACTGCCCCTTCTTTTCGACCACTGATATTCCATTATTGAATCTACACTGTAACTTGAAAATGGATTTAAGACATGGAAACGGCCCGACAAAGTCATTTCTTCTTGCATAGGGTCATTTAGTCCTTCTCAGCCCTTATCACTCCATTGTTGAGTCCTTCTGCAACCTGTTTACAAAATCTTAACGAAATTTCTCAGATTCCTTCTATGCGGGGTTGTGGTTGATCCAATTTTTCCCGAGGGATGAAATATGGATAACAATTACATGAAAAATAGATTGCATGTGCCAAAGGAGATATTCATGGATGTTTTTCTTCATTCAATGAGAGAACATACTAGGAAATGTTCTTGAATATTGTAAAATTTCCAACATAGGGGGATTAAGGCCTAGGTAAACTAGGCAACGTCCTATGGCACTAACATTTAGCGAATGCTAATTTGTTTTATTTTACTATGGTTTTTATAAAGAGTAGATTAATTTATTAGTTCCATATATGCTAGTAGTTGTCCAACCTTACATACCAATTCAATTCACTTCATCAAAATAAAATTAAAATTACATAATTGTATTAAGAATATGATATTTAGGAGGCCTCAAATATTTATGTAAGTGCCTTTGTTCCAAGATTCTTAAATTTAATTCATACTCATGTATTTTCATACTTTGTAAAGTCTTGGATGTTTTTGGAGGAGAGATCAAGAAAGGTGAATATATCAAAAATGGGGGAATAGTTGGGAAATATATGAGAAAATGAGGGTTATAATATACTATATGTTATAGAATTAATTGGGGTTTTTAGGCAGTAGTATCTATAAAAAAATATATTAGGAAGTTTTTCTCGAATGGTAGAGGCATAACATATCAAGTAATACAATATTTGGTCATAGTTAATTATTTTTTCAACTATATATTTTATTTATTTATAGAAGCCATCAGCTCTAGTACTTGCTGCTAAGGTGCTTGTTCTAATATTGCCTAGGGTTCTTTCTCTAATATTGCCTAGGGCGCTCATAACCCTTAATTCGGCCCTGATTTCAAAGTGATGCAAGAATAGAATTCTTCATAGCCTTATGCATTGTTTTTGTTGAGGAATTAAAAAAACACTTGCTGGAGTGTTAGTTTGTGTAAACTTGTCAAGATAAGTTACTACACATGGCCCAGATTCTCATAGTTTGTGGAAGAATAAAGTCTCGCCATTATATATCTATCCTTAAATTTTGGAAAAGGTTTCACAATAAGGAGGTTGGGAGGATGCTCATGGTGAAGGAAATTCTATCATGGATAACATTTGGGAACGTTAGGAGAAATATATTGGCATTGATGTGGATTTTGTACATGGGGTATATCTTGTTCTTCTTGATAAATTGATGTTAGACTTTGGAAAGTCTAATACTACAACATAGAGATTGAAAGATACATGCCTAAAATTTCTACTACACTAACTTCATGTTGAAGGGCCAAATCCTTACAAAGGAGAAAATTATGTTTCACGGTATCAACAAGAATCTATTAATAAGACAAAATTTAAGAATAATCAATTTCATGATATATTTGGTATTCATCCCTTATATATCGTGAAAGGTGTTAATGTGAATCAAAGTACCCAAGCTCTAGTGACAAGGATGATGAACCTATGTAGGTTGATGATACTTTTGAGAAGAAAATTGAGATACAACCTTCTTTAGAGGTCTTGAAAAATCTGTCATGGTTATTCAACCACAAGGGAAGTGTCCCAAGTACACAATTACCTACAACAACTATTGAGGATGGATAACCTCAACCACCACAGATCATTTTGTTTATAGAATACCTTATTGCAATAAGTTCATTGAGTTCTAATTTGAGAAATTTTAAGTGGGCATATGGTCCTCTACTCAATGACACAATGTTGAGAAGTTTTTTTATTTCATATTTAGAGATTTGATATTATGGACCATTTAACACCTTGTTGATTGATGATTCCCCTTAAAAGATTTTGCACAATATTTTGCATACTACAATGTTTCCTTATCCATATAAATTTTCTAGCAATGTAGATGAATCTTGTGAAGATGGGAAAGCTATGGAAGATGATTTTGGTGAAGGGGTGACATTATTGTAAATAAACAACAATCAAAATTTGAATGAAAAAAATTGTGGAGCAAGTGATTATGTCGACTTGTTCTTGATTGGTTTCTTATAATTAATTCATGGAGAATCTAAGCTTAAATTGGACGTATTATCTAATTCTAATGTTTTTTATGACCTTCCACCATAAAAAGGTGTGAATACCTACAATATGCTTCTAGTTCGTTGTGTTATAGAATATCTAAGGATGACATAAGTAATTGAGAAGGACTACTAAATTATTATCACCCTAGTTAGAGGATCCAAATGTGGTAGGAAAATGTATTGACTTGATAGATTTCAAGACATCAGTTAATCCTACAAAGGTTGATTGGTTCTTCAACTACATAAGAGTAAGATTGGTAATTGATCAAGCATGTGTGGAAAAAGGTAATAATACTATGTGTAATGGAAATCAAAGCCACACACATCAACATGTTCTAAAATATTGGTGGATTGAGGATATAAGCCTGGTCAAAGGACCCAAATGTGGTAGGAAAATTTGTTTACTCGATATATTTCAAGGCATCGATTGATCCTACAAAGGTTGATTGGTTTTTCAACTACATAAGAGTAGGATTGGTAACTGATCAACCATGTATGGAAAATGGTAATAATCCTATGTGTAATGGAAATCAAATCCACAAACATCAACATGTTCCAAAAGATTGGTGGATTGAGGAAATTTTTGAACTTGATATTGATTTGTATTAACAAGTTATGGAACTTAAACACTAAAAAAGTGTTAAGGATACATCCAAATGTTAATTTTTGCAAAAGAAATTGATTCTAGAAGAAATTGGCATGGGGAGATGATTGGACCCAATATTTTCAAAATAATGTTTCAATATTGTGATAAGGTTTTCCTTGGTGATCAATGAGTTCATTTCTCATATGAATGAGATAGAAAGACTCTTGGCCCAATGGATAAGGCACTAATCTTAGGTGTCATGTTATAGTCTAAAATTTTTCCATGTCACTATGGTGTGGTCTACATTTACGCACTTAATTGAAATATTTTTAATACTTTTATTAAGTCACTCGAGTCAAAAATTATTTTAATAAAGTGACTTTAATTTATTAAAAAAATTTAATCAATTAAAATGGCTTCATTGTGCTCTAAGGTGATGTAATGAAACCCTAACTACTTTTCAACCAACTTTTGGGTTATAAATATTAAAACAGAGTTATATATCATTTTGTAAAGGATCTTGGAGGTTGGAGGAACTTTGTGTCCTATAGTCTCAAGGAAATAAAGTTAATAAAATTGTGTTTCCATGGAGATTGATCATTGTGAAGACTTTGTTGGAGAGGAGATAATAAGGAAACTTTTTCTTCCTTTCTAAGAAGAAATACGGGGATGCTTATGATTTAATTTGATTTGAATTAAATCTATATTGTATAGTAACTATTGAAATAAATGGTGTACAAATTCTGAAATACAACAATGACATAAGTAAAATAAGATGTAAAGTATGATATCCTAAGCAAGGAAGAGAGATAAGGGTACTTAGCTGATTTCTCGAGTGCACATGAAGTGATCTCGAGCCATGGTGAAAGTGATGAACATAATGAAAAAAATGTCGTAAATACTCACCGTGAAATTTGGAACTTGAGAATAATGTCAGACAGGGGGAACCCAGTGTGACCGAATCTAGGTGCTAGTGACTATGCAGGAGCTCAAGATCTACTTTTGTTGTATTGTAAGGATTTCGTAGTTATTCCTCGTTAATTGCCCGATATTTGCTCTTAAATCACCGAAGGTAATTGTAACTTGCAAAAGAGAATCTCACCTACGCATACCCACAAACCACATCAAACCTAAAAATGAAAATGTATAATGGGGAGTCGGGTGACCCCGAAAGTCACCCTAAGAGTGAATTTATGATCGAGTGTTGCACTACATATTAGACTCCATGTAGTTCTTGTGTGTGTAAGAATGATTCCCTAGGATGCCCTTGCAAGTTGCACTTGATAGTGGGTTGTAGCTAGAATGTAGAAATGTAATAGTATGTGTGGATGGAATATAATAGACATCACCTTCTTATGTAGTTGACACAACTCTTGTCCCTTGAGTGGATACTAGATGGATGCCTTTACGCTTTTTAGTGCCTTTGGAATGCAAGCTTAGGTGATGATAGTAATACTTAGTGTTTCTCCCTCATTTTGAACACATAACTATGTATTTATATGATTTCCTTGTTTGAATTTTGTAATTGACAAATGAAAGGCTGACCCATAAGTGAAAAAGATGCCCAAAATATAAAAGATACCCAAAAGGAGCGAGTAAGGTAAGAAAGGGTTAGGGTGTGGTTGGGTCTTTGGTGTTTGAAGACATAAAAGATAAACAAGTAAATTTTGGACTATGTAGTAGGGTGTGTAAGACCAAATAGAAAACAAGAGATAAAGAAAAGAGGCCAAATATATTTATCAACCACTAGTTTTCTTTCTTAGGAATCATGTAAATGCTAGCATGATTTTAGGACCTAGAAATGTACCCAAGTGCATGATTTTGTGTCTACATTTTCTCGCAATTCATGTTGTTAAGTGAATACTCGATAACATAAAGTAGATAAGATGCATGTACCTTATGATCCTATAGATCATGTGGTGAATAGCGTGTCAAGTGGACAAGACAAGTGAAGTGTGAAGTGATTACAAAGTGAAGTGTGGAGACTAGGAAAGGAAAGTGACCCTAGGGGTGAATCGTATGTATTTATTTTCCTGTTGTTGTGCTTTTATTTGTCGTTGTAGGCTACTTCTTGTTATATGTATATGAAAAATTAGTAGAAGAACGAAAGAGTAGTCAAAGTCTTATATATGAAACATTTGAGCAAAATATGTAAAATTGTGTAAAATTAGTAGTAAAAAGAAAGTGTGCACGTGATGTAGAGTGTAAATTGTAAAAATATGTCCTGGAATATTGTGAAGAGAGATATTTTTGGGAGATCTCATGCTAATAGTGATTTCTTTGGGTGATCTCATGCCAAGTGCAAATTTTTTGGGTGATCTCATGCCAAGTGCAAGTTTTTTGTTTGATCTCAAGCCAAGAGTAAGTGTTGGGGAGAGAGGTCTAGTTTTACTCTCCTTCTCGTACTCTACCCTAATGAGCAACACTACTGATGGTACTTCCCGATTTAGTTCCAATAGTTTTGAATTAGTTCCGATTGGAGATATAATGCATTCTGTAATCTGAAGGATGTGCCTATAATCTAGTAGAATTGTTCAAAGACTTTTGTGAACTGTGTTGATCTAAGAAGATAAATGTTTGTGCCCCTAGGACATTAGTTCCCGGGGAGGACACAAGTGCTCGGGCACTATTGTCTTAGTCTAGGAACTATTGTTTGAAGTGTGTGTCAGACCCAAGTTAGATTTTGGGTCATTCTATGACCGTGTTGTGTTATTTTTGTATTGTTCTATGATCTTTTATAGCTCGAGATACTACAGGAGTGATTTTTCACCCAATGTATGCCCCTAGTTTGGGGTGCATGCAACGATGGTAGGAGGATGGGGCCCAAAGAAGAGGGCCATATGTTTTTTGAAGTGGATACCTATAGGGGTAGGGGATGTGCATGGTAGAAACCAAGGCACATGCAAACAAAGTGGCTAGAACTATGTGTTAGTGTAAGCAAAGCATGTAATAGAAAATAATGTACCAAGCAAGTGTGTAAACAAGATATATTGTGAAAAATTAGTTTCAAAAATGGGACATCACTCACAATGTCACAAGACAATCAAGGCCGAAGTGGAAAAAAACATACAATGAGCACACAAGACATAGGAAAAGCCCGCAAACAATAGCATATAATGAATAAAAATATCAACCAAGATGTGTTAGAAACCATGGTGGCATATAGTCATACAAAGAAAATGCTACACATGAAGCACCCATTAGCATGTTAGAGAGATAAATATTATGTCAATGCATGTATGTATCCAATGGAAAGTAATGTGTTGGAAAGTAGTAGTAAATGATGAAAAAATAACACTTGTAATGTGTGAGAGTTAAAGGTAGATGCCCATGAGCCTTGGTGGGATTGGTAAAAGGTTCAATGCAAAGTGTCATGCATTGTGTAAGGAGCTATAAGATATCTACATTCACAATTAGAAACCAAGTGAACGTGCATGTGTATATGATAAATAGAATGACATACGAAGTGTCCAACTAACATAGTAAGTAAAGGACAATGTGTAAGTAGAAAACCTAGCAAGAGTACATGCAACCAAGATATGCACATGGTGTGAGTGTGATGGGATGGTATGTTGTTGAACGGGGAAAATTGCTAAGTATTAGCCATGTGTGGAGGTTTGGAACCGTGTGTAATAGGTGCGTGAAGAGGCACATGCATACGAGAAAATATTATCGTGCAAAGGTTCACGCATGAGAAAATAGAGTTCAAGACTTCGCCAATTTTTCAAAGACATAGCTAAAATAGAAAAACAAAGATGGAGTGGCATCCAAGAAATATTTATAAATAGAAAACAATAGGGTAGCTTGGGATGCACACAAAGAAGCTATAATTAGGAAAATCACATGTTGGGAAGAATCAAAGGATCATACACGTAGATCGAGCTAATAATAGGATCAAAACATGTCATATATTTAGGTTAATCTATTATTAGCAGGGATTGTAAAAATCATACAAGATATTTTGTACACATGCCTATTATTAGGAAATTACATGAAGGCGGTGAAGGGAAAGTCCCCATCATGTGTGTGTGTGTGTAAGGTATTCTTGTCTAGGGAAGTGCTAGGGTTTTGAAGCTCGAATGCAATAGAGTGTTAGATTCACAGTGTTTATATTAGGTTTGGAGATCATAGTTGTTATGAGCCTATATATCAAGCATAGGTCATGTGTATTGATGTATTGAACTATGATGTAATCAACCTCTTGTTATGTAATGCAATTATGCTTATGATGGATTTTTAGAAATTTAAGTGTTATTGTTCATCTTCAATGATGAATTTTTTTCCTTATTATATGTGTTTCTGGATTGTTATGGTCATGATGCTTATCTAGGTATGAATGATTTTCTTGGTCATGAATATGGTAATTATACATGTTAACATTTTGATATCCATAACAAAAGTGACATGGTGGTTACGCGTGCTTTAGGTGAGATTCCATATCTGTTTGAATGAGGCGCCAATGCACATAGCTTGGGTAGGGTAAAATAAGTCTACATTTTGGTTCCATTATCAGGACTCTTTTCAAACTATCTACCAGGATGTTACATGCAAATGGCATTTTAACTATCTTTGAAGAATATTGAAAAATTGGATTCACGGCGACCAAGACACTTTTGCACAAAGATATAACACTAGACCTGACTTTAATGTGTGAAAGTGGGTGGAAGATAATCTTTATGGCTACTTATATGAAATGTATTTGAGTTTCTTCCCATGAGATTTATATTAGTGGTTAGCGATTGAAGTAGTGAACAAAGGTGTTCATCTAAGAAAGAAAGTTTGGATGTAGGAAGACTATGAGACACTCTTTTATTCAATCGAGACATGGACTAAAGTTTTATATCATTTTGGGAAGGTTTACTATGCAGTTATACTTTGGAGTATGCAATTTTGACGTATTCTTACCCTGAGGAAGAAGAGTTCTAGTTTTTGTGTGAGCCAAGAGGATCTTATTTACGTGTGATACCCTTAGCTATCAAGATCCTGATGATAGAACTGGGAATAGAGAGATTACCTATAGCTAACTAAATCTCCACCGTGAGTAGGGGCAAGATCAGTTTTGGAGAGGATGATGGCAGCCTTAGTGGAAGCAAGATAGAAAGAGGAAAGATGACTCAAATATAATGAGGTGCGATAGAGGGTAGTTGATGACGCTACTGAGATCTAGGGAATGATGGCTGGTGGAAGTGATGAGAACCTTCTAGAAGGTGAGGGACCATAATATTATTTCCTCCCGACATTGGAAAATTGTAGTTGAGAAACCCCATCGGTTCGATGAGAGTGAGTCTAAGGAGAGAGAAAATTATGGGTGCACATCTGATCTAGCATGACTATCCATCCCTTGCGTAAGGTATTCCAAATCAAGAGGTAGTTGTTGAAGAGTATCATAGTGAAGGCGAGCAAACAAAATCTCCACGTTGGGTAGGAGACATAGGTAGACACATTTTAGTTACCACTCGGGAGCAATAGATCAAGAACACACACATGGTAGTGCAATGCATGCAAGCATCGGTGTTTGGAAGTACTTTTGGAGATATTTTTACAGAATTTCATCAACACAGAGTGTTGGCACATAGACCATTCGAATAAATCCTATAGGTGTTGCTTGCACGAGATAGTGGGTGTCCATTTCGTGTCAGCCACCACAAGGAGGAAATCTTGGTGGAGGTTCGAGTTTAGGAACCGGTCCTACTCCAGGAAATTTCCCAACCACTACTAAATCATCCATCATAGACACCATCTCAACAACCACAGCAGATGACACCTCAAGTCTTCTTTGAGATGTCTCTTCACTTGCCAGAGTATAGAGGTGTGGAGGATGTGGCTGAGGATTTGCACAAGTGTGAATTGTTATGGAGAGAAAAGGGGATTACAGCCCTAATAAAAGGAAAGTTAATTTACTACCACACTTCAAGGGCACGCACACATTTGATATATTAATTATGATCCATACTAGACTGTGGTGGACTATGATGCATTATGTACTACATTTTTGGTTTAATTTCACATTCCAGAGTTTGAGCATAAGATTATTAGCGCACTAAAGGACATCAAGTAGGGCTTGTCTAAGAGTGTGAGGGAGTATGATGCGTGGTTTAAAACTCTCTTATCTAATCTATCTTATGATATTCATCAAATCCAACATGCACAGTGGTTCGTTGGAGGCTTACTGACTCCATTTTGAAGGGCCTTATCACATAATACACACACATATCTCGTGTGAGGCTTTCAAAGTAGCTATTCGCACCGAAGTAGTTGGGTGTGCGAAAACCGAGTGAGCCTTTTTCTTTAGTCCCAAATAATATATATGGTTAATAAATTGGAGAATATTTCTACCAATTCAGTGCATGAGACACACAATGGATTATGGTACACTAATTACGATGTAGAAGGGCATAGTAAGGATATTTTCTGCGCATGAATGTGTGTGCACTATTATAGGCTTGTGAGATTTTCCACAAGAATCATGATGTCCAGAATTTCCCCCTTTTGTAGTGCACAACAATGAAGAATGTCTCTATGTACAACAATATTTTTATGCACATACCCATCATACAATTGATTGTCATTTATTAGACCATATTCATGAGGCATGTGAGAGTGAATTACAACAAACCATTGTGGTAAGTAACTCTCGAGACACGAGGCCCAACCTAATGAAGGTCATAATAATAAATATGGTGGGTTCCAAGGTGGATATAGGAGCAAAGGTCATGGTGGTAGAGGAAGGTTCACATGTGGGACTTGCTATACTTGTGGGTCCCTAGATCATTACTAATGCGAGTGTCCCAAGAATCATGTATGTGCATATTGTGGAAAGCAACATAAGGTTAAGAACTTCTCGATATTTAGGAGCATATGTGTAAGAATAAAAATAAGTACAAATGTGTGGGAATGATAAAGGTGCATCATGTAAAGAATGAACAATGGACACTGACAAGATGTCTGATCCAGAATTACATCCTATGTTAGTTACTATGCGTGTAGAAGTAGCACACGCGTGAAAGCCCCTTAAAGTAAAATGACTCATGAAGAGAGAGGATATTATACATGTCAAGTATCCAGATGCTACTCATCAGAAGGAATTTTATCAAGAAACGATGGGAGTGATCAGATATTTGTAAGGTGGGATCTAGTGTCTAAAGGAACAAGTGCGTGAGAAGGAATGCGTGAAGTTTTTTGAGCTCCCACGAAGTATGTAAATGATCTAAAGGAAGTACACGGATGTTACGACAGGATAATAGCATCCCATTATTAGGAGAATGGATGCGTGATAAGGTACTACACGTAAGATTTGAGCACGAGCATCAAATACTTCATGCAAACTTGTCACTGCAAAACCATGAGTATGACAAGGAAATTACAATAGATGTAGTGATTGACAGTTGTCTGGTGAGTAATATTTTGATTAACATGGGTACCGAGGTGAATGTTTTGACTTTGGATGCATGGAACCAGATGGGAAGGCCACAATTGCGGCCATATTCTAATGTTTTGTATATGGTGAATAATACAAGGGTTATGTCAATTAGGGTGTAGAAGGATGCTAAAATTACTATTCAAGGAGCCAAGTTTATAGGATATTTTGAAGTATTGGATCTTGTTAAGGCGTATAACTTCCCAAAGCACTATTTATATGTCCTTGGTGTTATGAAAACAATTTTGAATTGTTCTTCAATAAAAGATATATCATATTGGAGAAAAAGGATGAGCATGTGGTCATACCCCTAGATGATGTGAAGGTTACACCATATATTGAGCATGTGAGTGAAGAAGAGCTGAATAGGATTTATGTACATATAATGTGTGACCCTGAGAATGTGGAACCATCTAAAGAAGGTGTACTTCAATGGGAAGATGTGTATTATGTCAGTGACACTACTAGTGTTTCTTTTCACAATTAGGCACGTGGAAAATATGAAATGTTTAGACATGAGGTAAAAGGGAGATTCACTAGGATGTTCAAGCCACACACGATTAGGTGTTTGGGTAGAAATCAGTTACCTAGGTATAGTGGAGAGGAAAAACCTGACTCTTTCTTGCATGTCATGGAGGAACAGTGGAAGCATGATGGAGATAGGTGGAATAAGATGGTGTATACCTTACGCGGATGGTAGGAAACTGATGGGAAACACATAGAGATAACCTTCTAGGATTACACAAGGTAATAGTTTCCTTCTTAATAAGTTTTACTCGAGCAATGTTCCCTCCCTTATCCATGAGTATGATGGGATGACTCCAGCTTTGGTACACATCTGTAACTATGAGAGATAATGAACGCAAGTCCATGAGGATTTACCACCATCTCTTTGGGTGCATAACTTATATTCCACTCTGCGTGGATGCGTGCACACTTGGTATGTCCATGTTGAGTTGAAACAAGAGACTACAAGCTAGCGTGAGATGAATGAAGGTATTGTTCACACATTTGATTATTTTTCTAATAATCCACTAGTACGTGAGGCCTTATAGATAATCAAGTGCATCACGCTTGGTGATAGTGTCATAGAAGATCTCATGGTTCAACCATTATTAGAACTTGATACTGAGGCACAAGAGGATGTACTAGAGACAGAAGAGATACAAGTTGGGTCATTCATGAAAAGAGAAGGAAAAAGAGAAGATGGTGTACCTCATTGATGATGATGAATTAGAGAACCTAGATGTTAGCCATTAAGAGGGTGTGCGCGAGATGATGGATTCCACGGATGAAAAAGTGTGGGCATACCATGCTCCTATAAAGACCAAAAAGATGAATATTGACACTGAGGATGCACCTAAGGATATTATCATTGATTGTTATGGGTCAACACTAGAAGTTGCAAAGATCATTGAGCTCTTGCGTGAATTTAGGACATGTTTCAAGAGGCTATCATAAGTTGAAAGGTGTACATCCCTCATTGGGAGAGATGAAGATTAAGATGAAAGAAGGCACGAATCCGGTTTGGAAGAGACCTTATAATGGGAATATTTACATATATTGTGATGTGTTTTGGATTAAAGAATGCACCAACAATATTTTCATGCATAGTGGTGTGATTTTATGGATAACATGGTCATTTGGTGATCATTCCCCAAGCTATGGGACTTGCAAATGGGAATGATCCTCCAGAGAAGGTTGGTTCCTCTTCCTAAACTACCTACCACAAGCTATTCCAGTGCAGAAAGCTAATATAATCCTAATCTAACTTCCAAGGAGACAAGGAGAGAAAGAAAACTGGAAAAAATAGAGCCTACACTAAAACGGTGATACACTAGAGAAGGAAAATGTTGATCATCTATCAAAACTGCCATGGAAACAAAGAGAGGTGAGCAATGGAGAGGATGGACAAGTGCATCATAGACCAGAGATGGACTTCACACAAAAAATGTTCCAAAATCCCTAAAAACACAACTCCAAAACCTGTAAATGACATTCAAACATGCATAGATGCCCTACAATAATGAGAGGCAAGAAGAAACAACCAAAAACAAGCAAAGGATGGACAAATGCATCACAAAAACATGTTTTTATTGCTCCAGATTTACACAGTGCACCATTTCATGGGAAAGAGGCAAAAAAATGCCATTACAGAGGGGGAGGAGGTTCCAACTCCATTTTTGACCCTAGGGAAGAAAAGAAGAGGGAGGCAGAGAAGAAGAGTGAACAACCACTAACTAACTTCTCGAAATGATGCCTCTATTACATTTTATAGAAAAAACGTGAGAAGAGAGGGAAAACGTGAAAAATCAGATCTTCTACTCCAACCACCAACAACATTTAAAAAATTGGGTCGAAAATTCAAGGATCCATCTATAAAATCCATTCCCCAACGTATTTTGTCTGCTCGAGGGAGAAAAGACCCAAATTTCATTAAATTTGGTGGTTGAAAACTAGTTCTATGTTTTTCCATGCCAAATCACATTTTGTAATTTTCTCCACAAATATCCACCAAAATGCAAAATTGAAGACTCAATGATGAAGAGAATCTTTAGATCTTTCCATTGGTACCAAGATTGTCAAAAATGGAGCTCTGGACCAAAAGATATGGCTCTCTGAGTATTTCCTTTACTTTTCTAAAAAAATTTGGCTTGGGAAAATTTGGCACATTTCCCCAAATCCATTGATGACGTGGCATCCATTGGGGTCGGCATGGAGGCAGGGGCTCCTTTTTTTCCATTTTCACCTTTTTCACAAAAGGGAAAAATTATATTTTCCTCTCGAAGGCCCGGCCCGCTGCTGGTTTGGGCCTGCCACGTGTCGCTTCTAGGTTCCTTCGGAGATGTGGCCACAATTTTGACTTAGAAACTCTTTTGGTGAAAAGTTCCAAGTCCCCAAAATCCTCCACTAGCCTTTGCTTAGCACCTTTGCACAAAATGATGCCACGTGTCCCTTTCGGGACTTAGTCAAATTTTCACTTTGTTTCCTTTGCGGGCTCAGGAGCAAATGACTTTGCACTTTTAACCCAAAAAGCGCTAAGTTCTCAAATTCTTTCCCCACTCTCGCCGGCCCAAAATTCCTTGGCAAAACTCTCTCCCAAGCTCCACAGGTCCGCCTTGGGCAAATTTTCCTCCATAACTCCACCGAGTCATAACTTGAGAAATACAAGGAGTTAAGAGGAGTTCTTTACCTTTCTGGAAAGGGGAAGAAATTCTCTATCTGATGGAGAAATTTCTAGAAATATTTGAGTGCCTAAAACTTGTGAAATTTTGACTGAGGCACAAAAGAGGAGTAAGTTAACCCAAAATAAGAGGGAGCTTATTTTGGTTAACAACTTTGGCGACTCACAGGGGTCATCTACCTACTAGATGAATGATCAGTGGCCTTAGTTGCATCCATTGGGCATGGAGTCAAGCTTGATAACCAATTCTCTGATCTAACTCTAAAAAAATGACCTCTGAATCACTTGAAACCCACTTGAAACTTGGAGTTGATCTTCACCAAAATGCCAATTGAAATGAACTGCAAGAGCAATACAACAACACCAAAAACTATATACAAACTGAAAATCATACATGCTCCAAATGGAACATGCAGAGTGTGCACAAGCACTTCTTCTACTAAAACAAACCTACCTACTCTACTCTAACCAAGAGCAAAGGGAACTCAAACAAAACCCACAACTGGCAGGGAGAAATAGCTTCCCTTCCTCAAAAATGGCAGCCATGCAACTGATTTGGCACTAAACATGGCTGGTTGGATGAGTGAAAAACTAACTACAAGTTGATCTTCCACCCAAATAACCAAAGTATCAATTGAAGACAAAACCAATACCTCTTTTAGTTTCTCTGCATTTGGATTGAAGAGGTATGGCGATAGTTGATCCTTGGTGCTTTGTAGCTCATCCTCGTGCCCTAAAATGGACATGACTAGTTTTGGCTTCTCCTTTGGCTCCAATGAAGCCAAATACCTGATTGGGAAAGGTCTGGTCCATTTGATATGCCCATAGCTCTGATTTTCAACTCCAAAAATGGAGTCTTCTTGCAGATCCTCTTGAATGGATGGTGTGGAAGAAGTGGTGGAACTCTTCTGCTCTTTTTCTTCCTCCATGCAGCATATAAAACTCCTCTACAATTTACAGCTCTTCATCTCTGATTGCAACATCCATTGGAGCTGCTTTTTGCATCATCATACTTTGTTGTTATACATTGTTGGCTCTGGAGTTCTTCTGCTGATTTTTGAAGATCAATCTACTCTTGGACAACCCCTTCTTCTAGCATGAAGTTTGTCAAATCAAACTTTCTACTTTGTTGTTCTAGAGGACTGTTTGTGACAACAATGTCTTCTTGGTGGTTCCCTCTCATGGTGGATGTGGCCTTTGGAAGATCAAAATCTCCCAACCTTGATTCAAGAAGCATGGTGGAAAATGTTGGTTGTGCTTGCAAGTTTTCTTTCATGGCAGCAGGCTCTTGAATGGTGAATGATGGGGAAGAAAATATTGCAACTTCTGTGGGCTGCTCCCTATCAAAACATCCTTCTAAGTTTGATAAAAAATCAAACTCTATGTTGTCTGTTGTAGCCAAGTTTCTCCCTCTTGCATGGTGATCTCAAAATCTGCATTCTTTTCACCAGATGAAGCTTCATCTTCAAACATGAAGCTAGTGAGTTCAAACTCCTCCACACAGTCAAACTTTGGGAGAGATTGAATGGGGGAGAGATCTGCTATCTTATGTGCAACCAGCTCATGGTTCCATGCCTCTGAATTTGTTTTGTCCACCTTCATGTGCTCCTCTCTAACTAAACTTGGAGCTGCTGGTTCTTCCTCCCCCATGATGGATTCATTAACCAAATCAGGCCCTTCAAATGAAAGCAAAAAGTTTCCAATGATGCCTTCTTCTTCTACTACTACAAACTCTGATTCGATTTCTTCCATTTTCTCCTCATCAATGGGGCTTTGAGCTGATTGTTCTTTCTCTTCCATGGCTGATTGTGCAACTTCTATTGGATCAACATTTTCTTCAAGTAGAGTGCCAACATGGGCACTACATTCTGAGTAAAAAGGTTGTGATTTTCTTCCCTTTGTCTTTGTTCTTCTTCTGCTGCAACAAACTCAGCCTTGACCACCTCTGGTTCCTCAACTTTTACCTCCTCTATAGGCTTAACCAACAAAGGAATCTCTGTTATCCCAAACCTAAGAGCTAAGCTCACTAAGCTCTTAACCATTTCTTCTTTTACCAGCTCTTCTTCTTGTTGTCCTTGACTGATTTTTGCAATCTCTTCTTCCCCACATGGAATTGGGAAGGCAAGAGGAGAAGTAGGTTGGGATTCAATCATTTGTGCATTTGTTTGTGGTAGTGGGAAGGATGGAACTTCTTGTTTCTTTGGAGGGGAAGGTGTTTCTTTTTGCTCTTGTGGAGGGGATTTGGATTTGGAAGAGAAGAGGGAAGAAAAGATGAGATGAGATGGAAGACTAGGGGATGGGGGATGGTTTTCACAACTAGAGCAACATTGGAGAAACTTGAAACTTGACATTCAAATTGAGATGGTGCTGCTTGAGGAATGGAAAGAGAAATACCAGATGATGGTGTAGAACTTACCCATTGACAAGGTTGTTTAGCACCAAATTCATAGGCCTCTATCTCTTCAGTCCATTGTGCAAGTTGGGGCAGCATTCCAATCATGAAGTCCAGCTTCTCCTGAGGGTTGTAGTGTCTTGGAAAAGGGCCTTCCCATGGGCAAGGTGTCCTACAACCAATCTTGAATGCCTTCATTTGAGTTGTTGCCCTTGAATGCACCATGCCAATCTCCATTTTTTGGATCTTCTCCAATAGACCAACATCTTGCATTTGATTTTCTTCATTGTTTGCATACCCCTACTCTTGGAAAGCTCCATAGCCAAACTGATTTTGGCACTACTGCTCATAGGGGTAAACATGCTGATTTTGAATTTTCTCAAAATGTTGATTTGAAGGAGTTGTAGAAAGCATTGGAGTTGGAATGTATTGTTGCTTTGTTGTGAATTCCATGGTGGAAATGAAGTCATGATTGCACAACTTCATGGAATGGAAAAGAATGAAAGAGATGGAAAGAAGAATGAAATGGAAATGGATGGAAAATAGGTCTGCAACTCAGAGATGGGTTGTAAACCAGATGGAGTCACCAGATATGCAAATTGAAGCTTCTCATAAGCTAGAGATTGCAACAAGTGCACATCAACCTTGTTGCAATGAAGTGAAGACCTCTAAGGTCCCACTGGGCATGCCAAAACTATTAGTGTGAAATCACAACACCCCCAAATGAGTTATGGATCTACTTTTCTAAGGCATGGTCATTTGGTGTGATTTGCATAACATTGGATCATTCCCCAAGTTGTGGGACTTGCAAATGGGAATGATCCTCCAGAGAAGGTTGGTTCCTCTTCCTAAACTACCTGCCACAAGCTATTCCAGTGCAGGCAAAGCTAATCTAATCCTAATCTAACTTCCAAGGAGACAAGGAGAGAAAGAAAACTAAAAAATAGAGCCTACACTAAAACGGTGATACACCAGAGAAGGAAAATGTTGATCATCTATCAAAACTACCATGGAAACAAAGAGAGGTGAGCAATGGAGAGGATGGACAAGTGCATCACAGACTAGAGATGGACTTCACATAGAAAATGTTCCAAAATCCCTAAAAACACAACTCCAAAACTTGCAAATGACATTCAAACATGCACGATGCCTGCCCAACAATGAGAGGCAAGAAGAAACAACCAAAAATGAGCAAAGGATGGACAAATGCATCACAAAAACACATTTTTTATTGCTCCATATTTACACAGTGCACCATTTCACGGGCAAGAGGCAAAAAAATGCCATTACAGAGGGGGAGGAGGTTCCAACTCCATTTTTGACCCTGGGGAAGAAAATAAGAGGGAGGCAGAGAAGAAGAGTGAACAACCACTAACTAACTTCTCGAAATGATGCCTCTATTACATTTTATAGAAAAAACATGAGAAGAGAGGGAAAACGTGAAAAATCAGATCTTCTGCTCCAACCACTAACAACATTTTAAAAATTGGGTCAAAAATTCAAGGATCCATCTACAAAATCCATTCCCCAACGTATTTTGTCTACTCGAGGGAGAAAAGACCCAAATTTCATTAAATTTGGTGGTTGAAAACTGGTTCTACATTTTTTTCCATGCCAAATCACGTTTTGCAATTTTCTCCCACAAATCTCCACCAAAATGCAAAATTGAAGACTCAATGATGAAGATAATCTTTAGATCTTTCCATTGGTACCAAGATTGTCAAAAACAAAGCTCTGACCAAAAGATATGGCTCTCTGAGTATTTCCTTTATGTTTTCGCAAAAAAAAATAGCTCAAGAAAATTTGGCACATTTCCCCACAAATCCATTGATGACGTGGCATCCATTGGGGTCGGCGGAGGCAGGGGCTCCTTTTTCCATTTTCACCTTTTTCACAAAAGGGCAAAAATTCTATTTTGCCTCTAAAGGCCCGTCAACCCACTGCTTGGTTTGGGCTTGCCACGTGTCGCTTCTGGGTTCCTTCGAGATGCGGCCACAATTTTGACTTAGAAACTCTTTTGGTGAAAAGTTCCAAGTCCCCAAAATCCTCCACCAACCCACCTTAGTGCCTTTGCACAAAATGATGCCATGTGTCCCTTTCGGGACTTAGTCAAATTTTCACTTTGTTTCCCTTTGCGGGCTCATGGGAGCGCCAATGACTTTTGCACTTTTAACCCAAAAAGCGCTAAGTTCTCAAATTCTTTCCCCACTCTCCTGCCCAAAATTCCTTGGCAAAACTCTCTCCCAAGCTCCGCAAGTCTGCCTTGGGCAAATTTTCCTCCATAACTCCACCGAGTCATAACTTGAGAAATACAAGGAGTTAAGAGGAGTTCTTTACCTTTCTAGAAAGGGGAAGAAATTCTCTATCTGATGGAGAAATTTCTAGAAATATTTGAGTGCCTAAAACTTGTGAAATTTTGACTGAGGCACAAAGAGGAGTAAGTTAACCCAAAAAAGTGAAGTGCACAGTTTCTTGGGGCATACTAGGTATTACAGGAATTTTATCAAAGAATATGTAAAGAATTTTCTGCCCCTTAAGGAATTGTTTAAGGCAAAAGCAAATTTTTTTGGGGTGACGTGCGAAATTAGGCATTCGAGACCTTGAAGGAGAAGCTTACCACTACACCGATCTTGTGCTTCCCTTTATGGAAAAAACCATTTTACGTACATATTGATTCTTCTAGCATGGCTATTGGTGCATTTGGCACAACTAAAAGAGGGTAATATGGATCATCACATATGCTTTGAGTAGGAAGTTCACACCATTAGAGGAGAATCACAAAACTACAAAGTGCAAGGCATTATCCATGATCTACCTGCTTCATATATTTTGATAGTACTTATTGGCCACACCATTTATTTTCTATAAAGATCATATGGCACAAAATTACTTGGTCGACAAACCTATTTTGCAAGGGTGCATATGCCATGGATAATCCTCTTTCGGAATTTGACTTTACAATTATAGTCAAGCCAGAAAGAGAAATCTGGGACTTGATCATTTATCAAGGATCAATTTTAGAGATGACGCCTGAGTATTGAAGACACAATGCACGATGCATTGTTTACTTTCGAATGTTTCGCTTCGGGAATAGAGTTGTTCACTATCCTTTCATTCCTTTTAGAAACAGATGAGGTTAGGGTTAGGAGGAATACCCAGTTGAATGTCGAGATGGTGTGCGCGTACCGTAGAGAAAGATCAGCCGATCATGCGGAGAACTCCTTTTGTCTTGGAAGGACTACTAAGAACACAAGACCACAAGATTTTGATTAAACAATAAATGAGGAAACTACCTTGGGCCCAGGAAATATAAAACTTCCTTTCGAAGGTGGTCAGTTCCCCTGCTAATATGAATTAACACAAAAGACTTGCAAAATATCAATTAAATTGTTTCGTTAAACTGGGTAGAAATGTTGGTTTTCTTTTTGATCGAGGAACCGATGCGGTTCATCGATAACCGATGTCGATTCTCGATAACCGATACATGGGTTCTAGGATCTTCTTGGTAGCTATGGTGTTTGTAATGGCTGGTTTTTGGATGGTATTAGGAAATGGGATGATTAGAAGCAAAAGAATGACAGTTAGATGCAATGGCACGTTGGGTAGTGGATTCAGAAACGGATTTAGGAGGACTGAGATTCAAGAAGCATAAGCAATGTTATAACAAAGGACATGCAAGATGTGACTTACTGGTTTTGACCAAGATGCAAGTTGATCTCCTTGGTTGTAAACACTTCTGGTTTCTTTACTCGTCTCTGCTCTGTCAAGTGAAGATCTGGACTCTGTTCCTCGCTCGCAATGCTCTCTGTTGATCCAAAAATCCTTTGACCGATCTCCAAATGAAATTCTGATCCCGTTGTTTTGGTTTGGGAGTTTACGAGGAACCGATGGCGGTTACGTAACCGGCGGCGGTCGAGTAGAACTCCGGCATCGGTAAGGAAAAAGTAGGCTATTTTTAGTAAAATAGCCCACCTTCCCTGCTTTTCTCCCGAGAGATCAGTTGCGGGCTTGGTCAAATGGCTAGAAGGTCGGCTTTGGGTGCGAGTAAGGAGGCATTAGTTATGGATGTGAGTCTAGACCAAGTCATGGGTCTTAATTAGGTTAGTTTAGGGTTAGGGCTAGGTCATGATGAGGTGGCAGAGTGAGGTGGCGGGTAAGGTGATGTGGATTTATCAATTACAAGGTAATTAATAAATAATTGTGTAAGGTTTAGGTAATGAGGTTAGATTGCGAGATGAGATGCGGGTCACAAGGGGTCGTAAGACACAAATTTGGTGTCTACATGCATAATTCCAAGTGTAAACTACACGCACCCGATTTGTAGGACATTCCAGTATTTTTACGCAAAGTGGACTTGTGCTAAAAGGAATGAAGACCTTGGAAAAGAAGCAACTTTATACGAGTCACGCCATATCATCTTATTGAAGGAGACTTATATAAAATGGGTAGAGATGAGGTCTTGCACAAGTGTGTCTTGGAGCATGAGTGTGAAGCCATTATGGAGGAAGCTTATGGAGGCATTATAAGAGGTAATTATGCATGAGATCCAATCTGTGCGTAAGATCCTTCCAAATGGTCTTTGGTGGGAGACATTAGACAAGGATTCTAAGGCCTTTTTCAAAGCATGTGACCACTTTCAAAGAATTAGAAAGCCTAAAAATAGGGATGAAATGCCATTGAGGCTTATAGTAAGCACAAAACCTTTTGAAAACTCAAGCTATTAATTTTTTAGGACCTATTACACCACCCATGTGTAGGACTGGAGCGCACTATATCATCACATGTACTGACTACTTAACAAGGTGGGGAGAGGATGTGCCTATAAAATATTGCACAACAACTACAACAACAAGGTTCCTTTGGGAAATTATTATCCATAGGTATGGGTTCCCATTAAGTCTAGCAAGTGATAGAGGAACTCATTTCCTGAATGAGACAGTCAGAATCTTACTAGCAGAGTTTCGGTGGCACACCATAAGGCTACTTTTATCACCCTCAGGCTAATGGAACTACTAAGGATTTCAACAATATCTTGGGGCAAACATTAACAAAATATATGATGTTGGAAGAAATGATTGGAATGACAAGGTATCATTCATTCTTTGGGCATATAGAATAACTTATAAATGGTTGAAAAAGGCCACACCTTTTCAGTTGGTGTTTGTACGAGGTTTTAATACCTATGGAATTTATTCTATTGTCACTACATATTGCATGCACATGTGGATTGGATGATGAATAGGTTGTGTATGAGCACATTGACAAGTTGATGCAATTAGATGAGTGGTCTGAAAATAGAAAAATAAAGACAAAATGCTTGGCATGACAAGCATATCAAGAACAAGTCTTTTACAGTTGGTAAGATGGTGCTTCTCTATGACTCTAATTTTTACCAAAGGAGTTGAAAGTCCATTAGTTGGGACCCTTTATAGTAACCAAGCTATTAGAATCATGTGCATATCACTTTAAAGCATTGGATGGCACCATTTTGCCCAGTTACTTCAACGGGAGTAGGCTGAAGCCCTATAATAAATAAGCTTCTTTGTGTTTGTAATAAGGCAATATTGCCACTTAGAGTAGATTTCCCTTTCCAATTTTATTTTTATTTGCTTGTTTTGTTGTAATAAGCACGTTCGTGTACGGGGAGTTGATTACTATTAATTCAAAGTTATGCATAAAGGACTGCATATAGTTTTAGTATGGGGTAAAAATTGGTGGGACCACATGCATGAATATTGTGATATAGATACTCTACTTGGAAGTAGTTCAATAAGTGTACACATTATTGAAGAAAGGTGATTGATAAAATTGAGTTATGCACATAAGAAAAAGGAATGTATTTCAAGTGGTTAGAAATGATGGTGCTTGGATGCTGATTTATTAGATTGCAAAGCCATGCAAGTAACATGCCATGCGGTGTAATGCGGGGAGTCAGCAACAGGATGGACTACTTGGTATGCTGTGCATAGGAAGATGGGTTACAATGCAGGGAAGTGTGCACAAGCATGACTATAGTCTTGGAAGTAGTGACACGTAAGAAGGTTACGATTGTTGCATGCAAGAAGAAAAACAGAGAAGAAAAATAAAAAAGTGTCGTTAAGATAAAAAAAAAAGTGTTTTAAAACAAGAAAAACTTTAAATTATAGAAGCATCAAAAAGGTGTTTTAAATCCAAAAATTAATTCGATGGAGTAATTAAGTGTGAAAAAACTATAAAAGGGGAAAATCAAGTCATTTTTTATCTCGCATTCGAAGAGGAGTAGTCGAGTGACCAAGTGTGACAGAGTGAATCAAGAAGTGAGAAAACCAGATCATAGTGTAGAAGATTTCGGTGTGGAGCTCCTTCCGATTGAGGAAATAGAAGTTTTAGTGGAGGGCAAGATCACGAGTGAAGTAGGGTTTGTAGAGTTAGAGACCGAGTAGTTAGGGTTTAAAAGAGCTCGGGAGTTGAAAACTTAGGTCTCACAAGTGAAAAGATAGGGCACGAGAGTAGGATGGGTAGTGAAATATAGCGAATATGTGATATGTGGACGAAAATATGTGGAAATGGGATGAACAAGCTATTAAGGTAAAATAATGTCCTCGACACGCAATATCGGGATCTTCTTGTCAAGGGAAAGGAAGGCCCTTCTAACCTAAATGGGTCTAATGGATGGGTTGGAAATAATAGCCACACAAAGACTCCAATCAATGTCGAGCTCTGCAGAAATCCTTTCTAATGGTTGTGGGATACATGGAAAACTAATGGGTGCCTCGTAATGATGTCCAAAAGGTCATGGAATAAATGAGAGAGACATGGTTCCACTAACTCTATGGGTGGTTAGCTAGTTCAGTCTAGAATGTGAGGACTCGATGAGATTCTTTTTAGAATGTTTAGTTGTCTATAATATCTAGCGAAGTGGGGATGTTCTAAAGACTAGTGCATGTAATCCGTGTCAAGATCTAATTGGTCTTTGGGCCCGTTTGGTTTAGGGACCACTGGATCACAACCATAAACTCTCTCTGGTCATGGTCCTTGTATGGTCATATGTGTTTGATCTAGACTCTATTGTCGGGGTAGTCCAATATTCATAAGCCTTATCAACCTTGATGTTTAAAACATTTGAGTTACGCAAATGCAATCAGAATATCATGATGGTGTTTTGAGGACAAGCATACAAAGTCCAATATCTATGTCCATGATAATTTTAGGCCCATTTGGTTGGGGGACCCATGGATCACAACCATATGTTCATTCTTGTTGTGGTCTAGAAATGGTCATGTATTTGTGTAATTTTAATCTACGAAAATAAATAACAAGCTAATCTAAGTAAATAAAAGCTACACTATGTTTTTGTATTTTCCAATATAAAAAAATAAAGAAATACAAAGAAATTAATCTAATTAAAAGAAATCTTTTTGTATTTTTTGAATAATTTAGAATAATAAGAAATGAAAATGAAAAATAAATTGCTTCTAATCCTAATTAACAAATCCTATACAAATAAATAGTCGGATGTAGCTATTTATCTATGTGCAACAATATATTAAATCTATTCTAATTTAAATGAATATTTTTCCAATTAATAATTGTGGATTATCAAATCCTCTTCCTATCTCAAAGACATGGGAAGATTTGAAGCTTCCTGCTTTTTTCTTCCTACAAAACTTCCCGATAGAATGTGAGAA
The DNA here is from genome assembly GCA_018340775.1 of Taxus wallichiana var. yunnanensis. Taxonomy (NCBI): domain Eukaryota; kingdom Viridiplantae; phylum Streptophyta; class Pinopsida; order Cupressales; family Taxaceae; genus Taxus; species Taxus wallichiana. Next base: position 992,664,125 of record CM031242.1, read on the forward strand.
GATTCAATAGAAACCACATTTGAATTGATTTTTATTGCTTAAATGGTGATATAGAAAGCTTCCTCTAGATATTCTTCCCTCACAAATCCACAGGATAGGAAGGGAAGGATCTATCACTAAAAAATTCTATAGAAGATGTGAAAGCTTCTTGGAAATGATCTAACTATTTGCAATAAATAAAATGATTTCTTCTACTCTAGTTGATAAGTGTGCATACGTTCAAAATAAATGAAGAAATGAAGAAACTCAATAACAACCCCCAACCTAGAATTACAATGCAGAGGCAATGCCAGTTGTGGTATCACTTTTTCCCCTCAGTTATCTTTACCAATATTTTGTGTCCACGTGAGTCCAGGGAACTAGGAATGCAAGAGGAAGCAATAAGAAGAAAGTGTTGGAGCAATGGTAGCTTGATGGCAGTCTGGTTGCAATACAGGAAGAAGAAAGACAACACAAGAGAATAGAGCTTGGTTGTGTAGTTTCTAGCAAGATTGTGGCAAGCTCAACTAAGAAAGATACACAAATAATCTCCAGCCATTTTCTTTAGAAGAAGTGATGGTTTTATAGAACACAAGCTGGGAAATGGTCTAATCCATTTGGCAGCAATGGGGTGCCACATCACAACAAGAAGAGGAGCATTTAAACACTCAATCAACAATTAGAAGTGGAAGAGGAGGTTGATACGAATCAATCAAGCTTAAAATCAGCCAAATTGATCAAGAAACATGTGCTAGAGGTGAACTGAGTGAGTTAAACATGCATCTAATTCATGCCTGGAAAGTTTTGATAATTCACACATAGAAAACCCCACCCCTAGCAGAGTTATGCAACCCACCCAAGGGTGGTGGTTACAATCAACCACCGCCTAGTAAGGTGGTGGTTTTGTAAACTAAAGGAAAAAAACTAAGGAAAACAATGCGTAAAAGCTATCAAAAAGAGGAAATGGCTAAGTAAGGTAATCTAAGCTACAAATATGAACTGCAAAGAGGTAAAGGGGCTCGAACACCTTTGGAAAAGACATGAATCATCATTGGGGACTTTTGAACCATTTCCAACAATGTAGCACATGTAAATTTGGGTGCATACATATTGTCCCTCTCGAGAAGTGTTTTAGCCATGAAGAGGCATAAAACATGTAGAGTCTGAGTATGGCGTTCCCAAAATGGGGAGTTAGAAGTTATACCTAACATGCCCGTGTGCCAAAGTGATGCCATCCAAGCTCCCGCTACCTACAAAATGTAAAAAACTCAAGTGTAGATAGATATAGATATGATATCAAAAAATAAATACTAAAACAAAATGACATGAGGACTTACCATTTGTGTGAGGATAGAAATATACCTAGTGCTACATGCCTATGCGCAACTGCTCCTCCATCCTAAAGAAAGCACACACACTCAACATGAAGTTAAAACAAAGCATATATATATATATCTAAAACCATTCATTTTCAAATTCATTTGTACTTTCCCTCATAGCGATTTTGGAGCTTTGGATTACCTATAACCATTTTGAGCAAGAGTATAGTCAAAAAAGAGTGTGACATCGTGATCATGGCCCCATGAGTGAGAGATCCAATGGCTAAGAAAAAGGTTAGTATTTTTCATTTGTTTATTTTAAACCTAAAATGTGAAAAATTGAAAAATCTACACCTAGGGGGTAATTTTTACAAATATTCCAGTCAAAATGTTCCCTAGGGGTCATCTAGGTGGGTCTAGCTTTTGTTTTATCCAAAATGGTCAATTTTTAATTTTTTTAGTTTTTGGGTCAAAGGGGATGGCTTGTCCATTGGACATGACCACCACACCACAGTAGGTGAAGATGGTTTTGTAACTCACTATGGAAATTACATAACCATTTCTCTGCACATAGGTGGTGGTTTGTAATTGTTGAGGCAAAACCTTATTTTGAGAAACCTAAGTGATTTTTTTTTGGATTTTAAGTTGTTTTTATATTGTTTTTGATGAGCTTATGTATTGAATCATGTTGTTAACTTGCTCTTTTTCTTGTTTTGGTGAATGCAAAAGGACTTGTACATTTGTTGGAGCCGAGCCAAGAGAGTGTGATTGGATCCCTACGATTATTGATCAATTGACTCAGGAAGAGAGGGATTTGTTACATAGATCTAGGCATATGGAGGATCTCTCAAATAACATTGTTAGCATTGACTAGTCACTTACATACTATGTGATTTATTGAGCTATTGGGATGTTGACCAAATAATAATTTTTAGTTTCTTGGGGTTAGAGGAGAGTGGACTATCACTCTCAGGATGTTTATAGGATCTTGGGTGTTCTTGTGACTAGCAGAAATTGACATTGGAGAAAGGTTCTCTAGCTATATAGGCAGTGGGCATCATATATGGGGGATGATGGGGCATCCAATGTGGGCACCAAGCAGGGTATGCATCTACTATCAGTTGCCTCCACACCTATCCCCACTCTACGCAAGGCCATTATTGGTATTTTGGCTTCACGTTTGGTGGGAGACAAGGGTGGGGACAATCTTGTATTGTTGGGCTCCTATCATTATGGCTATTGAGCAACATGGTAGGATATTTTCTTGGGAGTGGATATTCTTGGGACTACATATCATGACTTATACCACATTGTGAGGCTACAGGGAAATCCCTTGAGCCACCCTACTTTGGTGATGTGTTTGGGTTTATGAGAGGATCATCCCCTATCAAGAGGGGAGTTGGCATATTAGATCCAGGGGCTATCAGATCCACCAGATGGATAATTTTGATAGTTCTCGGGGGGGCACACCAACTCTGTTGCCACACTACCACAGATGATTTTATTTCCAGGCCATATCAGATATGGTTGGGATATGGGGATGATGGGACTATACTACTTGCTTGCAGCATGGTGTATGAGGAGTTAGTGGATAGGAAATGTAGGGTGGAGGTCCACCCTGTTGATAGAGTCCCTCAGCAGTTTGGGATTTCATATGATGATGCACTCCTTCATCATCCTATTTTTACCATGGGATTAGAGAGACACACAGAGCTGAGCCCTAGGGGCCAACATGATTGGAAATTGTTACACCTAGGGTACCTATCAGTGTGGAGAAGGTCCCAGTCCCTAGAGAATCACTATATCCCTCCTCCAGATTAAGGCCACACCCACTCACAATGGGGAGGAAGAGGAGGAGGAGGAGGCCCATATGGATTCAAGACAGCCCGAGGGTGAGAGGAGGGAGGAGAGAGAGGAGGAGAGGAGGAGCATGATGAGGAGGAGGATAGTGACACAGAGTGGTGGGTCAAAGAGATCTCTATGGATGGAGAGAGAGAGAGGAGGCAGAGAGGTGACCCTTGTTTTTAGAGGACCCACTTTCTCGAGAGGGAGGTGGTGATGAGCATTTTGTGATGGGTCAACACATCACACTAGGAGAGGATGAGGCTCAAGAGGGTTCTATAATGGCTCCACCACCACCACTATGCACACACCACCCTTCCTTCCTAGATGCCAGGAGATCCAAGTATGTAGATACTCTTCTCTTGACCTTGTTAGCTAGAATTTTTAGTAAGCTACATTTGTGTTTCTTTTTGGTTTTTAATGTTTTCTAACTCGCCATTATTTTTCCTTATTTTTACAACCACTACTGATGGATGGTGAAACCTTATTTCAATAGATCATGGTTGATACACTTTTATCCCCATGGGAAGACCCAGATGAGTTTACTTATGAGATGTGGGGCATCCCATTATGGCGGGAGGCACACATGTTTTTTCTCCACTTTAGTGATGGATCCATAGAGATTGACAAGATGAGGACCGATCTTGTTGGGTTTCATTTAAAGAGAGATGGAGAGGTGAGCACTCTCGTAGTGAGGCCACAACTACTGATCTCACATGGTCATCTCTCATCATCACATGCATATCTAGGGGCTCCCATTCATGTCATAGGAGCCATAGTAGAGAGTCCTAGCCACACACTTCTCAGGGATCCCGTAGGGAGGGATAGGCCATGGGCCTTTATTGCTTTGATGTCATTTTGTGAGACATGTATATGACATTTTTTTTTTTTTGTGCTCATTATGAGCATTTTGACCACACCTAGAGTGTGATGGCATTGTATATAGACTTGACTTATTATGGATATATATACAGATATATATTCTTTTTGTTTCAGTCATTCTTGCATAAGAGTTGACTCATTGATGGTTTATCTCACTTGTGTACTCTTAGATGCTCATAATTTCCATGTTTTTATATGATTTTTGGATGCATGCTATGGATGATGATATGCTAACAAAATGATTTCTTTTTTTGTTTTGTTTTATATGATGTTAATGCAAACACAATGTAATGTCAAAACTTTGGTTTTTCAAGCAATATTTAATACTTCTTGTTTGTTGGAAAAATGTGATGAAAATGATATGATAATAAAATGAACTCACTCCACTTCTAACCCCACACAACTAGTAAGATGTGAGGGCTCAACACCGAGAGCCAGAAGGGATGTGAGTTGTATGATTTTGATAAATGGAAGTGGTGAGAGAAAGACAATATTTTGATAGAAATCCAATTAGAAACCTACAACCTAACTCCACACATAATTTACTACATAGTATAGAATGTGATTTTCTTGCAATTTTATCTAGACTTAGACGTAGATGGCCTCCTGATTGAAAAATATAGTTTTAAGGTTTTAACTCTTTGGAACATACACATCTAATTCACTTTTTGGGATTTATGATTTCAAAGCACTTTTTATTGAATGAATTGCTTACAACTTACTAACTTATTTGAAGAGACCCCTATACCTTGCCCCATGCTACTAGTAAGAAGCATGGGCTCATCACCAAGACAAGGCATAGGTGAGTAAGGGAACTTCCTCCTTTCCCAATCTCACATCACCAGTAAGAAAATGTGGGCTCATCACCAAGACTGGGTGGGGCAAAGAAGTGTGGTTTTATTTGTAAATGAAATATTTTTACATTTATTTGATTTGACTTATATCATTTTTTAATTTTAAACTTTGAGTTGTGATTTTGGGAGGGAGAAATTTCCCTAGCCTCAACCCCACGCAACTAGTAAGATGTGAGGGCTCAACACCAAAGGATGAGATAGGTGAACAAGTGATCCGGTAAAAATGTTTAGAATGCTTTTGCTACCAAAGAGGTTTTTCTAGGAGAGATATGACACCAAGAAGCTTCTAGAATAGACTATGGGAAAAGACACCTATGCTTTGGAAGAAAACTACGAGTAGAACCAAGTATGCAAGCCTTGGTAGGATTAGTGTCAAAATTTTGTCTTATCTTGTTGAAACTTGATGAAATGATTAGAAATGTTGATGATAATATTGTGATATTTGAAGAAATGTGATTGAATGTTTTGCCAATATTTTCAAAAGTTTTTGAAAGTTTCTTGAAAGATAAGTTCCTTGATTACAAATTTACAAAGTGATCTAGTAGATGAAATGTAAATGGATGCAATAGTATACATGTGGAAATGCAGATGGATCATGTGTAGTAACATTTCAAGTGAAGTGAATTGATGGATTCACCAAATTCTTCACCCTCTAAAGTACACAGTAGGTGATATGCCCCATTCTTGTAGTCCTCCATGACTCGATATGGGCCCAACCACTTGGGCCTAAATTTCCTTCCTCATTGGTTTTCTTATCTATCCGGTTGTCAAGTCTCAATACCAAATCTCCAATGAATATTTCACATGTTCATATACCTTCTTATTATATTATTTCAACACATCCATTATTAGTGTAAGCTCTATGGTGTGCCTCAGCTTTGAGCCGAAGAGCTTCATCGAGGGTTTCTAGCTCAACAAGTTGTGCTTCATGATATCCTTCTTCTCCTAAGATTCCTTGTAATGATATCCAGACTGGGTATCTCAACTTCAAGTGGTAAAACCACTTTCAAAACAAATACTAAGGAATATGGGGTTGCCCCCATCGTAGGTTTCTTACTTGACATTTCTATAGGCCCACAAGGCCGGAAATAGCTTTAAATGCCAATCATGCTTTGTTCTCCTTAACATTTTTTAGGAGGATGGACTTTAACATCTTATTAGTTTCCTCATCTTGTCCATTGGCTTGAGGGTAGTATAGAGAGGTTGTGTGGTGATTTATCTTGAATTTTTCACACAACTCACACACCTCTTCATTTTTAAATGATGTGCCATTATCAAAGATAATGACCTATGGGACCCCATACCTACAGATGATTTGGTTCAAGATGAACTTTGCAATTACAGACCCCAGAATAGTGGTAAGAGGCATGGCCTCAACCCACTTCATGTGAAATATTTTGTGGCCATAATTATAAAATTTGTGGTCATTCATCGATGAGGGAGAGAATTTCCTATCAAATCTAAGCCCCACGTGGAAAAGGGCCAAGGTGTTGCAATCAGTTGTAGAGCTTGGGAAGGTATATGAATCTCGTGAGAGAATTCCTGACACTTGTGGCACTTGTGTACATACTCTACTTGCATCATGTTCTAGGGTGGGCTAGAAATAGCCCATCTGGTGTATCTTTCTAGTGGTTACATGTCCTCCAAAATGACCTCCACAGACCCCATTGTGGGCTCCATAGAGGATATTTTCAAACTCTTCCTCATCACACACCTTAGCAACATTTCCATCAAAATCTCTGATAGAGCACTTGTTCTATAATTACATACTTGGTGGCTATGACATAGCCATCTTCTCTGCTATGAAGTTTCTCCCTCAGGGTATGTGTGGTCCATAATAAAATTGACAATATCTGAATACCATGGACACACACAATGGGAGGTCTTATTTCTACGTAGTATATACACTCATCAGGGAAAACTCAAGTCTACTAACTCTCCACCATCTAACGGGTTATCTCCAACCAATTGGAAATGATTTTCCTTGAAAAAATTTTTTGGTTGATATAAGTTAACTCAAATTCTCCCATTAAGGTTATGAAGCATCCAAATTTCTTAGACAAAGAACCCTATGTTAGGAATGTCTGAAGACAATTTGTTTTAACAATAACCCACATTTCTTGGTTAAGCATGTAATGCCTTAACCATTTTTTTACAAATACTATAGTGAGGCATTCCTTTTCTACTACATATAACATGTGTCTCATAGTCTAGAAATGTATGATGATGAAGTAAATTACATGTTCACATTTCATCATCTTCTTGTGCTAACATGTAGGCTAATGAGACATCTATGTTTCCCGAGAATATAAAATGAGGGGGTGATCTGATTTGGGAGGCATGAGCGTGGGAGGTGATAGAAGGAATCATTTGACCGATTCAAATGCCTCATGACACTCATCCATCCAAACATTTGCAGCAATCCTTCTTTAACAAATTATTTATCAAATGAATAACAAAAGGTTAAATCAGGTATAAACCTATGGATTACACCAAGATTTCCAGAAAGGACCTAATGCCCGACTCATCTGATGGTGGGGTCATTTCTATAACTACTCAATTTTTTTCCATCTACATCAATCCCTCATGAAGAGATGATGTAACCCAAAAATTCCCTCCCATCACACCAAATACACATTTTCTAGATTTAATGTGACACCATATTCAATGAGATGAGAGAGGATAATGTGCACCTCGGGTGATCACAACACTTCTTGGCCTTAGCTAAAAGATCATCAACATATGATTCCACAATCTTGTGAATAAGATCATGGAATATATAGGTCATTTCTCATTGATAGGTAACACCAACGATTCTTAAGACCAAATGGCATGACCATGCATAGCAATAAGTACCCCAAGGAGTAGTGAAAGTGAAAGTGGTCTTTTTCTGATCCTCCTCAAAGATCCTAATCTGATTGTAACCCAAGAAACCATCCATGAGTGATAAAAACTCATATCCAATTGTTGCATCCATGATGACATCGATGGAAGGTAATGGAAATCATCCTTGGGACACACTTTGTTTATGTCCCAAAATCAATGCATATTCAAATTTTCCCATTCTTCTTGAGAATGGGGACTATGTTTGATACCCACATTGAATAATCTATAGTTTGATGAATCCCACCTGTAGGAGTTTCATAACCTCTTCTTTGACCATCAAAGCCACTTTTGGCTTCATAGGTCTTGAATTTTGTTTGATGGGCTTGGCATCAGGTTTGGTTATGAGATTGGACTACAACATGGGGAGAAATTCCCATCATTTCTTTGTAACTGAATGTGAAGGATTTTGAATGTTCCTTGAGAACCTTCATATGAATTTCCACTTCTTCCAGAGTTAAAGAAGAACCAAGTTTCAATATCTTAGGGTCTTCCTCCATCCCGATATTTATATCGATGGTTCCCTCGATTAAAGAGGCATTTCCTTCTTCAAACTCGGGCAAGGGGCTAGAGGTAGTTCTAGTTCTCCTTCCTCCTCTACTTCATAGATCTCAAGGCCTTTCGATGAGGAAGGACCCATCATGATCTCCAAAATAGGAGGAAGAGTGAGGTATGAGAGAAAAACCCTCTTATGATGTGCGAGATGAAGGTCAATGTACACATTAAGGTAACCTAGTATAGCTTCATCATTCTCCACATAATCTAAGGTGGTAGATATGCTCATTCTCAGTCTCAACATATGCTAGAATTGGATTGGTAGGCATTTTTCAAACTAGGGGTTTAGCCCAAGATGAAAAAATGAATTTGAAATCTTCCAAATCCCCACTTGGAAAAAGTGAAGAAGTGAAAGTAGCCATGGAATCAGCTAAAAGGTTTTGTTCATGTGGGATAGCTTCAATGGATATGAAATCAAAACCTTTTCTTAGGTTAAGCATGATAGTCTTATAGAGTTATAAGTGCTCCACTCTAGTCCCATAAACTTCTAAAACTTGGTTGGTGACTAGTTGGGAATCACCCAAAACTCTAATATTGCAAACACCCATTCTCTTGGCTACAATGAGACCAAGAAGAAGGGCCTCATACTCGCACCATTGTTTGTGCATTTGAAATTGAGCTTAAAGGAAAAGGCATAACCTTCCCTTCCAGGGAAGTGAGGATCATGCCTGCCCCAACACCAAAATGACACTTTGCTCCATCATAGTTGAGCATCCAATAATTTTAGGAAGATTGATGTTTGATCATTTCTAGTATCTTCTTCCTCCACTTTCGAGACCTCAACCATGAAATTTATTCATGGAAGAGAGAGCGAGTCCTAGAGCATGTCCTATGCCCAAGGAGTCAAAAGGAAGGAGAATAGGTAAATCATTCTCCAATAACTCAACAATATTAGCCATGGTTTCCATTGATACTGTCTCAACAACAATAGTTTCATCTTTAGTTACAAACCCCTCAATTAAAATGGAGGTTTCTAGTTTTATCATGGGAATCAGTTTAGACTCTTGGTGTTGTATCTTTAGGTTTGTTTACTTGATTGGTGGGGAGTTCAAACTCGGTATGGACCCCAAGTTTCTTCTTTAAGTTGGCTAGGTGAATATCAAAAGGTTTTGGGTCACCCTGAGTGACAAAGACTTTCCCAAATGTAGGAATCTGACTTCTTGGAATAGTGTGGAAGGGATTTCCTTCATCCGATGGATCCAAGGTCAGCCAAGAATCATATTATAGTTGGTTTCCCTATCTATAATATAAAACTCAGTTAGAACCATCTTGGGCCCAAGAGTAACCGGGAGTACTATGGTCCCTATGGACATTTATTTTGAGACTGTCAGTAGCCTCTTAACATATTTCTAGTTGAGGAATAATTGGTTTCCCCATAGCCTAACTTTTGGAGGAATGAAAAGGGGACAATATTAATAACTTCCCCATCATCAATCATTACATGTTTAACATAATTATTATAGATCCAACCTATAAATACAATGTTGGGTCACCTCTACGTGTCATCTCGGCATCGGTGGGCATCTTATTGATGTCAAATGAATCCAACATCTCTTTCAAGGCTTCCCAAGAGGATAGACATCAAAGTTCTATGTGGTTGACTTGTGCCTCTCGAGAGGGTAACATTAATCAAGTGACCAAGACCCAATGCTTCTAACAAAGTGGCTCGATGAGTGGGAGAGTTCTTCAACAAATCCAAGAAGGAGATGTGAGAAAAGGTCTTGGTTAAATCCATAATTAGATCATATGCCCCTACCGGCCTCAGAAGTATTGGAGTGTCATCCATCATAGATGGGTAGATGGGAATAGGTTGCATTGAATAATCACGGGTTCTTAGCTACATTAATTTGAGGTTCAGTTTCTAATTCAACAAGACCCATAATCTTAGTTTGTTTTTGACCATCCAACGGAGGTGCTACTAGTGGGTTTGAAGAAGTGGAAGCTTCGTGGTCATTGTTTCCCACCGGTTACCCTTGTTTGTACCATGGGGGTTTAATTTTCCATTGTCAGGATGCATAGGAAGAGGGTCACTAAAGATCCTAAGAGGAGTGTTTTGAGGGGCAACTGGCCCCATGCTAGCATTCTACATTGGCACATAGGATTTTCCAAAACATCTCGATGAAGAGTTGTCTTTGGTCCTCTGGTAGGCGTTGTATGAAATTGTTACAATCATGAAAAGTTCTAACATCATGCCCTCAGACCCTATGGAAGCCACAATAAAGGTTAGGATCATAATCCCAAGGTCTTTGATTTGCATTTTTGTGGTCCAAAGTTTTGGTTGTTGTTTAACTATTGGTTGTTATAATTAAAGTTCGGAGGCCTTTGCCCTTGGTTTTGATATTGATTTTGATACCCATTTGGGTATTGATTGGGGCCTTGGGCCTGAACTTGTTGTGGAGGTGGAGGATGATTAAAATCCACCACATTGATTGAAGGAGTGAAATTTTACTCCTTTGATTATTTCCATTTGTGTTGTTATTGACATTGTTTGTGCTTGAAGTGTTAACAACATTTGGCTTTTTGGCTTGATCAATACATCATCCATTGTAACACCATGGTTCTTATTGAGGACCTTAGGTCCTTGATTGTTGTTGGAATTTTGGGGTAATTTGAATTACCCTAGGAGGGAGTGATCAATCTCCCATTTGAACCATAGGTCTTTCGACCACTATCTATTTTTTTGATCAATGCGAGAGAACCCTCTAGTACCTCCTCATAGCTCCTAAGGGGAAATTTTGGACTTCTTCCTTTGTTTCCCAGTTAAGGGAATGAAGGAATAGATCAAAAGCTCCATTTGATCCATATTGGGAGCACTTTCCAAAGAGTAGAGGACCTTCCACCACCTCTAGAATGAAGTGGGAAATATTCATTATGCTCTTTCTTTATGTGGAGGAATTCCCTAATTCCCATTCTTAGCAACTTGTTCATGTCAAATGCCTTAATGAACTCGATATGAGTTTCTTAAAGGAGTGTATTGAGGCTTTAGGTATCTTGTAATACCAATCGAGAGTGATTCCTTCAAGATTCTTAGGGAAGATCTTTGCTACAAACTGCATCCCATGGGAGCAGCTCTCGAATGGTAGTTGCATATGCTTTGATATGCACATTTGGATCTCCCTCCCTTTAAACTTTGGCAAGTCAGGAAGTGGTCATGGAAGCATTATTACTTCATATAGTAAATTCCAAGGGCTCCTTAAGATATTCAACATATGTGCCCAATGCGTAGGACTCTACTATGGATGACCCTTGATGGAGGTGGGGTAGGCATGAGGTTGGTATGGCATGCAATGTAAACATTTGTAGAGGCATAAGGCATCCCCTGTGGCTGAGCATATGAACCAAGAAAAGAATACATGTCCCCTATGTGATTTGGAATACATGTGTACATATGGGGGAATTACTCTGGTATGGAGTGGGAGGCACAAAACCTAGGGAATGTCACATTTCCAGTTGGGATGGAGTTTTCAGAACACTTTCTAGTTGGTGCTGTGTGAGGGGTATCCATACGAGGTGTGAGGGGGGCATACCTAACATGCCCGATCCAGTGAGAAGATCTTTGGGCTTGGAACCCATGTAAACTAGAGGAGGGGTGATGGTGCAGAAGGCACATAACCTAAATTTTGGGTGTGGTAAGGGATCTTTCCTTTCCTAAAAAAAGGTGAAGCATGAGATGACTAGAAAGTTCCAACTCCCTAACATTTTCTACCAGTGTAGAAATTACATCACCCAAGATAGAGTTTGTATTTTTCTTGGGTGGGTTTTGAGCATTGTTAGGATGTAGAGGTATGTGATGTCCTACTATAAATTGTTCTCTTGGTGGCCACCCCTCTTTGGGTATATTTCTATTATGGGGGAGGGGTAGTAATATTGTTTTGAAGCAGAACATCAACATACTCTTGCATCCTTTCCAAATATTGGTCCATGGCATTAAAATGCTCTTGGCTTTGGGTGAAAATGCCATAAGCTCATCATGAGAAGAGAGGTAGGAAGTGAAGGGATCAAACTGCATGTTGATCTGAGGTCTAGACAAGACCGTGGACCAAAACCTTGTTCTCTAGTGAATGTCATATTGTTTGAATTGGAGAATTCAGGTTGATCGATCTCCTCAATCCTTATAGATGAACCATTTTTGGCACTTTGAGGAGGAGGAGTGTATGGTGAAGGTAAGTTGGAAGAATAATTTTCATCCCACCTTGATAATGAGGGTGACTATGGTATGCCGATTTGGTGGTAATAAGCCTCTAGACCCAAAATGGGCCTATCGTAATCATGTCCCGACATATTCGGGGGTATATAAATACCCACAAAATAATGGGAGAGGAGAAGATGGATGAAAGAAATGGAAATGAAAAGAGACTAGCTCTTCACATTGGGTTCACCAATTTGTATGATTGAAAATCAACACGTGACCTTCAATCACACTCGACCTCCCGAGTCATGTCTTGGACAACCGATGTAGAATGAGTGGATGGCTATGGGTAGTGAAATATAGTGAATATGTGATATGTGGATGAAATATGTGGAAATGGGATGAACAAGCTATCAAGGAAAATAATGTCCTCGATGTGCAATATCGGGATCTACTCATCAAGGGAAAGAAAGGCCCTTCTAACTTGAATGGGTCTAATGGATGGGTCAAAAAGAATAGCCACACAAAGAAGACCAATCAATGTCAAGCTCTCTGTGGAAATCCTTTCTAATGGTTGTGGGATACGTGGAAAACCAATGGGTGCCTCATAATGATGTCCAGAAAAGGTCATGGAATAAATGAGAGAGAGCATGGTTCCACTAGATCTATGGGTGGTTAGTTGGTTCAGTCTAGAATGCGAGGGCTCGATGAGCTTCTTCATTCAGAATGTTTAGTTGTCTGATAATGTCTGGAAGTGGGGATGTCCTAAAGACTAGTGTATGTAATCCGTTTCTAAGTCTAATTGGTTTTGAGCCCATTCGGTTGGGGGACCATTGGATCACAACCGTAAACTCTCTTTGGTCATGGTCCTTGTATGGTCATATGTGTTTGATCTAGACTCTATTGTCGGGGGCAGTCCAATATTCGTAAGCCTTATCGGCCTTGATGTTTAAATGTTGAGTTGTAATGCAACGATTAGAGTACTTGATGGTTCTATGAGGACAAGCATACGAAAGTCCAAAGATCTATGTTCGTGATAATTTTCAAGCCCATTCGGTTGGGGACCCATGGATCACAACCATGTTCATTCTTGTTGTGGTCCGAGAATGGTCATGTATGCATTTGTGTAATTTTAATCTATGAAAATAAATAACAAACTAATCTAAGTAAATAAAAGCTACACTATGTTTTTGTATTTTTCTAATATAAAAGAAATAAAGCAATAAAAAACAATTAATCTAATTAAAACTAAATATTTTTTTATTTTCTGGAATAATTTACGTAATAATGAAGAAAAATGAAGAAATAAATTGCTTCTAATCCTAATTAACAAATCCTATACAAATAAATAGTCGGATGTAGCTATTTATCTATGCAATATACTAAATCTATTCTAATTTAAATGAAGCTTTTCCAATTAATAATTGTGGATTAAATCCTCAAACACACCTCAGAGTCATGGAAGAATTAGAAGCTTCTCATAAGAAGCTTTTCTTCCCCTGAAACTTCCCCGATGGAATTTAAGAGGGATTTAATAGAGACTAATTTGAATCAAATTTTGTATGCTTAAAACTATGGTGATATAACAAGCTTCCTCCAAATATTCTTCCCTCACAAATACATCGGATAGGAAGGAAGGATCTATCTATCACTAAGAAAAATTTATAAGAAATGTGAAAATATTCTTGAAATGATCTAACTATTTGCAATAAATAAAATGATTTCTTCTACTCTAGTTGATAAATGTGTATACATTTAGAAATAAATGAAGAAATGAAGAAACTCAATAACAACCCCCAACCTGGAATTACAGTGCAGAGGCAATGCCAGTTGTGGTATCACTTTGTCCCCTCAGTTATCTTTACCAATATTTTGTGTCCACTTGAGTCCAGGGAACTGGGAATGCAAAGGAAGCAACAAGAAAAAGTGTTTGAGCAATGACAACTTTTATGGCAGTCTGTTGCAATGAAGGCGGAAGAAAGACAGCGCAAGAGAATAGATTGGTTGGTGTCCATTTCTAGCAAGATTGTGGTAGCTCAACTAAGCAAGATACACAAATAATCTTTGGCCATTTTCTTCAAAAGAATGATGGTTTTATAGAAGTTTGGCTTGGCAAAAGGTCACACTTTGGCAACCATGGGTGCCACATCACAAAGCATGAATGGTTGTTAAACACTCAATCAACATTTAGAAGTGGAAGAGGATGTGAACATGAATCAATCAAGCCCAAAAATCAGCTAAATTGACTCACAAATGTGCGCTAAAAGTGAACTAGAGTGAAGCAACATGCGTCCAATTCATGCCTGAGAAGTTTGGCCAATTTGCATGAAACCACAACCATATGTGCGAGGTGGTGGTTACAACCACCACCCAAGTAGGACCATGGTTACACAACCACCACCCAGGAAGGGTAGTGGTTTTGTAACTAAAGTCAAAACCTAAGGAAAACAATGCAAAAAACTACGTAGAAAATCAAGAAATGGATAAGTAAGGTAAACTAGGCTGCAAATATGTATTGCAAAGAGGTAAAGGGGCTTGAACACCTTTGGAAAATACATGAATAAGAACCAAGAGCTTTTCTTATAAATGTAATACCCACAAGAGGCGATTATAAAGCACAATAGTGGACCTTGTGGCTCACAAAATGTAAAATCAGTGAGTATAATCATACAATTCCGGGAATGAGGCCACTCTCAACAATGATATGCTATAAGAACTTCCAACAAGGACCGCATAAGGTCAAGTGCGATGGATGACTTAGTGAGAAAGAGTCTCGAGAAGGTAGGGGTTCTAAAACTATTTGGGTTTCCATTCTTTGGAATTCATGCACACCTCTTCCATTATCTAATGTCGAGAGTGCATGGGGATTACTTCTACTTCACAGGTCGAAGAATGATAATTATAGCCTGTCTGATTGGGCAAGTAACAGGGTTACATGAGACTGACAAAGACCTAGATCTAGGTTCTACAACTGTTTGAGTTTCCATTCTTTAAAAATCATGCATACCTCTTCCATTATCTAATGTTGAGAGTGCATGAGGATTACTTCTACTTCACAGGTTGAAGAATGAGAATTATCCCGTCTGATTATGCGAGTAAAAGGGTTACGGGAGACTAGCAAAGACCTAGATCTAGATCTGTGTGATGAAAAAAATTGACAAGTTGACAACCAAATTACAATATGACATAGGAACCCAAGCCATGAACGTGGCGAATATTACATACCCTTCAACTAAGGTAGCGACTCGACTGATCAATTACAAGCTTGGTGCTTCGAAGATATGGGGAGAAGTGAATATGGGGTTCCTCTACATCGCGCATAAGATGACACATAAAACACAATACAATTTTGCGTAGTTCATCACCGAGGGGATTATTGAGGAATTCAAGGTGCACACCAAGAGAGAAGAAAATATAACAAGGGGATCAATTTTGCTATTAATTGTCTTCTAGGAAATTAGTGTCCCCGATGGAGCGAGAAGATAACATATGGATTCACCCATTGCAAAACAAGTCCCCACGATATAATTTGTAGACTTTATGTGTGATGGTTTGATCAAAAATTATATAAGACAAGGTTGGATAAATGGCACAACAAGATGCATGCAGCCTTTGAGAATGAATGGTGTGTGTCAAGAGAGATGCCATGAGAAGTAGGCTGCATGCAAATTTTTAGTTATGCAACACTTTATCCTTGCACGGTTCATGATGAACAATGGTGAGATGGGACCATGGTGTAAACTTCCACTTGTATTCACGTCCAAATATTTTAAATGCACAATGAATATGATCAACAATGCGTAAAATTTAACCTTTGATGTAGAGAAGGTGGACTCGATATGCATACTTTGTGCAAGACTTTAGGATACACTTTCGAGCCAACATATTTTGGATACATTAGAGCCGGATACCTTAGATCTAAGCCCCATTATTAATTTAATAGTCATCATCATGATTTGCAAGGTCTTTATGACCCTACGACCGAAGATGCAAGATGGGAAAGAAGTTAAGGTATGTGACTCTCATATGCCTCAACCAAATAAGAGCACCTTTGTTAAAATCTTGAAGAGAATCTAGGAAGAAACCATGTCGAAGAAGATGAAGAAGAGGAAGTTATGTTGGACCATAGCCAAGGAAGGAACTACAAGATAAGTAAAGAAAGTAAAACAAGAGTGCAAGATCTTCTTGTCCGACTAAGGTAAGTCCACTTAGGACAAGAATGGGTACTAGAAAATATTGGGTTGTGTATGATGATGAGGAAGAGACAAATTCTGAGGAATAAGGGCTCGAGGAGGCTGCACAAGAAGAAGAAGGGACTATGTATGGAGAGGAGGATCAACCTATAAATGTAGAGTCCATCCCGGAGAAAGGTAAATAGGGAGAGCAACATAAAAGTCTTCTCAAAGATAAAGGACTGGTCCATGAAGAGGAGATGTGCAACACACGGAGGAAGAGCCCAAGAAATATAAAGAAGAAGGGGATAATGCCTATGTCATCAAAGAGGATAAGGGCGCTAGTGGTGAGACAAGTGGAAATCATTTTACTCACGAAAGCAAGTACACTAAGGCGAAGCGGTTAGGAGGAGGCACCCACCACGGCACCATTCATGTTATTCATTAGTGATGTGTTGCATGCCAAGTTTTAAAGAACGATACCTAAGGACAAGTTTTTCAGCTAGGACGTATTAGATGAAAAAGGAGGGATCTCACGCACAAATAATATGTTGTCATGGAGCATGCATACGCATGCGAAGAGCCAAAATTATAGATAAGTAACAAGTCCTACTCCACTCGACATTGAAAAGGAGGTAGGAAAATAATCCAAGGTTATAACCCCCACAAGGCTGACAATAGGCATGCAACGCCTTGAATAAGATTATAACTAAGGTTATGCGAAAAAATCTAGACAAAGGGGCTACCATGAGGCTCATGGTAGAAGATAAGAAGAATAAGGAGCGCAAGATTGAGAATTTGAAGGATGATATAAAAAAGAATAAGAATACATAATAGAGACTTATGACAGGTCATAAGCATTAGTAAAGCAGATCATAGGTGCATGCCCCACCTTGGTAATCTAAGCTCGAATTGATTATAATTATGAGATGGAGCATCTTGAGGACTTGGTTGGGATGTCTTTTCTAAACATGAATAGTGGTACGGGCCATCAAAGCCAGAAGATTTGGCCAATGAGAAGAAAAGGAATAAAGATTCTATGGAGGCCAATATGGATGACCTTGAGGCTTTAATATCGAAGGCTAGCGAGGCCAATAGCAAGGTTGAGTTGTATTTTGATAGGTACTAGAAAAGTGACCCTATTTTTAGCGTGTGTGTTGCCAAGGAAGAGGTGGAACTCAAGGTAATCTAGGTGAAGACACCAAGCAATAAGCTTGAGTGAACAAATGTCATGATAGAGATTTCAACGCAAAGAGATATGATAAAGGCCGTGAGGGAGACACTGGAGTTCTTAATCGAGAAAATCCAACTCTTGGTCATGGAATGAATGGATTTGATGGAGGGATTGACTGCAAAGTTGGATGTGGTCATCAAAGAAATCAAGGAGAGAGTGGATTAGTTGGTGCCTAATCAAATTTTGGGAATTATAGATGCGGTGCTAGGGAAAGCGACTTAGGAGCTCATAGAATGGTAAAATTTATAGGATGCATTGAGCATGGAGTTTCCATAGCTCCTCGAGCCATCTAAAGCTTGAGGTTGCCTTTCCATAAGTTTAGGAGTTCTTATTCTTTGTATTCATGGTATTTTTGGTCTTATTCTTTATTGTTTCAAAATTCTTTTATTCATTCATTAGGGGAATAAGTATGCAGAAAAATTGTCAAGGACGGGAAATGACTTTAGAGTGGGGTAATGTTGAGTGGGGAAAATGGCTAAGTACTAGCCATGCATAGAGGTTTGAAACCCCATGCAAGGGGTGTGCGCATATAGAAAATATTAATGCGTGAAGATTTGCGCATGAGCGACAGAGTTCGAGACTTAGCCAATTTTCCAAAGACATGGATGAAAATATAGAATAAGAGATGGAGTGATGTCCAAGAAAGGTTTATAAATTGACAAAAGCAAGGTGGCTTAGGAAACACACAAGGAGCTATAATTAGAAAAGCATGTGCAAGGAAAAATTAAAGGATCATTCATAGATCGAGCTAATAATAGGATTAAAGCATGTCATATATTTAGATTAATCTATTATTAGCAGGGATTGTAAAAATCATCCAAGCTATTTTGTATGCATGCTTATTATTAGGAAAGTGCATGAAGGCGGTGAAGAGAAAGTCACCATCGTATCTGTGTGTGTGTGTAAGGTATTCTTTTCTATGGCAATGCTAGGGTTTAAAATCTCGGATGCAGAGAGTGTTAACTTTACAAAGTGTTTGTATTAGGTTTTGGAGATCATGGTTGTTACAAGCCTACATAAGGAGCACAAGTCATGTGTATTGATGTATTTAAATATGATGTAATCACCCTCTTGTTATGTAATGCAATTATGATTATGATGGAGTTTTGGGAATTTAAGTGTTAATGTTCATCTTAAATTATGTTTTTTCCTTATTATGTGTTTCTATATTTTTATAATCATGATGCTTTTAAGGGTATGAATGGTTATCTTGGTTATGAATATGATAAACATTCATGTTAACCTTCTTATAGGCATAACAAAGGAGGGACCTGGTGGTTTTACGTGCTTTGGGTGAGTATACAAACTCCTCTAGATGAGGTGTCTACACACATAGCTTGGTTTGGGTAAAATACTTGACTACATATGCAATGTGTAGTGATGATAGGAGTAGTGTGGTCCCAGTAGATGTGTATCGATGAGGTTCATCTATAGGAATCCTCAACAGTCAAGAATGAACCATAGAACAAGAGTGTGTCATCGGGTAATGTGCGTGTTGTGTGAATAGAAGCTAGAAAGATGTATCATGAATCATAGAGCGTTAAGTGTGAATGATGTGAGGTTCCTTTCAAAATTAGACCCTCAGAAGTCGAGTATGAACCATGGAACTAGATTTTTTTATAGGGTAATAACGATATAATGTGTGTATAAAAGGGTTTGAAAGTGTGTAGAAATATGAGACATGAAGTGCGAATGTTAAGTATGATAGTAGATACTAAAGACAGTTGGAAGGAATCGAAGGGGGAGAAAACAAGATGCCCCGAGTGTATAATGTATGTAAGGATCAAGTAAACTCATCTAGAAGATCATCAATCTAGTGGTCATAACTGATAGGATCTAGATTTGAGACTTGGTAGGCAATAGTGTGGGGTTGATCATATGAAGAGCTTATGTGGCGTGAATTGTACATTCTCGTAGTATATTATTCATTAGTAAAAGGAGGTTGAGGACAATCATGTGCATACCAACGAGTTAGATTTTGAGAATATCCCAAGAATGAGTCATTGCAAATAGAGATGTGGCCAAAAGGCATGGGAAATGTGATATCAGTATGATTGGGATCTAGTGTGCCACCAATGTAATCAAGCTAAGATTGTCCAAGTGTGAGTCGATAGGAACCAATAGTGCGTGCAAGGAAGACTAATAAATGGAAGACATGGAGGCCATAGGAAATAATAACAAATATACATCCATGATATAAGTGAGGAGAGTGAGGCGGGGGAGGAGATCGACAAGTGTGAATCCTAGGCGTGTTAATCCATCATGCATGCAAACAATCTCAGAGAAAATAGGGTCAAATGGAATATGAGGCCAATAAGAGTTACAAATGAAGAGAGTGCATGTGAAGGGATCGGGTGCGACACAAAATGATTTTGGGGAGATGTAGTAGATGGTAAGATGTCCAATGTATGTAAAATCCCCTGAAAGGTATCATGGAATTAGTGGAAGGAGGAGGTTTCTTAAATTGATATTCATTAGCGCCAATAGCAATAAAAGTATCCTAGAAGTAGGATTCATATATTTTCAATAGGAGTAAATTTAAGATTGCACAATGTGTCATCATTAAGCTCTACGACATCAACCTCATCATCGGAATCATCGGTGTTGGCATTATCTTGTTGGATAGCATTATCAAGGATATTGGTAGGGATGGAGCCATATGTAGGATTGAGAGGAGCCATGACAAGTGGAGAAATAGTAGCCATAAAGGTAGACATGGTGGGTGATAGGATATTAGTAGTATGAGTAGGAATGGACAGAATGCATGTAGAAGTAGCAGAGGGAGTAGGAGTGCTAGATTGACCAACATCGTATGTACTAATATTGCGATATGGAATAGGTTGTGATGGAGGAATGGCCGTGGTGGTGACGAGGTCTATACGGAAAAACTTGAAGGGTTCAAGGTCAATAATACTAGTATGTTCGTATCCATCATGTGGGAATTTAACACACATATAACCTATGGAGGGAACAACATACATTACATGAATACATGGTCTACAAAGTAAGCAATTGAACTTGAATGAGGCATCAATAACAAAGCATACCGTAGGAACAATTTTAGGTCCAACCTGTACATGTAAGGTGATAGTGCCCATGCATATGTGAGTAATAGAACCATAGCCACAAATGATTTGAGAGGATTTATTAATTAGATTATCACAAATGCCCATTTTCCTAAAGAGAGATAGAGCACATAGATTTATAGCAGATCCATTATCAATTAGTACATGCTTAATACAAATGGAGCCAATAGTAGCGGTGATAAGAAAAGATGCAAAGGGATTGTCAGCAGTAGAGGGAGGGATATCCTCATCACTAAAAGATATAACATGTGGTATATTTTTGAGGGATTGAATGAGGTGAGTAAATACAACAAGTGAATTATTTCTTTCAATGTGGATGGAATAAAGGGTGGCCTCTAATGTATGACGACAATTAGGTGCACTGTGCAAGAGATCATAAAGATATATTTTGGCTGGTGTATTCTTAAGTTGTTTAATGATGTCATAACCCTTAGAGGTGGTGGCAGGAACTGTAGGAGTAATAGGCAAAACAAATATGGGTGGGGCAAGTAGGAGGACGAGTGTGGCGAGTGGTGACTAAAGTGATGGTGGGATCAGGAATTTTCATGATGAAGCGAGGAGGAAGTTGATTATGAGCTTCCATAAAATCGAGCGGTAACAATGACCATGCCATAAAATGTGGTGGGAGTAAAAGAGGGATAAGAATATTGATCCATGAATTCGAAGAATGGGATAGATTGTGATTCATTCTCGAAGGCAAGGTTTGAGTGATCGATTAAATCTATATTGTAGAGTAACTATTGAAATAAATGATGTACAAATGCTGAAATATAGTAATGACACAAGAAAACTAAGATATAAAGTATGAAACCCTAAGAAAGGAAGAGAGCTAAGGGTACTTAGCTGATTTCTGAGTGCACAGAAGTGATCTCGGGCTAGTGAAAGTGTTGAACAGAATGCAAACAAAGTCGTAAATCCTCACTATGAATATGGAACATGAGAATAATGTTAGACAGGGGTGCCCAGCAGTGTAGAGACGAGAGGCACCCGGTGCCGATGACCGAATCAGGCATTGGTGACTATGTAGGAGCTCAAAATTTTCTTTTCATTTTTTCATAAGGATTTCACAGCTTATTCATTATTGATTGCTTGATATTTGCTTTTGGATCACCAAAGGTACCTGTAACCTATAAAATAGAAGCTCACTGCACATACCCATAAACCACATCAAACCTAAAAAGGAAAATGTAGAATGGGGAGTCAAACTAACCCCAATGGTCACCCTGAGAGTGAACTTATGACCGAGTGCTACACTACATCTTAGACTCCATGCGCTTCTTGTGTTTGTGTAATAATGGTGCCCTAGGATGTCATTGTGTAAGTTGCACTTGATAGCGGGATGTAGCTTAGAATATAGAAATATAATAGTATGTGTGGATGGACTAGAATAGACTTCCCCTTATTATGCAGTGTATGTAGAGTTGATGCAGCCATTTTCCCTTGAATGGATGCTAGATGGATGCCTTTAGAGTGCTTTAGTGCCTTTGGAATGCAAGCTTAGGTGATGATAGTAATGCTTAGTGCTTGGTCCCTCATTTTGAACACATAACTATGTATTTATATGATTCCCTTGTTTTAATTTTGTAATTGACAACTAGAAGGCTGACCCATAAGTGAAAAAGATGCCCAAAAGATAAAATAGACCCAAAAGAGTGAGTAAGGTGAGAAAGGGTCAAGGGCACCCATGAGGGATAGGAGCACTGAGCACTTTTATCCTGGCTAGGAGTTGGTGTCTCAGCCATAAAATATTTTAAAAAGTAAAGTTTCAACTGGGTTGTAGGGTATGTAAGACCAAATAGAAAACAAGAGACAAATAAAAGAGGCCAAATATAGTTGTCAACCACTAGTTTTCTTGCTTAGGAATCATGTAAATGCTAGCATGCTTTTAGGACCTAGAAATGTACCCAAGTGTGTGATTTTGTGTCTACAACTTATAGAAATTTTTGTCTTGATATTTTTGGTGGTTATGTTTATTCTCATGTCAAATCTAATATTTCATTTATTTCCTTTTAATGGAAAGTATGAACATTCAATCCATTTACTTTCATAGTGTACTTTCTAACATGTGGTAATGAAATTTGTGTTTGTTTTGCCCCTGCATGCTTCCTCTCAATTTTTCTCTACTATATCCCCCCTTCTATTCCTCTTTCACTTTCCTTTCTTTATCCTTTTGGGTGCTTTCTAGGTTAAAAGTATCCAAAACCCCACAAACCCATCATATGAGGGAGTTTTCCTCTCAAACACAAAGGTTAGATCATCTTGTTGATAGATGATCTCTCCAATGTTGCAAGTTTTATGTTGAAAAATGTAGGTGAGCCCGTGAAGAGATTGAATAAATCAAAGCGACATAAAATCTTTCCAACATGTGTAAATGCCTCAATTGGAGTAACTATTAAAATTTCTTTGAAAGAGGTGCATGTTGTTAGGAAATTATAAACGTTTACACTTATCATGGAGAGGTGACCTTTAAGGAGAAAGGAACACAAGCTGCAACTAGTATTGAGATGTGACCTTTATCAAGGAGGAGGTCACATAACACACTCATGGAGAAGGGTAAGCTAGCCATATATGAGGTTACCCTAATGAATTATCAAGGAAAAATACGACATAATAAAATATGAGTTAATGACAACAATGTTAAGGGTGACCTATTCAAATATGAGGTCAAAATGAGGTCACACCAAAATGAATAGCTTCACGAAACTACACATAGGCTACAAAGTGGCCTAATAAACCCAATGGTTATGGATACAAAAATATATCATAGGAAGAAACTATGGCGACAATGTAATTATGCAAAGGCTACATGGGCTAGGGTTTTTGTTGCAAATGAAGAAAACCCAAAATATCATTGATCCACTTGAAAATCTCAAACTATGCATTGTTTTTGCAATTAAGATGAGATCATCTATTTTACTAGGTGGAAGCCCCTCCACTAATTTTTTTTATCCACTCCTCCAACTTATCAATGTATAACCCAAATAAAGTGGGTGAAAGTGAACATCCTTATTTGACACCTATACCGCTTCCAAATTTTTATGACATTCCTTGACATGTTCTAATTTTGGACCTAACTTGGTCATAGAGCCCATGTACACGATGCAGAGCATCACCTAGGAGGTGCATTGAAAAAAATTTTGTATCTATTAACATGTTTGGAAGCATTTAGTATAGGTTTGAATAAGAAGGAGGTGATGAATTTCCAATTTGAATTCGAATTTAGTTTTCCTTACCAAAACTCAAATTTGAATTCTTAATAGTGTAATCTCCTCATTTGACAAATTTGGTCATGTTTTTATTTTGTGTTGGTCTAGGCATTATAGGACGGTCTATTTCAAGTGTTGTGTCATCTATTAGATAATATAAACCGTCTTATATATGCTCTTAGTATATAAATTTTTCCCCAAGCATGTTAATTTGGGTTGTCAATCATTTATCGAGGAGGTCACATAACACACTCATGGAGAAGGGTAACCTAGACATATATGAGGTTACCCTAATGAATTCTCAAGGAAAAATATGACATAATAAAACATGAGTTAATGACAACAATGCTAAGGGTGACCTATTCAAGTATGAGGTCAAAATGAGGTCACACCAGAATTAATAGCTTCACGAAACTACACATAGGCTATCGTGGCCTAATAAACTCAATGACTATGGATACTAAAATATATCATAGGAAAAAACTATGGAGACAATTCAATTACACAAAGGCTACTTGAGCTAGGGTATTTAGTTGAAAATGAAGAAAACCCAAAACTATCATTGATCCACTTGAAAATCTCAAACTATGCACTATTTTTGCAATTAAGATGAGTTCATCTTCTTTACTAGGTGGACGCCCCCTCCACTAATATTATTTATCCACTCCTCCAACTTATAAATGTATAACCCAAATAAAGTGGGTGAAAGTGAACATCCTTATTTGACACCAATATCGCTTCCAAATTTTTATGACATTCCTTGACATGTTCTAATTTTGGACCTAACTTGGTCATAGAGCCCATGTACCTGATGTAGGAGCATCACCTAGGAGGTGCATTGAAAACAATGTTGTATCTATTGATATTTTTGGAAGCATTTAGTATAGGTTTGAATAAGTAGGAGGTGATGAATTTCCAATTTAAATTTGAATTTAGTTTTCCCGCCAAAACTCAAATTTGAATTCTTAGCTAGTGTAACCTCCTCATTTGACAAATTTGGTCATGTTTGTATTTTATCTTAGCCTAGGCATTATAGGATGGTCTATTTCAAGTGTTGTGTAATATGTTAGATAATATAAACCATCTTATATATGTTTTTGGTATATAAACTCTTCCCAAGCATGTTAACTGGGTTGTCAAGCATTTATCAAGGAGGAGGTCACATAACACACTCATGGAGAAGGGTAAGCTAGCCATATATGAGGTTACCCTAATGAATTATCAAGGAAAAATACGACATAATAAAATATGAGTTAATGACAACAATGTTAAGGGTGACCTATTCAAATATGAGGTCAAAATGAGGTCACACATGAATGAATAGCTTCACGAAACTACACAGGCTACAAAAGTGGCCTAATAAACCCAATGGTTATGGATACCAAAATATATCATATGGAAGAAACTATGGCGACAATGTAATTATGCAAAAAGGCTACATGGGCTAGGGTTTTTCGTTGCAAATGAAGAAAACCCAAAAATATCATTGATCCACTTGAAAATCTCAAACTATGCACTATTTTTGCAATTAAGATGAGATCATCTATTTTACTAGGTGGACGCCCTCTCCACTAATTTTGTTTATCCACTCCTCCAACTTATCAATGTATAACCCAAATAAAGTGGGTGAAAGTGAACATCCTTACTTGACACCAATATCGCTTCCAAATTTTTATGACATTCCTTAACATGTTCTAATTTTGGACCTAACTTGGTCATAG
Source organism: Taxus wallichiana var. yunnanensis (assembly GCA_018340775.1). NCBI lineage: Eukaryota > Viridiplantae > Streptophyta > Pinopsida > Cupressales > Taxaceae > Taxus > Taxus wallichiana. The sequence continues at coordinate 992,689,987 of CM031242.1, forward strand.
AGCCCATGTACCTAATGCGGGAGCATCACTTAGGAGATGCATTGAAAAGAATTTTGTATCTATTGACATGTTTGGAAGCATTTAGTATAGGTTTTAATAAGAAGGATGTGATGAATTTCCAATTTGAATTCGAATTTAGTTTTCCGCCAAAACTCAAATTTGAATTCTTAGCTAGTTAACCTCCTCATTTGACAAATTTGGTCATGTTTGTATTTTGTGTTGGTTTAGGAATTATAGGATGGTCTATTTAAAGTGTCGTTTCATTTGTTAGATAATATAAACCATCTTATATATGCTCTTGGTATATAAACTCGCCCAGCATGTTAATGGGGTTGTTAAGCATAGTTAAGTCTATTATGGTTTTGTAACTATGTAGGTAGGTAGTTATGGATAGGAGGAGTACTCCAAATGCATAATGAAAGATGAGAAAATGTGACTTCTTTGGTAGAAAACTTCTTGTATTGGAAAGACATGTTGGTAGACTATGTAACTAGGGTTTTGGTGTCAAAACTATGATGAGAATGACATTTTTCAACTATTTCAATCCAAGTTAGTGTGGAGCATGAAAATAAATTGTTGGTGTCAAGTTTTATGTGTTTAAGGTCCATCTTGATTATTGATCAAGATAATTTATACATACATACAATTACAACTATGTAAGTGCATTTCTACCTTTGTCTTTATATGTTACAAGATGGACTACTTTTTAAAGGGACTCGATTATGTGTACTAAGAAGTTTTATAAGAAAAAAATTGATAAAAGAACAACATTGTGGTAGTCGTGTAGGTAATTTTGGCCTAGATAAGACTTTAGCTCAAATTTGAGTCCTCACTACTTTTGGCATAAAATGTAATTAGATGTGAGGAAGTTTGTAGAAAGGTGTAAAGTGTGTCAAGATGCCAAAGGAAAAAGTAAAATGTAGGTCATTATCATCCCTTACCAATTCCAAATGACTTGGGACTCCATTAGTATGGATTTTGTATTGGGTCTACCTAGAAATCAAAGAGGCCATGATTCAATCTTTGTTGTAGTAGACATATATTCCAAAATGGCTCATTTTAAAGCATACAAAACCACTAGTGATGTTACTCATATTGCTAATTTGTTCTTCAAAGTGGTGACTAGATTACATGCATTCCTCTAAGCATTATTTAAGACAAAGACACTAAATATGTGGGACATTTTTGGAGGACCCTATGGAAGAAATTATGCACTAATATGAATTTTAGTTCACTACCACCCTCAAATTGATGGACAAATTGAGGTGGTCAATAGGACTTTGGGTAATTTACTAAGATGCTTTACAAAAGACAATCCTAAATAATGGGATCTTATTTTGCCACATGCAGAATTTTCTTATAATAATTCCCCTAACAGGAGTACATGCACGAGTCCCTTTCAAATTGTATATAACACAAACCCAAGATGTGTTTTTGAGCTAAGAGATTTAGGCAAAATGGAGAAGAGATGTGTTGAGGGAGAGGAGTTTGCCATTGCTATGCAAGAGGTGCATGAACAAGTGAAGAAGCGGTTAGAAACAAGTGTAAGTAAATACAAGCAACATGTAGACCTCAAGAGAAGAGAGGTTAATTTTCATTTTGGAGACATGGTGTTATCTCATTTAAGGAAGAATAGATTTCCTAAAAGTGATTATAACAAACTAAAAATGAAGAAAATTGGCCGTTGCAAGATCATAAGAAAGTTCTCTAACAATGCCAAAAGCCAAAAAGGAGGAATTATAAACCATTTTGGACAAACAAGATGTCAAAAGAACAAGGGGAAAAGAGTACTACCAATACTTAGTGAAGTGGAAAGATCATCCAACGGAAGATGCTACCTAGATGACTGAATCAGATATCATTAAGCATGGAAATACCCTTGAAGACCTCATGAGCAGGAGCTCATTAGCTAACTTTTATGCTCCTAGGGAGTATGATGCAGGAGCATCACCTAGGTAGTGCATTCAATACATTTTTTTTTATCTATTGACATGTTTGGAATCATTTAGTATAGGTTTGAATAAGTAGGAGGTGATGAATTTCCAATTTGAATTCAAATTTAATTTTCCCACCAAAACTCAAACTTAAATTCTTAGCTAGTGTAACCTCCTCATTTGGCAATTTTGGTCATGCTTGTATTTTGTGTTGTTCTTGCATTATAGGAGGGTCTATTTCAAGTCTTGTGTCATGTGTTAGATAATATAAACCATCTTATATATGTTCTTGGTATATAAACTCTTCCCCAAACATGTTAATACAAAGTTGTCAAGCATAGTTAAGTCTATTATGGTTTTTAACTACATAGGTAGGTAGTTAGGGATAGGAGGATCACTCTAAATGTGTAATGAAAGATGAGAAAAGGTGACTTCTTTGGTAGAAAACTTCTTGCATTGGAAAGATATGTTGGCGATGTAACATGGGTTTTGGTGTCAAAATTATGATGAGAATGAACTTTTCTAACTAGTTCACCCATGTTTTTGAGTGTGGAGCATGAAAAATATAATTGGAATGAAGTTTCATGTGTTTGAGGTCCATCTTGATGATTAATTAAGAGAATTTATACATACATGTAGAATTACTATTGTGTAAGGGCATTTCTACCTTTTTCTTGACTGGTAAACTCCAATTTTCAAGCATTGTGAGGGATCTTCAAAGTTGAAACTTGTTCCTGAGGGTGTGGAAAGGTCATACAGACTCTAGAATCATTTCTAAAAACCTTGAAAGTAGAATTTACATTAAAACCCTCAATTTCTTCCTTCTTGGGCCTATTTAAACCCTACCTCGGGTTTGAGACAAAAGTTGATTTTTAAGAATTAAAAACCTCTCCAAAGACTAAAATTGTGTTTGAAGGTCCTGCTAAACTTGCTCCATCTGTTCAAAGAGGTCTTGAGTCATTTGGCATGTGTGAATGTTTTGTTTCCTAAAAACTCAGTTTTAGAGACTTAAGAGACCTAATTGTAACTTGGAACATATTATTTGAGGAGTTTTGATTGGTGTGTTGAATATGCCATTTAGTGTGGAGTTATATCTCCATAAAGGTTATCTAAAAAGATGAATTGTTCTTCAATAGTCCTTCTAAGTCTCCCTAAACAATAAGTTTTGTCCTAAGCCATGGCTAGTGGACCCTAGTTCTAAGTGTGGGTGATAAACCAAATTACTCGCAAACCCTTAACCCTATGCATCAGTACCGCAACGCTATACTCATGTGAAACACTTTGTTCCTCCAACATGCTTTGTAGTTTGCTTCTAGATATTTTGTTTTCTCATAGTTTTCCAATCAAATGCCTAAGAGTCCTGCAAATAATTACAACCAAAGACTTACCGTTGAAGCAAATAATTTGAAAAAACAAAAACAAAGAACAAACCCACTGTTTACTGGCAAACATTCGTAAACGGAATTGCATACACAAAAGACTTGAAGATCGGTACGGGCTTGCAACTCATCATCGGTACCAACGATGTTTTTGGTCATTCAAATCCCACAGAATCTCCCTGGTTGATGATATTGCCAGACAACACTCTTCTTGGTTGCCATAGCTGAACAATGACTCCATTTTCTATCTTAGCTGCATATAGTACTCCTGCTTTCTCCAATGGCACCGACAGAAGCAGTGGCATCTTGTTACCACCATTATTGTACAGTGAAGCAGCCCAAACATGTTTCTATCTGCTTTGCTCAACTTCATTACGCCTCCACCCAACACATTACCTCCACCCAAAATCAAAGTTCAACCAACAAATCGGAGATCAACAACTTAACTTCTGTATGCAGGGAGGTTCTTTTGAAAGACGCTATGAACCAGCGAGTCATTACATTTGATTTCAATTCATATTATTCTCTCGTGCAGGGATGTGCAAACATTAAATCACTTAAGGAAACCCATACCCACATGTTCATTTCAGGGCTTAGACGAAATATTTTTTTGCCGTCAAATTTGTGAACATGTACGCCATGTTAGGCCATGTGGACGATGCACGTCAAGTGTTTGACGAAATGTCTGAACGAAATGTTTTCTTGTGGAATGCAATGATTAAAGTGTATGCTGATAAGGGAAATGGAAAGGAAGCCCTTGTTCTTTATCACCAAATGCTGCAGACTGGGGTACAGCCTGATAGCTTCACCTTTCCTCTGGTACTCAAGGCGTGTGCCGGTTTATTGTCTCTGCATTTGGGAAGGGCTGTTCATGATCACATTCTCATAACTGGAGTTGAATCGGTTGTTTTTGTGAGTAATTCTCTAATAACTATGTATGAAAAATGTGATTGCTTAGAGTTTGCACGCAAAGTGTTTGACGAAATGGTTGAAAGAGACGTGATCTCGTGGAATGCAATGATTTTTGGGTATGTCCAGAATGGACATGCCAATGAGGCCTTGGTCCTCTATAAGAAAATGCAATCTGCAGGCATAACGCCAGATTCGGTTACGATGGCGAGTCTGCTGCAGGCCTGGGCACGTTTGGGAGATCTGCAACAGGGCAAGCAAATCCATGATTATGTTATTCGAAGGAGACTTGATTCAAACCTTCGTGTACAAAATTCCCTTGTAGCTATGTATGCCAAATGTGGAAGTTTGACTGTTGCAGGCTCTTTGTTTGAGAATATGTTTGAAAGAGATACAGTCTCATGGAATGCAATGATTGCTGGGTATGTTCAGAATGGTTATGCCATGGAAGCATTGATACTCTTTAAAAAAATGCAGTTTGAAAATGTGAAACCTACCTTTGTTACCATGGCCAGTGCATTGCAGGCATGTGCTCATTTAGGAGATCTGGAACAAGGCAAGCAGATCCATGAATGCATAATTGTGAGTGAATTCAGTGAGAATGTTTTAGTGGGCACTGCTGTGATAGATATGTATGGCAAATGTGGATCTATCGACTTTGCCCGGTCATTCTTTGATCAAATGCCTAGCAAAAATGTTGTGTCATGGAATGTAATGATTGCTGGGTATGCTCAAAATGGACATGCAGATGAGGCGTTGGCACTCTTTTATCAAATGCTATTAGAAGGGACAAAGGCCGACTCAGCTACTATGGTCAACTTGCTCCCAGCTTGTTCTCTTATCGGAGCTCTGCTTCAAGGTAGGGCATTGCATGGTTACATAATTAAAAGCGGATTTGAACAAGATGTGTTTGTGGGGACTGTCCTTGTAGACATGTACGTGAAATGTGAAAGTTTAGACATAGCTCGGCCGTTGTTTGATAAAATGATAGAGAAAATGTGGTCTCATGGAATGCAATGATTGCTGGATATGCTCGGATTGGGAATGCTGGTGAAGCCTTAACACTTTATAATCAAATGCAACTAGAGGATGTGATGCCGGATCCTGCCACCATGGTGAGCGTGGTCCGAGCATGTGCTGCCTTAAGAGATTTGCAACAGGGAAAGTGGATCCATAATTATGTTGTTGAAAATGGATTTGATTCAGATGTTATTCTGGAGACTGCCTTAATAGACATGTATGCTAAATGTGGTAGAATAGAATTTGCATACCAGTTATTTGAGAATATGTCGGAGAGAAATGTGGTAGCATGGAATGCAATGATTGCTGGCTATGCACATAATGGATACGCCAATGAGACATTGGTATTTTTAACCAAATGCAACTTGAAAAATGAAACCTACCTCGCCACTATGGTGAGCGTGCTCCCAGCATGTGCCCATTTAGCAGCTCTGCAACATGGTAAGTGTATCCATGGTTACATAATTAGGAATGCCTTTGAATTGTATGTAAGTGTAGGAAATTCCCTCATTGATATGTATTCCAAATGTGGTAGGATGGACCTTGCACACCGAGTTTTTGACAAGATGCCTAAAAAGATGTGGTGTCATGGAATGCTATCATTTCTGGATATGCAATGTGGGGTTATGAGCATGCACTCGCAATCTTCTCCCAAATGCAACAGATTACAATAGTGAAACCTGACCATGTCACCTTCCTTTCTATATTAACTGCATGCAGTCACTCAGGCTTTGTGCAAGAGGGCTGGCAATACTTCGATTGCATGAGCCGCGATCATTCCCTCCCTCCGAGGATGAAGCATTATGCAAGTATGGTTGATCTTCTTGGTCGTGCAGGGTGTCTAGATGAGGCACAAAAGTTTATACAGGCGATGCCATTTGAACCTGGATCTAGTGTTTGGGGAGCCTTCCTTGGTGCATGCAGAATTCATTGCAATATCAAGCTGGGTGAAGTTGCAGCAGACCACCTTTTTAACATAGAGCCTGAAAATACTGGATATTACATACTTATGTCAAATATCTATGCCGAGGCTGGCAGGTGGGATGGTGTAGCAAAGGTGAGAACATTGATGAGGGACAGGTGCTTAAAAAAGCCACCAGGCTACAGCTTGATTGAAGTGAATAAGAGGGTTCATACATTCCTTTCACAAGGTAGTTCTCATCCTCGATTCGAGAAAAGTAATGGAACACTACACTTTGACTAGTCAGATTATGATGGTGAAGACAAGGTTCATGTTGCTTGATGTACAAGATGAAGTGAAAGCAAGCAAATTCCGTGTTGCATGCTAAGGAGGATAAGTGAATGGAATGATAAATGCGTCACAGGATTCTCTTGTCACAACACCCATCAAAATCTGAGAGTCAAGGTTATTAAGATTCCTTGTCCATGTAGCCGTCAGCTAAAGTTAATCTTATAATTGTTTGATGGAAAAAGTTTCATTAATGTAATGTACCCTGCTAAAATGTAGACATAAAACTCAGCTTTAGAGCAACATCGTGCACAAAGTCATTCAAAACTGTGATGTCCCTTAATTGGGCAAACTAGAACAATCTGAATTTTCCTGTAAAAACCCTTATAGATAATAATACAAAAATCTGAAATTGCTCTTTTAACTGCACGGCTGTAATTTTTAAAAATTAATTGCAGATATGAAACCCTAGCTGGATCTGATAACCTAATTGCAGATCTAAATTTTTATAGCAAACCCTCACTCGGAAACTTTTGTTTTTAGTTTTGGAATTTATTGAAACTAAAGAATTTGATTTAGTTTTCTAGGCTGCAAATTAACACTAGCAATCGCATGTGTACAATGCAATGTGAACGCCGAACAGTATATGTTATTTGAGTTAGAGGGATAGTTTTTTTTTTTTTTAAGTATAGAAATATAGATCAAACTTTTACAAATTCGTAAATATATATTTACAAATCTTATATCATGAGTGGTAGCATTTTTCGGACTATTTTATTTGAACTTGACATGAATACATGAAGATTTCCATGCATGTGCAGATTTTATATCATGAGTAGTAGCCTTTTGTGTCCAATTTTCTTTGCTCTAAACAAGATTACATTTGATACCGTTTTGGATAGTTAATTACTTTTGTAGTTGATGTGGTTTGTATTTATTTCGGGGTAATTATGTTAGTGTTGCATCGGTTGTTTGGTTGGTCTTTTATTGAAAAATCTTTTTGTACACTCGATAAGGGGTGTGATTGATAGTGGTAGTGTAGGAATATAGATGAAACATTACATTGAAATGTTCTGTGTATATTTAAATTTGTTACAAAATCGTACATATACAGATTGCAAATTTTATATCACAACATCTCGAACTAAACATGTATACATGAAGACCTCCATATATTTGCATAATTTATATCATGAATGGTATCCTTTTGTGGCCCATTTTATTTGCATCAAACATGAATACATTTGATACCCTTCGAATGGCAATGTCGCTTTGGATACAAGAAGTGTTGAGTAAAATAGTAGTGGAGGTGCTATCAAAGTAGAGGGTAATATTTACGATGGGTTGAGGGATAGTAGTCTTGACTCCTCCTTTCTTCTTATTCCAAGTGTTGTTATGTGCACCATTTTTTAGTACCTTTCGAATGAAAAAGGAGGTGAAACGCACAGATTTGCAAGCGAGGTAACTCTAGAGAAAGTTGTGACTGTCAAACCTTGCCTTTTAGTAGTTCTAATGTCTACAGTTGCTCTATGCGAACTCTATATGCATCGAAGAAAGCAATTGTTTTTTGTTCATCGGTGTCACTTTCAATGACACGTCTCAAAATTATTTTGCCAACATTTAATGATACAAATGAACAAGCTGCACATAACAAGTGGCAATTATTGCAGCATGTGGCATGTTTCTTGTGCGATTATGTCATGTTCAACAACGCTTTCCATGAGCATTTTGTGGATTGCAATATGTGCTAGAGAATCACGTCAACATCTCTTGAAAATCTGGATAGCATTTGGTGATAGGTTTCTGAACGTTGCTCTTCTTTTGAAGCATATTTTCCAATATACCTAAGAATTGCATGGTGGGAAAGTACCAGTTGGCAATCAACATTTGCTCTTCATATGGATATCATTGTTTGATTGTGGATGTTCAATCTATTATCGTTTCTCAAAGGGAGGTACTCAATTCTCCCATCACTTTCAATGAGCAAGGATGAAGTAGGTTGCGTGGCCTGTGGTGCGTTGTACTGCAGACTGCAGCTGCGATTGCTTTCTACGTAGGCATGTCTACTCGAACATTTACTTTGTGACACCGATCATGATTAAGTAGCTCTTCGAGGTCAGCTCCAATATTTTTGACAATTTGTGTAGGTTTTGGTTACTTGTCTCAAGGACAAGTCCCGTGATTCTCGTATTTGCGGGATGTAGAGAGACTCATGTTCGAGGACCAATTACCTATTTATTGTTTCGTAAAATGATAAAGCAACTTTTTGACCAATTCTTGTTCTAGGTTCTAGACTTGTGGATTTTCAAAAACAAAGCTATTTAGAAAATGATGAGAACAATTGTTGTTACCATACAACATTGACATAAAGCCACCCAACGACAATGCAAAACTTGAGGACTAAAAGAGCAAACTTGAAGAAGACATGAAAGCAATCCAATTCTAGGACAACAGAATCATGTTTCGAGGTAAAAGTTGAAAATAGTCCATTACCACATAGCTAAGCAACAAATTTATTATCCAATGCATCTTTCAGCCAACATCATTTATGGTGGTGGACTGGCAAAGGTCAAAATCTATCCTTGAAATGAACTATTGATAATGGTCATTGTCATGCACTTTTGATAATGGTCATTGTCATGCACTTGTCTTTCTTTTTAATAGGTTCTTGCAAAGAAATGATGCTTGAAAACTTTGCAAAAAGAGGCAACTGAGGTGATTTAAAAACAAAATAGAACAGGAGTTTTTGTTAACCGAGAATTTTCAAAAATAATTAACACAATATCATCTCGAAAATAAGAATAGCAAAACATAACCAGCCATATCTATTTGCTTTGGCAACATAGTGCTTCTAATTAATTGTGCGTTTTTCTCTGGATTTCTTTTCTTCAAATGGTGTGAATGGCATTGGCTTGTACTTCACCTCAAGTGTTCCTTTCTAAACCAACAATTTTTCTTTATAGATATTGAGGAAATTGTGGTCTCGCCATATCCGATCACCTCATGAGTATAGAGGAGCCCGACTACCGTGGTGGAAGGATTATTATTTCTTCCTAAAGGTTTCTCTCTAATCTTGTTTCCCTCTCGGTAAATTTCCTAAGCTTTTTTATTTTGCCACTAAATACATGCTATTTGATGTAATGCATAGTTTGGCGCATGGACTAAGCATTTTCCAAGAAGGAGAGCTAGGCAAAGCAAAGACACGCTGCAAATGGATTCTAATGGAGAACCTCCACAGGTTGGACCAATTTGTTCTTTGTTCTCTCTTTGTCCTTGGATCTTTCACGCAATAATTTGTCAGGTGCAATACCAATGGCTTTCAAAGAGATGAAAATGCTCCAGCATCTCAATCTCTCTTCAAACAACTTAACTGGAGAGGTCCCAAAGGGAGGAATTTTTGCATCACTTGATTCCTCAGAAATTAATGGAAATATTGGCCTTTGCGGCACATGGATAAATTTTCCGCCATGCTCTCATTCCAAACACTTATCAACCTCTAGAAAAGTAATAGTTCCTCTTGTGATTGGCATTGCAATTTTCATCATGTCTATTCTGTTGTTAGCATTTTCTTATAGATGGAGACATGCCAATATTCTTGCTCTCAAAGTTGGTCCCCCAAGAATTTCGTATAAAGAACTTTTAGATGCAACTGGTGGGTTTAGTGAGGAAAATTTGTTGGGAATTGGTAGCTTTGGATCCGTTTATAAAGGGATCTTAAACAATGGAACAAATATTGTTGTTAAAGTTTTCAATTTGCATGATGAAAAAGCTCACCAAAGTTTTATCAAAGAATGCAATATATTAAAACGAGTTAGGCATCGCAATGTAATCAAAATCATTTCAGCATGTTCTAATCTTGATGGGACCATTTAGCAAATTCTATTCCAGCAATTAGTTAGGTCGTTGTAAAAAAAATTATCGTACACATAGAAAGTATCTTACATGTTATCATGGTGACGTGTTTGTTGTCGCATTGTTGACAATAAAGTGTAAATTTAATATTTCATTAAAAAAATGCAATGTTTACATTTTTATTACATGGAAGGCATCTTATGTGATCATAACAATGACATGTATTTCTTGTGAGTGAAAAAATAAAGAAGGGATAGTTTTCTTTAAGGTCAATAAACTAAATGTATTGTTGATAGATGATGGTATGATATAGGGGTGCAAATAAATGAGAAGGACGAGAGTTAATTACAAAATAAAATAATTTTTTCGTATTATATAATAACTATCCCTCTAAATCCAATAACATATATCGTTCGGCGTTCACATTAAATTGTACACATGCGATTGTTCTTCATATGGATATCATTGTTTGATTGTGGATGTTCAATCTATTGTCATTTCTCAAAGGGAGGTACTCAATTCTCCCATCACTTTCAATGAGCAAGGATGAAGTAGGTTGTGTGGCCCGAGGTGCGTTATGCAAACCAGACTGCAGCTACGATTGCTTTCTACGTAGGCATGTCTGCTCTCGAACATTTAGTGTGACACCGATCATGATTAAGCAACTCTTCAATGTCACTCTAAATATTTTTGACAATTTGTGTAGGTTTTGGTTCTCGTCTCAAGGACAAGTCCCGTGATTCTATATTTGTGGGATGTAGACAGACTCATGTTTAGAGGACCAAATACCTATTTATTGTTTCGTAAAATGATAAAGCAACTTTCTGGACCAATTCTTGTTCTAGGTTCTAGAGTTGTGGATTTTCAAAAACAAAGCTATTTAGAAAATGATGAGAACAACTGTTGTTATCATACAACATTGACATAAAGCCACCCAACGACAATGCAAAACTTGAGGACCGAAAGAGAAAACTTGAAGAAGACAAGAAAGCGATCCAATTCTAGGACAACAGAATCATGTTTCGAGAGGTAAAAGTTGAAAATAGTCCATTACCACATAGCTAAGCAACAAATTTATTATCCAACTGCTTTCTCGTAGGTATATGTCAGTATAAACATTTAGTGTGACACTTGATCATGATTAAGCAACTCTAAATATTTTTGACAATTTGTGTAGGTTTTGGTTATTGTCTCAAGGACAAGTCTTGTGATTACGTATTTGCGGGATGTAGAGAGACTCATGTTCGAGGACCAAATACCTATTTATTGTTTCGTAAAATGATAAAGCAACTTTCTGGTCCAATTATTGTTCTAGGTTCTAGAGTTGTGGATTTTCAAAAACAAAGCTATTTAGAAAATGATGAGAACAACTATTGTTACCATACAACATTGACATAAAGCCACCCAACGACAATGCAAAACTTGAGGACTGAAAGAGCAAACTTGAAGAAGACATGAAAGCGATCCAATTCTAGGACAACAAGAATCATGTTTCGAGGTAAAAGTTGAAAATAGTCCATTACCACATAGCTAAGCAACAAATTTATTATCCAATGCATCTTTCAGGTTTTCAACATCATTTATGGTGGTGGACTGGCAAAGGTGCAAAATCTATCCTTGAAATGAACTGTTGATAATGGTCATTGTCATGCACTTGTCTTTCTTTTTATAGGGTCTATATTTGCGGGATGTAAAGAGACTCGTGTTCGTGGGACCAAATACCTATTTATTGTTTCGTAAAATGATAAAGCAACTTTCTGACCAATTCTTGTTCTAGGTTCTAGAGTTGTGGATTTTCAAAAACAAAGCTATTTAGAAAATGATGAGAACAATTGTTGTTACCATACAACATTGACATAAAGCCACCCAACGACAATGCAAAACTTGAGGACCTGAAGAGCAGACTTGAAGAAGACATGAAAGCAATCCAATTCTAGGACAACAGAATCATGTTTCGAGGTAAAAGTTGAAAATAGTCCATTACCACATAGCTAAGCAAAAAAATTATCATCCAATGCATCTTTCGGTTTTCAACATCATTTATGGTGGTGGACCGGCAAAGGCAAAATCTATCCTTGAAATGAACTGTGATAATGATCATTGTCATGCACTTGTCTTTCTTTTTAATAGGGTCTATATTTGCGGATGTAAAGAGACTCATGTTCGAGAGGACCAAATACCTATTTATTATTTCGTAAAATGATAAAGCAACTTTCTGGACCAATTCTTGTTCTAGGTTCTAGACTTGTGGATTTTCAAAAACAAAGCTATTTAGAAAATGATGAGAACAATTGTTGTTACCATACAACATTGACATAAAGCCACCCAACGACAATGCAAAACTTGAGGACTGAAAGAGCAAACTTGAAGAAGACATGAAAGCAATCCAATTCTAGGACAACGGAATCATGTTTCAAAGGTAAAAGTTGAAAATAGTCCATTACCACATAGCTAAGCAAAAATTTATCATCCAATGCATCTTTCAGTTTTCAACATCATTTATGGTGGTGGACTGGCAGTGCAAAATCTATACTTGAAATGAACTGTTGATAATGGTCATTGTCATGCACTTGTCTTTCTTTTTAATAGGTTCTTGCAGCAAATGATGCTGAGAAAACTTTGCAAAAAGAGGCAGCTTGAGGTGATTTAAAAACAAAATAGAACAGGAGTTTTTGTTAACCAAGAATTTTCAAAAATAATTAACACAATATCATCTCGAAAATAAGAATAGCAAAACATAACCAGCCATATCTATTTGCTTTGGCAACACAGTGCTTCTTAGTAATTGTGAGTTTTTCTGGAATTTTTTTCTTCAAATGGTGTGAATGGCATTGGCTTGTACTTCACCTCAAGTGTTCCTTTCTAAACCAACAATTTTTCTTTATAGATATTGAGGAAATTGTGGTCTCTGCCATATCCGATCACCTCATGAGTATAGAGGAGCCCGACTACCGTGGTGGAAGGATTATTATTTCTTCCCAAAGGTTTCTCTCTAATCTTGTTTCCCTCTGGTAAATTTCCTAAGCTTTTTTATTTTTCCACTAAATACATGCTATTTGATGTAATGCATAGTTTGGCACATGGACTAAGCATTTTCCAAGAAGGAGAGCTAGGCAGCAAAGACACGCCACAAATGGATTCTAGTGGAGAACCTCCACAGGTTGGACCAATTTGTTCTTTGTTCTAACTTCCCACCCTTGGAATGCATTTACTATTGCTAAAGATGTTGTGATGTTCATCTTCCGTCTCTATTTCTATGTTGCAAATGTTTTGCTTCAGAACCCAACAAATGAGAAGCCCGAAGCAAAAATGGAACCTTCTACAGAAAATAATCTTGAAGGAGAGAAATCATATGTTGCTTCTAAAGGGGATGCTTCTAAGAAAGAAGCAGATAACAGCAAAGACGGGAACCCTCCTGCAGCTCCTCCAAAACCAGTAAGTTTGCTACTACTTCCTTAGTCCCAAGAATTGAGATCTCTAAATACTTCTAGTTATACTAAACAGATGGCCTAATTTGTGAAAGGAGGTTGTCCCAGACAATGATTTTGAAAAGCGAATCAGGCCAGAATTCATTCCTACAGGAAAAATTGGCATTACATTTGATGATATAGGTTCACTGTAAAATGTTAGAGAATCATTGCAAGAACTTGTAATGCTTCCTCTGCGACGTCCAGACTTGTTTAAAGGCAAAAATGGAACCTTCTACAGAAAATAAGCCTGAAGGAGAGAAATCATATGTTGCTTCTAAGAAAGAAGCAAATAACAACAAAGACAGGAACCCTCCTGCAGCTCCTCCAATGAAAAGGTATAGAGAGAGTTTCACATTATGTAAAAGAATTCAGTTTGAAAATTTTGCGTGTTGCAACAACAAAAGGCTAATTTGTTTTTGTGAGCCTAATACACAAGAAAAGCAGCAAAAATAAGATATGGAGACTACTAAAAGGATTTATTTCCATCTGTCATGGATAGCAAATTGCAAATGCAGATTTCTTCACATTAGTTGATTGAGTGTTTTTCTGCTTCGATTTGTAACATTCTTCAGAAACTATGCTAAAATGAAATGAACTGATGAGTTTATGGAAATGCCAAAAAGATCAAAAGCATGTTGATGATGCCATGTCCTCCCTGTCCAAGATCCTAGTTTTGTTTACAAGCTATTCTCTTTGGTCAAAATTAACCCAATGGGTTTGCTTTAATACTATTGGGTGCTTTGGAAATGCTCGAAGTATGGCTATTATCTTCTACCAGATCATCGTGACCTTTTGTACCCTTAAATCTGAAGTTGTTACTGTTATCCAATCTTCGTTGATACTCTTCCATTTGTGCACCTTGATCTATACATAGTTAAGGTTTTAAAACCATAATAAACTTTTAATTTGTATCGTTGTCCATCTTTTGCATTGAAACTTAAAAAAAAAAAGAATAATGGAAAGCACGGGAATAATCACCGTTTAGAGCTTTGATCAGTCGAAATCTTCTTCTAAGTGACATCGAATTTCTGCACAGTGTCTGCAGATTCAGCAATCCCTTCCAGAAATAATAATAATAATAATATAGCTTTTAAAATTCTCCTTCTGAACTTTAGACGGAAAATGGTTTGCATCTTTTCTTCAAAGCTAACCATGTGCATCGTGTAGGTAATTCCAGTTGGGCACAATTTCTTCAGTTATGATGCCAAGAACAATTATTGTGATGTGAGATCGATGAATAATAGAGAATTTGTTCTCATGGCATTTTAACCGTGTCAAAAAAGAAGAAAAAAATAGTGTTACAGTCAAAGGGTTTCACGAGCAGTTTTCATTACCTATATTTTTTTTTGGCTCATGCATGGTTTCCGCGCCACTAAAAACAGGAAAACGAAAACCAGACAAAACAAAAAAAAATGAAAAAGTGAAAATAGTAGGGAAAAAATTAAACCGTCACAATGCCCGTACTAACCGTCAAAACGAACGTTAAATTTGACATAGTCGCAAAACGTCCATAGGTCCTTTACCATAGGGGAACGCCTTTGGCGTAAAAAAATATCACTGACCATATAGATGAGATTTTTGCCGGAAATGATGCCCTAACTAACTAAAGATGACGTCCCCATATAGAAAATAATTATTTGCAAACCCTAGCTAATGATGGTAGCAAAGATGACACGCCGTAGCAACCCCCATGGTGACATCAGCCCCTAGGAAGGTAATGTCAGCTCTCAAGTTGATGATATCAAACTCCAAAGACGGTGTCAACCCAAAACCTGGATGCCTTGGTGATCTCGGTAAATACGAGACTTCTTGAGCACTATCTTGATTATTATATCATTGTTGCTCCCATATGTAGATTTGATTTGAAACCTAAAACCAATTTAACCCACTTATCCTAACCCCCTAACCTCCTACAACTCGAATCCTCAACCTCCCATCGTTTCCCAACAACCTTGATATCATGGATGGCAAGTGGTTTTAACCATTTTCCATTCTTCCTCTTGTTGGTTTTAACCTCTGCGGTGAAATCAACGGCAATCCGTGATCGGCGGCGATCGTTGTGGATGCGGTCAATTCTATTTAATCAACCTTTGTCTCCCTTCTCCAGTTAATCACAATCTGCATGGAAGAACGATTGCCGCCACCGTAGATGACATCGTCATGAGCCAAAGCTATCAACATCTTGTTGTCAAAGCCATCAAGACCCCGGACTTTATCAAATCATCACCAAACAACTTGATCACATCTAGACAATTACTAAGGTTGGTACCACCTTTTTCATCATTTTTATCAGCTTATTTTATACTAGTTATCATTTATACTTTGTCGTCATTGTCTTCCAGTACAGTCTTGTCAAAACTTGTCTCTCATTCAATCATTTGAGATCACCTAGTGAATATTAGTGATTTCCATAGGATCATTATTGACCCCCAATCGTTGTCAATCGGTCTTTTAACCGTTGTTTCTTCCATTTAGCTTTCTAAACAATCTTAAACCTTTGTTTTCGAACTCCATAAGCTTCTAGGTTCCTATAGCCTGTCTTTGTATTACAAAGCCCCTTTGTCTTTTACCAGTGTCTGCTCTATTAAACGCTTTATCATATCAAACATTTTCTCCCTGATCGTTGTCGACCTCGATCGATGTCCTTAGCCATTTGTTTTATCTTTTGGCCTCATAAACACACTTAAACATTAATTTTTGAGTTTCACAAACCCTAGGCACTTCATATTTAGCATTCTTAGTATGACTTTCTTTCTTGCATTCTTTTCAATCTGTTTTATCCATACTTTATCAAAAACAAACATTTTTGTCTTTGGTCATCGTCGATATGTGATCATTGTCGATCACCGACATTTATAATCATTTTAGCATATTCTACATTTTTATCAATCTAGTTTAATCTAACAAATTGTTTGCAAGAATTAATTTTTTTGTAGATGATTGTTCCAAGTCAATCCCATCCCATCACCAGCATTTACGATCTTTCGATCGTCCAACAACCGTTCATGTGGGAGCAGTTTGAAATTCTCCACAAACTCACCTTGTGCGCCATCACATTCGCACCAAAATTTGAGGACATCAAAGAGTAGTTTGAGATCCTCCACGAAATACGAGAAGCAACCGTGAAGTTTTGGTACGATTACTTCAAACACTTTGATCTAGCCACATCCTTACCCTGTGCCACATACAAAGTTGAATAAGGTCTTATTATTCCCCTTGAGTTTTAGCTTTGTCATTATTTATCTTATTATCTTTATCAACGCAACTTAATTGTATCAAAACGAGTTGACACCCTTCAAGGAAGTCCCTTTGATTCCTAGGATCGACACTTGTCGAGCAGCTCATCATTATATTTTTCTAATGTCTTTTGTTTAGATATCTTTGTTTGCAGGTCTTCTCACTCGGCGAAAGGAGAATGTTCGCATTGCCACATTCCATCATCCCGGCATTATGACTATCGGTGCAAGTATCGGTAAACCCTTCTCATTTGAGTTTCGGGTACTTTCTACATTTGATAGCACTAACCCAAAAATTACCTCAAATACTTCTCTTTGTTCATAAATTTCACCGCTGAAGCTAAAGAATGTAGAGTGTAAGTGCAACTCAACAAGATTGTCTTTTCATTATCAATGATTTGTATTAGTATTGCTTCATCTATGGAGATCTTGGTGAAGAGGGACACCACATTGAAGCTAATAATAGATCCATTACTATCCACCTTTTGATCTTTAATAAAATTAACAAATGAAAAGGAATCCTTAATAAAGGAAGAGTAGTTTCCTATGAGAGGCTTGAGTTTCTTAGGAAGGAAGGAGGCAAGGTGGTAGGTTGGAGAGTTTATGGTATTGACAATAGGATGTAAAGAAGTGCCAGGGTTATGAATTTTTGTTGGTTGTATATTCTTGGGGTAATTTACTTAAAAGGGACAAACTTTTCCTTTATATCATCATTCAACGATGAAGTTTTGATTTCTTTCATTACAACTTTTAAAATTTTACCAATGGGGTGCTTATTTAGTTTATGATAGCTTTCACAATTTAAGTGATCGATCATTTTTGCAATAATTCATCTTGATTTAGGATGACCACTACATTATCTTTATCAACTTTTACAATAACAAGGTTTGAATTATTTTTAATATTTTTTAATGCAAAGTATTCAAATTTTGTTATATTACTTTTAGGTGATTTAGCTCTTCTAAGGAGGACCGTGTAATCTTGCCTAATCTCCTCAACAATTTTAGGAATATGATAAAGGGCTTGCTTGAGATTGACGATAATCTCTTTAACCGGAATGAAATTTTAAGAGATGGCAAAACCTAAGCCAAAATCATGGGACCATCAAGTGTAATATTAGAAAGATTAACAATCTTACCAAGTTCCTTATGGGGGCTCCATTAGAATGGTTAAGGGGCACGTGTTAGGGGCGAGTGGTTATACAAGGTGGACACCGGCTTTCCAACAAGGTGATAAGTATGAGGACGGTAAGTGGATTCACATTTAGGTAAGAGGATGTTTGGTTTAGAGAGCAAACCGCCTTCAAAACCATTGTTTGGGCTTTTAAAAATGGACGCCAAGTTGGACAAGGATTGGGGTTCAAGTCGAGGTCAGCCGAGAGAGCAATGAAGGGAGGGTGGGATGTGAAGCTTTAGGAGATGGGAGATTAAAATCCAAAATTTGTTCTAGTGGTTTTAGGATAGTGCTAAAACCATCGTAGACAGAGAACATTTCTAAGCGGTATGAATCTAATGATCATGTGGTAGACCTTGATCTCCACCTCTAAATTTAATGATCATCTAGCATACTTTGAATCAAATGATCATGTGGAAAATTTTGATCTCCATCTGAATCGATGATTATATAGAAGAATTATTATCCAAAATCAAGTTGTAGATATATTCATGAAGACCCTATAGACTTGTCAAATTAATTCAATAATCAAATTAATTCGTGCTGATATATAAGCCAAACCAAATCTTTCAAATTGTTGTATAACATGTTAAACTGATTCACTGTATAAAAACATTTTTTTAGATAGGTGAAAATTTAGATATGTTCTTACAAATTATTAATATTTGTAAGAGCATTTTTCAATCAAAATTATTATTTTCAAGGCATGTGAAGCTCAACCGAGTGTTTAATGGTTGGGTGTGGCTCAAAGTGAGCACAAATTCAATTCATGAAGTTAAAAATACTACTTTATATGGTAGTCAAATAGAAGGTTTAAGCGAGATACCCTATCCATCACGCACGCTCGTGATGGAGTCGGGTAAAATGGAACTTTCGTCCCTACGGGTTCACAAAGATAACCACCTACCACCGCACCACACCTATTTTTTTGGCACATAAATTCAAATTTTTGACTTTATGGTTGGTCGCTAACATACGTGATACTTAAGCTAGTTGTGTTTAAGCAATTGTCCCCGTAGAGAGTACAATCATTCCATGGGTTCCTTCAAAACAAATAATCCGTATATGAATTTCAGATATTAGGATGAAAAAGGCAATCAGTAGTATCTATGTGGAGTTGATTTTTATTAAAATTATAATTAAAATCAGAACTCAATGTTTAACAAAATGAAAAATGCAAAACCTAATGAATGCAAGCATAACCCAACAACAAATTTCCTTTTCACTTTTCTTATGCATTAAGTGATCAATGCATAGCCAAATTCCATTTGTCTATCCAATCTCAAATAGAGATCACCCTTATTTAAAGGGTGGGTGACTCGTTGCACTTGCACCATTTTGCCCTTAATAACAATTAATTATATTAATCATTTATAACTTTATAAAAGTTATAAATAACTTATGATATTAGTTATATAAAAAGTTTATAAAACATATTTGTTGATTCATATTAATTTTGGTGGCCACGTGAATGTGTATCCAACACTCCCCTTATTGTTTAGTGGGGGTATATGTAAAAGTCACTTTTTTATTCAAAAGGAATTGCAATCTAAAACCATATAGTATAATTTTAGGCTAGCATGTCTATAGGGATAATCTAATTAAAATATCCCTTGTTCCTTTTGGATAATTGCATACATAAATTCCTAAATGAGTTTTGGAGCCTTTTATAAAATAAGGAATCTCCATAATGCAATGCTTCGTTGGAGTTCAAGTAAACTCACATAGCGTGATGTTTACAAAATCACATTTTTACAATATAGAAGTATAGATATAGAAAAAGAAGATATAAAACATGTTAGGAGGTGGCATTGTCATGCACACCCTCCTCAATGGAAACTCCAAAAGGTCGAGCGTTTCTCAAAATTTGTAACATTTCACGTAACATAGGGTCTTCATGAATATATCTGCAACTTGATCTTTGGATAATAATTCTTCTATATCTACTACTAGCTTTGTTACTTCTTTTGACTTACGTAAGAAATGGATTTCCTATTATAATTATTATTAATATGATTTTTTGAGAGTTGGAGTAATATTTTATAGGTTTGAGTTATACTCTTGGTTGCTTCCTTATTATGAGAGGAATATTATGTTTGGTTGATACTTAAATGATGTCACTTAGATGGTAGTAGGGTTAAAATATCATTTTATCGTCAATATTTATCTTTTGTCAATTTCATATGATCAATTGTTTTTATGTTGTAGTGGTAATTAGAATCGCATGGTTAGGCTTGTTGTGATCCATCTCATGTTATTATTTCAAAAAAATGAAATTTTATTCACATTGTTGGTACTCAAGAAAGACTAGGGTTTAACAAACAAAATTAGAGAAATATCCATCAATGGTTGTAACTTGGATGTTTACCTTAGTAAAATAAGAATGTTCTTTTGTGTGGCTATAAATTATTATTACATTTAAAATATCTTGAGAATACATTCTTGAACTAACTATTTATATTTAATCATTATTCCATTTGATGTTTTGACTTTGAAAATTTTAAGCATTATTTACCTTATAAGTAATAACAAAAAGTTATTCTATTGCAAGCTATCTTGGTGTAAAAGGCTTGTGCTTAGAAAGCTTATTATCGAATGCTTGTATTCTTATCAAAATGTTTGAGGAGGATGTCGACTATTGAATTGTACTTGAGTTGTGCTAGTTAGGTGTTTTTTGATAGAGATTATTCTTGGATTAAAATGTTTTTCTAATGTTGTATTTGTTTTCATTTTGAGAAGTCATTATGACCTCTTTCTTTAAGTTCTGTGTCTGTAAATTGATTAAAATAATTAAAATCTGAAAACAATAGTTTAGTTTATCTTCCATGCACTTGACATCTAGACTAATTAAGATATGGTGGAAGTATTACAATGTAGTTGTGATTTAAAATGTTTTTATGAATAAAACATTTTTATAAATATATATTGACACTTAAAGCTTACAATTTCTTATTAATAGTCTTAGATGGCCTTCCTTATAAGAGGTAGTTGAATGAAACTATTACATCGATTGCTTGACAAAATTAACCAATAAACTAGTATCTTTATAAATTTTCATGTAGGAGATAATATGGTATATTTGATTTAAAAATGTGATATTTTGAGGTATATCTACATCTCATGAGGGATATGATAATTTTTATGTAAATATGTATTATTATTGTAAGTCTATCTTGAGGGGACAAATTATTGATTGTAAATATATCCGTAGGGCCCTTTGTCCATTATAGAGGCTTATAATACCTCTTACATTTTTAGAGGATGGATTATTTCAATGTATATTGTGTAAATTGTGACCATAAACAACGAAATCCTATACTCTCTAAGTTATCCAACTTTTTAGTTATAACAGAAATAACTCTAAGAATGAATGCCACCGTTCCATTCTAATGAAATATGTATTTTAATATTCAACTTTTCATTTTTATGACCATGCACACAATGTTGAGCTATTTGATAGTGGCACCTCAATGGCTATGAATACGAAAAGATGAAAGGATAGAAAAAAAGAGTTTGTAGGTAGAAATTGACACTATTTTTCAATGAATTTCATTTAAGTTGGTATTAAATATGTAGATACTAACATTTCCATTGAATGAAGATGGTGTTTATGTATACACTCTTGTAGATGAAACACTCAAGTCCTATGAAGATAATAAGGCGATATAGACCACGGTTGTGGCATTGTTACAAAATAAGGTTGAACTTTATGAAATATAAATCATATTGTTGAGAAAAGAGAAGGCTAATTAGAAAAATGAATATGAGATTAATATTTTTGAATTGATTGAGAAGAAGATCAACATGGAGCTACACATATAGTATCTCAAGATGTTGAAGAAAGACCTCATAACATTATAGGATGCAAGCAATAAAATATTTGATAATGCATTGATAAAGGTCACTACCATTATGGTTGTTCATGAGTGTGAGAGAGAACATTGGAAAACATTTAACAAGAAGGCAATGGGTTTTCCCAATGAGAATCTTGAGAAACTGATTGCTAAAAAAGCTCAAGAAATAATTGTTGAAATTGATGGAAAACACATGCAAGAACCTAAAATGTGAATCTTATTGTTTAGAAATTTGAATATAGACCTTTCCTCGAGAAATGTAATAAGGATACAACAATGTAATAATCGTTTACTTAGACTTCTATAAATATATTATTTACTAGAGTTTGTCTTTTAAATATACTCCTTATTCAAATATAATAAAGATTTCTTTTGTCCGAAGATAACCATTACTAGATTCCTTTTTGTAAATATACTCTTTTTTCAGTAATATCTAGACTTCCCATAAATGTTAAGTTATATATTTACTTAACATCTAGACTAATTAAGAAATGGTGGAAGTATTACAAGGCAAATGATGATTTAAAATGTGTTTTTATGAATGAAATATTTTTACAAATATATATATGACACTCAAAGCTTCCAATTTATTATTACTAGTCTTAGATGGCATTCCTTATCGAGGTAGTTGAATGAAACTATTACATAAGTGCTTGACAAAATTAACCTATAAACTAGTATCTTTATAGATTTTCATGTAGGAGAGAATATTATATATTTGATAAAAAAATGTGATATTTTGAGGCATATCTACATCTCATGAGGGATATGATAATTTTTATGCAAATATGTATTATTATTGTAATTCTATCTTGAGGGGACAAATTATTGATTGTAAATCTATATTGAGGGTCCTTTATCCATTGAGAGGCTTATAATACCGCTTAAATTTTTAGAAGATAAATTATTTCAATGTACATTGTGTAAATTGTGACCATAAACAATGAAATCCTATAGTCTCTAAGTTATCCAACTTTTTAGTTAGAACAAGAAATAACTCTAAGAACAAATGCCACGGTTCCATTCTAATGAAATATGTATTTTAATGTTCAACATTTTCTTTTTTATTTCTTTTTATGACTATTCACACAATGTTGAGCTATTCGATAGTGACACCTCAACGGTTATGAATAAGAAAGGATGAAAGGATAGGAAAAAATGAGTTTGTAGGTAAAAATTGACACTATTTTTCAATGAATTTCATTTAATTTGGTATTAAATATGTAGATACTAATATTTCCATTGAATGAAGATTTTTTTTACATATACACTCATGTCGATGAAACACTCAAGTCCTATGAAGATAATAAGGCTATATAGACCACAATTGTGGCATTATTACAAAATAAGGTTGAACTTTATGAAATATAAATCATATTGTTGAGAAAAGAGAAAGCTAATAAGAAAAATGAATATGAGATTAATATTTTTGAATTGATTGAGAAGAAGATCAAGATGGAGCTACACATATAGTTTCTCGAGATGTTTGAAGAAAGACCTCACAACATTATAAGACGCAAGCAAGAAAATATTTGATAATGCATTGAGAAAGTTCACTACCATTATGGTTGTTCATGAGCGTGAGAGAGAACATTGGAAAACATTTAACAAGAAGGCAATGGGATTTCCCAATGATAATGTTCGAGAAACAATTGCTAAAAAAGCTCAAGAAATCATTGTTGAAATTGATGGAAAACACATGCAAGAACCTAAAATGTGAATCTTATTGTATAGAAATTTGAATCTAGATCTTTCCTCTAGTAAAGGTAATAAGGATACAACAATGTAATAATAATTTACTTAGTCTTCTATAAATATAACATTTACATGTCTTTTTGTAAATATACTCCTTATTCAAGAATATAATAGAGATTTGTTTTGTCTGAAGATAACCATTACTAGAGTCTTTTTTGTAAATATGCTCTTTTTCAATAATATCTAGACTCCGAAACGCCAAGTTATATACTTACTTAACATCTAGACTAATTGAGATATGGTGGAAGTATTAGAGTGTAGCAGTGATTTAAAATGTTTTTAATGAATACAACATTTTTATAAATATATATTGACACTCAAAGCTTCCAATTTATTATTACTAGTCTTAGATGGCATTCCTTATAAGAGGTAGTTGAATGAAACTATTACATCGTTGTTTGACAAAATTAACCAATAAACCGGTATCTTTATAAATTTTCATGTAGGAGAGAATATGATATATTTGATAAAAATTGTGATATTTTGAGGCATATCTACGTCTCATGAGGGATATGATAATTTTTATGCAAATATGTATTATTATTGTAATTCTATCTTGAGGGGAAAAATTATTGATTGTAAATCTATCTTGAGGGGCCTTTGTCCATTATAGAGGATTATAATACCGAGTTACATTTATAGAAGATAGATTATTTCAATGTATATTGTGTAAATTGTGACCATAAACAATGAAAGATTATACTCTCTAGATTATAAAACTTTTTAGTTAGAACAAGAAATAACTCTAAGAATGAATGCCAAAATTTTGTTAAGAAATAAGGGATAAAATATATGGAACAATCCCACACATAATCGCAATAGTAGAAACTAATATGCAGAAAGATATTACAGATCTGAAATAAAAGTGCAGAAAATAAAAGAACACAACACAAAGACAATATTTAACGTGGTTCACCCAATTTGGGCTACGTCCACCAAGAATCACTTGCTCATATTTTATTATAAGCCACCTCTTTCTCTCAATACAATACCCAAATCTATTTAGAGTTGTGCTCAACAAACTCTCCTAAATTCACACTTGAACTCACACACCTCTACAATGATATGTCTCCCTACATCAATAGGCAACTACTTAAGCATTTTTACAATATTGTGGGTACCAAAACCATGGGCCCAAACCACCCCATAAACTCATGGGTCAAAAATATCTCCCATGTGACAAGACCACATTTCCCGAGACATCGAGCACATTTTTGAAGCCAAAAAATTTATCGGGTTGTGCCCTAACCCCTACTAGCGGGGCTACTGTCCCGGAACCCTAGTGAGAAAATTGTGGAGAGTGTACAGTCTTCAACACTTCCACACATGAAAACGGGCTCCACAACATAACAAATCCCATTCTAATGAAATATGTATTTTAATGTTCAACATTTCCTTTTTTATTTCTTTTTTATGACCATGCACACAATGTTAAGCTATTCAATAGTGACACCTCAACATTATGAATAAGAAAAGATGAAAGGATACAAAACAAATGAGTTTGTAGGTTAAAAATTTGACACTATTTTTCAATGAATTTCATTTAAGTTGGTATTAAATATGTAGGTACTAAGATTTCCATTGAATGAAGATGGTGTTTATATATACACTCCTATAGATGAAACACTCAAGTCCTATGAAGATAATAAGGTTATGTAGACCACAATTGTGGCATTGTTACAAAATAAGGTTGAACTTTATGAAATATAAATCATGTTGTTGAAAAAACGAGAAGGCTAATTATAAAAACAAATATGAGATTACATTTTTTTGAATTTATTGAGAAGAAGATCAAGATGAATCTACACATATAGTCTCACAAGATTTTGAAGAAAGACCTCACAACATTATAGGATGCATTATTTGATAATGGTCATTACCATTATGGTTGTTCATGAGCGTGAGAGAGAACATTGGTAAACATTTAACAAGAAGGAAATGGGTTTTCCCAATGAGAATGTTCGAGAAATAGTTGCTAAAAAAGCTCAAGAAATAATTGTTGAAATTGATGGAAACACGTGGAAGAACTTAAAATGTGAATCTTATTGTATAGAAATTTGAATCTAGAGCTTTCCTCGGTAAATGTAATAAGGATACAACAATGTAATAATGGTTTACTTAGTCTTCTTTAAATATAACATAAATATGAGTCTTTTTGTAAATATATCCTTATTTAATTATATAATAGAGATTTTTTTTTCTCTCAAGATAACCTTTACTAGAGTCTTTTTGTAAAATACTCTTTTTCAAAGAATATCTAGACTTCCCAGAAACACCAAGTACCCACCCGTACTAGGCTTGATACGTCTGAGAATCTTGGTATGAGTACTAATACACTTTAGGTATGATGTGGATAGGTGCTCACAAGCCCCAGGTATGTCTTGAGTATAGAAATCCGTACATACAACGCGTACCCACATGGTTTTTTTAGTGCAAAAAACTAAATAAAACTTGAGGGCTTTGATCTGGAATTTAATCTTGGAAAGTTCGTGTGAGATTCAATATTGCCCGATAGGCTCCAAAGGGTCAAGAAAGATGAAAAGGACTTTTTGTTTGACTTACTATTTGGGGGATTTCTTGTTGCTCCTCATGTGGATCCTTTATTCTTCAGTCAATTTGGAAGACATGGGAACATGTAAAGCGGTTGGTTGTTGGGCAACCTATCTTCTCTTCCTTTAACACTAGGTGCCAAGCCTACAAATCGAATTTGTTGAATCTGAAATATAATGATAAGATCCTTGCTTTGGCAAGATGTTGCTCTACCCTCCTTTAGTTTGAGAAAGGATTTAAAATATTTCATGACTTGTATAGATTTAGGAAGTGGATGGAATGGACAGGTCCTTAAAGCTTTCTATAAGTTGCTTGAATCTCAATTCATAATGTATGTATAAGGTGCTTAGATATGCTTTCACAACTCCCTCTATTGGACTAATTATGGATGATGAGAATGAATTTTAGGATACTATGAGGTGGCTCAAAGGGCTCCTTCTCCAAGAGGCTACCTCCAAACAACTCTATGAAAAGATTTCCTTCTCCCAAACCTTTCCACAGGCCTTAACAATAAGTGGAATGTTTGTGAGCCCGTTAGTAGATGGACTCATGGATTTAATGTTTTGTGGTCTTTTTGTATTCAATCAAAGAAATCTTTCTTTAGATAGCTTTTGATTCATAATAAGCTTGTTGTTGGCTTCTAATATTTTATAGGTTGTTGAGACTATAAGCTTGTTTTTTTCTTTAAATTTATATATATATTTATATTTTTCACTTTTAAAAAATATATTGTACGAATGTACCCACAGCGTACCATACCAAAAGTTTTTAAAAAATTCCGTTTTAGCATATTGTATCCCTAGTATCGAAAGAGTCTAGAGTAATATAATAGAGATTTACTTGTGTCTTCTTTGTAAGCATTATTTTTATTCAATCTTCTTGGCATATATACATGTTTTTTCTTTTTGAGCATATTCTTTACCATTTATTATTGTGAGATATTGATGTCATATCATATCCTTAATATTCATCTATTTATAAAGAATGCTTGCATGTAACGAGATAGTGTGTTTTTAACCATGCATGGAACTTGGTTACAAATAAGGCAAAATGAACCATATATGAGTGTGATTCTGTGTAATGAATTAGGAAACACAGTAATGAATCGGAAAACACCACCTTACATAGTTTGGATGGATGTATTGTGGTAGTCATGGACAACTAAAACAATTAATTTAGGATCTAAATTATAATATAGAGTTTCCCAATGTATGATTTAAAGTGTTTCTAATATGTTTCATACAAAGAATAGTAGTGATTAAATATATGTGGATATGTTTTGCATATGACCTACGCAAGTTTTCTTTGTATTCATAAAAGAAAATTCAAACAATGGAAAACAAAATCTATCACTTGGAAGGTATAATAAAATTGTAAAGGTTTATTGTTCATAACTCTTACATTAATAAAGTAGTTGGTTTCTTTATTTGTATATATTCATATCTTTATTCATTCATGGCTCATTTAGTTACAATCATGAAATTATTAGTATGTTTTAATGGTTGCAATCATTTATTAATGTTTATAACAAATCTAACTTTCAACAATTTAATATATTATTCACGAGATTGTGGGTTAGGAATACAAAGAAAATGTTACTTATAAAATATTTAGAACTTAGAATGATCTATTTAACATTACAAAAAATATTAAAAGACACGCCATAATTGATATATATTTATTAATTAATGAAGATTTGTATAAACTAACAAAATTGAATTTATCGTTAGGAGATAATAGACATCAATTTATAACACAAGCTCACACTTCAAATAAAATAGTTTGACATAAGACTATTGTTAATTTAGAAAGATATGTGTAGTAAAGTAAGAAGAAAATATGTGATGGCTCATTTGTTGTCTTCATTCATATAATACAAGAAAACATACCAACCAAAAGTTATAATCATTACATGTGGAGAAATTGTGAAGGTAGTGTGACCGAAATGAAATATTTTATCTCTCATTTTGGATATCCATTTACTTACCTTACCATAAACACAACTACAAAAAGTTAAGTGAATTATAGTTGAATATATATAATAAAAAATTAAAATTAAAAATTTGTTTAGAATTTAATAATAATGTAAAATAATAAAATGTATTTTTCGTAAGCTAAAAATCAAATGATACTTTTTCATTGGATTACTTTCCCATGTGTGATTAAAAATGTTTGGTGGGTAATAGTTTTTTTAAAAGACAATTTTAGTTTCCGTACAATGCTTAATTTCATGTTTGTTACTTATTACAAGCTCTAAAAATGTTTTGAGTTTGCCCATGTCAAAGTTTTAATTCAATTGGAGAAAAAATAATTCTATTAAGAAAAGGTGGGGATATGAAAATTCCATTTTAGACCATTTATTTAACTTGTGTTGACCATAGTTTCACATTTCATTTTATTTTTCACATATTCTAAAAGGAACAAACTGCAGTGAGGATAAAAATTTAATTTTGGATCAATATACAATTTTATATAATTTTTAAAAAAGAATTATTATTCTTTAATTTTATTATAACTATTTTTATTAATAAAATAGATTACAAAGATATATTAAAAATTCCCTAAAACATATTTTAAAGTTTTTATGTTAATTTGACTCCTCAATATATAGTTAGATTTTTTTAAAACTCATCTCCAAATTTCCAAACAATCAACCACACCATTTTCATAATTTCACCAAATATAAGAAAAATATATTCTCATAAATAAATAGCATAATTTATCATTTTGAAATGTATAAAAATTGATGAAATTTTTCTCTAGGTTGCATGGAAAAATGCCCAATTTATGTCATGGGAAAGCACGGTCATTTTTGCTAGTTTATAGAATTTTGTAATAAAACCTAACATATGACATATTTCTCATCTTTAACAAAGACAAATATTTTTCAACATGATTTCATATAACGAGAATTCAAACTTGCGAAGTGTTTAATGAAATGATCAATGAAAGTCATTACGTGATCTATTCATTAAAATCATATTTATCATATAATTGAAAAAAAATGAAGAATTAATATAATTAACTCTCAATAACTATCGTTATAATTAGTTAAGTTTGTGTATACATATAAGTTTTGCTTTGTTCATATACTATGATCTATGCTCACATTCTAAGCCCAATTGACACATCCTTATCTCTTTCGCATGACTTGTTAATCTCTACACATTGGTTTGATGTTCTCTCATTTAATTTAATTTATTGAAGAAGTATACCATTTACAAGAATCTCACCCAAAACCTTGGCTAGTCATCATTAATTGTCTCAGTATAGAACCCTACGGTGTGTAACATGATGTACTACGCTCTAGCCTTCCCTCTACTAGGTCACATGCTTTACTCTTTAACAACTCTTTTCTCAAATAAAATATTTATTACATGGGTCATTTCCTATCCCTTAGGTCGGCCTTAAAGTGATACCTAACTTACCAAAGCCTATATAAGCAAGTCTAATTCATCATTTGAACTCACATGACATTCTCAAGAGTGCCTACAACGAAATATAGTCCAAAGTCACTCAAATCTCTCCTAAATATTCTTAAAGCAAATGCACATCATTTATAGCAGCAACCACATAGGTTTGGAGCACTTGAACTAGGTTTAAGAGTCTAGCTTCCTCCATTACCAAGCCTCCAAAGGTCATAGAGTTATGTCTTAGCCAAACAAGTGGCACAAAACATTGCCAAAGATCTTAATGGAAAAAGGGAATTAGCTTAGCATATAAAACACATCAAATAATATCACCATTGTGCACAATACATCTCTATTTTATATATAGTTATGCTCGCTTACTCATTTTTTCAAGAAGTATAATTGCACGATAGGGAGTTGGCTTAGATTTACAAACACTATTGCACCTACACTAGGACACTACATGACTTTTTTTTCCTACTTGCAAGGGTATGTAGTTCAATACTTGGATTGGTTTAGCGGGGTTGACCACCGAAGTAAATCCATCTCCACCCACACATGCATTTATTGTTTTGTTATGTAATTGTGTTCGTGAAGTGTTAGTGCGGGTACTCTAGAGTTTTGTTCATTACATGTCATTTTTACAAAGTCGTGGACCTTGATGATAGACAAAAAAACTCATTTACATGTCACATAGCCACCAAAAGTTGTTGAATCCCATTAGTTACCAATTTAAAATTGAGAGAGTAGGATAGAACTCTACTACGACACAACAAGAGTTGCATGGTTTTGCACATGAGCACTTTCTAGTTACAATCTTAGGAAAAAACACCTTTAGGTTCTCACCAAGATTTTCAGCCACTCTACACATCCAAATTATTTTTGTTCCTCTCTAATAAGCTACGTACTCAACCCTCCTTGAGTTTTAAGCAATAATTTCATTGTTTAATATATTAATAGCTATATTAAGAGTTATATGGTTAATGTGGATTAATTAATTCATAACATTCTTTGTGTAACATTCATGCGACTATTAATAAGTAAGGAAATAACTCTTACCTATTTTATTTAGAGTGTAAACATTTAGTGAGCCCGAATCTTCATTCTTACACAAGCTTTTTGTGCCTAGGGTGTAAAATTTATTAATCTTTTAGGGTTTTCAATCAGATTTCCTTTTATTTTTATCTATTTTATACCATAAATATAGTTTTTAAAATTCCCTTTGGGATTCCATGCTTGATTCTCTCGCTTTAGGCCTCTTTTAAGGGTTTCCTAGTTATGAAATCACCTTGCAAGATAGATATCCCTATTAATGAATGTATTTTTAAATGTCTTGGATAAGTTTCCTTATTTTCATAAATTAAACGAAAACTTTTTTCATTCATCATAATTTTTAACATAATTTTCGAAATCGCAAAATTTATATTTTCTATTGATAAACACTTTTTACCGAAACTTTGAACAAGCACTGAATGGGATCCCACCCTTACACTAAGGAGAAGGGCATATATAAAATAGATTCGTCAACTATATATGAGTTATATGGAGAATTAACAAAACAAAGGCAAGACATACATTGAGCCTCGACACAACAAAAAACAACAACATTTTAAGGAAAGTAACTACAATTAGATATCAGAAACCTCCACAATCCCCAATGGCTTAGCATCCACAATCGAAGCTTTCTACCCATCGAGCTTGCCGCATGAGCCAATTTTAGCAATTCTCGCTAGGAAGGAGTAGGAGGAATTGGCCTGCGCACTAAACTGTTGAAGCCGATCAGGAAGAGAACCAATTCAGTGAGATTGAGAAGTGGGACACAAGATGGTCCCGCACCATGAGAGCGGTAAATAGAATGAACATAAATCGCGAACTGTAACAGGGTTTTATTCTACTGCTCTGGTTCCATGCAAACCCCATGATCAACCCATTAAGAGGAGGCTGAAGAATCAACTGAAAAAAGGTCGTGGCAAGACACACCTGAGCCAGGGCTTCCTCCAACCCACAGCAATGGTGCAGAAGGATGATGTGGTTAGCGATAAAAAGTGTAATGCCTTTATCGAGGTTGAGAAGGAGGAAGTGAGAAACAAAAACACTTGCAATCTCATAGGTGACCCGAGCACAACCCGAGCCATGGATATAATCCGGCTCGATTATATTTTCAATAGCTTTCATGACCAAAGGGGAACCCACTCTGAATATGTTGAAAAGACTGCAAGGAGAGACCGAAGAGAAGAAGGAAACTTCTCTCTTCTCGCCACGAAGATGGAGGAGAGGATAAGAAGGAAGAGTCATTTTGTTGGAAAACAGAGAGAACAAAGGAAGTGGAATAGGAAGGACACAATCATTTGCCCCAATAAATAGAAGTTCCACACTTGTCAAGAGGACTCGATCGCGTGTGGAGTGAAGCTAGAACTCCCATTGCATCAATAAACTCCCATTGCTAGCCTTTGTTAGAAATGAGTGTGTCATTATTTTGAAAGACGCCATAATTTCCCAAAGCATCTGCCGCAGAGTTAGTTTCCCGAAAGGCATGATGGATGGACCACACCTCTAACAAAGATAACCAATGAAGGATTTCAGTGATGATAAAATTAAGTTGTCAGGGCTCCATTTTACTCTTTCAGGTTGTTTGAATGATGACTTGTGAATTCCCTTCAATACAAAGTTTGGAACAGCGTGAATCAATGGACATTCCCTAATTAACTTGCACTTACAAGAACCTGTCAAAAACTTTAAGGAAAATGTTTTGATTAACTTGCACTTAACATCCTAAGAATGCACCCTGCCCTTGATAATCCCGGATTGCCTTTAGAGGCTCCGTCAAAATTCAGTTTGCAGAGCCCAGGGGGTGGAAGCCATTCTGCCTTGCTCCACTGAATTTTTTTTCATTTTGGAGAGACCATGTTTAATGATCACACTAGGAGAAGGGAGATGGATGAGAGGCCAACACTGTCGAATCTCCACATCCCTATTAAAGAAATTAGATAAAATTTTGCAATTCGAGCTGAAATTTTCCGATATGGCAACTTCCAATTTGTTTAGGAAGTTAGGAATATCCAAGGATTTCTCTCAGAACATCCGAAGATTATGTTCCCACAGAAGATGCCATAACAAAAGGATGGGACCACCAATCCAAATCGAATCCAAGGTGGAGCCGACACCAAATTTGGGCCAAGAAGAGATGGTGATGGAAATAGTTTCACCATGAACCTAGGCAAGATTCAGACGATTATTAGAGAAATTAGGGAAAATTATGCAATTCGAGCTGAAATTTTCCAATATGGAAACTTCCAATTTGTTTAGGAAGTTAGGAATATCCAAGGATTCCTCTTCGAAGATCCGAAGATTACGTTCCCGCCAAAGATGCCATAACAAAAGGATGGGACCACAAATCCAAATCAAACCCAAGGTGGAGCCGACACCATATTTGGGCCAAGAAGAGATGGTGATGGAAATAGTTTCACCAGGAACCTAGGCAAGAGTCAGACGATTGCAAAGCCAATACCAGCACTGTAGTGAGAAAGGATAATGTAGCAAAAATTGGTTGGTGTCTTCTTCCGCTTTACAACAAAGAACGCACCAAGTGGGGCCAACAACACCCTATCTTTTCCTTCAATCCGAGTGTGATTTTTACCTTTATAGACGAGCCAATAAAAAGCACCAACTTTGGGAAGACAGGAAAGGTCCCAACATCCCTACCAAGAGGGAGAAACAATAGCTTCATGACGACACAACTCCAAATAACCGGATTTAGCATAATACTAACCGGATTTAGAGCCCAACCATAATACAATATCCTGTTGCAGAAGGCAAGCAACTTCTCTCTTTTCCAATTCCGATATGAAAATTGCTTTGGAAACATCAAGTAAATTCAAACTATCAAGAGTTATTTCCAAATAAGAAAGGGAGATTCATCATCAACTTGAAGAACGTAATCCTTTAATTCAGTACCCCAAGATGCCTGCGTGAGATCACAAACGTGAGCAAGTACAGGAATCTCGCAAAGAGGGGGGCAGCCATTTCATGAATCCTCCCAGAATTTGGTAGAAGCTCCATTCCTAATTTTCCATGAAATAATATTGGAGAAAAGGGAACGACGGGAGGAGAGAAAATTCCACATATGCAGCCCCTTAGGGATTTAAATAGTTATAAGAATGAGACGAGGAGATATGTTGCCAAAGTATTTTTTGATGAAGATTTGATTCCATACACTACTAGGATTGGATAAAAAGCTCCAAATATGTTTGGCTCCCAAGGCGATATTTTGAAAACCAAGGTCAAGAAGACCAATGCCACCAAGGGATTTAGAAGTTTTAACCATGTTTCATTTGACCAGGATGAGCCTTTTTATCATCAAAGAAGCCCCGCCAAAGGAAGGAACGAAGGATTTTTTCAATCTTCATTAGAACCAAATGCGGCACCCAGAGAACTGAAAACATGAATGGGAATAGCACTCAAAACAAAACGGATGAGAAGAAGGCGCCCAGTAAGAGAGCCATTTTCCTTTCCACGAATGAAGACGCTTTTCAATGGAGGCAACCAGATTGTCCGATAAAGAAGAACAACCCTAACCCACAAAAAGAGGGATGTCGAGGTATAAGTGAGGCAAGGAACTAAGCTCGAAGTGGATGACTAGACAAATGTGTCTCTATGTAAGCGAAGGAAGTGTTGAAAAAGAAGATCACCGACTTGTGAAGCTTAATAACTTGACCAGATGCGCTAACATATGTGTCCCAAATAGTCTGAAAATATCGGCTTCTTTCGAGAAGAAACACCAAAGAGAAAGGTATTGTCGACAAACTGATGATGAGAAAGGGGGTCAACATTATCCGCAACCACCAAGCCGCGAATGTCACCCCAAGCTCTATCAGATTTGATGGATCTACTAAATGCTTCTACTACCAGAAGGAACAGGTAGGAAGAGAGCGGATCCCCTTGATGGATACCACGATTGTTTTCAAAAAAACCTTCCGCAAAACCATTAACCAAGATAGAGAAGCAAGGAGTGGAAATACAATTGAAGACACATTTACAAAAGTCTCTGCTGAAGCCCATTTTGAGAAGGGAGAGGATAAGACACCTCCAATTGATGCTATCATAAGATTTACTATAGTCAATTTGATAAGCATTGCAGGTTGTTTGTTGTAGATGTAACGCCTTGATTTTTGTAAGTTATCATGGTGATTACTTTTCATAATGTTGTAACTGCTGAAATGAAGACAAACATGTTAAGGTATATTTTTGATCTTAAAGGAATGTGTTGCTAATCTGGACTCTTGTATACTGTAATTTGTTTACATGGGACAGCAGTTATTATTGCTTGTATGTTTGCTGATGTGACAACAGATTTGTCATATGCTTGATGAACTCTATTCACTGATTGACAACACACCTTGAATCAATTCCATTGATCCAAGGTATGTTGTGGCCTTCTTGTAATCACTTTGTCGATTTACTTTTAAACCAGACTGAAGGTTGGTATAAATGTTGCAGCATCTGATAGCAGGTATGAATATCTGCACGTAGATGCCAACGGAAAAGGTTCGATTCTCGAACCATACACTGTTGTAACGCTAGACAGCTGTAAGGTGATAAAATCCTGGAGGCGGGTGGTTCAGGTATGTGGAACATGGGACGAAACGTCCTGCATAGTGTTAAAATTGGATGTTAGTCGGGAGGACTTGATTGGAAATTGAATAATTAAGTGTTAGGGGATTAGACCCTAATCTACCCCTAAGTTCTACCTTATACCCTAACTACTATCCTATGTGGATTTTTAAATTCTATATGGGTGAAAATTGATCTAAATCCTATTAACCTAGGAACTAGGTGAATGACCTAGATATGGACACTATTAAAAATCCTAAACTAAACCTAACCTAAGGAAGGGGACGCACAGACCCATGGGGATGGAAAGGATAAGGAGGGAAGGTAAGAATTTATTGGACAATGAATGAGGTCCTTGCGTGGACAGCGCCAAGTTTGGCGGGAACATGGAAAAGATAGGGGGCATTCAGTTAGTCATGAGACTAAACTTTGTTTTCATGCAAAATTTGAAATTTGGCAATTCGCCAACCCGAGTCGGCGGTGGCGTGAGGAAAAAGGAAAAGGCAGTGCCTTCAATGCATTAATTTTCTTGGTCTTCGCGACCAGCCCGCCTTGGAAAGAGGATAGGGAAATTTTTGTTGGTCATTGTGTTCTTTCGGGTTTTTGGAAGTTGCTCTGCATTTGGTTTTTCACGGTTCATCTAACCAAATTGTGTTTGATTATTATCTCTGCTTTCTTTGGGAAATCTAAGGTTGTTTTTGAGCCTATAGAGGAAGGTGACTGTTTGGGAAGCTTTACTACTGTCGCCGTGGAAGGAAACAACTCCTGTAGGCGCGGTTTTCTTCAGCTTCAAGGAAAATTTCAGGCATGTTAAGCCCTTCTCCTTAAACTGCTTGCTTTTGCTTAATCGTCTCATTAAAACAACCCTGCTCTTCTTCTGAAGGGGTTTTGGGTTTATTTGATTTTGTTGTCATGATGGAGATGATTTTTGGTATAGTCGTTTTTCTTTGCTGTTGCGATTTGAACTGTCTTTGCATAAGTATTGAGTTGAAAATACAGCCCATGTTGTGTTGATTTGTTCGAAAATATTGGGGATTCGTTCTTTATATTATGAAATTATGTTTTTGAATACTTAGCTGTGCGTGAATCAATTCCGAGTTCTGCGCATCATTGTGAAATAGGAGAATGAGATTTTTGGATTTAAATGTTTGTTGAGAAGGAACTCGAACTGGGTATTTCTTTGTAAATGATTATATTGAATGAAATTGTACATGTTGTGGGAGTTTGTTTTCATTGTTGAACAATCATTCTATTGCCAATATGGGTTTGAGTGGTGGAACGTATTAGCTATGCGATTAATATTTCGAGGTCGTGCTTTTTCTTTTGAGAAAAAAAAAAGAGAAGGATGAATGCGACTTGGGTATTTTTGGTGTTGAAGAAAGTGATTGTTCTTCTTACTCGAATTTATTAATGAACTATGTTTTATCCTTGCTTTTTTGAAATCGAAGGTGATGGAAAGTTGATTTTATTGCATTTTGTGGATGCGGTTTGATCTTCTAACTCAAACTTTCATCGTGAAAATGATCATGGCTTTAGTATTTCTGTGCAAATGAATGAAATACATGAGAATTGGCTTGTTGTTTGAGACTGTTTTGACTGTACCATGCTTGCGCATCTAATACCCTATGCGGGTTTGCCTTGATAAAGGTATTGTTATATGAATATTGTATTTCTGAGTTCTGCCCATCATTGTGAAATAGGAGAATGAGATTTTCGGATTTAAATGTTTGTTGAGAAGGAACTCAAACTGGGTATTTCTTTGCATATGGTATATTGAATGAAATTGTGCAGGCTGTGCGAGTTTGTTTTGACATTGTTTCTTTTCTGAAAATATAAGGAAACGAGTTCTTCTTCTTTCTGTTGTTTTAAATTTTGAAAGAAATGGTAATTGGGTTTCATTGAGCATTATAGGTTTGGCTTGATGGAAGTGACAGTGATATTTAGATTGTTTCCTGAGTGCTTTGTGTTTTTTTGTACAAACGGAAGAATGAAATGATTCGTGTGATCTCTGATTTTGCACTGTCATTCAAAACGAACTCGACTTGAGTGATTCTTGTTGTGTTTGAAGAAAATGGGTGTTTTCTTATTGAAATAATTAGAGGAATGAATTTTTCTCTTCCTGATTGTTTGAATTCTGGAAATAAAAACAATAGAGCTCACTGTACATTACGGGTTGGACATGCTGTAGGTAACAGCAAAGTGCAAGTTGTTGTTTATGAATTGTGTGCGTTCATGGGTATAGAAAGCCGTGTAAATATTTGATAAGCGGCTGTATAACTGTTCATTTGGTCATAATACAGTGCAAGAAGTATGAATTCTTCTAGTACAGTAAGAGCATAGTATGCATCCTTACATTGTTTGTTCTATGATGGATACGATGTTTTACCAACTTGTTTTTGGTATTCGTATGAGCCTGATTTAAAGGAAGTATTGATAGGGATGATAAATTCTTCCTTGTTTTCATTTAAAGCTGAATATGAATGGAATTATTCCTTGCTGTTGGAAAGTGAATTCTGAATGGATTTTGTAAGTTTCACTCTGAACTGTTATTTTGGTTGGTGTCTCGTTTGGATTAAAATTTCAGTACAGTCATGAGGAAAGGAAAAGGAGTGTGGATGGATAACTTGGAATAATGATCATTTCTTCTCTCACACAGTTGGAAATCTGTAATCGTTTAGGAACGAATTTTGTATTGCTTGGGATTAAGCATTTATATTTTATTGTTGTTTACTTTTCTCATCAGTATTTGATTGCTTGAAATCAAATGAGTTGCCTGAACTGAAAGGAAAGTAACTTGATTTATTTATCAGTCAAATTTTATCCTTTGAAATTATTACTAATGTAAGGGAATGGAATTGATAGCATTTATGTTAGAACAGCAGTATACATACTTGTGTTCCTAGTTCTACCAGATGTTGTAATCTGGAATTGATGAAGGAAATTACTTTTTGTAATGATTATTTAGGAAAGAGGACAACAATCCTTTGACTGATTGGGATGGTATTTAGATGATTCAGTTGTTATGTTGTTCATTCTTTTTGATACTTAATTCTTGAATGATGTTCTTAGTAACGTTTCATAAAAGCAGGGTTCTTTTATTGAGACAGTTAATTAAAAGCACCTCATTTTAATGACAAGTGCTTAATATGCTCAGTTCAATGAACTGACCCGTGCAAGTAATTTTACAGATGGAACTTGAGTAAAACGAAGACATGGTTGTTTTCTGATACTTCTTTTGATTGTCTGAAGATGGATTGTATTTGATAGCTATTATTCCTCTACGAGGAATTGAGAAAAGAAGAAATTACATTCTTCTATCTTATGAGTTGTAATGTGGTTTAATATAAACAAAGTCCAGTCATTTGGACTGGCAAATGTATAAATTATGAAATGGATTGATGAATACAAATACAAGTGTGATATTTTAATGACTGTATCAGTTTGATATTGTTGAATAAGTTGGGAATATAACATTATCCCTTGATTTGGAATTATTCAATTGTTCATGAATGAATTAAAAAGGAAATGACATCTATTCTTACCTAAATGCAACTCTTACGTTGAAATGTGCAATTAGTTCATACTTGGGTTAAGATGAATTTTTAATTGACAATAAAAAGGATTAGGAAGAACATGATCTCTTAACTGAAAGGTATTCGGGATTAGCTTGAAAGCTAAGGAATATCAAATAACTTAGGAGCAGCCAAACCTCGTATTCGGACTCCGTTAATAGCCTCGAATGTTAAATTCAGAAAGTAAGGATATGGGAAAAACATATCCATGGTTAACAGACCTTAAATATGTAAGGTTAAGGAGAATAAATGAATATATTCATTGAGAATTAGACCTCGTTTAGATGACGTCTAATAGGATGGAATTCTGAATTTGTTTACAGTTGTGGAAAACTTGGTTAAGTTTAATAGGTTAAACTTATTAAGTCTATCGGTAATGGGCTGCTTAATCCAAGGATTAAGAAAAGAACCAAGTAGAGAAAATGCAACCCTTCGGTACGAAGGAGGAGATGCATAGTAAGCTAGAAGACGGATTAAGTCTCTCTTAGCTACATACAACTGTAACAAGAACGAGGATAAAGGATCAACATGGTTGCTGAAAGTTGATCTTAAATATTAAGATCATAACCAAATCACACTTGAGCTGGATGTGTACTCTCGATGGGAGGATTCCGTAGGACATTGACATACACCAGCTACAACATGGTGTCTTCATGAAGGCGGGGCCTTCATGACGACACAATGTT
This sequence comes from Taxus wallichiana var. yunnanensis, assembly GCA_018340775.1. Classification (NCBI taxonomy): domain Eukaryota; kingdom Viridiplantae; phylum Streptophyta; class Pinopsida; order Cupressales; family Taxaceae; genus Taxus; species Taxus wallichiana. The sequence goes on from CM031242.1 coordinate 992,729,586, forward strand.
ATAGCTGACATATTACAATGCCCTCCCGAATTAAATCATCAAGATTACATAAGCTGGATACTAAGTTCTTGGTTAGGGATAGGAATGTGATCACGTATACGGAGTGACTCCGGAAGACTAAAGGTAACCAGACACACGGAGTTGTCTAGGGACGACACCATATGTCTGCGTATCTTTAGTTACCATGAGTAACTTCCTATACTCGTTCATATTGCTAGTTGGAGTTTGACCTTAAATTGGAAGGACTGGTAGAGACCAGGAAAGACCATTCTAGATAATGATTTAAGTGAGGTGAAGGACGTATTCCATTGGTGTGTATCACATCCTGGAATATGATCATGCAAAGCATGTGAAAATCTTTGGCCAAAGTATCGCAAGTGCTGGTTGCGTTGTCCTAATCACCTAGTTTAAGATGCAGGATGTCAGATGAATATCAGTAACAGATATTCAGATAGGCTTCTTAAATGGATCACTTCGATAACCGGAAACGGTAAGAGAACCTTGTATATACATTATACTATGCATGAATTAACATGAAGGATCGGTAAGTTGCCGAGTCATGAAATGAGAGATCGCTGAAACTCCGAGCCATGAAATGGGAGATCGGTAGTTCTTCGAGTCATTTACACAGCATATGGAATCTGTTATATGATTGAATGGCACTGAATGTGTGTTCCATATTGCAAATATGTGAACAGAGAACATTAGTTTTAAAGGGAAATTGTGTGATCCAAACTGCATTATTTGGATAGAGAACAATTATTAAAACTTGAACATGTGTTTGAATTATGTAATTCATAACAGGGAATGTTGTATATAAAAAAAAAATTCCCTTGTTCTGGTATCTTAACATGGGGATGTTACAGGAGATGAGAGAATGCATGAGTTCATGAACTAACATGATTCCATCAAAGATTGTGCACCTAGGAATGAAGCCACTTATTTCTTTGGAAACTAACTGGGTCGAAGAGGTTTAATTCTGAAGGCAATGGCTTTGGAAATATTGTTATAGGATGTGTTGTAAAGAGAGATGGGCCTAAAGTCATCAAAATTCAATGGGTGTCCCTTTTTAGGGAATAAGCGAGATAAACTTATGATTCAAACCACCAAGATTTTTTGGGAGATCCTAGATTCTTCAATGCTTCCCAACCGTCATTGTCAAACAACATCCCGTAAATCTTGAAAACGTGCAAATTTGGAAACCATCGGACCAGGGGCTTTTTCACGTTCCATGGAGAGGACCACTATATGAAGTTCCTTCATGGAAAAATGCGCCAAAGCAGAGACGCTTTGGTGGGAGCATCGATGAGAGAAATACAATCTTGGAGAAATAAGTATTGACTGCCAAGATCAAAATGAGAATCACTTCCTATAAGGTTAGAAAAATAGGAGACAACTTCATCTTGTATCATATTCTAATTAGAGTGTTCACCGCCATAAGTAGTGGCAATTTTAGAAATGTAGTTAGCACTATGCTTAGACTTAACCGAGGCATGGAAGAATTTGGTATTTTTATCCCCATCTTTAAGCCAAGATTTGTGAGAGATTTTTACTTCCAATAAATTTCTACGTGGAGGAGAAGTTCCCTAATTCCGCTTAGAAGAGATTTTTCAACAAAAATCATTTTGGCACATTCCGTTATAGAAAATGAATGTGTTGAGAGTTTTAAGCTCTAATTCAACCCGGATTTTTAACAAAAATGTTTTGAAGTGAGAATTATTCTAGGAATTGAATTTTTCTTTGAGTAAAGAAAGTTTCCTTGAAAGGATGAACATTCGGATCCTTGCACATCATAGGAGGACCACCAATTTTGAATATAATTTCTAAGACTCGGGGTCGCAAAGCCACATAAGCTCAAATTTGAAGGGAGAGTTCTTGGGTGCCATATCAACCAAGAAATCAATAGAAATAAGAAATTGATCGATCCGAAATAGAAGAATGAATTTGTTCAAGAGAATGTTGTGATGAAACCATTCCTTGTTGGAGAGGAACCGATCTAAACTTTTGTGATGTGGTTGAACCTAATACATCAATTGTCCAAGATTGGTCCAAGTGTGCCACGCCGATTGAGGATTCCTAACAATGCCTCTTAGGTTCAATATCTAACAAAGAGGCTCGATGAACAAAATTTTCAAAGTCACGCCTTACATTGAGGATTCCTAAATATTTCAATGCCACCAGCAAGGAAAGAATCTTGTCCCTTTTTTTAACCAAAGAGAGAGTAACATAAGAATCTTAAATCCCCAGCCATTAGAATCAGAGAGTCAAAGACAAAGGAAATTTCCCTCTCAACTACCTCCCAAAGATATCTTTTAGCTAGGATATTGTGTGCAGCATAAACATTACAAATATAGAAATTGATATCCGAGTGAAGAATATGAGCCTTACACCAAACCACATTGGTGTTTTTAAAAAGAAAAGTGATATCAACTTTAGAATATTTCCACGAAATCCCCAAACCCCGAAGCACCAAGAGAACAAGGAAAGAAGCCTTTCCATCCTTTCCATTTTTTGAACCAAAGAGATTCCACTTTAGAGCTAAGAATCTTATTTTCTTGTACCAAGAATATATCCCCTTCTTGTTCCATCGACAACACTTGAACAAGTATTGTTTGTTAGGAGCATGAGTGCCCCTAGCATTCCAAGAAATTATCTTCATGATGAGGTGAGGAGGTTAGGATCCTCCCGGCCTTTGTTTTTGAAGAAAGGACTGATAATATTTTGCTTACCTATTGCTACTTCATCATGAGAGTGCTCCTTAAATATTTTCTTCCAAGCTTGCTCAAGAACCACACACCAGGATTTTCCTAGACTAGGAGTAATGGCTAGAGAAAAGAGAATGGAGAGGGGAGGAGAGGATCTTCTTTTCACCTTCATAGTTCCCATCTTCGTCATAACAAATCTGATCTGGGAGCAGAGCTTCTATTTCCGAACCCACCTATTGAGGTTTTCAATAGAATCGCCATATCCCGCATACATACCTTCTTGAAGAAGGTTTAGAAAAAGATTAGAGTCGGCAACAACTTGTTTGGTTTCGGCAATGAGGGAATTGGGTGACAGAGTGGGGCACGAGGGAACCACATTCAAAGAAGGAGACAAGAAATTTGTGGTGACTATAGGAGGATCGGAGATCACTTTGCCCATATTTTAAGGGTTCTTTTTGGGAACCCATTTATTCTTAGAGGAGGGCTTATGTGGGAGTGGACATTCTTTTAGAGAATTACCCATTTGTTTGCATTTGAACCGTCAAAAAAATTGTTTCTCTGCTTCCTGAAGTTGAAACCATACACCAGAGGGGGGAGAGATCTTGATGAAGCTGGGTAGGACTTTGTTCGCATCCACCGAAATACGATTCTGGCAAAGGTTGCTAGATTAACATCAAGGGTTTTAGGGTCTATGCGTGAGACTCTACCCAGACAACTACAAAGTTTGGCTAGAAGTTGGGATTCCAGTGACTCGAGAGTGAATACAAGCGCACCCAAATAAGATTTTCCTCTATGCCGAGTAGAGGGGGGTCAAATTTTGGTATCCAGGGTTGAAGAAAAACACCGAGTTGAGAAGGTAAACATCTCGGCGGCTGAAGAGTTTCTTGAGCTTGAGCATCACTCGAAAGAGAACAAGGAAGAAACCTTTGGCCATGAAGTGAACACGCAAACCACCGCCCCCATTGACGTTCACAACAGATTGGATGGCGGACGCCGAACACCATTTGCCGAGAATTTGGCTATCACCACTCTTTTTTGGTATACATCTACACTAGTTGCCATGAATGGCTCTAGATCAAGGTAGATTTCGCAGTGGAGGACAAATCCTTTTGCAGAGTGGGAGAAGTCTTGCTAAGCGCCACGGGAGATTACTCGAGGGTTTGACTTCCAAACCAAGGGTGTGGGAGGGAAAACCAATTCACTCTCCAACATCCTCATTGCAAAAACATTAATTTAATATTATTAAACCCATGTTGAAAGCATCAATCAATTGAAAATTTTGCATTTTTAGTAACAAGGGCATAAGTTGAAAAATATACAATTATTTCAAAATTGCTTGAGGTTTATGTTCATCATATTGTTATCCTAATATGGGTAAGTGCACGAAGTTGATGGAAAATTCCGTGGACATAAAAACCCGGAATAAAGGAACCATGATCGCAGTTCCTGAATTATAGGTTCAGTAATTACCGAACCTAAAACCGCAAGCGCGGTTATAAACCGCGATCACGGAACTCTGAGACAAAATTTAGCAGTCCCGCGACTCCTTATTTTCCTCATTTTTCATTTCAAACCGCAATTTTTCCTAAACGTTTTTCACTCACGCTTTCAATACCACCTCAAAATTGCTCATCGGACTTCTGGATAGCAATAGATTCAACCATGCCACCAAGACGAGGAGGTAAGTCCCCGATTGTAATCATTTTTTTGCATTTTAGGTTTTTTTTTGCATTTTAGGTTTTTTTTTGCATTTTCATGGGTTTTTTGAAATGTTTGTTTATGTATACAATTTTCTTGTTTTATCAATTGGTTGGTTGCTCAGCTCAAATCGTGCAAATCGTCAAAACATTCCTTAAAACCCACCGAACATTCCTCAAAACCCACCGAACATTCCTCAAAACCCTCCGAACATTCCTCAAAACCCTCCTCCAAACATAGATCCGCCTCCTGTGGCTCCTTCTGTCCCCACTGAGCCAACAGGAATGCAAGATAATATCATTGGAAGAATCTAAGAAAATAAAATTGTCATTGAGAACCTAATTCAAACTATAAGACAAAACCATGCTACAAATCCATCCCGCATGACTTTAGCCAATACACTGCAAACATTGATTAGTGAAGTCGAGTCTGCAACCAACCAAATACATAGATGGAACACCTTTAGAAGTGACTGTAGGTGGTGGTATGCGGATAAACTATCCCACACAGCCATCAAAGACAAAAAAATTTGGAAAAGACCTCATTTGTGCATTATTTACCGACCCTAGAACCAATGCCCCCTCTGCGCAGTTACTTGCAAACGGTTCCCAATCCATTGGTGCCATGATGACAAAATCAAAAACAATTTTTGGGACCGATGGTGGATGGTTTTTTATTATCCACCATGCAACAACAATGAGGTTCCTCTTTATTTTTTGAAGAAATTATATTGCGAGTTCGTGCTCAATGAGGTCCCAAATTATTTTGACTTTTCTGACTTTTTTGGTCGAGGAGGTGGCTCTGCACAGAGTAGACCTGGTGCACGCGTAGGTCGCCTAGGATCCCCCATGCCCCAAAACCCCACTACCTTCAGTTATCCCTCCTACAGTGAAGGAGGTTGTGGAGATTGATACATTACATGCATTGAGGGAGCTCACTGACACTCTCACCCAACATAGTGACCAGATTACATCTGGTGATGTTGGTGGAGGTGCCAGTTCTAGTGCACCACACCACTGTGGATCATGTGGTGCCGTATGCACTGCAAGCGAGACATCATTTGCTGGTTCATAGGATTTCTTTTCTATAGATGAGATGTTGGGGAATGTTTTTGGAACTGGTGCCACTGATATTGGTCTTTCACAGGTAAATTTCAAATAAATTTAAATTATATATATATATATATATATATATATATATTTATATATATATACATAGTTTAATTCACATGTTTGAGATATATATATATATATATATATATATATATATATATATATATATATATATATATATTTGATTGTACGTCATGTACATACATGTAAAAAACTAATTTTTATTTTATTTTAAATAGCAAGAGTCGGTGAAGGAAACATCCGGCGTCGACATGCTGGCTACTGCAGCTGGGCGTGTTTCAAACGTAAGTTTCAAGTTGTACAAACTTACAAATTTTTAATTTCATTTGATTGCACTAGATTATTATTATAATGTTTCACGTGTATGTTGTACATGTATTAATATTTTTCTCTTTTATACATAGGAGCCTGACGGTCATCATCTGCTCAGGGAACTGAGGCTACTTGGCACGCCTCACATGAGTTTTACGCAGGTTAGTAAATCTCTTTACACTTTGTTTCTAATTACTGGAAGTTCACGTGGATTACATGCTTTGGACCTCTGTCATGTAGATTTTAATATTGATTTGTACATGTTTTTTGTATAGCTTATGACTGCTAGAGAGACTCCTCCATATATGCAGATGTGGAGGTGCATTGTAGATCTTAATAGATCTCTGAGATCCACTAACTGAGGTACAATTTTTTAAATTTGTTAAATTTTGGAGGTTCATTATTTCTTATTAAACTTAAATCTACAATATCAAATTTTGTAGGTATATGTGAAATATTTAATTTGAAAATTAATTATTTGTATGTAGCTTACCCCTCGTGAGTCTATTGTTGTCCCTACGATGCGTCAACAACAAATTGATAGGGATCATGACATTGTGGTAAGATTTCACATGCATTTTAACTAAATTGTACAAGTTTCTAAATTTTGAATGTATTTTAAAATTTTGGGTGTTAAAAACTTGTTGTTTATGAATGTGCAGGTTAGGTTGCAGGCATGCTTAGAGACACCTAGGACCACACGGATGAAATCCATAGTGGCATCTCCCTCCACTACATCCCTAGGTCGTGGACGTGCTACTTCTAGCAGGGCGAAGAGAGGGAAGATGTTTCATGAGTAGATTTATAGTCCACCTGGATGTACATATGTGGTCATGAGTAGATTCATAGTCCATTGTATATATATAGCCTTTTGCGACCGCATGTGGTCCCATATGTACATTCTGACACGTGCTTAGTTCGAGATGTACACATACATTATGAACTTATACATATATATTTTCAGAGACGTGCGTATGGAGCACACTTTGTTTGATTCTTATATATATATCCATGTGTGTTGGTTTTCATATTTATGACTTTTTCAGTTCTTCTTTAACAAGCAGTGTAACGTTGGGATGCATATTTCTTAACTTCTACTTTATGGGTTTAGCATCTAATGGAAAACATTAATTTATTCATATTCTCATAATAATGCTATGAAAACATTTTTTTCTTTTGTTGAAAGTGAAGCTCCAAGATTTATCTATTATTTTTCTATATATGTTCTTTGTCTTGTTTGTTTACTAATGACTCAAAGAGGATTTCACTATGAGACTTATGTTTGTTTTTCTTACAAGCACTATTTTGATCTGACGATGAGTTAAACAATGAGCTCTATGTATAAGGGTAACTTTTTCTCTTGGTTATTGCGTGGGATTGGATTTTGATGAAAAGAGATATGATCGTTGGCTCGTCAAGGTGTGTACTAATTTCTTGAAGGTGTCTGAGATCTATGTTTGTCGACACCCCTTAACTCATACTTGTGTTTTATATAATATTTTCTTATATGAGCTTGATGGTGATTTATCAAATGGGTAAGGAAATAGCTTTTTGTATAGATATTTTCTATTGTGTCCTACATTTCTTTCTTGTAAAGTGGTTAGCGTATTCTTCATTGAATGCAACTCAAGTGTTGAATCATTTTTTCCTTTGTGGGTGATATAGATAAGTGTATATAGAAAATCAGTAAATATAATAAATTAACATGCATTCTTATTATTACAAGTGCTTATGTAATTGTTGCATGAAAACCATAGACAGTTAAATAAAAAGGCTCTAAAATCAAATCTCACCTGATGACCAAATGCGTATTTCAAAACATAAAACAATATATTTAAATGTGTATATTGAATGTGTGAATGCATAGTAGAAGATGAAAAAATTAGATCATTGTATGTTATGTAAGCTCAATCATTCTACTCTAAACTTGTATGTAATAGTTCAATGTGCATGCATGAAAACACCATGTTTTATGACATTTACTACAATATTCTAGTTGAGATCATGGTGAATGGAAGGTTAAATTTAAGAACATGCTTAGCAATAACTCAATGTGGACTAGAAATAATAGAGCTCGTGGTGATTGGAAGGCTAAATAAGAATATATGCACATCAATAACTCAATGTAGACTTAAGATATGTTTGTAATCCTATTATTGCTTGCAAATGTGTTCATTTACATATAAACATAAGCATATTTATTTTATTTTCAGTCATTTCAGTGTACAAGGAAGAGGAATTTCTAGTTTATTTTCAACCATTTAAGATCCAGGGTTTATTCAGTTGACATATAAAGTGTATATTTAGCTATTTCGGTGCATATGGAAAGTTTGAATGTGCTTACATTCAGCTGCAAACTATCAACATACCTTATTCATCCAAAATATAAGACATGATCCTATTTGGATTCAAATTACGATATTTTGGATGGATTATTCAATCTTGGAGGGATGGTTAATACTTTGCATTAATTCATAGCATTAATTATACACTTTGAAAGAAAAATGGCGAGACTAATAGAAATGTGTTGCATGTGCTGGCTTTAATGAGTCTAAGCAAAAAGTTTGAGGCATAGTCTTTTTAAATATAAATTTGCTTCTAATTTGAACAAGACAACATAACAAGTTGTACATTTATGTGCATAATGGTGGACTTATGGTATTCCTATTCAAGTAACCTAGAAGGTCTCTATTGTAGTAAAGGAGCTCATGAAAGAAAGATAGATCTAATTCAAGTTTTGGTCTTCGTATGAATTAGATTCTTCTCCACTATGACCAACCAAAGGTTCCATGTCTTTGACTTGTGAGAAGAGGGTTTCTAAATATTTTTGACTGAATGGGTATGTTGAATTAAAAGGATTTACCTTTAAGTTGGGTTCATCTCGTTTAGACATCATTTTTGTGATTTTTGGCATCACTCGGACTCCGTGGAAACTAGAGAGGCCTCGTCTAATCCAACACCTCAGCATAGGGACCCTCTACAATAGCCTCTCTCAGTTTTTTCCTTCTCATTTCGGTGCTCTCGCTATCCTACTTGTTTGCAAACGCATGAAATAGTGCAGTTGGAGCTAGTGTAAGGTTGTCAAACGCTATATTTTGCAAACGGTGGGTCATGGCACCAAACCGAATGCACCGGAACGTCCGAGTGGCTAGGTGAACGTTAGAGGAGGCGGTGTTTCGGTGCGTAAAAGGGTCGTTGCTTCCGAGCTACTTCGTTCGGGCGTAGTCCCTTAAGAGCCCTGAGACCAAAATATCATTCAATTTTGACGGGTGACTACTCGGACTCCGTGGCACCTAGAGAGGTCTCGTCTAATCCGACACCTCATAATAGAGACCCTCTACAATAGCCTCTCTCGGTTTTTTCCTTCTCATTTTGGTGCTCTCGCTGTCCTACTGTTTGCAAACGCGTGAAATAGTGCAATTGGAGCCAGTGTAAGGTTGTCAAACACTATATTTTGCAAACGGTGGGTCGTGGCACCGAACCGACTACGCCGGCACGTCCGGGTGGCCAGGTGAATGCTAGAGGAGGTGGTGTTTTGGTGCACGAAAGGGTCGTTGCTTCCAGGCTACTTCATTCGGGTGTAGTCCCTTAAGAGCCCTGAGACCAAAATATCGTTCAACTTCGACGGGTGACTACTCAGACTCCATGGCACCTAGACAGGCCTCGTCTGATCCGACACCTCGGCGTAGAAACCCTCTACAATAGCTTCTCTCGATTTTTTCCTTCTCATTTCGGTGCTCTCGTTGTCTTACTTGTTTGCAAACACGTGAAATAGTGTAGTTGGAGCCAGTATAAGGTTGTCAAACGCTATATTTTGCAAACGGTGGGTCGTGGCACCAAACCGATTGTGTCGGCATGCCCGAGTGGCCAAGAGAATGCTAGAGGAGGCGGTGTTTCGATGTGCGAAAGGATCGTTGCTTCCGGGCTACTTCGTTCGGGCGTAGTCCCTTAAGAGCCCTGAGACCAAAATATCGTTCAACTTCGACGGGTGACTACTCAAACTCCATGGCACCTAGAGAGGCCTCGTCTGATCCGACACCTCGGCGTAGGGACCCTCTACAATAGCCTCTCTCGGTTTTTTCCTTCTCATTTCGGTGCTCTCGCTGCCCTATTGTTTGCAAATACGTGAAATAGTGCAGTTGGAGCCAGTGATTGGTTGTCAAACACTATATTTTTCAAACGGTGGGTCGTGGCACCGAACCGATTGCACCGGCACGTCCAGATGGCTAGGTGAACGGTAGAGTAGGTGATGTTTCGGTGCGCGAAAGGGTCGTTGCTTCTGGGCTACTTCGTCGGGCATAGTCCCTTAAGAGCTCCCTGAGACCAAAATATCGTTCAACTTCGACGGGTGACTACTCGGACTCCGTGGCACCTAGAGAGGCCTCGTCTGATCCGACACCTCGGCGTAGAGACCCTCTACAATAGCCTTTCTCGGTTTTTTCCTTCTCATTTCGGTGCACACGCGTAGGTATGGTCTTGTAAACACTTGGGGAGGAGTCATTTTCAAAATTTACAACTTTTTCAAAATTTACAACTTTTTCAAACAATGAAAGCTTCTCTTAGCTTCGAGAATTTAAAATTCTCTACTAACAGTGCCAACCACGTGAAGGTGGAAGCTTTTCTGGCACCACTAACCTAAACATAAAAGTGTTAGTCAAAGAAATTTAAGTTTCAAATCAAAACCATATACTATATCTATATATGTACAAAATACACAAATTTAAAATAAAATATATTCAAACTTAAATCTAGATCTTTAAACTAAAAAATTTATATATATATTGAAAAGAAATTATATATACTAGACATTCAAGCATTGTAAATTCATTCCAATGAACCATCAGGATCGGATCTACTCTGAATAGCAGACAAGATTGCTTCATGATCTGACTCTCGAACCTTCCAAAGAACCTTGTTATTAGGCCTTCCTCGATATCTATACAATTGAATATTTGTCGCTAGAACTAGATGTGAATATAAGAGTATTTTCCTGTGTGTCTCAAAGTCTTCAAACACCCAAATAGAGGAGTTTTTTAATGGATACCATTAAAGCCAAGTTCTAGTAACTACCACTGACCTCGGAATACTCAATATCTTCGCCATCTATAATAGGAGAAGTCAACTTCTTTCTTTCCTCGATGCAATAACATAAGAACTAGTCTATTCCTTATTCATTGTCTTCTCACACATTCTGCAAACACATGTCCTACAAAAAAATAACCAAGGTTGAACAACTCAAATTTAAATTACATATTAAAATTTCAATGGACATAGTTCTCAATACAAAAATTAAATAAATAACCATAAATACCTTGTCGAACCAAAATCGAAATTTCGTCAAAGTCCTTGGATGTTGTAACTTCATCTGGAGAAACAAGTCGTAATACTTGTGGAGGTTGATAACTAGGAAGCGGAGTTAGAGGCCTACAAATCCATCCTTCCACCCATTCTTGTGAATCACACTCAGCAGTGACAAATTCGATACAAAATGTACAAAAACATGTCAACTTTCTTGTCCATACGGCCCACGAAGTAGCGTCTGAGCTATAAAATGAGTGCATATCACTGAACCCAGTGAGTGTCATATAATCCTCGTAGTTAGCAATATGTTGTTCCTCTATCAACCAAAAATATCTGTGAACTGTAGAATTTTCTTGAGAACCTCGGGCCATGTTGTCAGTACACCATTCCACTATGCTCTTTGCATCTTTTAATTTAGCACCATCTTTGTACTTCAAATTTTCTCTTACAAGAGCTCTTTTCACACATGCCCCTGCACCGTCATGCTCTCTTTTTCCATGTCTAGCCTCAGTGAAACTCCAAATATGTTGCACACCCATCTTGACGTGCATTCTACTCATCCAATAAAACATTCGTGCATTCTTAAACTGAGACGTGTAATTATCTAACCATATATAATGTTGTTTGAAGTGGATGTCCCTATCAAACAAGTTTTCATAAAATAACTGGAAACACCCTTGCACAAATTCAGTAGAATGAGTACGAACATCACTGATATAAAAGTGGTACTCTCTTAAAAAATTTCAATCATTCTCTCAGATCGTCGAGAATATAAAAATGCTATATGCACAAAATGGCAACTTGTACTGAGTTGTAATATTGCGATTGAACCTCCATTTGTGGTTGCAATGTGTAATTCTCTGCAAAATCGACCACTGAAACAATAGTACCAATAGGAAATGTGTCTTTGCATAGCTTGAATTGTTCATCCAACCATCGAGCTCTATGTGTATGCCTCGCATACTCATAAACAATTTCATCCTTAAATTTTCTCATAAATTGAAAAATGGGCATTTGTTCTGTAACTAGCTCACACCGTTTCGACTCTTTTCCATCTTTCAACTAGTATGCAACTGATTTATATTTATCAAACTCAACTAAATTATGTCCTATTGTACCTTCAATTTTCTCATGGATGTAACTTTCTAATTTAGGTAATCCGCCGCATGTACTACAACTTCCATCTAAACAATCCTGACTATAAAAAAATTGTCCAACTTCTTTTTCACAAAATATAGTAGGAATGAAATCCCTGGAAGATATTGGTGGAACTTGAACACCACATTCAGATAACATAGTTTCAAAATGAAAATTAGAATGAATATGTAAAAATTTAGCATAATGCATCGCAAATTCAACATGTTGCCTACAACAAGTGGTGCGAGCATGGTTTATTTTCACATATAATGGTTTCAACATTTCAAAAAACGTTGACTAATTTTAATTTCCAGATTCTCTTGTTCAAACTTACGAAAAAATTGAGTTTGAGTCATATCTACGAAATGCTTTGGATGTGGTTCACGATTAGTAGAACCAACTCTCTGTTTTATAACATCTCTTGTATTAAGTGAAACTCTAGTGTTATCATGTCATAATTTAATAACTTCTCTTATAGCATCATAATTATTTTTGTCCTTACGCGGTGCTCTAGCAGAAAATACCCAAAAATCGACATTATTGAGTGATTGAAGGATATTACGTCTTTCAATTGCTTTCATTAGAGTTTTTCGATTAACTTGCAACATTCGACTTGTTTGCGTAATCAAACGTTATTTTTTTATTGATTCACTTACAACACTAGTAGCAAGTACACAACACACAATATTACTATCCCTAGTGCGTCTCTTGACACCAATAGTGTGATATGCATCATGAAGGTTTTCAACAATCAGAGAGTTTGACCACGTATATCGGATGTTGTCAATCCTAAGGTGTTTAATGTAGGTCTTATTTTAATCAATTTCATCAAACTAACCAACAATTGACATCTTTGGGAATCATTTAAAATTTCAAAATGATTATCCCAAATTTCAATGGCTTTTCTTCTGATTTGTCGTTCAGAAAGTTTGTCAGACATTGGTTTCAAAATGTTTTCATCAATTTCAATAAAAAAATTAGGTTTCTTACGTAAAATCCTAGGAGGTGTTTTTGTCAAATTTTGTTTGTCTACAGTTTCAACATGAATTTCCTTATTCACATTTTCATTGTCTCCTTCAATTTCAACATTTGCTACATCATAAGTATTTAATTCTTCTTCAATATTGATGAAAAAAACTTCTTCATTACGAGTATTTAATTTAACTTCAACATTGTGATAGAGAAACATTACCTAGTTTTTCATTGCTTACAATAGTTGGGATTGAAGATGAACCTCTTCTAGATTCACGAAGTTTCCGCATTCGCTCAGCATTTTGAATTTTGTTGGCCTCTAATTCGTTTGGTGTTATTTTACTTAATGACTTCATTTTTTTCTCCCATGATGTTTTGCTTCCGGTGATGATAAAAACATGCGAAAAAAAAATTTCATGTAAAGAATTAAATGCAGTAAGGTTAGAGAGTAAAAATCACATGGTAATTCGGACATTGGGATGTGTGTAAATATGATTTATGAACCATGAGCGCACTTTATAAACCGCGATCGCGGTTTATAAAGCACGCTCATGGTTTAATTTTTAAAATCACGATCGCGGATCTATTTACCAAACCTAAGCCTCGGAAAATCTTTGTTTTTCCCCAACCAAAGCTATGGAAGGTCATTATGAAGTGTAAAAGGTCAAAAAACCTCAAATCTACTCTTCCAAAGACTTGAACCATACTAAAAAACTGAAAACATTTCACAAAAATGGTGTCATCGCGTAGGGGAGACTCTTAGCTTCATAGAAATATTGTTTTTAAAGTGAATAGAATAATATAAATATCATTTTATAATTTTTTACTAACAATAGGTCTTTAAGACATTTTTTCCCGTGAATGTTCATGTCTACGTTTAAGACTGTAACTTTTGTTTCGCTTATCAAAATATGATAAAACTTATACCATCCCAAGTGTGGACAAATTTTATACACGTTAAAAAATATATATATTTGATTTCGATATTTTTTGATATAGTTATGGCGGGCAAACGGAAAGCGCTCCGTTTTCTAAATATTTTCAGACCACTTTCACGGAAAAAATCATTAAAAAAATATTGCTAAAAAAATACAAAATAAAATCCATCCCAAGATAGACAACTACATCTAACGTTTCACCAAAGGAAAAAAAAATTAACAAGATTTGGTCATCCAAAATGCAGGCAAACGGACTACAATCTTATAAGTTTTTTCAAAAAAAAAAAACTAAGTCATATAATTTTAAGTGTTTAATATAGTTAAACTTGTCCGTTTTTTAAAAAATTAATATTTTAGAAACTAGATTCCGAATGCTACGATTCATATTCATATAATTTTTTCTAATTTAGAGCGCGTGTATAACTAAATCCCTACAAGTTGAGATTTCGTTGTTTTTGCAATATAACGTCCACGGATAACCATATATTTGTCCATCAACTTCCCGCACTTACCCATATTCCTCCCTTGTTTTAATAAATTCATATTCTATTTTTAGAAATAGTTGTTTTACTAATTTGACAGCTATCATTTTTTTCTACAAATCACTTTTGGGCCTACCTATCTTTCGAACTACTCTTATTCATATTCAAAGTCTGTTAAATGTCACCTTACCTTATTCGTTATAGTTATATCATGTGTGAATCAATTTTTCAAGGATAATGATTCAAAAGAGCCTCTTAGGCCGTCTCCTATTACTCCTCCATCAATGGATGGTCACAACAATGACCACTTTTATAAGGTTATCCTACAATCTATTCAAGCATTAGAAAATGAATTTCAAATGTAAATTCAATTTATAAGTAACGAGATCAAATTACTTAAAGATGATGTCACACACATAAGAAATCTGCCACGCACCCAAGTTAACCATATCTCTACACATCAAGATCAATTTAAATATGAGACTTAAGAAAAGTAATTTGATACAAAGGATATACATGATACATTTGTTAGTTCAAGTCACGAGAATTCCTCCATTGAGTCAATAATTTGTTTGTAGTTCCAAGCAATCAATCTCAATTACTAATATGATCACATTAGAAAACATCTCTTCGGTTCGGCAAGAAGGATAGACTATATGATATTCTATATGAGTTACTCAAAAAGTGACTAATCAATTTTCTACCTACTTATTATTATCCCATACGTATGCTAGACAAGATTAAAGGAAAACCATTTTGCAATTATCATGGAATCAATGGACATCGTGACGATGATTGTTTCACTTTGTGATGAAAGATACACAACTTGAGCATTAAGGGATTATTTCCTTCAATATATGATATATCTCCCTCTCCTTTTTGAGGCATCACTTTGCAAAGGTCGTGATCTCCCATGAGGATCCTTCTCGGGCGTATTGGTTTCTCAACTTCTTACAAGCGATGTGTCTTGGGAGGAGCCTCTCCTATTTGGTCATCTCAAGTCCCTAAACCTAAATGGATACCTAAAACTGACACATCTATATCAAATGACCACAATACAATAATAACTTATACTACTTTGTCTATCATATAAGGGACATCTATCCACAAAGAACATATGAAAGCCAAAATCACACAAGCAAGTCTATCTCAAAGCAATAGCCACATCATACTATTGTGCAAAAGAAATGGAAACAATATGCATCGCACAAGAGAAAATTGCACAAGAACCATTACAAAGGCAAAGGGAGCAATTTGAGTTATAGAGTCTCAAACAAGAGAACCTAGATTCATGGCCACATAGCAATTAGAGCATATACAAACATACAAAACATGGCAACATGGAGACGAATTTTGAGGATATTCCCGATTTACTACTATTAGATAATTCAAGGCAACAAGATGGATCAAATACTGATTATTGTGATAGTGATTATGAGCAATTTGATTTGTCGGATGAGCATTTGCGTGTGTTAAATTTAAATCCATCAATGATGTCGATTCTTGGCTTATATCTATTGGCCCCAAAATATACCAAATAAATCTTTCTCAAGTCAAGTCTAGAACATCCTCTCCCATTATAGAGGCTCATCGAAAGGAAAAGAAGTCCTAGTGTGGGATACACAAGATACTATTTTTCAGAAAGGGTTGCTCAACAAGGAAGCACCACAACAAGATATACCTACAAAGGATACTATTTCACTAAATTGTTATATGTTTCATTGTGTCTAGTTATTGAACATCGAGTTGCACAAGGTGATAAATCTTATATGCATCCATTTACTACCCATAATCTTATAATGATCAAGCAATCCACTCTTTAAAAGAATGACTACTTCTTTGATGACTATTATATGGGGATGACCGCTTAGTTCTCCCGCTGCCCACTCCCCACGCCTCCTGCTTGCCACCCCCACCCATTGCACATGCTACCTCTAGTAGGTCTCCCAAGTCTCCTATTGTACATGCTACTTCTGGCAGGTCTCTCCCTCTTAGGATTCCTCCTAGGTGTCATATTGCACATGCTGCTTCTAGTGGGTCTATCCCTCCCAAACTTCGTCCTAAGTCTCATATTGCACATGCACTTGCTGGAGGGTAATCCCCTTTAAGGCAATTTTTTTCTAAGTTTATCCAAAGCCTATCTGCACAGAATCGGAATCAGAACTTGGTTGACAAAATGCTTATAAAAACAAAATGATAAAAGGGGGAATGTTAAGAAAATCAAAGTCATGAAAAACAGGAGAGAAGCCAAATATTGTGAGGACCAATTATTGATATGGCTCCTGCCAACATGGACTCCAAGTCTTATGAAACATGCTTTGCACAAAGGAAATTTGAACTGCACATCATTCCTCCAGCGATTGTCTATCCCAAGTTTAGCAGTACATGAGCAACTTTTTCAAAGATTCATGGACAAAGGTGCACATGAGAGACTGTGAAAGGCAAATACAAGTCCCAAATGTTTTTTTAAAAGCCCAGTATCCAAATGACAAGAAAAAGAGTACATATAAATTTCTCAAGGGACAGTTTGTCTCATGAGTTTCGAATAATAGTTGCATGCCACCCATAATACAAAATTGAACTAAATATGCATTTCCAGCCAATATCTAGGGAAACCCATGTAATAATCTATCCACCCAATCATGCATATCCGTCCAACATTACACAAACCGACTCCATTTAATGTAATAAGTATATCAATAGCATATTTCTCCATTTTGTGCCTGCACACTGAAGTGGCAAAATAAGAGCTGCCTATTCAGTGCAAAGCACAAACAAACTCTTCCTCAAATCACAAACAAGAAATCCAAAAAGCCAAAGGCAAAATGCACCATCTCAAATCTATGGAGTATTTGGAAAGTAACGATAGCATTCAAATAAATACATAGATCAAGACTTTGAACAATTTTAATCATGGATCTAATCAAGAAAACATCAGTTCACAAATTTCACAGTGGATGAATTAGGTTGAAGAATGCAATTGGTAGTTTGATAGATGAATTATGAAATACCTTGTTGAATTTTTGTGATGGATATACTGCTAAGTAGCAGATACACTAGCATGCAAGGTCAAATACGGATATAGTATGTAACTGATATGGATACAGCACGGATTTGTCCAAGATAATCTGGATACGGCTGGATATACCTACAAATGTATATGGGCATATCCAAACCATGTAGGAAGTACCCCAGGCATATCCAAGGCAAAAACACGTCTTTTTAATTTAATTTTTAGTTATTTTCAACATGAAAAAATAAAGTACCCAAAAACAAATACAGGAAAAAAACACAATGAAAACCCCAAAAAGACAAAAAGACAACATAAAATAACACAAAACACAAGCAACACGTACCTCTCATTCCTCTCATTGCATACTTACCTCGCTTTGCTTGTTTAGGTTTGATACTTCCTTGGCATCACAAAACCCATGTGGAAGTGGTAGTGGGAGTGCTCTGAGCCCAAGTGGTTGTGATGAACCACATCATGACATTGATATTGATGCTCTCGATGAAGAGAACAAATATGATGAATATTGAATATTAATTTTGATGTAGTAATTAAATTTACTATGTATAATGTCATGAAGAGAACAAATATGATGAATATTGAATACGAATTTTGATGTACTAATTAAATTTAATGTGTAGAAGGACATTTGTGACTTGTCATTTGGTGTTCAGTTGGCATTATATAAATTATCAGTAGTGTTTTGTGGTCATTTTGTTTTTTACATGCATATTATGTGATTAATTCCTATTTATCATGCTAGAATTTATATATCCTCAATGTTTTGTATATCTTTTGTGCATTTGTATCCGAGGCAAAAAAAATTGTCGGATCCACATATCATATTCTTTGTATCTGTATCCATATCTGAGCACCATGAGCTACATAGGTAGTCATATGTTTTCAATTTACACTACAAGTTATCGGATTTTTTTAATTTATAAACTCAGAATCCAGGATGAAGACAAGGCATCAACAGTTAGAAGGGCCAGAACACCCCAGACAACAAGATAGGCACAAAGAGAAATGTGAATGAGATGATAATTACCCAAAGCAGATGGCCAACCAACACATTCAAACAATCAAGTCAAAGAACAAAGATGACAGATTAAGCAGAAGCATGGATCTGGAAATGAGCCAAATCAAAGCACCTAAGGGATGTTAGATACCACAGGAACCCCTTGGCAGGTTCAGATTGTTTGAACAGGGCAATCCCAAAGAGTTTGGAACCTGCCAAAGTCGACACCATATACTCAGGAAAACTTGACAGGTTCAGTACAGGGCGAGCTAGTCAAAATACAGAGTGACAAAGGTGGCCCTGTAATTTCTTATATAAATATTGTATTTGTACACGTTAGAACTGTATGAGCTCCTTACTGGGTTGTTTACAAGATTCTTCAATACAAAATGCTGGTCAATGCTGGATGAAATTCTGTTTCAATTAACAGCAGACTTAGCATGAAGTTGCACGGCTTTTACAAGCTGTAACATAAAAACACAACTATATAATGTGGTAAGAAATACCATCTTAGCAAAGTAAAAGATTCAAAAGAAAACATATGGATGATATTAACAGGAGCCGTTATAACAACCTTTTTATTATGTTATTCGACGAGAAGAATGAAGTTCCTGTATATAGAACATAACTCATCTTTAATTATCACACTGTGATTACTTTGGCTTTTATCTCTTCTGCATTTTGGACCAATCTTTCACTCTGTTCACTATGATGGTGAAGGTGCGTCTATTAGTCTGGTATGACCTCCTTCATTTCCTGTTGAATACTTCTCCTCCTAACCAAACAGTGCTTTAGAGGGACTTGACTAGTGCACCATACATGTTCTTGAAATGTTCACCTGCCCCCTCGTCTCTTATTTCACAGACCAGGATAAAGACATCTATTTTAGATCTCGAATTACCACCATCCGTTCCTTGTTTGACCATACACCTCTCACCAGCCACCACTTTTCCAACTGTGACCCTTTCATCTTCATCTATGCCACCGACACTCGAACCTTATGTTGCAGCCTCCTTTCTTTTCCTTCTTAGTCAATGAGCAGAGGATAGCTTCACGAACGTGTAGATGGCTCCCAATGCCACATTACACTAAACCAAATTTTTGGCATAGGCTTTTATCTATAACAGATGAATTCTTTGCTCGTTCAAAATAAATCACCAGTAATCCCCACAAGAACACAGTCCATCCTTGAAATGATGGAAACGGTTTGCATCCCTTACTATAATCTCCCGACTTACAATCTTAGAAATGAATTTGGATGCATCGTGGCAGTCCCCACAGACACGGAGATTTTTAGTGATCCGGATAGTGGTCCCAGGCGGTGTGTTGATAAGCCCAAAGGCAATGGCGAGCTTCTCACTATGGCAGAGTAATATGTGTTCCTTCAAGTCCTCCTCAACATTATACAACACGAAGTTTGTATTAGGTACATACCCTGCCTCTTTCATCTGCAGAGTCAAGGTTTCCAACATTGCATAAATTTTCTCCGATTGCGGATGTGATCTATCTCCAACAAGGAATGCATGAACCCTTTTGTTTACCTCAATCAAGCTCCACCCTGGTGCCTTTCTTATACCCTATCTCTCATTAGTGTTCTCACTTTTTCCGCATCATCCCACCTGCAGGCTGCAGCATAGATATTTGAGAGCAATACATAGTACCCAGAATCTTCAGGCTTTAAGCTCAAAAGGTGTTCTGCCACGCGTTCTCCAATACTGATATCACAGTGAAGTCTGCAAGCAGAAAGCAAAGCTCCCCAGACACGAGCATCAGCTTCTAATGGCATTTTTTCAATAAACTCGTATGCCTCTTTTAGGTGCCCAGCACGGCCAAGAAGGTCAACCATACACACATAATGCTCCATCCTAGGAGTGAAGCAATAATCTTGAATCATAAAACCAAAGTATTGCCAGCCTTCACCTACCATACCTGCATGACTGCAAGCAGACAAAACACAAAGGAAAGTGATATCATTAGGTTCTACACGTGTTTCTCGCATATCGCAAAAGAGTGCAGTGGCATCTTCCCCATATCCATGCATTCCATATCCGGCAATCATCGCATTCCATGAAACCACATTTCTTTCAGGCATTTTGTCAAACACTTTCCGAGCACTTGCTATGCTTCCACTTTTAGCATACATGTCTATAATAGCAGTCATAACAACTACTTCTGTAAATCCTCTTCTCGTTGCATAACCATGAACCCACTTACCCTGTTGCAGAGCTGCTGAATGGGCACACGCTTGAAGGACACTCACTATGGTAGAACAACTTGGTGTGATATCTGCAAGCTGTAATTGTTGAAAGAGTAATAGGGCTTCGCTAGCACGGCCATTCTGTGCATACCCAGCAATCATTGCATTCCAAGAAACCACGTCTTTGTTCCCCAATTTATCAAACAGTTGCCGTGCTACTGCTAAACACCCACACTTAGAATACATATCTACAAGGGAATTCCCCACTGAAACATAAGATTCAAATCCCCTCTGAATTACATAATTATGGATAATCATACCTTGTCTCTCACTCCCCAGCAATGCTGACGCCTGGAGCCCACCCATCAAAGTGATCGGATCTGGCTTTACACAACCAAACTGCAGCTGATTAAACAGCTTCAATGCTTCATCAGCACATCCATTCTGCGCATAGCCAACAATCATAACATTCCATGAAACCACATCCCGCTTAGTCATTTTGTCAAACACTTGACGTGCAATACTTAAACACCCACATTTTGCATACATATCCACAAGAGAATTTCCTACAAACAAATCCATTTCCAAACCAATTTTAACTACATGATTATGAATCTCCTTACCCTTTTGCAGAGCCAATAAGCCAGCACATGCCTTAAACACAAACGTATACGTTCTACTATTAGGCTCAATACCTGTCTGCCTAAGTTGACAGTACAGTCTGAGTCCTTTTTCGCAGGGTCCATTCATGGCATATCCTCTGATCATTACATTCCATAAAAACAAATCTCGTTCATACATTTTGTCAAACACTTGGCGTGCATCCTCCATGTCTGCATATTTGCTATACATGTTCACGAGATTGGTTCCCAGGATAAGGTTTTGATTGAGGCCAGTTGCGCAAATCTGGCCATGGACTTGTCTGAGAACTTCGATATCTCTACAAGCCTCCAATAAAGAAGAAAAGTTAGCATCGTAGGAACTGTGCTTTAGTGTATCACGATTGTTATTCACTGGTTTATTTGCACTGTAAGGACTAGTGTTTGCATTAGCATGAAGAAGGTGGTGAAAGGAAAGCATTTGAAGACTTTGATGGTGTTTGAACTTATTAAACTTTGAAACTGCCATTGACGGACGATAATAGTTATATTTTAGGAGATCAATCGTGCAATTCCCTAAAATTAATTCAGATGTGACAAGATTTTTCCTTGCAACAAGCATATCAATAGTTGAATATGCCTTTCCACAATCTCTCTATTTTGGAATTTAATTTAATTCAATTCAATTCAGATGCTAGCAATAGCACGTGGTGCAATACAGCAGGTGGGGAAGTAGCAAATGCCAAAAAGTGGAGCATTATGTGGAAATGGAAATAGAAATCGGAGGGGACTAATCAAGAAAATGAATGAGATGTAGATGTGTAGTTTGTGGAGCAATATTAAGTGATTGAAGGTGGGTCTCTTTTTTCTTATGTGGGCATTTGGACTGAGGGTCATTTATGAGAACCACTAGAACAAGAAAGGCGTTGAAACAAGCAATGGAAAGACAGACATACTACACAACACCTCCAATATCTATAGTTGCTTTGTGAGAAGTCAAACCTTGAGCTTTGTGGATTGTCAAAGACTGTGTCATTTTTAGAGGGAGATGCATGCAGTTGACCCATGGATTTAGGGGAATGGAACGTGGAGGGGTTGTTCACATCCCATGTACGAGCAATATATCCATCAACTATGACAACCACAAAATGTGGCGATTCTAGCGATTTTCCACCAACATTGTAGATTATTACAATTACCTTTTGATGCTTGTGAAGCAGAATTATGCGTTGTAGTTTATCATCATTGAGATTGATTGATTTATGCCATGGACTGTATATTCAACATTACAACAAGTAAACGACACATTCAATGATTTCAAAATATCCTTGTTGTGGTGGTGAACTAAGTTGTTTGTTGTGAACAAGTGCGATCGTGCAAAGAACTCTTTGTTTTTTGTTTTCAAAAAAAAGAATTGGCAAGGACATGAGTGTTTCCCAATTGATGAAATGGGCTTCGACATTTTGAATGTTGAGATCTATATGGCAAAAAGAGACTTGCACTAGGTCTTAACTTTATTGTGCAAGATGGATGATTTGTTGTATAAGACGGAAGAATAAGAGGATATCAAAGAAAGATTTAGTTTATTCTTCAATTTAACAGCTTATTTTCTTTTTTTCATTTATGTCACACTCATGATGAGGGATAGCTAACACGGAAAATGGAAAATGGCAAAGGAGAGCAATGGTCCATATCATGTACACCGACATTCTTCCTTCCAACAATAAATGATAAAATGGATTCATTATTATTATTCTATATATTCATGATAAAAGTTGTCATTCGGATATATGACCTTAATTCATATGGAGTTATTTTCGATATGGGACTTGAAAGTGTATGGCTTCACTCCAATACGAGAATGTAAATTGTAAGACAAGTTTTTCTAAACTAATAATGTCTACCTTGAAGTACCATGACAAGAATGTTTTGTTAATTTCTTTGGTTATGCGAGCACACAAAAGGCTCTGGGTCGATCTTCCATCCTACTTAATTTTTTTGAGGCCAAAAAGAAAGAAGTGAAAACTTATTAGGGCATTTGCTAATAGATAGTGACAAATCCCACGATAAAAGGTTTGCGAATATGCGCCTTGGGTTATAATTCTAGCAGAGCCTCTTAGGTATGGCATGAGGTGCAAGCAACGTAAATGAATTCAAAGGGTATCCACGAGGCAAAGACAGGGAGATGGTTGGCCTAGTTGAAAATGACCAATAACTCAAATCCCTTCTCCGTCATCCATCAAAGACCATGCAAACACATAGTCCATAAGAGAATACAATAACATGTAAACATATAAACATTAGTTGTGACACTTTCTAGACATATGTAGACTTAACGGTTTAAAAAAATCTTCAAGTCCATTTTATTTTCCTTTTAACATTTCCATTTCAGTTGATTTTTGTTCTAGTTACCCATTCTCAACCTCATATACACACTAATATTTAGAATAAATTTAAATTGTAACTATGGCACATGTAGATATTAATAATCGATACAAATGATTGTCCTATTTAATGTAATGTTTGTCTAGGATTAAATCTATCTTAATAAAGCAACCACCCTAAATTTGGGATTACTAACGACATTATTATATGTTTTAATATTGTAAACATTGAAATAATATAGCCAAAAAAATACAATGAAAATAGAAAATAGTTAAGAAGAGAAAACATTGTATATTAAGAATAAATCTGAAACATACTATAAAAGGGGTCAATAAATTCGATAATCTTTAAAATTATTAGTAAAATGCATGTCGGATATTAACTCCCCACACACAAACAATCAAAAAGATTGTTTCGATTGCTTCAGCAGAAATGAGAATGCCGAGCAATATGTATGAAGTTGAATCTTTAACATCGTTCAAAGATTCAAAAGGAAAAACATTTGTACACACAATCACTTCCCTAAGAACTTACATAAATATTGTTTTAAACACACTTTAATAAATAGTGTTAATCAATCTTTTGAGTGGTTCACCGGTGTCTGGAGAGGTTGTGCCCAAGATATGAGGGGACTAGTTGGTTGTATTACAAATTCTCCTTCACCACCATCAAACTATCACCAAAAATGGTTTTTAGTACTTTCTCTTGTTAGATATTTCCATCAAAATATGCATGAAGAGCATTTCATGATGGTTTTTCCTATGTTTATTCATTATAATTCAATAGCATACACCTATAGAAGGATTTTGGTTTTATATTATGACCTCCCTATTTTAACATGGCAAAATTTGATTATTTGGTGTTAAAAGCAAAGATGACATCCCACAAGATAGTTGGAATGCCTCAAACAAAACATTTGTTAATAACAAACAAAAATAAATATATGGATGTAGAAAAACTTCACATATCAAACTATGAAATCATAGAAAATTTCAAAATTAACAAAATAATGTGACACAAAAGATAGCAATAATTATTATTATTTTTAAAAACCTTCAAAAATTTCCAAGAGACACTCAAAAAACACATGTTTCTGCTATGCGAGAAGAAGGTTACGTTAACAAAAAAAAAACATCATTTTTCCTTTTTGTTCAACACAAGGCATTACGCAGATCTTAACGTAAGGTGCGCAAGGAAAATGTAGGTCAAAATGATTTTGAAAGTAGATGTAAAAAGAAGTGTTATTTTAGACAACATATGACAAAAACAAAGGGTTGTCTCAACAATCCATATATACACATTTGTGCCCACCATCTATGGCCCCATGACTTCAATCTCCATTTCATATCCATCTTACACGTGTCATATTGAAGAAGATGGTATACTTTGAGGTGAAGTTCACCTTCAAGATGTGCCCATAACTAGAGGAACTTAGACATTAGCAAATCTCTAGCTTGAGGACCTTAAGAAAATATGTGGGATGTTACGGATGGGTAAACAACATTTTGGCAACCCAAAGGTGAATAGAGGAGAGGTCGAGAGTGTTCCCATGAAAAACCCACGTAGTGATGTCAAATGGGCAAGCCTCGAATCATTACACCCGACATCCACATTCTCCCCACCCTCATCAATTACAAAATTCTCTCTTCTCGAAAATTATTAAGTGGATCATACATCTACAAGGAAGAAAATGAAACTTTTAGGCAAATCTAAGTTGGGTCGATGATAAGAGATCACCATGTAGATGCATCACCAAGTCTTCTTCACTACCACTTGTAGATAGGAAGCATTCACATGTTCAAATCCCTCACACTTTTTCCTTTACTCGTCATGCCCTCTAGCTCATCCTGCACCTTTACCATTAAAATTTAAAACAACAATAATGAACCGTGTAGAGCCCAATAAATACAAAACAACAACGAAGAGGTCGGTTTGTGGTTTTGCAATTAAGATTTGTGGGTTTGTGACATGAATGATTGTGATCATGTCATGTTTCAATGACCACCCATACCCAATCACGATTGTTTGACTCTATCTTATGTGTGTCATAAATAACCACACTATGTTTCATTTGATAATGTTTGTTGATGTAATAAAGTGGCATAACTCCAAAGTATTGTTAGATGTTGGGTAAGGCTTTATAAAGCTAAAAATTTGTGTAGTAATATTTATCATAAGGGTTAGTAGAGAGGTTATTAGATTTTCTTTGGCTCTTGTCTGGATACCATAAATACAAAGGAAAATTAAGTGTATTAATCCAAGGGAAAAATAAAACCACTTATCATCGTTGCAACAATGGTAGGATTCGGGCATAAAATATTAAAATGTATTTATAGTATCTTCCTTTGTCGATCCATGTCCAACACTAGTTACGGTGGTGATGGTGGAGGTGATAAGCGCAGTTGTGTCTTTCTCTGCGCGCTAGGAAGGGGTGCAACCCTTCTTCCCTAACACACATATGTCTCATCACCGTGGGCAAATTTGTTTCATCCACCTTGAGTTGCGCCACTCGTGGACCCAACTCTTCCCAAAGAATGAAAAACCTCCAAACCACCTCGCAAACCGGCCGGACTTCGCCACTATAACCATCATTTTTTCCCGTTGTGTTCTTGTGTACATCATTGCAGGTGCATGAGGCCACATTTTTGTCGAGAATTTAGGGAAAAAAAAATTGCACACCAAATGCATGTTTTCACATTTTTAAATTTTCCATTATGGTCATTCAACCTAATCTTCATGCACAATTATTGTTGACAATATAGTCAATCTTGACAAAGACTTCACTAGAAAATAGTGCAGCGCAGTGGTGGGACACGTGGCTAGGATAGGCTCTTACTTATGGCACATGTTTTATGATTGTGTGCATTTCTTACATTTCATAAGACCACATCTTATGTAGGCAAATTTAAATGTGTTCGACTCTACATAACTTTATAATTTACCAATTTTTTAATCTCAAGAATTAATATAAATATGAAGATATTAAATGGTACATGATGTATACTATTTATTTCTTGATATATTTGAAAATTTGGTTGTTAGAAAAGTTTCCTCTCAATTTACTTTAAATATTGCTTAGGTCTATAGGCTTCCAAAAATGGCATTGCATATGAAATTTGACTCAACTACACAAGAAGAGTAAATAATTTTTTGCACATCCCATATCCATGGTATTTCATGATACCATATTTGTTTGATGCATTATTTCAAACCATTGACATAATGCGTCCACATTTTTCATACATGTTTACCAAAGCACCAACTAATTCGACAAATATTAGCTTTTCATTGTGCTTTGATGGTTGTCTACATCATGTGCTAAAGCTCTTATTCGACATAGGATGGAGGTGTGATTGTAAAGGATGTGGGATCTGGATGTACAATTGTCGACCAAAGTTGCTAGAAAGTTTCGAGGCCTTTTCAAGAAACCCATTTTGTGCATCTAATTACTTTTGAAAGGTGTTAACTTAAATTAAAACATAAAAAATAATAAACAATCAATAACAATTAAAAAAAAGTTTTAAAAGTAAGCAACTAATCTTTTTCTAAATGTGAATTTCAATATGTGTAAAATAATTCATTGTGACTTATGTGTTTCCCTCTTGAATGTAAAAAAACAAACTTTCACAAGGAATGGAGAAGGGGAGATGGGAAACTATTATAACAACTTTCCCTAGTAGTCTCTTGGTCACATCGGTTAGTCATTGTCACTTTGCATAGTAGCATCACTCTTTCAGTTGAACATATCATTTGGGCTTCATCACCTTACAATAAAAAAATTGTGTTTGGATTTAAAAAAATTCCTCACAGAGATAATCTAGATGACTATGAGATCGATGCCCATATTGACATAAAAGGTTGTGAAAAAAGTAATGTACGTATGAAAACTCTATTGTCAAGTGGTATCAAAACATCATACATATGCAACCCATTCCACAAATTTTATAACCCTTTTATAATATGTTTGAGGTAAAAAGCTATGTTATTCACCTTATTCTTTATAGGGACAATAATATACAAAAATATATGTTCTTTTCATATCATAAGCCATGGAAGAACGTTATAATTTATCAAAGCAACTCGAAAAACTAAATATGTTGATATCTTGGAATATGGATTAACCTCATTTGTTTCCATACACATAGCCTTATACTCCTTGCATTGTGCTTGAATTTTTCAAGCCAATTATACTCAATGTATTTCATAGCTTGGCAACCACGTAGTGTATGCATCACCCAGTCACTAATTTATTATTGGAATTCCATATCATTAGCTCTAGAAATTAGCTACAATTGTAGAGTTGTTATAGTGCACTAATCAATGGGAAATGGCACATAACCTTCCTTAGAATTCAATATTCGGTGACACTAGAATTGAAATGATGTTCCTTACACATAGGATTGGGAAAAAAATATAGCATCTACATACTCCTTAAATATTACATAAGCATTGAAACATTTATCATATTTGTTATATGAAATTCCTAAGGAAGATGATATCTATTGTGTTATCATGTATGGTGTAGGAATTATATTTTTCTTGGGTATAAAAATGCTTTTAGAAACTTGTGCATGCATATGAATAGTTTTAGCAACCTTCACAATATTTTTAGAATTAATGTATCTATTATGATGATAATTTATGAGGTATAATAGTAATGTTACAAAGATAATGTATACTTACTTTAGTAGTGTTATGAAATTGACATTCAACCATCCAAATCCAACCTTCAATTCCGTCAATGCTAAAGTGACATTTGACATTGTTTTTCTAGCCTCGCCAAGTTTGAACAATGGAGATTTTGCTGGTTTTTAATATAATGAATGTCATCATCTTCTAGATTTACCTCTTCACTACCATCAACTGGTTTTTCATCATGAATTTCATAATGTGCATTCATGTTATTAATACTCTCATTGTCACTATGTTAATGACTATTACCGTCAAAAATTCACCGAAAGGATGAGAAAGCAAATTATTTATCATATCATTCATAATCCCATCTTGCCCATGTCTCACATGTAAGTTTCATATATTGTACTAACTTCTAGATGTGATTGTTTTCTCCATTTCTGGTATGTTTTGGGGCTAAGATCTCTTTTAAACTTTCTTCTTTTTCAAGCACTAATATTATTAGGGTGTATGAAATGATCAAAATAGAATATGGGCCATGTATACATATGTGAATCGTAACCCTTGTAATGGTGTTTCTAACAAGGAGAAATAATCATTCATCTACACATATTTGAATCAAACAAGTCAACATAAATAGACATTCACAATAGATTTTGATACATTCAATATAAATAAAAATATTCAACAAAACTCCACCGTAAAGGCAATCATTCACTTACGAATATTTTTTTAAAAATCATATCAAAATAAAAAATTATATATTTTCATATATAGATTAAAGTGTCTCAAAGAATGCATTTATGAGGCAAAATGGGATCACCAAGATCTATTACAACATCAACGAATTCCCAATGTTCTCTATATTAGTAAATCCTTTCTAAATGAAAGAGATGATGAAATCTCGTCACTTTTAGGCCCTCCTTTTACAATATCTTAGATTTTGGGAGTGGGATGAGTATGGTATGATAAAAACAAAGTTATTCCCTTGATTTTGTATCCCTAATTGCCTCAACCATTATATAATGATATATTTCTATTGGAATATCGATCTCTTCGATGTCCCCACACTCCATGAATTAATTTTTTTCTTTCTTACTGCTGGATCATTTTGAATTGTCTATAAAACCACCAATATTATTGTATGCATATGAATGACCATTAATGTATGTGCAATCATACATTCTCCTCTTTCACAATTTTATTCTCCAATGTTTGTGCATTATAACACAACCCATACATTATCAAGCTAAACTCATACTCAACTAGAGTTAACCAAATATTAAAGGGGTATTCAAGTATGTAAAATGGTAATATGGGTAACATGTGATCTTGGTATGTTCTTGATCCCACATTGACATTTTTCAAAATAAAGGGACCTAAACTCCGCATCACATATAGTAGACAGATGAATCATATACTCTCACCCCAAAAACTAAAATAATAATATACTAGAGGAAGGGTGTTGTTCATAGGCCTTGCACCATATAATTTGAATTTTTTGAACTTTGCATCAAACCATCCCGTATATTTACTTGGAAGTTCCCAATCATCTATTGAATCTTGATCATAAGGTCTATTTATTACCTTCCTTTATCTTTTATCACTTCTCTCTCGATAAATGGTAGACAACTTTCTTGTACACCACTTTTAACTTCCTCTTATTCATCCTCTTTTTCATTTGAAATCTTATAGTCATAAGGAAATGTGAGTTTATAGGTGCATCAACTGAAGTTGATATTAGAGATGAGGTTAGCGACAAAGAATCTAAAGAAATGTCCCTATTGGGATTTACCTCAAATAGTGAGTTGTTTCACCAAAATTGTGGGCCCTTCTCATTCTTCCTCTTCCACCTCTACCTCTTCTCCACATTGGATGATAAATTGGATTGCTCTCATTACCTTGAAAAATGATAATTATTTTGTAAATAAACATCTAAACAATAAAAATTTAAATAGACTATAATATATCACCATACACTACATAATTTCAAAATAAAAGCATACATGATCAAATGAATTTTTGCAATTATCGGTAGTCACATGAGGGATATCTACAAAAAAAAATTGAGGGATGATATTGAGGATATTAAGGGGACAAGTTATGAAGAGGATGCAAAGAATGTACAATATCTTCATAGTCACTTTTCATATATGCTTAAAAGAACATTAACATTAATGTTCAATAACTATTAATGCATAAAATTATATATTTAAAGGGTGCAAGTAAAAACCATACTAATTCAATGAAGAAGTAAAATAACACATAGGGATAATGATGATGGTATATAAGGGTTTTTGTATTTTCACAAGCCAAGTCTACCTACTAATGTTGGAATAAGTTTTTAAATGAGAGAGATTTTTTGAGTCATAGAAGGAATTTCAAGATGCACTGATACATGTATCAATATTGGTGTGGTAATATATGTTTTTAAGAGGCAATTAAATAATGTTATTTTGGTATTATGAAGCCACATTGGAGGGGAGAGAAGAGGAAAAGAAATTAAATATACAACACTAGAAGAAGACGAATGTAAGTATCAAATACAAAACAAAGAGAAGTATGATGAAGCAAATAAAATAAAGAGATATAATAAAAGATGCAAAATTCAAAGTGTCACATAAGAGGATCTCGAATCGGTATGATGAGAACGTAATTTGATATCCCATTACATGGAAATCAAAAGGACACAAGAAGCATGATGAGAATATCGTAAGAAGGTTTAGAGGGTATAGGTATTCAAAATACAACCCAATACACTTGACACTCGACTTTCGGAAAGTCTCAAAAGGATATTGCTTAAAAGTGAATAGTTAACAAAGAATGGTAAGTGGATTTTGTGATCAAATGGGCGGGGTTCCAATTGTTTGGGTAACCTAGATTGGCTATAGGGACCAAATTGACACTAAATAAACAATTTTGGTGATTTCTTGTACAATGGGTGACATATTGGTCACATAAATCGCCCACACTAAACAAGATATACTTGAAAATAATAGATTTGATAAGATTGGACAAATTATTTTTAAATTTTTGGGAATATTTGGGAATAAGAAAACAAGAAAAATATAACCATGAAAAATCATATGCAATTTTAGTAGGGTTGACAAAAAGTAATGTGTGGCCTAATACAAATAAAAACAATTCCTTTTAAGTTTATAATAAAATTTTAAACATTTTTAACCTTACATTCACAAATTATGAGCAACCAAATTTGCTTCTCAATAAATAAATAAATTCAAGATTAAAAATACCAGGAAAATAAATAGTTTTAGCAAATCAATCCTCTTTCTCACTATGTTTTTGAAAAAAATTGTTTTCCTCTCCCTATTTTTATCTAAACAATATTTTACTTTTCAAAAATGCCCTAATACTTAGTATTGATCAAAACTTAATAAAAATCAATAAGTTTATAAGTTTTTTTTTGAATCGTGACATTGCCAATTTCAAGCTAACATCATTTAGTTAGTTATAGGAAACATCACGCTAATGTTAGCCCATATACGAGAGGCTAACATCACCTTAATGTCACATGTAGATTTTTTTAGACAACCTATAGTTAGGTTGACGCCTTGACTTATATTCATAGTTAACATAGTAACCTCAACATCAAGATATAGTCATTTGTCACTACTTGTGTAACTAGAACATTGTAAAAAAATAATTGGGATTCTACTCGTGTGTATTTTTTGGGTTTTCTAATTTTCAAGCATGACAACGGACCTCGGTGTCAAAAAAATTGAGTGTAAGCCCTCCTTGATAACTTCCCCATATCAGTCCTTCCCTTGTGTAGGGCCTATCCCCATCCTTCAAGTGCTCATGTGTATTGTAATGACCTTTCCTATGTGTTGAAGAGATGAAAACAATCTCACAAGACTCTTTTGAGACAATGTTTTTAAAGGTGCATCTTTCAGCACTCTTAGGAATGGCTATTTTTGGCCTTCTTAAGGCAAGTGCATATTCTTCGAGTGGATTTGAAGACTCAAAGTAATTAGGAAGTGGTATCAAGGATATAATATCATATTACATGTATTTAGTATTATTTAGGGAATATTTGGTGGTTTAGGAGCAAGTTCAACAAAAGTAGGTTTTTGAGGCCAAAGGAGCTTGCACTAAAAAAATCACCTAAGCTTCAGAAGATGATTCCAGGATCTCTAGAATGAGTTGGAAGCCAAAAAATATACCATTAGAAATCTAATTTAATTCTTTAAATGATGGTGCTTTCATATCTGCATCGCATAAACAAGGCGGTACTCTTCACAACTCATTCTTCGCAAGCACAATCAAGCGATCCCGAGAAAGAAGGATGTTTTTGGGAGGTTTCAAGTTGAATCATACCTTAAGACCCATACCATTCTTCTCAAAATGATTTTTTTAGTAAAATTAATATAAATAAGTTCCCAAAATTCATCTAGGAGCTCCGGAAATGTCATTTTCAAGTTCTTCTCCAAGGTACAAACTTTGTCCTTAGTCAAATTTTTCAATGCCACATGGCAGAATGAAGTTGAGGCACACTTTTGTGTCCCCTTCATCCCTCTCCAAGAGGAAACATGGGACATAAAAATTCACGCCCCCAACTTAGGCCGCATGGACTCCCCACATGACCGTGGGAGGCTTGAATAAGCACTTTTGCCAAATTTCTAACCCCCGCTCCATGCCATGCATGTTTGACACTTGTCACCCAAGGGTGGAGGTGCACATTTTTTTCCTATTCATCCTTTTTATGGAAAAATGGTGATAGAAAAATTCCTCCCCCACCTTGCTCCTCCGGGTTCCTCACCTCTCGAGTGCCAAAACTAACATCTTTCCTCTATCTCCTCCACCTATGCATGTTTGCCACTTGTCCTCCTCGGGATCAAGTAAAATTTTGTATCCCCTTCTTCCATTTTTAAGGGAGATAAGTGGAACAAAAATGTGACCCCCTCTGTTTGGAAATAAGTGATCAAATATGCAGAATAATCCCTCACAAAATCGCAACAGTAGAAACTAATATGCAGAAATTATTACAGATCTCAAATAAAATTGTAGAATAAAATAACACAACACAAAGAGACAGTATTTAACGTGGTTCACCTAATTTGGGCTACGTCCACCAAGAATCACTTGCTCAGATTTTATTACAAGCCACCACTCTCTCAATACAATACCCAAATCCGTTTGGAGCTATGCTCAACAAACTCTACATAATTCACAACCGAATTCAAAGCACATCTGCAATGTTTTTCATTATATCCTACCATATGCATAAAACCATATAAGTAGGCAACTGCTTAAGCTAGTTTTACAATACCATGGGTATCAAAACCATGGGCCAAAACCAGCCCAAAAACCTATGGGTCAAAAATCTCACCCATATGAGAAGAGCACGTTTCCCGATATGTCGGGTGCATTTTTTCGAGGCAAAAAAATTACACCCAAAAAAAAAAAAGAATTTGGGGGCATGACCCCCCAAAACCCAAGCGAGGATACATGAAAGTGTATAGTACTCTTAGTGTATAGTCTTCAACACTTTCACACATGAAAACAGGCTCCACAACCTAACAATATCCCACTTGGAGACTAGTTTTCCTCTGAGCAAGCTTCTCAACCCTTCACTAGTTTCGTGAAGACCAACCAAAGCTGAAACACAGCTTCGTTTTTCCTTGTGGCCACCTTCGTCATCATGTCTGCGGGGGATTATGACTAGTATGAATCTTCTCAACTTGAACTTCTCTTCCTCCAAAGTTGTCCTGATGAAATGGTACCTTAACTATATATGCTTTATCCTAGAGTGGAAAGCAGAGTTCTTAGCTAGGTGTATAGCACTCTGACTATCACTATGCAACTTTCCTTCCTCCTACTTATGCCCCAACTCCTCAAGTAATTGTTGTAACCAAATCATTTCCTTGCTTGCCTCTGTGGCAGCAACATACTCAGCCTCCGTGGTTGACAAAGCCACCAACTTCTATAGTCGTGAAATCCAACTTACTTGTTGTTCCACCTACAGTGTAAACATAACTTGTTGTGCTCCTCTTGTTGTCTACATCTCCAGCCATATTTGAATCTACATAACCACACAAAGTGGTGTTTGATCCACTGTAGCACAAAATTGTCCCCATGGTCCCTCTCAAATACCGAAGGATCCACTTTACTACCTGCCAGTGATCTCTACCTGGATCACTCATAAATCTACTCACCGCTCCCACTGCATGGGCAATATCAGGCCTAGTGCACACCATGGCATACATCAAACTGCCAACCACTTGATGAGTAAGGTACCTTGACATCTGGTTTCTCTCCTGCTTTGTCTTAGGACACTGTTCCTTTGATAACTTGAAGTGGCCTACCAAAGGAGTCCCAACCGGTTTAGCATCCTGCATATTAAACCTCTCCAAGACCTTCTTAATGTACTCTTCCTGAGATAAAGTCAGCTTCTATTCCTTCCTATCCCGAGATATCCTCATACCAAGGAGTTGTTTGGCTACACCAAAATCCTTCATAGCAAAGGAATCACTTAGTTGCTTCTTGAGTACTTTTATTTCTTGCATGTTTTTACCTCAACCAACATGTCATCCACATACGTATACACGGGATAATATAACTTGCCATCCTAAAATTTCTTTGTATACACGTAATGCCGTAATGACATCTAATATAACCTTGCTCCATCATGAAGCTATCAAATTTCTTATACCATTGACGCAAAGCTTGTTTCAAGCCATACAAGCTCTTCTTCGCCTTTACACACCATCTCCTCTTTACCTTTGACCTCATAGCCCTCTAGTTGCTGCATATATAATTCCTCCTCCAAATAACCATGGAGAAATGCGGTCTTTACATCAAGTCGTTCTAAGTACAAGTCTTCTGCTGCAACTATTCCTAGAACAGTTATAATAGAAGTCATTTTTACTACAGAGAAAAAATATCGTCAAAATCTATACCTTTTTTCCTGCAAACCCTTGACCACCAACCGGGCCTTATATCTTTTCTTACCTCCTTCTTCCTCTTTGAATATGAACACCCACTTGTTTTGTAATGCTCTTTTACCTTCTGTAGCTTCACCAAATCCCATGTTTGGTTCTTCATGAGAGCCTGATGCTCCTCATCCATGGCTTGCTCTCCCACTTCTTCCTGCATCTACCCGTATTACTTCATCAAAGCTCTCTAGCTCTCCACTATCATTGAGTAATAAATAATAAAGAGAAGGAGAAAATGTTCAGGTTCTCTTCTTACCCTAGAAGACCTCCTCAATATAGGAGTTTGGGGTTCCTGTTGAGGGGGTTCCTAAACTGATTCATGTGTCACTTTCCCATCCTGGAAGATCCTCTACCGCTGCATATTCTTTCTTGGATTCTTCCCTATTTTCCTGCAACTGTTGCTTATACATGACTTTCTCATTAAAGACCACATCCCTAGATCGAATGATTTTTTTGTCCTTAATACTCCAACATTTATATCCAAAGTCATCACCACCATAACCAATGAAAGTACATTTTTCTGATTTAGCCTCTAGCTTGGTCCTATCATCCTTATCTATATGAACAAACAACTCACATCCAAAGACTCTAAGAAATGAATAATCAACTTTCTTACCATACCAAGCCTCCTCAGGTATGCCTCCATCCAAGGCACTTGAGGGTCCTCTGTTTATCAAGTACACAGTTGTGCTCACCGCTTCTGCCCAAAAAGAAAGAGGCAGTCCTACATGTAACCTCATGCTCCTAGCATGTTCCATTATTGTTTTGTTCATCCTTTTTGATACCTCATTCTATTGTGGAGTTCCTGGAACCATCTTTTGCCTACGGATTCCATTCTTAGAACAATAATCATCAAATTCATTGCTGCAATACTCCCCTCCATTATCTGACCTGAGACATTTTAGCTTAAGACCTGTTTCATTCTCTACCAAGGCTTTCCATTTAACAAAAGTGTCAAATACATCATATTTGTTTCTAATACAATAAACCCAAACTTTCCTTGTTGCATCATCAATAAAAGTAACATAATAACTTAAACCCCAAGAGATGATACCGAGCCGCCCCCACACATCGAAATGCACCACTCTAACTTAGACTCTTTCTTTGTAGGTCCAACCTTGAGAAACCTTACTGCTTCTTTTTCCCATATATGCAGTCCTCACATAACTCCAAACTTATTTCTGTATATCCAGGAAAATCCTTCTTTATGATCTCCATGCCCTTATGGCTCATATGACTGAGCCTATAGTGCCACAATGTTGTATCTACTTTTGAAGCCACAAGATTACAAACATTAGTGCTATAAGTGGTTAAATACAAGGTTCTAACCTTCTTACCTCTTGCCACCACAAGAGCACCCTTAGTAACCTTCCAAGAGTCTGTTGTAAATATCACAGTACAACCATCACTTCCCAACTACCCTGCTGATATCAAATTTCATCTTAATGTAGGCACATGTCTGACATCCTTCAATAGCCAAGTATTCTCATTTTGCATCTTAACCTAAACAGAACCTTTTCCAACTATGCTGAAAGGCTCATCATCACCAAGAAAACATGCCCAAAATCTCCTTGAACATAATCAATAAAATAATGCCTATGTGGAGAAGCATGGAAAGAAGCCCTCGAATCTAAAACCCAAGATTCAGTAATATTGTGCAAAGAAAGAATCAAAGCATCCTGACATACATTACTCATTGCCACATTTGCCTCCTTGTTTTCTTCCTGTTGTTTCTTCTTGTCTCGAAGCTCCCAACAGTCCTTCTCTGCATGCCCAGACTTTCCACAGTGCCAGCATACTATCTTGCTTTTGAATTTTTACCTTGCCCGATCCTTTGATTTTCCACGGCTTCCTCTATTCTTCTGTCTCCCTCTAGTTTCCACTGTCAAAGCATTCCCTAAAGTAGAAGATTCACCAGATTTTTCTTCGCATTTCCTTCACTTAGAATCACCCCTACAACATCCTCAAACTTCAACTTTGAGTTAGCTGGAACCGAGTTGCTTACCACCATTACCAAGTTATTTCAACTCTCAGGTAAAGAGCACAGAACTAATAAAGCCCTAACTTCATCAAATTCTATTATAACCGAAACTAGCATATTTACAACCGTATTAAAATCATTTAAATGATCTGCTACTGAACCATTCTCAAACATCTTCATATTAAACAAATTTTTCATTAAAAATATCTTATTAGAGGCAAAGGGTTTTTCATACAACTTCCCTAATGCATCCATCAGTTCTTTTGTAGTCTTTTCCTTTGAAACATTAAATAATACCAAAGATGCAAGACACAACCGAATTGTCCCAAGTGCCTTCCTATCTAGAAAATCCCATTCCGCATCTGTCATGCTTGAGGGTTTGTTCACCTTCTCAGATAGCGAGTATAAAGATCCTTCTGATAAAGGTAATCTTCCATCTAGCATCTTCCAAAGACTGAAATTCTCCCGTTGAATTTATCAACCCTTTATCTTCCATCATCTACCATAGCTCCCACTCAAGATAAAAATTTCCTTGTGATTCAACACTTCAACAAACCAAACTAGGCTCTGATACCAATTGTTAGGAAATAAGTGATAAAATATGTGGAATAATCCCTCACAGAATCGCAATAATAGAAACTAATATGCAAAAAATATTACAGATCTCAAATAAAAGTGCAAAATAAAATAACACAACACAAAGAGATAGTATTTA
This sequence comes from Taxus wallichiana var. yunnanensis, assembly GCA_018340775.1. NCBI lineage: Eukaryota > Viridiplantae > Streptophyta > Pinopsida > Cupressales > Taxaceae > Taxus > Taxus wallichiana. Next base: position 992,767,757 of record CM031242.1, read on the forward strand.
ACGTGGTTCACCCAATTTGGGCTACGTCCACCAAGAATCACTTGCTCAAATTTTATTACAAGCCACCGCTCTCTCAATACAATACCCAAATCCGTTTGGAGCTATGCTCAACAAACTCTACAGAATTCACAACCAAATTCAAAGCACATCTGCAATGTTTTTCATTATATCCTACCATATGCATAAAACCATATAAGTAGGCAATTGCTTAAGCAGTTTTACAATACCGTGGGTATCAAAACCATGGGCCAAAACCAGCCCAAAAAACCTATGGGTCAAAAATCTCACCCATATGAGAAGAGCACGTTTCCCGATATATTGGGTGCATTTTTTCGACCACCCCCAGGACCCCTCGGGGCCCAACCTCGGCCCCAAACCCCGACGAGGATACATGAAAAGTGTACAGTACTCTTAGTGTACAGTCTTCAACACTTTCACACATGAAAACAAGCTCCACAACCTAACACCCTCCTCGAGGCATATAAAACCAAGGAGATAGCCATTTTTTCATCTCCCCCATTTTTGCTCCAAATCTACCTTAACTCGCTGAAAATTCTTACAAAATCCTTCACCTCCATTTTTCCCCTTGCTTTCATCCATCCATATTTTCTTGATCACATCGTAAAGGATTTTCATAAAAATTGCAATTTTTAAAATCCTCTAGGTACATTTTTTGCTAGATTGACTTCATAGCCCTGCGAAGGAAAAATTCTCATATCTTACAAACTAGAGCATGGATTGAGGTGGAGTTTTTGCATTCTTCTTCATTTCAAAAAACCTTCGAGGAATAAGTGATGGAATATTAAATGATTCCCTATATTTTTACAGTGAAGAAACCTCAACTTTTTGCCCTAGTTTTATACTATTTTATTTCAATTCATTTTGGTGATCGGATTGAGCTAAAAATTTGTACATGAGATCGAGAGAAGAAACCTATCCCAGTGGAGGTGGTTTATTGGAAATCCTAGGTGTGGAAGGAAACTTTCCAAAAATAGTAAGTATCTATATGAAAACTTACTATAAATAGTAAATTCTCACAGTGGGAAAATTTCTTCAAGGCAAAGTGTTCACAAGGAACAACCAGGGCAATAAACACGGTGGTCAAAAATGGGAAAGAGTGAAAAGGGAAATTTTCTAAAAATACAAGTCTTCATTTAGAATAAAGAGAGTTATTATTGGATCTATCTTCATTCATCTCTTTGCTTCTCAACATCTTGACAAGGTTGTATCATAGTTGTACTCCATCCTACACAGGATACAAGTGCATCATTTTGGTCATAGTAGCAAGATAGAACATCACCCGACACAACAGAAAGATCCAAGGATATTATATGCAGTCAAAGAAGAAGTTGAAAAAGCCAAAGATATCGGTTGAGATTCAAGAAAAGTAGGACATCATAATTCCCCTCACCTCCTCGGTGGGATGTGTGAGTTAAGTTAGAGAAGGTGAGTTGGGATAATTGTTCAAAATGAGTTGATTGGAGATATCAACTAAGAGTGATTCCTTACTCGAACATTCGAGTGTCCGAGCATGTCTCCCGAAAGGTCAAAGATTTTGCATGGAAATAGAGAACTGATTTCACAACAAATTGTTGAGAATGCTACAATGGAAAACATGACTTCAACACTTGATGAGCTATTCCCATGGATTCTAGAAATGATCAGCAAAGAATGAGCCAAAGACGATGCAAGCGAGGTTATCGTGCCAAGTCTCGAAGAAATATCAGAGATATGGAAGCCCAAACGAAGGAATAAATATTACACAACATATCACTTCTTCAAAGTGGGACCTCGGTAATAATTATGTTGAAGTTGCTGGACTAAAAGTTGAAAATCCCGTTGAGTAAATGACTCATCGGATTACGAGTTGGCCCGCATCTCGTCGTGCCAAGCTTCACGTGAGGGTGACTCTCATCTATTCAAAGAATCCACATCTCACCTCTATTATTGATAAAATTTTAACATCCCAAAATAAGTCATAAATATTCAATTACTTCTCGTTAATTCTATCATCATATTTAATGATCAATATATATTATCATCATAAGATCAATATATATTTTTTTTTTACCAATATGGATGATGAGTTGTTAACATGGAAGTCAAATTTCACTTCGTGATATCTCTGTTTGGTTTTCAAGCTCGTATTCCGATATTCTTGACTTTCCCATTCTAAAATGACTATTGAATCGATAGTAGTCAAAATTGATATTTGAAGCAAAAAGAAATTTGTTGTAGTTGACTAATGGATTGACTTTCGTTGCCTAACTTTTCACTTCAAACATATTGTTTGCACATGGAATGTGGATTTTAGAAGCATAAGGTTGGGATCTCATTTTTAAAAAAATTATATCCTAACTTTAGAGTTCTTATTGTTATGTTTAATATGATGGTTCGGTTTAATTTTGGATGGCATTTGATGGGTGGTTTAAGGTAAGTGGCAATATAGAATGTTGAATGATTTGGAATTTGAACCATAGTATAAGCCTCTTTTTTAAAGACGATTTCCAAGGTGTGAGCTAAGCGGGAGCATAGTGGTGAAACTGGTGGTGGCGAGTTAATGATCATTGAATGCACCCATACGATCATTGAAAAATGAGTTCATTTAGGATTTTGGGCCATTTGTTCAATTTTATATTGGAAATAAGTCTAAGCTATGGGTTTTCGATTCTCGGTGAATAGAGTGTTGGTTTTGATCTTGATCCTTCGGTGTAAGCAAATACATGCCAAGTATGAACTGTTTTTTGACAGTTATGTTTTCATTATCGAGTTGGTTTGTATGCGTTGAAAGTTGACATGACATTTGGCTCAGTTCTTTTTTGATGTTTTTCCTGTGAAGTTCTAAGCTCACCCAAGTTAATATATTTCATACCAATTTGGATTTTTCGAAGAATTTTACATACAGTGGAATGAATATCACTTGCATAATAAAAATAGTGATTTACTTGAGTTCTTGTTTGGTTTTCAAAAGGCATACGAGGCATTCTTTTTGGGTTATTGTTGTTTTAGTGGATGAAATGTGTTCGTTTAAGGTCTAGTTGCTCATTTTAAAGTGCAGATGAATTGGGTATTGGTTATTGTGGAAGCTTGTCAAATATGAATTATGTGTCATCGTTTCTCCTTTCTAGGTCAAAGCAGAGGTGTGTGTTTGATTAAAAATGAATAAGATTTAGTTTTTTTGTGGATTTCTTTCTTCATTGATGGATTTCGTGGGTAAATGTTGACTTTATAATAAAGTTCAGGATTTTATGGTTTCGGTTTGGTTACTCAATAAACTTCTTCAAAGCTTATACAATCTATAATAAAGGACCCTATCAATGCATTCAATCATTTAATATACTCAGTTGGTTATTTTGAGAAAACAATGGTGAAGATTTAGGTATATAAAACTATGATGGTTATTTTTACATTCGAGCTTTGATGGCAATTATAAGTGAATATAATAGAATATTTTTGGAACAAGTATATGGTTATCTATGCATGCATATTCTAAAGGGTATCTTGTTATCATTTGATGTGTTTCAAAAAGAAAAATGGTATTCTGGAGATGGTTGTTTCTTGACTGCCTAAAATGATTTTATTGAAATGAAATAAAGGGTTTGAAGTAAGTTGCTCTACAAAATGTATATGTATGTTTCTTTCATTTCAAGAACTAAGTGTTCTCGTATGGATGACTGCCACATGTTTTCTTTGATTGATATGGAGATGACTCGATTTTGGAAAGTTAATGATTCTACGTGCTAAAATTTTGTTAATTATCTCTCCTTTTCAGTATTACCATCATTTATGGATGGGATGGTCGGGGTTCTAGAACATCTAGGTCTCATCATTCATGGGGAATTGTAGACATAAAATCACACACTTTGGGTAATTATCTAGTCTTGATTACATATTACTATTCATATGATTCCTAAGTAAGAAAAGTACTAATTAACCCATGTCTTTGGCCATCTTTGCTTTCTTTATACTACCATTTTTGTTCTTACACTCATTCTAGCTCATTATTTCTTTTCACGCCTTAACATTTATCATCCCGGACACCAAAGTGCCAAGTGCCCCCGTCCCCTCTAGGCACCCCTAACCTCTTTGTACTTTGTTCACATCTTTTGGGTCCTTTCTAGCTGTTTGAGAATCTTATATTTTTGGTAGTCATCCTTTTTGGGGTTAATTACAAAATTCAAGAAAGGGAATCATATAAATATAAAGTTATGTGGTCATAATACAGGACAAAGTACGAAGCATTAACTATCACCACCTAAGGTTACATCCAAAGGCTATTCAAGAGAATTAAAGCATCCATTCTAACATCCATTCAAGGGAAAGGGATTGCATTATTTTGCATACACTTCATAGGAGGGGAATTTCATTCTATTCCATGCACACATCTATGTACATATTTTACATCTAGCTATTGCTCGTTATCAAGTGTGACATGCACAAAAGCCACCTGGGCACAATTCTGCACACACACACAACTAAAACTTTATTGGGTCTGAAATGTAGTGCAATGCTTAGTAAAAAGTTCACTTGTTTGACAGTTGAGGATATTCTGACCCCTCATTTTCATTATTTTATTTTTGTATTTGATGTACTCTTGAGGGTTTTGTAGGTCAATCTTTCATTGCAGTTATTAGTGACATCAGTGATCATTGTGTGACATACTAGTGACTAAATGCAAAGGAAAAAAACACCTTGTGACCCTATGAAGGAGGTTTTCTGAGGGTTTTAGCAATCACATGTGCCCAAAGCAAGTCCAGGCACCCACAGTACCCATGCCCCTTTCTATGTACCCCAGTCCCAAGAAGATCATCAATTCACACATTTTTATGAGGATCTGTGTGACACTTATCCATTCTGTTCACATGATCATCACTTTGGCAAAACTAAGTCATATTATCTCCTCTTTACAACTAGGGTTTCAATACTTAATTGCTTAATTTACTTGGGTATATTTTTCACTTAATTTTTATTTATTTATTGCTACATTGCATTAGAATTAAGCATCTATTTTATTTCCATATTTTCTTAATCATTTTGGTGAAGCCTGACTCTTTCACGCTTAGGATCCTCATTTTTCTTTTCTCATGGCTCATTCACTTTCTCAAGTCTCCTTGCTTCATTTTCTTAAAATGCACCCATCTTGTCAAGATGCTCTTCATAAAACCCTAACGACTATGTATCTCCCTATCAACATGTTGCCTTCACAAGTCAATGCCATATTCGATTGTCTCTCCGATGAATCTATTAGTTCTAATGTCAATCAATCAATTTGTAAGTCTATTCAAGCTTTACATTCTTTATTTCAAGATAAATTTTAGGCTATGGAATCCATGATTACATCTTTAAAATCTGAAATCCAACATCTTACAAACACTTCTCACGCTCATGCTAGTTATTCTTCTCATTCTCAGTTTATTTATTTTACATGTGCTCATATTAGTGAGCCTCAAGTCTTTCCATTATTGAAGCCTCTCGCATTTGATCATAATGCTAAGCAACATGACATTCTTACTAAGCTCCTTATTCATCAATTGATCAATTTTCCAACTACTCATTGTTATCCTCCTTATCAGCTGGTCAAATATCATGGTCTCCCATTTTGCACTTATCATCGAATTAATGGACATAATGAAAATGATTGCTATGATTTACAATGAAGAATCAAGCATCTTGAGCATCAAGGTTTTATCTCATTCACTACACAACGTCATGTTACATCGTCCTCTCCAATTGTTACATCTCAATGGGTTCCTAAATTTGATTCATTTATATCTAATGAGCATCATGTCATCATTTCTAAGGTTCCTTCTACAGAGAGTCAAGAATCACCTAAGAAACCACCTCTCAAAATCAATATAGCACCCCCTCCTCTCAAGTCATCTACGGAATTACCAAGTCAAAATATGCAACCGCCTCTCAAAATCAGTCCACCTTCTTCTCCTATCAAGTCTTCTGCAGTGTCATCAATCCCACCTAAGTTACCACCATTCAATATTCCTCCCCATCCTACTCCACTTCCATTTCCAATTCATTTTGTCAAAGAAACTACTTCTTCTACTAATAACAAAGACACATTTTAAATTTTTCCACCATCGCATGGTCCTACTATTGCTTTGGCCTACCATTGTGTTGGCCCTCACTCCTATCATGACATAGAAAATGCTCTCCCACAATGGCAAGGTATCTCTCGCATCACTGCATAAATATTCATCATTAGCACACGTGGGGGGCATAACACTATTTCTCCCTTCATTACATAGACATCCATCTTATCTTCTCATAATTTAACACTCACTATCTCACATACATCATACACACTTTCATACATTAGTATTTTCATTACCCGATGACGCACTCTCGTGTTTTAGTTCACACTTGATTGTTGAGGGCATACTATACACACTACACACTACACACTACACATTACAATCTTCGCACATCATTTGTTATTTACACCTCTTTCTCGTAGTACTTACTTATCACATATTGTGTGTATTATTCACTCTACACATTCATGATATATATTTCTTGCATTTACTTCTAAAAACTGTAATCATTTACCTATGACACACTCTAGTTTCATGGTTCATACTTGAATTTTGATGTTTAGATATAAAATGAACCTTACCACACTAACTCACTCACTCATGCACTCTTTATGCTTTAACGATCATATCTTTCTAGTGCACACATTCAACCATTTCCCGATGACACACTCTTGTCCTATGGTTCATTCTTGATCACGCTTTGAGGGGAATTTATAAATGAACCTCATCTCATGCATACACATCCACTTGGGGGCATGTTACTCCTATCATTCACTCTGCATTCCATTCCATCTTATCTACAACATATTGCATATCTTGGTCACATTTACTCTTGCTTTCTTATATTATTTACATGTACACTTTATTACACATGCTAGATAAATATCGTGTATGCCATTATTTTTATCATGCACACATACGCATTTCACTTTCCTTTCTAGTTGTGATTGTAGATTCTACATATCACACATGCAAAGATGGATGCTTGGTGTAATACCTATTACTAGTCCCACAACGGTTCCTGGGGGCATCCACTTTCGTACACTACAAGTGTTATTGTTTCATTTTTCATAACACATTACTTTATCATATTATACACACTTTGACATACTTTTTATCTTTCTAACATGCTAATGGGTGCTTCATGTGTAACATTTGTCTTGCAGGTATATTTCCACCATGGTTGTATGTTTCATTTCTTGTTATTGTTTGTCATTGTTTGTCATTGTATGTCATTGTTTGTGGGATTTTCCCTTTGTCTTGTATGCACACAAGTCTACTTTCGGCCATCTTGGCCTTGATTTTCTTGTGACATTGTGAGTGATGTCCCATGTTTACAACCCACTTTTTGTGGTCTACATTGTCTTCTTGCGCATTGTCTTCTTGCATTTTAGCTTACACATTATATGTCTAGCTTACCTATTATATTCTACATGCATACTTGTCATTGTTTACACTAATACCTTGTCTCATAGCTACTTTGTTTTCATGTGCCTTGGTTTATACCAAGAAAACTCCCCCTCCCTATAAGGCATAGTTTTAGCACTTTGTCGGTCTTCCTTTGGGACGCATACTCCTCGTGAGACGTCGCATGTACCCCAAACGAGGGGAGACATCATTTAGAAGAATCAATCACCCCATACATCGCCTACGAGACACATTTTAGCATAGCATAGTATTGGTACAACATAGTTAGCATTATCAGATAGGGCTTAGAATTAGACTTGGGTCCTTAGCATAGCACATACACTAGCGCCCAGACTAGGACAATAACTCCTAGCACCCTTGAACATTCCTAGATGTCTATTACTAGGGGCAATTACACTGCATTCTTTAGTCTAACACAGTCTACATCACTTCACACGGAGCCTTTTACAAGGCATACAATCCTTAGCACTCACCATACATACATTATACAACATTTTCTTCTTTAGCATTCAATCGTAATTGGTCAAACTAGATCATATTTTTACACATGATTTGCAGTGGTGTTCTACATTGTGGGAAGTAGTTAAAGGTTAGATGATGACACCAAAATTTTCTCCCTACACTTATTCCAGTTCTTAGCATGAGATCGCTTCAATAACTCATAGTCGGTGCAAATGACGCGTGATATCGTCCTTATGGGAAGTGGTAGTCAACATCATACATCAAAAAAAAAGTCAACAAAATCAATCACATCAACAACATGTATAATGGTTACTTCTACACATGCATTTATGCCCTAGGGTCATCATTCATCTTCTTTTTACACTTTCTCCTCTCTAGTTTCCACACTTCACATTTTTACCACTCCACACTTTTCCTTGTCTCTCGGTGTTTTTTTGCCATCAATCTACATGGTTATCGTGTAGGTATCTCTTATCTACTTTATGTTATTGAACTTTAACTCAACAACATAAAGTGTGGGCAAATGTAGACACAAAATAACATACTTTGGTAATTATCTAGTCCTTATTACATACTAGCTATTCATATGATTCCTAAGTAAGAAAAGTACTAATTAACCCATGTCTTTGGCCATCTTTTCTTTCTTTCTATTGCCACTTTTGGTCTTACATTATTTCTAGTTAGTATGTCTTTTCACAACTCGACATTTATCATCCTGTACACCCAAAGCCCACACAGGATGCTAGCACCAGGCACCCCCATCCCTTCTGGGCACCCCTGACCTCTTTGTACTTTGTTCACATCTTTTGGGTCCTTTCTATCCGTTTGAGCAAATTATCTTTTATGTAGTTGATATTTTTGGGATTAATTATGAAATTCAAGCAAGGGAATCATATAAATATAAAGTTATGTGGTCATAATAAAGGACCAAACACTAAGCATTAACTATCACCACATAAGGTTGCATCCAAAGGCTATTCAAGAGCATTATAGCATCCATTCAAGGGCAAGGAATTAGATTATTATGCATACACTTCATAGGAATGCAAGTTCATTCTATTACATGCGCACATGAACTTACATCTAGTTATTACTCACTATCAAGTGTGACATGCACAAAAGCTACCTAGGGCACAATTTCGTACACACACACCTAGAACTACATTGGGTATGAAATGTAGTGTAGTGCTCAGTCGTAAGTTCACATATTTGAAATTTGAGGACATTCTAACCCCTCATTTGCATTCTTTTCTTTTTGGGATTTGATGCACTCTTGAGGGTTTTGCAGTCAATATTTCATTACAGGTTATCGCGACATCAACGATCATTATGCGACATACTAACGACCAAAGGAGAAGTACATCAAACACCTCATGCGGCCCTACGAAGGAGGTTTTCTAAGGGTTTTATCAGTCATGGGCACCCAAAATAGGTCCAGGGTGCCCGCAAATTCCCCTGCCCCTTTCCAAACACCCCACCTGTAGATCGTCAACTCGCACATTTTTCTAAGACTTTGTGCAACACTTCTCCCTCTTTTTCCCCCCGATCATCACTTCAACACACTCCATGATTAATTTTGAAATAGATAAGTCATCTTAGCTCATATTTGCAAACAAGGTTTCAATACTTAATTGCTTAATTTACTTGGGTCTATTTTGTACTTAATTGTTTATTAATTTACCGTTACATTACATTAGAATTATGCATATATTTTATTTTTGTATTTGCTTAATCATAAATAATAGTTTTCAAGGTCAATCATAGTGGCAAAGGGGTTCACCTAGGGAAGGGGAGATAGAATGCTTCGAGAGAGGATACCTTTTGTTATACATAGCCCCACCCATGTTTCTGTTCTTTTCTACGCAAATGAACCCTACCTTCATGAATTTCTACACATGATTGAATCTTATCCTCGCACCCAACCTTCCCGTAGCATTAATAACCCTCCTTTGCATAATGTTGAGCATGCACATGCTGATCATAACCCATCTTCCTCTAACATGTTTTCTCAATATGCCCCATCCCATATACCTCCTCGTAACGCCTTACCTTTTACCATCTCTTCACCGTTACTTGGGAAAAACTAAGTTGTGCCTTCACATGACTCCCCATTACCCTCTATGTAATAGGTCCTCTTCCAGTAGTACCTAAGATGACAAGTGTGGTAAAGAGAGTTAAGTTGAGGTGGAGAAAGATTCTGGATCATTACTTGCACTATGCTACCAAATTGAACCATATGAATATGTCAAAATGACCACCAAAGTAGGAACACCATTGTTGGATTTGATTGGAGAGGATTGATTATGATGTTTTGGGATTGATGAACTTGATAAACATATTAATCATTTACAGATACTTTATGTTTTTGATGGTGATTGGTAAACTCATGATGACACTTGTTATATTTTATATGCATATAAGTGGATAACTTTTGAGTTTAATTGTTATTTAATGTTGATGATGTGTTTTACTTTAAAAAGGAATGAATGCTTTATGGTTATGTTTTGCATTTATTTAATGTATGGAGTATCTAGTGGGCCCCTGTTTTAATGACTCGTGCCTCATTTAAATGTCTAAATGTCATATGTTTTAAAAGTTACCCGAGTCCTTTGATTATAATCATTCTTTATTATAAAGTATCACTTAAGACATAAGTAATGACTTATTATAAAGTTATAACTTATTTTCTTGAAATTATTCAAATAATATCAATCAGTTATAATTGATTATGTTCAAGAAGATATTATAAAAGGACTTGGAAGATACAATTCCACTCGATGAGAAATTAGATTTTACAACTATTTTTGAAGGTTATTTCATTCTCGAATTATTTTTTGAGGCAAGTGATATTTCAAGTGTTGTGATGACATTGTTTTGAGGTTTGAGTATGAAAATCGAATGCAACATGTATATCTAGATTTAATATTATTTTCTTGATTATGTAATTTATTATTCTACGTTTTATATAAACTAATTACAGTTCTTTATCTGTCACATCCAGAGTAGGCCTTGATGATATCTTCATTTCGATCTTGAAATAAATGCAAATTTTGTATCCATGTTGGCCTTGATTTGAATCATAACCTTGTTAAGAGATTTTTGTGATCATTGTACTCTCTTTTATTATTACAAAATTTGTTTCTATTCATCATGTCTATCTTTATTTTCATCTTATCATTTGTGTAAATATGTTTATATGTTAATATCATTTATTTTCTTTCTTTTAGTTTGTTGTTACGTTTTCATCTTCAAGATCATAATATCATTTGACAAATAATTGCAAGGAAGAGATTATAAATATATCACTTAAGATTTTCACCTTTTCAAGAGGTTACCTAACTAATAGGTTTCACTTTGTCGGATAAAGGTTGATGAAAAATTTTATACAAAAAAATCAATTTGATTTATGAGTGATTATCTTGCATGAAAGTCATAAAACTTACGAAAAATCCCTTCTTCACTCTAATTTATCTTTAGGTGGTCTTGTTGTATCTTTTTGGTATATATTTGTTTGTTATTTTGTTAGAGTGTTTATATCATTTTCACCGCCAATAAATAGAAGCTTCCCAAATCTTAGGTTGAATCATTATTGAACCTATGTTAAACTACCCATGCTTAAGCCAATTCTTAAGTACAACTATGATTAAAATGGTATGATTTTGTCTTGACCTTTTACATTAGGTAAAAGGGTTGATTAGTTGTCAATCTAAATTTTATCGACAACAAATTTTGTGACTCCACTAAGAAATTTCTATTTCTTTTTTAAGTAAATTTCATCTAACTGTCCACTTTTTTTTTTTTTGCAGAGATTATATTTCTTCTAACTATCTACTCTTGGATTTCATAAATGACCATTTAAGGTTTTTTACATCTTGATCAAGTTGCTTTACTCATTAGAAGTACTCAAATGGATGTCAATTCGATATTCAAACAGCTTGTTTGGGATTCCACAGCCACAGTTGCACAGTTTGCACAAGCTAGTGAGTTTTTTAATGACGAAGAAGATAGAGACCTTGACATTCAAAGCCTCGCAAGGTCTAATATTCAAAACCAATGTGACATTGTAAAGAGAAATAAACAAGTTAAGGACGAAAGGGAAGTAGCTTTAAAATTGTAAAATAAGTCTAAAGATTTACCTTTAGATATTGTGAATGATAAGAAGTTTCTTAAACATTTCTATTAGATAAAACTTTAACTTGTGTTGTCTTATTCTAATCCTTTTACAATGGCTGATGAAGGTGATATAGGATCGAGAAAAATGGAGAAGAAATAAAAAGGGTACCTAGTCCTAACCGTAATCGAAACAAATTTTTTGATTTTGAATGTAATAGGGATAACGTTACTGATGATGAAGCATTAGATCACGAAGAAGATAATCTCAACCCTTGGCTTAAAGGAAATCCAATTGATATTGGAAGAAACCCTCCCAAATTACCATCCTTAAAGGGCATTCAATTACCTAAGTTTTCTAGTGAGTATGGCTCATCTTGGGAAGATCACCTTGACTCTTTCAAATTGATATGTGCAACCATAGGGGTAACAAATGAGAGGGCTTCTTTAAGAATCTTCTCACAAAAACTTGAAGGTAGAACCTATAAAGCTTTTATTATTTTACCTTCAAAATCCCTTACTAGGTGGTCAAATATAGAAGACTCGTTAGAAGACTGTTTTGGAAAAGATAAGGATGAGTTTGAACTCATAAATGAGCTTTCTAACATAACTATTTATCATTTTACTATTTGTTTCACCAAGTTATGAAAAAATATGCCTTATAAAGTAAGGCCTCTAAAAAATCTAGCAAGGCTTTATTATTGTAATGCTTTACCATAAAAATATAGGCTTATGTTAGAGGATAAATAAATATATAACTTTGAAGAGACTCTTACTTTTTTTTATATAGACGAAAAGAAGTCAAGAAAATTGGGTTCAAAGATATATCATCATATAACTCTTATGCTAAAAATAGAGAAATTCTGGATGATATTCAAAATTTGGGTAATGACCTAGTCACCATTAAAAGACAATTAAATGACCAACCATCATCCTCAAAAAACACATTTATAGGGTCAGGTAAGGTAAAGAATGAACCTGGGAAAGTCAAAACCGAGCCTAAAGAGATGTATTGTGGAGTTTGTGAACTAGACCATGACCCTGATACATGTAAAGCTACTGAGAAGGTTAGAAAGTTTTTAAAGGAAAGAATATTTCATAAATGTGTAGTTTTGTTGACTCTGATGTAAATGTAGTTAAAACTCATACAATAGACTATGCTAAAAATAATGGTCAAAAAGGTAAAACAATTGATGATTCTAAGGAAGACATAAATTTGATCGTCCTAATAAAGTGAAACCACATGAAAAGACAAATAAACTCATTTCAGATGATGTTCCATCTGGTTTGAACAATGCTCAATATCAACCCTACAAAGGTAAAACATTTACAAAATCTTCTATATTTCCTTCTAGGTATGATATTGTAGTTGACATGAAAAACTCTAGGAGTAATCTGAATATGTTTGAGAGTCTTGGTTTACCTGGTCAATTTGAAAAATTGGAAGTTGCTCATAAAAATAGATCTGAACCTAAACCATTAGTGGTTATCCAAGAAGATGAATCTGATAGTGAAATAGATAATGATAAATACCAGGTGATGAATCACTCTAATTTTGCACCTAATTATATTCCACCTTTCTATGTGATAATTAAAATTCAAAATAAAATCATTCATAATTGTATCTTAGATACAGGTGCATCAAAGAACATCATGCCTAAGTCTATTACGATCAATTGGGTATCTCATATGAACATGATAATAGAAAACTAACTAGTTTTGATTCTCATCAAACTAGATGTTGTGGTAAATTCAAGGACATAGTCATTAAGATAGCACAAGATGAAAGAGTGAGATTTATTAGAAATGTGCATATCTTAAACATACATGCTAACTATGTTATGTTTCTTAGAAGAGATTGGTCATAAGCTACAGGTGCTTTTGTTGGGAAATATCTTACTTGGGTGTTAGTTGGAAATGTCATAGCATTTATTCACATAGAATAATGGTCTGGTACACCAATTGAAGGAATCTCATCATTGATTTCTTTTGTAGAAATTGATATGGAAACTTATGGTTTAAATTCTTTAGACATCAATGCTTTTGATGATGAAGATTATCAACATGCTATATTATTACCTCTTGATGATATTTGGAAAATGTGTTTTGATGGAGCATGTTCAAAATTTGGAAATGGTGCTAGTGTGGTCATTAAATCACCCATGGGAAGACAATTCAATTATTCTTTTCAACTAGCATTTGAAGCAACAAATAATACAACTGAATTTGAAGCCTTATGTTTAGGCCTACAACAAGCTTTAAGTATGAACATTAAAAAGTTAATTGTTTTTGGAGACTCTGAACTGATTATTAGACAAGTAAATAAGATCTACAAGATAAATCAGACTCATCTCCACCATTACACTCAAAAGGTTTGGTCTTTTATTGAGAAATTTTAGGCCTTTAACATCAATCACATCTTTCAGAATTTAATTACAGGGATGATAAACTAGTTGTTTTTTCTTCTAATCCTATTTTTGTTGATCGATTGACTACATTTTTTTATCACTAATTTTGACTTCGCAAAATTAATAAACATGGGAATTTTGAAAATTTTCAAAAGTGTTATTTTGTGTGATTTAATGCCCTCATCGCGATCGTCTCATTTTTGTGATCGTTCCGGTCTTCGTTTCGTCCATTTCGGTGAGAACTCCTCCCACCAAGTTATAAACTACATTAATAATTAATTAATTAATATTTAATTAATTTATTATCCTTTATTTGATAAAATCAATTTTTATTAATTTTTGGGTTTTTAATTAAATAAATATTAATTAAAATTCATTCGACAAGATTTATTTTAATTTTCGGGGGAAAGTAAGCTTCCACTTCCATTATTGGGATGCCAAATTGGCATCCCGTACCTGGATTTCCCCTTCTGGAAAATTCATTTTATTTCCCGCTTGTGGGATTTCTTCCACTGATTGCCAATTCAATGGATTGGCAAACGGGTAAAAA
The DNA here is from genome assembly GCA_018340775.1 of Taxus wallichiana var. yunnanensis. NCBI lineage: Eukaryota > Viridiplantae > Streptophyta > Pinopsida > Cupressales > Taxaceae > Taxus > Taxus wallichiana. The sequence goes on from CM031242.1 coordinate 992,782,762, forward strand.
ATCTCCCGATTTCCCACATGGGGAAATAAAATGGGGATTGTCAACCCGCCTTGCCATTTCCACTGCAAATGGTTGTTTATTTCCCACTTTCCCAGCAATTAATGCCACTACCTGGGAAAGAGGGAATTGGTTATTCCAACGGAAATAAGAAATGGTTACAGAAGCTTCTTTAACCATTTCTTCATCAAAATCCTTGGAAAAAGTCATGCGAAGAAGCTTTGAAGCTTTCAAATTTCCAGTTTACTGTAAACGCAATTGAAAAAATATTACATTAGCTATACGAAGAACAAAGAAATAGCCAGAGATTCATTTCCACGCCAGGGAGAAGATCTTCCACATATTGGAGATCATGCCAAAGGAGGAATACGTAACTCCGTAGGAGGGAAATGACAACAGTTTGAATAAGATTAAAAACAAAAGCATCTCCTACACAACCAAAGAAGAAACAAATTCAACCCATGCAAACAGAACATGCCACGTCCCAGGGGAAATAGATAGTTTCAACGTAGTCTAAAAGGAGAAAGAGTAGTCCAAACCCTCCACGCAGGCCAAAGCATGCAGTTTCCACGCTGGGTAAAAGGACAAAGTGAAAGAAGTTTTAATCAATTTCCATGCATAAAGGAAGAAGCCAAAGAAGAATATCCACGCCTTCATCATAAGCAAATAAGCAACAAGCAAAGAACAGTCCAAATCAAGGAAGGAGGCCAAAGAACATATTTCCCACGCCCAAGGAAGGAATCCACACATGGGTAAAAGCAAGAGAACAACAATTTAAAAAAAGACAAGAATTCCTCCCACGCACTCATCAAAGGAAATAGCACTAAAGGCCACGCATTTGTTTTGGAAGGAGAAAAGTCTAAAACAATTAAAATCATTCCTCCACGTAGTCCAAGACAACTAAAAATAGTCCAAATATAGTTGCCCACTCATTGGTTAAAAAGAATCCCAATTTCAATGCCTAAGCACCAACAAGTTGAGAAAGAGCAAAAAATATATCTCCACGCACTTTTCAGGCAAAAGCTTGAGTTTTCACGCAGTCTATAAAGAAATTCCAATCACAAGCAATTGTCGAAAACCAATATGCTGCCCACGCATCGATCAAAAGTCCGCAAGGAAGAAGGAAAGCCCAAAGTACGCATTCATTAAAATCAGGCAATTTTCACACAAATAATAAGTTACGATTTAAAATGCAAAGGAGAATTTTATCGAGTGAATTAAAAAAATTTAAAATCGAATATTAAAATTGGGATTTTTTTTTAAATTGTTGTCACCATAATCGAAATTCGAGCCTAGTCTCGGTGTGATGTATTAAAAAAATTGTAACCGGGACTGGTTATTATTATTATTATTTTAAAATAATAATAAATAATAATATTAAAATGAGTCATATTTTTCTTGCATTGACGGGGGTTTCAGAGACTAAGACCCAGCCCCATTTGCATTGTTTTACGTGCCTAAGTCATTTTTCTATAAAATTCATAATGGCCGAAAAATCTAATAAATCATAGGAAGATCGGAAGTCGGTGGAGAAATTGAATAATCCCACGCTCAAGTACGAATTCTAGGAATCATTCCTCCCGGTTCCATCAAGTCGGATACAACAATATCACCGATGCAAATTTGGGTCACGTCAATGTGTAACAATTATGCGATCGGGTGAAAGTTGAAGTCAAAACCATATTCTCGGAAAGGCTTTACCATAGTGGTCTACCCCAAGTAGCGGCATTTCTGGTCTCAATGCAATTTCCGGAGCTGGTAATCACTTGTGCAGAGCATTATGATCCCAAGAGATGAGGAATTTTTAAAGATAATTGCAAACCTTTCCTCTTAATCACATCAAAGCACATTGAGGAGTTGTTCAACATACCTGATTTCCGTGAGAATGTGGATATCACTCGAAAGTCAACACAATAAATTGTGGATGAAGAACCCCTCAGGTGGAGCAAGATGGTTAATAACAAGTGGTTAGTGACCAAGAGGTCTCGAGTTGACCTAATTCATAAAGAATTGTGTCACACGTTGAGTTTGTCAAAGAAATTGGGGACATGATTACTCTCTTAAGTCGAGTCTTCGGTTTACCCTCTGCCAGGATTTTCCACCCATGGATGTATCAGTTATCTTGTATCATCCTTGCTAAGAGAGATTTTGTGGATTGGGCCACCATCATTAGTGATACCCTTCACAAACAATTGATCAAAGTGAAGATGACTGGATGTTTCTACATGACATCATATTTGACTTATGCAATGGCTAGAAGAAATCTATTTTCGGGACTCGAAACGAGAGGAGTCATGGGTCCATCAAATAATGTCTTCCATTATTATCCGCAACTAAGTTTCAAAAATAGCTCTCATCATTTCAAAAGAGTTAATGATGCATTCACCTTCCGTGTGATTCGAAACCTGAATTGGAATACAAAGGAAATATTTTCTAAAGAGGCCATGGATGTCATTTCCCAATGGGGAACATGGTTTATTCAATTTTCATCCTTTTCCTACATTCACGTAAGTGGATTTGTGGGTACTCCATGGAAGCTTCCTAAGTACGTCAATGACAAGTGGGCATTAATGGAGCTTGCATGACAACTATTCCAAGTTCATTGTCTTCTTAGTGACAAGCATCGTTCAGGAATTCATTTCCTAATCCAAATTGGGGAATACCAATGTCCAAATCTCTTCAATGCACAACTCATGGAGAAGGAGTTTTCCCTCATCACTATTCATCCTTGTGTGAAGAAGTTCCATTTTTATATCAATGGATATATGCAAAATATTCTTGGGGAAAATTATCAAGACCCTACCACCATGGAAGATTTCTAAGCTGCCTAATCGATGAACATGAAGTAAGAAGACGAGATTTTTCTCGTCTAACCCTTGCTTAGATCAAGGCCTTTCACATTACAAACCCTCTAGATTCATTTGTAGATGATGATGAAGATGTTATTGATCCTTCATATGATGCGGTTTCTTTTACCCCATTACCATGAATTGATTGGACCAAAAGAGATGAATTTTCTCTTAATAGCAAGAATCAACCTATTCTCGAAAGAAGCATATCCTAGTATGAAAGAGAAATTTCCAAATTACAATCAAATCAATATCATACCTCAAGATCACAAAAATTGACAATACAAGGAGGTTTCCAGTCAATAAAATCTCCTTCTCAATCAACCTCCGTGTCATCCAGGTCATATGCAACAAGCAAGAAAAGAGTGGTTTCAAAAATCCACTTCATTGAAGCATGTGTCACGAGGTGAAGATCTAAGGGTCCTAGCCCCTGTGAAGGAAGAGAGCGTGTATCAAGATTTTCCACTTCAAGTAGAGATTCTTCTACTCATATTACAAACAATCCTCAACTATTCCTTACACAAGAGTCCACTCAGGTGCAGGTAATCCAAATATTAAACACTTTGAAACCTACAGTTCACAAAGAAATTTCCCAAAATCTCCCAAATGATCAAGAGGTGGATATCAAGGTTATTTCTCCTAAAATTGAGGTCATGGAAAGAATTATTGCAAAATCTCATGATGTTGAGAACAATGAGAATGTTGATTCAAGATCCAGGCTTCTGTATGTAGAAGTAGTGAATGATACTCTTTTTTGGGTTGGTTGCGAAATCAAGAAAAGGAAGAGGGTTGTCAAGGAAATTGAATTTGATTTTGATGCCCTTCTCAAACTTTCAAATGATGTCATTTCGAAGAATCCTAAATTGCTTTCCCGAATAATGGTGGATGATGATGGAAACAAATTTACGGACTTTCCCTCCCACAAGTTGACAAGGAGTGTGATGTCATGACATCTGCTAATTATGAAGCTTTCAGACTTGGACTTGGGAATTCCACATTGGAAAGTGACATGGCAATGGCTCGAGATTCAATTGATATCATGCTAAAGAGACTTGAGAAATATAAGTCTTAGAACTCTTAGCTCAAGGCTAAAAAGAATCAATTGGTGGAATATGTTCAACATCTGATAAATCTCATATCATCTACTTTCCCAAGTGCCCAATGCAAAGGCTTCCTCTAATGGATAAATTCTCAATCTATCAAAATAAATAAACACATTGGACCATGTCACTAAAACTTGGCTTTCAAAGATTCTCGTTTTAGGCCAAGAGACGATCAAAACAACCATTAAGCTCCATGAAGATATCAATGCATATCTTGATGCAATTCTTTCTTTCAGGGAAAATTTATTTTCTAACATATCAAATTTGGATGAGATATTTCCCAATCTACAGGTGATGACGAGTATGGAGTCCTCAACTATTAGGTTGTGGAGCCTATTTTCATGTGTGAAAAATTTGTTGGCCTTAAAACGTGCCCGATATACCAGGAAACGTTCTTTTTCTCATATGGGCAGGATTTTTACCCATAGGTTTATGGGACGGTTTTTGCCCATGGTTTTGATACCCACGCTTTGTAAAATTGAATAAGCGCTTGTCTACTTATATGGTTTTATGCATATGGTAGTTAATAATGTAACAATGTAGATGTGTTTTGAATTCGGGTGTGAATTTTGTAGAGTTTGTTGAGCATAGCTCCAAACACATATGGGTATTATATTGAGAGAGCGGTGGCTTGTAATAAAATCTTAGCAAGTGATTCTTGGTGGACGTATCCCAAATTGGGTGAACCACGTTAAATACTATCTCTTTATGTTGTGTTATTTTATCCTACACTTTTATTTGAGATCTATAATATTTTCGCATATTAATTTCTCTGTATTTTTATTCGTGAGGGATTATTCTGCATATTTTATCCCTTATTTCCTAACAATTGGTATCAGAGCTTGGTTTGGTTTGCTGAAGTGTTGAATCGTAGGGAAATTTTTATCTTGAGTGGGAACTATGGAAAATGATGGAAGATCAAGGGTTGATAAATTCAAGGGGCGAATTTCAGTCTTTGGAAGATGCGAGATGGAAAATTACCTTTATCGAAGGATCTTTATATTCGTTGTCTCGAGAAGGTGAACAAACACTTGAGCATGACATATGTGCAATGGGATTTGTTGGATAATGAGGCACTTGGGATTATTTAATGTTTCAAAGGAAAATACTACAAAAGAACTCATGGATGCATTAGGGATGTTGTATGAAAAACCCTATTCCTCTAATAAGATTTTTTTAATGAAAAATTTCTTTAATATGAAGATGTCTAAGAAAGGTTCAAGAGCGAGATCATTTAAATGATTTTAATATGGTTATAAATATGATAGCTTCATTACAATAGAATTTGATGAAGAAGTTAGGGCTTTATTAGTTATGTGTTATTTACGAGAGTTGGAATAGCTTGGTAATGGTAGTAAGCAACTCGGTTCCCACTAATTCAAAGTTGAAGTTTGAGGATGTTGTAGGGGTGATTCTAGGTGAGGAAATGTGAAGAAAAAGCTCTGGGAATCTTCTACTTCAAGGAATGATTTGAAAGTGGAAACTAGAGGGAGACAAAGAATAGATGAAGCTATGGAAAATCAAAGGATCGAGCAAGGTCAAAATCCAAAAGAAAGATAGTATGTTGGAACTATAGAAAGTTTAGGCATGCAAAGAAGGACTATTGGGAACTTTGGGACAAGAAGAAATAACAGAAGAAAACAAAGAGGTAAATGTGGCAACGGTAATGTATGTCGGATGTTTTGATTCTTTCTTTGACAATATTATCAATCTTGGGTTTTAGATTTGGGGGATTCTTTCCATGCTACTCCACATAGGCATTATTTTGTTGATTATGTTCAAAGAGATTTTGGGCATGTTTTTCTTGGTGATGACGAGTCTTGCATCATAGTTGGAAAAGGTTCTGTTTAGGTTAAGATGCAGAATGGGAATACTTGGCTATTGAAGGATGTCAAACATGTGCCTACATTAAGATGAAATTTGATATCGGCAAGGTAGTTGGGAAGTGATGGTTATATTGTGATATTTACAGTGGGCTCTTGGAAGGTTACCAAGGGTGCTCTTGTGGTGGTAATAGGTAAGAAAGTTGGAACCTTGTATTTAACCACTTATAGTACTAATGTTTGTAATCTTGTGGCTTCAGAAGTAGATACAACATTGTGGCACTATAGGCTCGGTCATATGAGCCATAAGGGCATGGAGATCATAAAGAAGGATTTTCCTAGATATACAGAAATAGGTTTGGAGTTCTGTGAGGACTGCATATATGGGAAATAGAAGCGAGTAAGGTTTCTCAAGGTTGGACCTATAAAGAAAGAGAGTAAGTTAGAGCTGGTGCATTTTGATGTGTGGGGCCGGCTCAGGTATCATCTCTTGGGGGTTCAAGTTATTATGTTACTTTTATTGATGATGCAACAAGGAAAGTTTGGGTTTATTGTATTAGAAAAAAATCTGATGTAGTTGACACTTTTTGTTAAATGGAAAGCCTCGGTAGATAATGAAACATGTCTTAAGCTAAAACGTCTCAGGTTAGATAATGGAGGGGAGTATTGTAGCAATGAATTTGATGATTATTGTTCTAAGAATGGAATACGCAAGAAAAATATGGTTCTAGGAACTCTGCAACAAAATGGGGTGTCGAAAGAATGAGCAGAACAATAATGGAACATGCTTTAGAAGCATGTGGTTACATGCAAGACTGTCTCTTTCTTTTTGAGAAGAAGCGGTGAGCATAGTTGTGTACTTGATAAACAGAGGACCTTCAAGTCCTTGGATGGAGGCATACCCGAGGAGGCTTGGTATGGTAAGAAAGTTGATTATTTGTTTCTTAGAGTCTTTGGATGTGAGGTGTTTGTCTATATAGACAAGGATGATAGACCAAGCTAGAGGCTAAATCGGAAAAATGTCCTTTCATTGGTTATGGTGGTAATGACTTTGGATATAAATGTTGGAGTATTAAAGATAAGAAAATTATTCGATCTAGGGATGTGGTCTTTAATAAGAAAGTCATGTATAAGCAACAGCTTTGAGGAAAACAGGAAGAATCCAAGAAAGAATATACATCGGTAGAGGATCTTTCGGATGGAAAAGTAACACATGAATCAGCTTTAGGAACCTCCTTAACAGAACCCCAAACTCTTATATTGAGGAGGTCTTCTAGGGTAAGAAGAGAACCTAAACGTTTTTCTCCTTCTCTTTATTATTTATTACTCACTGATCATAGAGAGGCAGAGAGCTTTGATGAAGCAATGCAGGTAGATGCCAGGAAGAAGTGGGATCAAGCCATGTATGAGGAGCATCATGCTCTCATGGAGAACCGACATGGGATTTGGTGAAGCTACCTAAAGGAAAAGAGTATTACAAAACAAGTGGGTGTTCGAGTCAAAGAGGAAGAAGGAGGAAAGAAAAGATACAAGGCCCGGTTGGTGGTCAAGGGGTTTGCAGTATAGAAAAAGGTATAAATTTTGTTGAGATTTTTTTCTCATGTAGTAAAAATGACTTCTATTAGAATTGTTATAGGAATAGTTGTAGCAGAAGACTTGCACTTAGAACACTTGATTTAAAGACTCGCATTTCTCCATGGTGATTTAGAGGAGGAACTATATATGCAGCAACTTGAGAGGGCTATGAGGTCAAAGGTAAAGAGGAGATGATGTGCAAACTGAAGAAGAGCTTGTATGGCTTGAAACAAGATCCACATCAATCGTATAAGAAATTTGATAGCTTTATGATGGAGCAAGGTTATATTAGATGTCATTCTTACCATTGTGTATATACAAATAAATTTGAGGATGACAGTTATATTATCCTTTGTCTATATGTGGATGACATGTTGGTTGCAGGTAAAAACATGCAGGAAATAAAAGTACTCAAGAAGCAGTTAAGTGAATACTTTGCTATGAAGGATTTGGGGGCAGCCAAACAAATCATTGGTATGAGGATATCTTGGGATAGGAAGGAATGGAAGCTGACTTTATCTCAGGAAGAGTACATTAAGAAAGTATTGGAGAGGTTTAATATGCAGGATGCTAAACTAGTTAGGACTCCTTTGGCAAGCCATTTCAAGTTATTAAAGGAGCAATGTCCCAAGACAGAGCATAAGAGAAACCAAATGTTCAAGGTACCTTACTCATCGGCTCATCAGTTGGCGAGTTTGATGTATGCCATGGTGTGTAGTAGGCTGATATTTCCCATGTAGTGGGAGCGGTGAGTAGATTTATGAGTGATCCGGTAGAGATCACCGGCGCAAGAAAGTGGATCCTACGGTATTTGAGAGTGACCATGGGGATAGTTTTTGCTACAAAGGATCGACACACACTTCGTGTGGTTATGTAGATTTGGATATGGTGGAGATGTATACAGCAGGAGGAGCACAACAGTTTATGTTTACATTGCGGGTGGGACAACAAGAAGTTGGATTTCACGACTACATAAGTTGGTGGCTTTGTCAACCACAGAGATTGAGTATGTTGCTGCCCTAGAGGCAAGCAAATGATTTGGAGTGGTGGGACCTACGAAAGATCAAACGACCTGCGCAGAGAAATTCAAAAAACGACTCTTTTGAGAAAATATGTGCCTTAATTCCATTAGACAAATTACAAGTAGGCTCGAAATGGAATAACATGGTCGGGAAGGGTAAGACAGTGTTAAAGAAGCCAAAAACTCAAAATAGAAGGAATGAAAAAGGTTTGAAATCTTCGGGCTCTGAAACAGTTCAGGACGAGTCCAAAAATCAAATAAGTATGGAGGAGATAGCGGACTCTACCAAGTGTCCAAATGACGCATCTCCAAAGTTAGATCCAAAAAGGGAGGCTCGAATAAGCACCAGGCCCCCACGTGTCACAGGACCAAAGAAGGAGGTAGAGTCAAAGCTAAAATTCAAAAGGTAAATAGGGCGGGCCTAAAAAAGACTAAGTATAGAAGTGTTAGCAGAAGCCACCATGTGTCAGCTTGGTGCATCTCCAAAAGTTAATCAAAAAGTGGAGACCCAAATGAGCGCGGGCTCGCCACGTTGTCTAGGGTCCGAAAAGGTAAGGGAGGCCATTGAAAAGTCCAAAGAACCACGGAGGCTTCCACGTGTCAACCCGATGCTCCTTCAAAGGAAAATCTGAGCGGGCTTTTAAGTGAGCGTGGAGCCTCCACGCATCTAGTTTCATAAAGGGACAAGGTCAAGTTGAATAGTTAATGCATTGAGATAGGCCAGCGGAGGGTGCCAAGTGTCCAAACAATGACTAGTTCAAGAGCAGAATTAAGGGGAGGTTTCCAAGCAAGTGATAGGCCGTTGCATGTCCCCGGTCAGATATATGACCCCGCTGAGTAAAAGACTTAACCAAAAACATAAGAAAATTGAGCAAGTCACGGACGAAACCACGTGTCGGCGCTGCGCCACTTTAAAAGAAAAATAAAGAGGTTTTCCTCAGACATGTGCTAGCCCTCCACGTGTCCGGTTTCAAAAAGGGGGCGTGTTTTCAAACTGGTTTTCCTACTATTTTGTATGGACCTAATTCAAATTTCAAATGGGCATATCTTTCAACTTGGGGCTCAAAATCCAGCAAATCTGGCACCATTGGAAAGATCTTGGCCTCATCTATGCCATGAAGATCTAAAAATTTAAGTTTGGAGAAGTTAGGTGGGAAAAAAATGGAGAAACATCTTTGGGCCATTAATGCAGGATCTATTTTTCCCCAACAACCATATCAGATTTGATCTCGTCCGTCTGTTTATTCCCTCCTTCGAGGCAATCAAACAAGAAATTGATGTAGTCAAGACAGATTTGGGGTGGATTTTGCAGGAGGCATTGATGATAGTGGTTGAGTTTCAACCATTTTTTCCCGCTTCTCTCTCTTTCTTCCCTCTATGTTGAATCTATAAAAGTAGGGTCGGGACTCATTGTAAAGGGTTGGACATTCTTCTATTTTGTAAGCTACCCTTTTCCTCTGGCAAACAAATTCATGGAATTTCAGACCTTTCATTAGATTGCAATACATTTTTTGCCTTTTGACCATTTTGTAAATGCATTGTATCAAATCTACAGAGCAATAATACATGTTTATGGCTGATTTTTTACCCTTTCTTGTCTTCATTGCTCTCATCTGGTCTTTCATTGCAAAACTGGTTATTTGTGCTTGATTATTGTGTGCATTTTTTTGGTTTGTGCCTATCAAAAAAAATTCATCATTCCTTCTGTATCACATGGTTAGCTTAGTTTTAATTTTTGTATTCCTTTCATCCTTGTCTCCCTGGGCAATATTAGATTAGGTTTAGGAATCAATCCTTTACAAATTTCACGTATGCACCTAGACAAAGGAATAGGAACCAGCCTTAATCTGGAGAGTTTTCCCATTTGCTAGGTCCCACACTTTTGGGAAAATCTCAATGTTATGCGAATCACATCAAATGAAAAGTTTGGAACACCAAATCGAGAGGTCATTTGGGGTGTTGTGATTTTACACTAACAGTTTTGGCATGCTCGGTGGGACAAAGAAGTCTCCATCTTTATTACAGTAAGATTGATGTGCACTTGTTGTGATTCTATATTTTAAGAATTTTTAAAAAACTACACATCTGGAGACTCCAAAAGGGACATAATCCACTAGTTTCAGCAGTCCAAGCTTGTCAAGTTCATGGAAGAATACAAACATGGTCAAGAACCGAGAGAAGAGGGATAAGATCCTAGAGGTCTCCATCTCCACCAAACAGAGCCTTATCGACACCTCCTCGTAATAGGTCGTTCTTTCAATCAAGAAGGGTGCTCAGGCCGATCAGGATGGTACAGCCAAATCTTTATGTCAATTTCACTGGCAATGTAGCCCACTCACTCTAAATGCACAAAATCCAATCCCATTAGCAGCATTAAAGAGCATCCAATATTTCACTGGAGAGAACTAGACTTCTCCCGGTGACCACATTTAATATATTGTAAATTTATGTACAATTCATGAGATCACTAAGATGGGCATTGCAGTCAAGTTTCTAGCCTCTTCACTAAAGGGTAAAGCTTCACAATGGTTCAGAGCCTAGAAGCGTGCTCTATTCAAACTTGGGACCATCTATGCAGAGCTCTTCATGACCATTTTGGAGAAAAGGAGATAACCTATCGTTGTTGAGTAAATGACAACAATCAAGAGAGATCCGAACGAGAAGTTAACGGATTTCAATCTCATATTTCAACAGACCTAGGATAGGATTCTAGCGGCAATAAGGCCCACAAAAGATGGTGCCTTCTTATGCTTTCTTAGAGCTTTGAATTATGATATTGCTTTAATGATTCAGTCAATGAGAGGCACAACCTTACCTGTAGCTTATAGCCTTTCGATAGGAGATCAGAATCGTTTAATTCAGGCTGGAAAACTTGCTCCTAGGCCACCCATACCTCTATACCAAGAATTAGGAAACCCAAGCACTAGCCAAACACCCACATTAGCTCCTATACCTACTCCTAGGAGTCAAAGTTCAATTAAAGCCTCCACCTCATCCTCTAACACCTCAAAAGAGCTTTAGGAAGTTATGAAACGGCTTCAAAACCTAGGGAATGAGTTAGTAACCATCAAAGACAACAGGCTCAAAGTTCTAGGTTATATACGCCTCAGGCTCAATATTAAGCTAGACCTCGTATTAACAAAATAGACCACCAATTCAGGCTGTAAATCAGAGTCAAAACCAAGGACAACCTCAAGTTGCTAGACCTTTCAGGTCATATGATCCAAACACAAATTCAACATCAAGGGCATTGGTTCCAATACAAAATAACATGGCACAAGAATATGATTGGTGTTTCCCATGCAATCAACCACATAATCAATCAATGTGCTTCAATGGTGCACATTACCAGGACTTGATGGTACAGATTACTAGTGGTTCACAAGAATCTAGCCAAGAAGAAACTCAACGGCGGGAGCTCAAAGAAGAGGGACATCCAAGTGAAACTATGCTTGTCAATTGGAAAGTTGAAGACTTCGTGGAATTAATCAGGCTCCCTCTCAAAGTATAGCTGCCAATACACAGTCCAAGATGAGAAATATTAGAGAAGGATAGTCACCAAACTCAGGTAATCCTCAATCCTCCATTGCTCCATAAGGTATTGGCATTAAAAATACAACTCTTAATATGTAGAGTCAATCCAAACCACCTTCCAAATCTACTCCAAAGACCGGTTGTAGAATTGACCCATGTGTAAGAGAAAAATATGCTAAGGAAGGGGTAGCAGAAGGATAGCTCATTTAATATCATTGAGCAAATGAAGAAGACAAATGAGAAAATTTCACTATGGGATTCACTGGCCATTCCAAATCCAGAGGGATCTGTTGGATACTACTATGGCCAATTGGTGAAGCTAAAATCAACCCCCCAGCTAGCAAGAGAAAGTGCTTAACAATACGGCTCAACCTGAGAGAAACCATGGAGAACAACGAGGTAAGAATCAAGCCTCCTCCATTCTATGTTTCATTAATCATTGGGGATAAATTGGTGTATAATTGCATGATTGATTCGTGCGCATGTAGTTCTGTAATTCCCAAACAAATAGCCGATCAACCAGGTCTTCAATACAAAGTCATCTCCAAAAGGGTGATGTAATTAGATGGGACAGCAGTGACAACTGTTGGATTCATCAAGGATCTAATCCTCACACTTATGCCTGCTGTCCTAATGTGATCAGTATTGCGAAACGTATAAGTCATAGACTTGCCATCACATTTTGCATTGTGTTTGTCTAGGGACTTCACTACCAAAATTGGATTTTATTTGTCTGCATGACTAGTCACATATGCTTTTTAGAACAAGGTATGGAGCAAAGGCCACAATCAGCTCGAGCCCATAGTAGATTACCACATTGAGTCTTATGTGCCTAGCCCAATCAATGCAAATTGTTCATCTTTTGATCAGGAGGACCTCCTAAACACTTATGAAGTGGATACCAAGGTGGGGTGTATCCCAGACTTGACTCTCGACGAATGGGAAAACAAAAGACATGCTTTTGACCCCTATAAGGAGTTGGAATAATGTGAGCAAGGATTCTACTTTGCTGCGCATGAGGAGAATCATCCTCTTCCTGACATCATTAAGTCAGAACACAAAGATGACAATGAAGTATGGAAATTGTTCTTTAATGGCTCGAGAAGTAGATAAGGAGCTAGAGGAGGAGCTATGATTGTGTCACCCCAAGGTATGAAATACTACTCATCTTTTCATTTCCAATTTTTCTTCAAATAATACAGCAGATAATATGAGGCTTTGGTTCATGGATTGCATTGGGCAAGAAGACAAGGAATCAAGAACTTATAAGTGTTTGGTGACAGTGAACTAGTTGCTAATCAAGTCAGAGGAAAAAATGTCATTCAAGAACAACCTGCTCAAGAGCTACAATAATAGGGTATGGGATCTCATTGAGGATTTCCAAGCCTTCAACATTGTGTCCATACCCAGGAAGGAGAATGAAGTTGTTGATAAGCTTGCAGCAGTTGGAGCAATATTTGATGTGGTTGACAGCATCAAGAGGGACAAAGGACATCCACATATCTATGTAATTGTCGAGGCCAAGCAATGCCGATAACAAGACATACCGGCGGTATTTGAGAATGATCTGCAGATCATCAATTTCTTGCAAGAGGAAGCTGAATTCTTAGCTAGGAATCAAAACAAATTAGAGCAACAATATGGAGATCAAGTAGTGCAACTGCATATAAACAAGCTTCCCAAAGGTTTGGTGACATTAGAATCTATCTTCAATCCTAATGATCAGTTTCGAAAAGAGAAGGCTAACATACAAATCAAAGGAGAAAATTCAGAGTCAATTATAGTTGGAAAAGGCAAAACACTTCAAATTGGCAAAGTGGCCACCAAGCAAGAAAGGTATGAATTCATGCAAATTTTCCAAGAGTTTCCAGATGTATTTGTTTGGAGCTATGATGACCTAAGAGGGTTCAATCCGAAGCTAGCACAACACACAATCGAACTAGATCCAGATGCTAAGCCCATCAGGAAAAAGTAGAGACCAATCAATCCACACATTGAACCTCTGATGAAGAAATAGCTAAACAAGATGATAGAGGCAAGTATTATATTTCTAATCAAACACTCAAGTTGGGTTGCAAACTTGGTCACAGTCAGAAAGAAGAATGGAGAGATTAGGTTGTGTGTAGACTTTCGAGACTTGAAACAGAGCATCTCTCAAAGACCACTACCCACTCCCCTCAATGGAGCAAATTTTACAAGTGGTGTCTAGATTAGAGAGATTCTCCCTCCTAGATGGCTACTTAGGGTATAACCAGATAATGGTGAAAGAAGATAATCAGTTCAAAACGTCTTTCACCACCAAATGGGGCACCTATGCCTATAGAAAAATGCCATTTGGATTGTCTAATGCCGGAGCCACCTTCCAAAGGGAAATGGATATGACATTTAAAGGGTTGATCAATAAGATAGTACTGATATATCTGGATGACATCACCATGTTCTCCAAAAATGCAGCAGATCACCTTTTTCACCTAATATAGGTATTTCAGAGATGTAGGAGATTCGGGGTATCATTGAACCCTAAAAAATGCATATTTTTGGCCCATGAGGGCAGCTTTAAGGCCATATTGTGTCAAAGGAGGGTTTGGAAATTGACCCAAAGAGGGTTGAAGCAATAAGAGCATTGTCATTACCAAGCCATAAGAAAGCTCTTCAAAGCTTCTTAGGAAAGATTAATTTTGTCCACAGGTTTGTACTAGACTTTGTTGCCCTTATCAAGCCAATAACGTTGATGTTGAAGAAGAGCTTGGAATTTAGGTGAACATCTGAAGGAAGAGAAAGATTTGATGTCATCAAAGAAGCTATATCACAAGCCCCAACTCTCGTGAATCTAGACTTCTCTAAGGACTTCATACTATATGCCTTTGGTGGCAATGACATAATTCATGCAATCTTAGTACAGCAGAACAAACAGGGTACAGAGTACTCAATTGCCTTCTTCAGCCAAGGTCTGGAAGATTATGATGTGAGATACTCTTTCATCGAAAAGCACATCCTTGTAGTGATCAAAGGGTTAAAGAAGTTTAAACATCTGGTTTCAAACAATAAAATCCAACTGTTAGTCTCCCATGCATGAGTTAAAGACTTCCTTCTCAGCAAGGATCTGAATGAAAAACGTGCAGGATGGATCACTCGTATCATGGAGTATGACATTGAGATCAAGGTTACTAAGTTGGTCCATGGGAAAGGATTGTGTGAACAACTAGCCTCGAGCCAACAAGATGAAGCAAGCGGTGAAAAAGAAGTTATTTATGTCCTGCATAATAGTCAAGAGGAAGAAAATAATCATGTGCCCACTCCTTGTTGGACTCATAACATTATCTACAAATGGGCCTATGCCCTCCGAAATGAGTAAGACAAAAAGGAGACATTTTAGACTATAGGCCATCCCATACATATTTATTTATAGCGTCTTCCTTCGAAGAGACATCAATGGTGTTCTGTTAAGATGTACTAGACAGATCGAGATAAGCAAGAGTGTTACAAGAGTTCCATGATGAAGTAGTTGGAGGCCACTTTGTTCCATGGGTGACAACACTCAAGATCATGAAGGTGGGTTATTATTGGCCCAGGTGTTTAGTGACTGTTATGCATGGATCAAAAAGTGCAAGAACTGTGCATTCTTTAGAGGCAAAGAAATTCTAAGCACTTCCATTGCACCCAATTTCAGTTGACCAGCCATTCATGCAATGGGGATTGGACTTCATTGGGGTCATCAATCCAAATTCAAGCCAAGGACACAAATGGATTCTAACAGCAACATACTATTTCACCAAGTGGACCGAGGCAGTGGCACTCAAAGAAGCTAATGAGTCTAGCATACTAGATTTCTATGAAGGGATAGTGACCAGATTTGGAGTGCCAGCCACCATTATATCGGACAATGCATTGGCATTCATAGGTTCCAAAATCACATAATGGGCTGTTAGGAATGGGATTTACTTGAGCACTTCATCAAACTATTACCCTCAAGGTAATGGCCAAGCTGAGTCCACAAACAAGAACCTACTAAGGATTGTCAGAAGAACTCTTGATGAAAATCAGAGAACTTGGCACACAAAACTCAAATCAGCCTTATGGGTTGATAGGACAACACCCAAGAGGTCTACAGTAGCTCTCCATTCAAACTTGTCTATGGGAAAGAGGCAGTGTTGCCTATATCACTTGAGTTGCTAGTATTGGAACTCATGAAGCAACTAGAGATGTCTGAGTTTGAACCGGAGGCCAGGTATGCAGAGCTGATGGAATTGGAAGAAACTAGAGAGCATGCACTTCAAACAATAAAGAAGGATTAGGTCTCAATCAAGAGATGCTTTGATAAGAAAGCAAAAACAAGGACTTTTCAAGAAGGAGACCTAGTTTTGAAATGGGATGCAGATCGGGAAAATCCAAGAAAACACTCCAAATTTGATGCCATCTGGAGTGGCCCTTACATGATCACAGAGTGCAAGAGTAGTAATGCCTTCCAGCTAGCTAAATTGGATGGCGAAAAATTACAGATCCCAGTGAACGGGATCCATCTCAAACATTTCTACTTGAATGGGAAGTTTCCACCCTATAAATATTAGCATAGGATTTTTATTTCCCTAAGTGCATATGCACGTTATTTTGTTGTAGTGTAGTTTTTGTTTCCCTAAGTGTTGTGGCACATGTTCTTTGTTACTCCAGGTTACATCGTTACACACCCAATATGCCTCCAAGTGGACATGCTATCCCTTTCAATATTCACAATAGGGAAACTCATAGTTACCTGTAATAGTTTCCATCTTCAAAAGAAAACAAATGCAGAGCAACTAAAAGTTGTCTTCGAAATAGTCCATTCAAGGACATGCGAAAGCCCAGTCGAATCAATTTTCTACTCTCAGAAACCATTGTCTTGAGTTTTCTTATGAAAATTGAGACTGTAGATGGTCGGGCTCATGGATCAGAGGTAGGATTAGTACCAGGCCATCATTCTCGACTCCATGCCCAATGGACATAACAAGGCAACTGGTCCTCTCATCTAGCAGGCAGATACCCCTGTGAGTCACCAAAATTGCTATCCATATTTTGCCCCACGGTAAAATATTGGATCAGCCACAACCCCACATAGAAATAACCAGAGAAATCATGTTTGAATCCTACAAATAGGTTACAGGGGGACTCTACAATGGAGTGGTGGCACCTACGAAAGACCAAACAACCCTACGTAGGAGAAATTCAAAACACAGATCTTTCGAGTGAATCATGTGCCTTAAATCAATTAGAAAAATTACAAGTAGGCTCGAAAATGGAATAACAAGGTATGGGAAGGGAATACAGTGTCAAAGAAGCCATAAGCTCAAAAGAGAAGGAATGGCGAAGGTTTGAAATCTTCGGGCTCTGAAACAGCTTCAATACGAGTCCAAAATCGACTATGGAGGAGACAGGCGACGCCGCTAAGTGTCCAAACAACGCATCTCCAAAGTCGGATCCAAAAAGGAGGCTCAAACAAGCGATAAGCCCCCACGTGTCCCGGGCCCAATACAAGGGTAGAGTCAAAGCTAAAAGTCAAAAGGCGGACAAGGCGGGCCTCAAAAATACTAAGTATAGAAGTACTAGCAGAAACCACCACACGTCAGCTTGGCACATCTCCAAAAGTTAATCAAAAAGTAGAGACTTAAATGAGCATGAGCTTGCCACATTTTATAGGGTCTAAAAAGGTAAGGGAGGCCATTGAAAATTCCAAAGAGTCACGAGAGGCTTCCACGTGTCAACCTGGCACTCCTTTAAAGGAAAATCCTGAGCGGGCTTTTAAGTGAGCGCGGAGCCTCCATGCACCCAATGTCATAAAGGGACAAGGTCAAGTTGAATAGTCAATGCATTAAGATAGGCCAGCAGAGGGTGCCACATGTCCGAACGGCACTAATTCAAGAGCAGAATTAAGGGGAGGTTTTCAAGCAAGCGATAGGCCGTTGCATGTCACCGATCGATATATGACCCCACCGAGTAAAATACTTAACCAAAAAACATAAGAAAATCTAGAAATTCATGGAGGAAACCACGTGTCAGTCCCGCGCCACTCCAATAGAAAAATATAGAGGCTATCCTCGGACATGTGCTAGCCCTCCACGTGTCCGGTTGGAAAGATCTTAGCCTTGTCTACACCATGAAGATCTAAAACTTTATGTTTGGAGAAGTTAGGTGGGAGAAAAATAGAGAAACATCTTTGGACCATTAATGCAGGATCTATTTCTGCCCCAACAACCAGATCAGATTCGATCTGATCACTGCTTCCTCCTTCGAGGCAATCAAACAAGAAATTGATGCGCTCAAGACAGATTTGGGGCAAATTTTGCATGAGGTATTGATGATAGTGGTTGAGTTTCGAACCTTTTTTTCCTGCTTCTCTCTCTTTCTTCCCTCTATGTTGAATCTATAAAAGTAGGGTCGGGACTCATTGTAAAGGGTTGGACATTCTTCTATTTTATAGGCTTCCCTTTTCCTCTAGCAAACGAATTCATGGAGTTTCAGACCTTCCATTAGATTGCAATACACTTTTTGCCTTTTGACCATTTTGTAAATGTATTGATCAAATCTACAAAGCAATAATACATGTTTGTGGCTGATTTTTGACCCTTTCTTGTCTTCATTGCTCTCATCCGGTCTTTCATTGCAATCTTTGGTTATTTGTGCTTGATTATTGTGTGCATTTTTTTGGTTTGTGCCTATCAACAAAAAAATTCATCATTCCTTCTGGTGTATCACTTGGTTAGCTTAGTTTTAATTTTTGTATTCCTTTCATCCTTGTCTCCTGGGCAATATTAGATTAGGTTTAGGAATCAATCCTTTACAAATTTCACGTATGCACCTAGACAAAGGAATAGGAACCAACCTTAATCTGGAGAGTTTTCCCATTTGCTAAGTCCCACACTTTTGGGAAAAACTCAATGTTATGTGAATCACATCAAATGAAAAGTTTGGAACACCAAATATGAGAGGTCATTTGGGGTGCTGTGATTTTGCACTAACAATTACAAGGGAAAAATTGAAGTTGTGTTCACTTTGGTTGGTCTTCATAGAAACTAGTGGAGGGTTGAGAAGCTTGCTCGTGAGGAAAACTAGTCTCCAAGTGGGAGATTATTAGGTTACTGGATCCTATTTTCATGTGTGAAAGTGTTGAGGAATGTACACTAAGAGTATTGTACACTTTACACATTGTCTCGCATGGAGGTTCGGGGCGAAAGCCCCGAGAAAATGTTTTTGGCCTTAAAACATGCCCGATATACCGGGAAATGTTCTTTTCTCATATGGGCGGGATTTTTGACACATAGGTTTATGGGACGGTTTTGGCCCATGGTTTTTATACCCATAGTTTTGTAAAATTGCTTAAGCAATTGTCTAATTATCTGGTTTTATGCATATGGTAGTTATAATATAACATTGCAGATGTGTTTTGAACTCAGGTGTGAATTCTTTAGATTTTGTTGAGCATAGCTCTAAACAGATCCGGGTATTGTATTGAGAGAGCGGTGGCTTGTAATAAAATCTGAGCAAGTGATTCTTGGTGGACATAGCCCAAATTGGGTGAACCATGTTAAATATTGTCTCTTTGTGTTGTGTTATTTTATTATGCACTTTTATTTGAGATCTATAATATTTTCTACATATTAGTTTCTACTGTTGTGATTTTGTGAGGGATTATTTCACATATTTTATCCCTTATTTCCTAACATCAACTTTAGCCATTGAAGGAATTCTTGAATTTGAATGTCGAGGGACACATTTTCTTTGGTGTCTACATCTCAAATCAAGAAAGACACTTCTCAAGGATTCTATGATCCATTATGAGAGTGTATGCAATGAAGCCTTCACTTCACTCGCCTTGATTCAAGAATTCATAGCTGAGATCCCTTGTGATCTTGTAAATGAGCAAAATCAAAGGTATTCATCAAAACATGTGGAAGAGCAATTTTCACAATTGTTTAAGGACATGTATACTCCCGCCATCAATTTCTCTTCAGCTTCAATGGAATGTTGCATCAAATTAAAGAACTTGTTTGAGAATGCTCAATCAAAGATGGTCAATCTAAATGATATGCCAGGTAGGATCTTGGAATTATAGGTATTTTATGAGGCTATTCTTCAACCAAATGAGCCTCCCAAGGAGGAAAAATGTTTGAAACATTGGGAAGGTTCAGATCCTTTCAATTGGCAAAAGCGGCGGATCCTAATTTCACCGATGGGACAAGGAGATAGTTTTCTTGGTATCTAACGAAGTGGGAGAGTCCATTTCTCATATATTTGAGATAGGCAGACCCCATTTCAATGGATAAGGCACTAGTTATTGTCATATGTTTTAAAAGTGGAATTTAAAAAGGGATGTTGTTATTGAGCTTACTTTTTGAAAACTATGGATAACTTAAGTGGTTTCTATTTTTAGTTGTTTTTAATAAAGTTGGTTGAAAAATTCAAAGTCACTTAAGTGCCCTATTTAATGTTCATGTAAAACCCTAACTACTTTGTAACCAACTTTTGGGTTATAAAAGGAATTCAGGGGCTCATTTGTAAGGGTGACTTTGAGAGAGGAGAAGAAAATACTTTTGTATGCAAGCTTTACTTCAAAGAAAGAAACTTTGTGTTCTTTTGAGAAGACATTTTGGAGTTAATGAAATATGAACTTTGTGTCTCATTCATTGTCTCTTATAGCATTTGATGTTCTTATGTTCATTAGATGTTAGTGTTTGAATCTTGCATGCAAATATTATCTTGGATCTTATTATCAACACTACTAATATGTTGTTCTAGTTCACAGTGATCAAGCTCTGATTATTTACTTGCTCATGTGTGTTCCCTTTTACTCATTTCTTTTTAGCTGATGTAAACTCTGTTTTATTTGTGTTAGTTATTTATTGTTCTTCTCCATGCAATATTAGGCTCTGCTTTTACCTAATTCTTACATGTTCCTTCCATTCATTCCTTTCCTTCATTCCATTCCATCTCCCTCATTCAATTTTATTTCTATTGATTCTCCAAAACACCCCCCACATATAATTTTGAATAAATACAGTTTTGGTTTTCAAGAAAGGAAGCATCGCCTTCATTGAGGAGGGATTTCATTCCCACACTATTACATGTCATTTGTATGTGTGCAAATCCACATGCTAACACATTTTTAAGGAGGTATACAAACCTATGTGTAGACACAAAATCAGGCACATACTACTATTTTACTATACCACCAAGCATGTTGTTTTATGTATAGATCTTGAGTAAGAAAAGTATTCACTGGTGACACGTTGTCTAGTCCATCTGTTTGTTTTGATTGTTCCTATTGTTTCATCTCTTACCTCGCTTAGTTATGCACCCATTCTTGGTCAAGTCAAAGGGACCCCTGTTTTTCAAGATTCTCACATTTTTAATCGGTTGTCTCTCAAGACACTAGCGCCTGAGGTACTCTTGTCCTCTTTGTTTTTATTTACATTTTTTACATTTGAGGTCGGCTTTTTCAGTTTTCTTACTCCTATCACGATGTCTTATTCAGCATGTCATGTCACTAGTGTTGAAGTTCGAGCAAGAGATCCCTATATAAACACAACATACATATTGTTATAATGGAGGGAAATTTCTATCAAGGGATATCTATATACATACTCAAAGGGACTGCATTTTGGGCTTATTATTCTGCATACACACTGGATAAAAAGGGGTAGTTCATTTTTCCATCCAAAAATTTGTATTCTATCTAGCTACATCTTGTTATCTTGGCATCTCCGACGTAAGGGAAACCTAGGAGTACTATTGCACACACAAACACATATAACTACATGGGGTCTGAGATGTAGTGCAACACTCGGTCATAAGTTCACTTTGTTGATAGCCAAGGATAGTCTGACCTCCCATTTTGCATCTTTCTTTTTAAGGATTTGATGTAGTTTGGGGTTTTCATAGGAGACTATTTGTGTTACAGTTTACAGTACCTCAAAGAATCTAAGTTTGATATATTGGTGATCATCGGTGAATAAGTGCAAAACCCTAGTGACACTAAAGAAATTAAGTTCGATATTTTCTGCAGACTCCAACACCCATGAGAGGTCTCTAACGCCCTCACCCTTCCTGACACCGGTGTCCCGGCCATTCTGTGAGCTACAAATTTATTATTGAGCTTTCCTTGTACTTTGCACAACATTTTCATCAGTCCTTTCAAGCCGACACACTTCGGGATATTTGAAAATCGATAAGTATCTCACCTTTCACATTTTCTTACATAGTCACATTTATAAAAGCATGAAATCATTTGTATCTTGTTGAATATCATTGTAGCAATTTTTAAAATCATATTTTTAATAAAATATCCATATTTTATTAAATCATTTTGGTGAACCCATATATTAGAACTCTTTTCCCTAGGATCCACTAAACCCTAATGGAAAAAAGTGGATCTTCTTCTCCTAGGAAAGTTATATATCATGAAAGTGTTAACCCTATTTATGATGAGGTTATCGAAGCTAAACTTAGCGCTCTCTATCAGCAACCCTTGCGTTGTTAATAATACTCAAAGAACACTTTTTGCCAACAAAGGCAACATTCCTACTAGTTTTTCCCATTCTTCTTTCAACATTGTTTCTAAAGAAAACATTTCTAGTTGTACTCCTTGTTACTACATAGGCACTAAGACTACTCCACCTTCTTTTATTTCTACTAAAACTCTCGATGATGTTGTTATTGATTATACATTTGGTTTTTATAGTGATACTATAGAAAAAATCATGATACTAGTCAGGATGATTGTAAAGTTGTATCTCATACTTTTTCCATTTCTGAAAATGATTCTAATGATTGTAAAGATACATCTCATGATAGTTCTTCTCCTACTTCATTATATGTTGATGATATTCTTGATGAAATACTTTTATGTGAAACTTTATCTGATATTGATGATATTTCTGAGCATGAACATGTTAGTAATGATTCTACTTCATTTGAGACCGATGAATGTGAATTTTCCACTCGATTTCATATACTTCGAGGTTGTTTCTAATAATATCCATGATCATTTTTCCATTCCTACTAGCTCAATTATTATGCTTTCTTCCCGATATTTCTTATTCATCTCAACCTCTTTCTTCTTCCTCTCTTGATGACACTCATGTTGATTCTTCTATTCCTCCTAGCATACCTCCTCTTATTTCATCTACATCTACATCTAGTGTGCCCATAGTGTCTTCGTCTTCCACTTCGGCTTCTCACATTCCTATGATCACTCATAATGGCAAGCTTCAACCTCTCAATGTGCCTCTTACATCTTCTATGGTTCCTCCACATGACATTTTATCACTCATGCATGTTGTTGGTCAGTTGCAATCTCAAGTTCAATCTCTCACTCTTGAAATCAAAGCCTACTATGCTTCTATCGATAATAATTCTCTTCATGGAAATCCTATTCCAAAGAAAATTCATAATTCAACATTTCCTAAGGATTTCATCATGCCTACATTTTCATGTTTTGACAGCATTGGCAATCCATATCTACATCTTAAGCATTACCGTCTAGTTATGGCTTCTTACTCAAATGATCAATTATTTCTAAAAGCCTTTCATCATAGTCTAGTTGATGAAGCTCTTCAATGGTACACTCATTTACCTTTTGGATCTATTAGTACATTTTGTGAAATGGAAGATTTTTTTCTTCGATGCTTTATACTCAACAATGGTCCTCGCGTCACACATGATCATTTACCTAGCTTGCATCAAGGTAAAACATAATCTATTTAGGACTACATCTTACGCTTCAATGTTTGCATGCATCAACTAGTATTTCATCTTTTATCGTGGCAGTGTGCTTGCCCCGCTATCAACCAAGATTTCATCCTATTGATTCAAAAAGCAATATTACCATTGCCATCATGGCTAGGTGTTTTCCCTCTACTCCTCCAACTGTTAGTGCACCCACTACATCTATAACAATTAGAAACAATAGCACCCATCGGTGCACTTCCCATCATGAACTATATGCCTTGGTATATCCTGGGTCATCCACTTGTATGAACTATAGGTGGAGATGAATGAAGAAACAAGTATAACGCGAGGTAAGCAGAGGCCATGGGAACTACCAAGGGAAGGCACAGTGGTGAGGTACTCAAGTGCATGGAGGTGCGCTGAAGAGAAGTCCATGGCTAGAAGGTAGGAAGGCACACTAGAAGGTTATAGCTTGGGCATGAAGATGTACCACGTGGAAAGAACAAAAATGGTTGATTAATGAGAGGATTGTTGGTAGGAGGAGTAATAAATGTACTAACTTTTTGAAAATCTATATAAGGATGGGATGCAAGTTCATTTTTACCATTGCAATTGAGAGAATTTGAAAAGAGCTAAGTGCAAATGAGCTGAACAATCGTGTTGAGGTGTGAAGAGTGTGAAACTAGATGTGGAGAGAAGATTTGTGCACAGGAGAAGCTTGTGTTCCCATAGGTGAAGGGTTTGAGTGAAGTAGACGCATTATGAAGGAGCTAGGGCATGTAATTTCCACTAGGGCATAGAGATTCAAACTAGGGTTTTAAATTGCTTGTTACAGAGGGTAGAAAGGAGAAATTTTCAAATGGCGCCAAAGAAATCACCTGCAATAGGAGTAAAAGGGAAGAAGAAGGTCGAAGTGGAAGAAGAAATTGCTCCCGAGAGTAATTTCTCAGAAATACAGTATCTAGAGGGCGTGATTGTGGGACAAGAATGGGATTCCCACATCTATAAATGTAAAATCAGTGATTACAACCATCGTACATTGGATAATAAGAAGGAGCTAGATGCGTTGTTGAGCACAAAAATGAACAAACACACATCGAAGACATGTCAGTGTACGATGATGCTAGTGAGAAGTTACTAAAGCAGATTGGAGTCTACCAGTTGTATGAGCTGCCATAATTTGGAAAGTATGAACCATTGTATCGATGGTTGATGAGAAGAGTCCATGAGGACTTCTTCTACTTCACCTGGATGGAGGGTTAGAATCACAACCGCCTTGATTTCAACAGTGATAGGACTAAGGGCCTTAGGAGAAGATCTAGAGAGTGACTTAACAGATAAGGAAGTGATCCTAGAGACAAGGAAGGAGATAGGATATACCAAGGGTCTGCGGAATGGACATTGACAAATTGAAGAAGTACCCAGTAGTACAGACAGTTGCCCATCTTGTAACAAATTTGAATGACCAAGAAAGGTGGTCGCAAGTGAATACAATGTGGCTGCATGTTACAAGGAAGATGTCTCAAGGAGTGATCTACAATCTCGCGGATCACATAGCAAAGACAATCGTTGAAGAAGCACGTATAGGTGATAGAATTAGTTTTGGCACTATTTTATTGTCTTTGGTGTTTATGGAGATTGGAGTGCCCGATGGGCCAAAGGAGAAGATTTGGGAGTACCCCATGGAAAATAAATCTCTGGCAGAAAGATTTAATAAATATTTATGTGAAGGGACCATGAGTGGGCCATTTAAGTAGAGGGTGGAGATGTGGTATGACAGGCTCCATGCGGCATTTGAAGAAGAGTGGCGCATACCCAAGGAGTTACCTTTGGTGGTGGGTAAGGCAATACAGTTTGTAGTCTACCAAAGATTTTTACATCACGCAATTTGCGATGAAGGATGGAGCTTGGAGACCTTAGTGCAAAATACCATATGCCTTCACAACACACTACTTTTAAGCATCAATTCACCAATTCACAGCATGCTGCAACCTAATCTTCATCATAGACAAGGTAGATTGTGATTATCACACTCTGATAAAATCATATGTATATCCAGGATGGAATGCCTACATTAAGAGGCTTATCTCAGATAAGCCAGTAAGCTTGGCCGTTAGAGATGTTGGAGTAGCACTTGTATATATTCATCTTAATCCCAAGCTGGAGACCAAAAAATACGTGAAAATGAATTTGTGCTTCCATGGCCACCTAAGGGCAAGCATACAATAGAAAATGTGCCAACCCCACACTGCAGAGACCATAGTGGTAGATGAAGAGGAAGAGGAACAAGAAGATAGTGGTGGCCTGAGCATAGAGGAAGAAGACAACCTACAGACAAGGTAGGAATTGAGTGCACAACTACACCACCTCAAGGGAAAGAAGGAGATGATGAGGACCGGATGTAGTACAAGGAGAGAATTGCTTCAAAAGGGTATTCAGGAGAACAAGAACCCAAGGTGTTACTCCACAATCAGTGTGTAGATCACCATGACTCTCTCCACGAAGGAGAGCCAACTGAGAAGAGAAGAAGGAAGTTGAATTTGAATGAGGACATGGAATATTTTGATGAGATCATGCCTAATCTCCTACACCTCCAGATTACGTGGAAGATCCAAAGGACGAAGAAATGAAGGATGGAGAAGAAGGAGAAAAGGAGGCAGATGAGACAACACAAGAGATCGCTCAGTGTGTGTAGCATAACAAGCTCTAAATCGTAATGCTCAAGTTCCTAAGGGGTCAAGATCGAAGAGGACAAGTGGGGAGTATATTGCACCGGTCATGGGCTACATTGAGGACACAAGTAAAATTTTCTGTGCACGTTTCCAAATCACGATGGGCCTTAAAGAATTGTATGGATGGGAGCTAATGGATGAGGATATGGCCATCGTGCGCACAAGGAAGAAGTTGTCTTGGTCAATACAGACACATATGGATGAACCAGACTTCGACGTATGTGAAGAGTCCTATGTATCAAGGAGATTGAAGAAGGCACCTCGGCCGCTACACATAACAGTAAAGCCTATTGCTATGTTAGACGAACAAGTAAGTAATGCCTTGGTGAAGGTATCAACAGAGGTGGCAAGGAGGAATGTGGATAAGGCTGCAACTATTAGGGTGCTGAAAGAGGATATTAAGGCCAAAGATGTAGAGATAGTGTGCCTATGACAAGAGAAGGACTTGGCACAGAAGAAGAACATTGTTTTCATCAGCATGGCAGAGGAGATTAGAGACAATGTCCTAAAGCAAGACCACATTTGGAGTCCAAGGTACCAGAAAATTCCTTCTGGCAATGCATTATGTACAAACCTTGGTGGATTTTGTGCTTGAGGATGGACCTATGTGCATGCCATCACCAAAGAATCTTGAGCAGGAAGCAGAGCGAGCAAAATGCTTCGGTGATGAGGAAGATTGCATCTTATGAGGAATTGCTCCAAAGCTTACAGAGGAGCTGAGAAAAGTAAACCAGGCATTGAACATTTGCATAACTCTAGAGGTGTTCATCGTGGTAAGGACCATGGTATAGGACAATGAAGTCCTAAAATTGATGAAGGATGACACACTAGGTTAGGCGGAGAGGTTGGCATTGGTAAAACAAAAGTGCGAGGCCCTTGCAGCAACACAGGAACCCCATAAGGAAAGGTTAGATGAGTTGGGGAAGGTTATAGCATAGAAGATGGACCTGCTAGAGGGAAGAATGTCTACAATGTCCAACGTTGTTATGGTTTTGCATAATGAAAAGGGGGACATTGCCCAAGATGAGCTGCATGCAGCTATCATAGATATTCTAGAAAAAGCAGATGCCACATTGAGTGAATGATGACATTAGAGGCCAAAATAAAGGAAGAATATCTCGAACTCATTCTTCCAGATTGAAGCAAAGGATACTTTATAAGTAAATCATTCTTTTGTATAGAAAATTCTTTGTTATCTTCCATTTATAGTATTTCTCGTTCTTTGAGCATTCAAAAGGTAACCATTTTCGGGGTGGCAATGCAATTAGTGTGAGCTAATATTGAATGCATAATGTATAACACTTATCGAAGGCATGCGTAAGATTCACATAGAAGAGCAGAGTGCGTTCAAGGCACAATAAGATCAAGGGAATCGTGTGAGGAGGACAGAGATAGATTCGGACTTAGCTATTTTCATGATGATGATCTATTTTTGGAAGATGGCGTGTGGAGCACACAAACGGGATGAAGCTATTTTTTTTTAAGAGCGGCTATGGAGCGCTTTACATGGATGCGGACTAAAGATAGAATTGTGACTGATATTTAACTAGGAGAAATATTTTGTTAGTGTACTTGCATGTGTGGTTGTAATTGTAAAGGCACATGGTTATTTTCAGCATGCGACCTATTTTTAGGATTAGATAAGAAGTGAAGAGCAAGTCCCCACCCTTATAAATATGTATTGAATAGCATAACGATAGAGATAGTAGGTAAGAACTGGATTACTGTGAGATCATGTTGTCATATCTCATTGCGTGCATGAGTACATGATGTTATTATTGTTATTGTGTTTTTATATAATGGAATGTATTAGCTAAATCAGAGTGTTAATTCTAGTATAATTCGATCTTACATACTTGATTTCATCATGGCTATCATTTAAATATGTTATTCTCTAGAACTAGATCTATACATGCACTGTAGAATGTTGTATTAATGATGGATCTAAATGCTTTAAGTCTTCATCATGCTAACATCCTGCAACAACAACCCTAAAGAGGGGCCTAGAACCTTTGCGTGCTTCGAGTGAGCGCTTGGTCTAGGGCCGAGTGATGTGCCAACACACCCGGGATTTTTCTAGTAGATTCTCGGTTGCATCACTCACACCCATACATATGGCTCTGGGGGAAGATCTTGAGCCATACCAAACATACGCAATACATGTTATGCCCGAAATAGCTCAATCACTCTAGGAAACCGATCCTCTAACCACATAGTACAATAGATACATCATATCTCTACTCCATCCTCTACCACCCTCCATAGGCTTGATATGGCCTCCATATAATGGCCCCTTCCCCATACGATCAAGCATGGATCTATAGGTAGTAGTATCTAATCTCCTTCTCCACATACATGTCTACCTCACTACAAATATCTCAGGCCTCACCCAATCGACTTATGGCCCACTAAGTGGCCTCAATATTACAATGTGCTCATAATCCCATACATGTAATAATGTGGTGGCTCCAAGTCCACCCCCATGGTCCTCCTGCGTGAACCTATATAAGTCCCTATACAAATGCACCAATACACATCACACCCATGCATACCTCGTACCATCCTCCTCTATACATCAACAGATATCATGTATCTTATACAAGATTCCAACACCTCCACCCTCTACTACCACCGAAAAGTAATCACAACCGCAATGAACTTCCACAACCACGGAACACCTACTCGAGTATGGAATCCAAGCTAATGTGCATCTCGGTCTATACATGTGTCCCTATAAAATATCACCTAGTTGCTCTCTCATATACCTCTAAGCATCCTCTACTGCCATCACTTGAACTCTCTCACCCACAACTCGGTAGCTATAATATGAAATATACATCCTCCAGGGTCATGGTCACCTCCCCGGTAGGTAGCCAAAAAGTACAAGTGTCTACATGGAATCTCGCACACAAAGCAGTAATCATTGGCGTATTCTAGGGTATCATTATCTATCAAAAGTGCACCTGGTTGAGGGATAACATAAGGGTTTATAATCTTGCTCTTCCCTCACTTCTGTAGATACAATGGAAACACCTCAGGGTTAGTGGGTATCCCTATGTTGAGGTGAGTCTCGAGATTACAAGGTTGGTTCCTTATTGATGTATCCTAAACTAATTTTTTGAGGTTTTAAGGGTAAAATATGGTTGTAACTGAAATTTAAATGGGGTGATACACCAAAATGATTGAGGGATTTGACTGAGTACATGCACAATATATGAGAACAAATTACAAAAGCACGAACCAATGGGTTTCAGCTAAATCCTAAGGCAAAACACTTATGTGTTGAGGGATAAATCACAACAACATAGAAAGCTAACATGCACACTAATACTATGCAGAAAACACCAAATTTGCAGACAAGGTAAGATAATTAATTTAGGGAATTAACATTCACAAGAGCTAATAGAAAGATACACACCACTGCAAATAATTGGAAAGGCAATAACTGGTTCTCATTCAAGGGAAAACTGGCAAAACATTGCTTCAAAGACTCCTACATCCAAAATTCCTCCTTTGTGTTTTGCCAATGCACACAATATATAGCAAAAATAATTCACCCAACCCTCCTAAAAATAGGTTGCAATATGAACTCACCCATGCATGCTAATTTTAGCCTTTATCATGAATAAATAAAGGAATAAAATAAACATGTTGTTTACAATGAGGCAATAATAGCCTTAGTTCCAAAAATACACTTTAGTCAAAGTGCAGTTGACTGCTTTAATTTTGAAATAATAAATAAACTTGGGTGAATATTTTAGCTAATAATATCCTTTGCTTGATGTGCAAGTCTTCTCAATGTGCATGCAACTTCTTCTTTGTCTTGTAGTTGATGATTAAATAATCATATTTTATCCTCTTGCATGGTCCATGTACCTTTGCAAAGAATATGGTAATAACATGTTGATGTTGACATATTTGTCTTCTTGTGATAACATGCAAAAATTCCACCCGTGCAAGTAAAAATAATGCCCTTTATTTCCAATGCTTTGTAAAATAATTCACTTTTCCCCTGTGGGGACCACCTTCCCATGTGCACATGCTAGAAAAATATATCTTCCTTTCCTTTATACAAGGTAAAATTATCAAAGTTTAAGGTAAGGAAAACATGTTTCACTTGGCCCATTATCGGCCCCTCATTTGATTCACACATGGGCATGCATTACTATTAGTCTTGGCTAATAATCATTTGATTATTAGACCCACCTTGATATCACATGGCACATATTTCCTTTGATAAGACATCAACTAAGGTCGATTGCAATAATAATGTTTCTTTTACATGGTTTCGAGCCCCTTTGATTTTGACCTTTGGCATATATTATTGATTATAATAATCAAAACCCTTACTTATGTGGTTGGCCCCCTACTTTTGACTAATCAATACACCTATGATAGGTGTCAAGATTTTTCATAGTCTATGGAATTAATCATTATCTTTTGGACCTTAGTAAGGTCAATACAATGAAAAATAAATAATTGGGGTTATCCCCCATTCCACGATGATCCGACCCTTCCATTGTAAGTGACCACACTGTGGTTTGCATAAAATTTAGTGACTTGATTGTGTCTAGATTTATGTCCCCTTTCTAATCTCCATCATTGATCTGTGAACTGTGGTGACCTAGTGGTTGAGTGTTGGGTTTTGAAATGGACAGTTTGATCATGTACTTGCAACTTTGAACCATCGATCGCTAACTCGTAATGAGTTAGGTTGAGTAAAAAAATCGTCAAGCTTATCATTTTTTCATTTCGACTTGCTCTCCCAAGCAGTGAAGCCCTGTCAAAATTTCTTTAGATCACCATTAATGATCTTTTCAAGCTCGAATTGTGAATCTCTTAGCCTATGTGAGGCTCTACGAGTGTGAAAATTTATTTTTCTGTCATTTTTGGACTGCTCGAGCTCTGATTTGGGGTTTTCCCCAATCTATAATCTTTTGGTCGCCATTCTTAGAGTTTTGGAGCTCTTTGTAACTCCTTCGAGGATGATTCGTGGCCATTTATTTTTCTTCTTTGTTGTGGTCATTTGGTCACCATTTTTTAATGTGGAGGTGAGCTTTACTTTGAAACTATTTTTTGAACTTTGGAAATCATTATTTTCTGATCATTTTCTCGAAATGAAGTTTTGAGTTGCCCATTTTTGCGCAAGTGCAAAAATTGTCAACAATATCTCCTTGAATCTCGTTATGTACTCGCATGCCAAAGATGATCTAGTATATCCCACTCTACGTCAGAGAGGCCTAATCCCAACAACGTACTCAAGTGTCAACCTCCACAAAACTCTCTCGAATGGATATCCCTTTGCACAACACAAAAATCAACAACAATGCAATATTAAGACCTCATATGCACATAAAAAGACTATTTACAACATCAAAGCACATGCATCAAGTTTCACATTTATCACGTTTTGGGGTCAAAGAAGCCTCTTAGGTCACCAATGCCTAGATCTGGGCGCTAGTGTCCCGAAGGATGTTAGTGCCTTGTCCACTCTTGTCTAGGTCAGAAACACCTAGAAATTTAAAAACTCAAATTTCACAAAAAAAAACAAAAATGAGCTCATTTCAGCACATTTTTTGAAAATAATCACACTTACCAACTCTGTTGTCATGTGCGACACCATAATTACCACCACCATCTCGAATCAGCTCAATTTTTCTGCTCTAATTTGTGGCATCATCACAGGCTCAAAGCTCATGATCACACTCACTCAACGTTCAAATGAAGTCACTATTCACTCTTCACCATTACTATTTACAACACTTTTCTTGATACCTAATTTATTATAGTTATTATGCATGCTCATTTTCCAACTAATACATGCTACACGGTTTTTCTCATATTATAAGTTTCGCTACTCTTTTTTTTTTCTCATCTACACCATTTGGTTAAGAATTACTCCTACCACCATATTATACACATTCCATAACGTTATATTCCAATATGGCACATCTCTGAATTTGATATACACATAATTTTGTGACCTCGCCATCACATCATTACACATCTACTTTTGGCTTAGCATTCGTTCTTATTATCACTCGCCCATTCACCGAAAGGGGGCATACAATCAATATCACCCTATGATCCCTCTCACACTACTACACGATCATTTCACATTTCTAATTCATCATTATCAAAAATTCTCTCATACCACTTTCTAGTAATTCCCCCTAATGACCTAATGGGGCAACAAGCAAAAAATCTCTCCATGACTTTTCCATTGTATACATTTAATCTCAACACAATTTTATACTACTCAAATCAAATCAATCAATCGACACAACACAAAGCATTTTTTTACTCCTCTCAGATGACCTAACTTGGGAGTTACATCACTACTTTCCTAGATGACCTAACATGGGAAGTTACTCTATACTCTATCGCTTCCAAATGACCTAACATGGAATCCATCTAGCATCATATACATCATGAAACCTGTGGAGTGGGAGAAATGAGACGTCATTACCTTTCCTATATTGCTACTATATGGGTTATTCGCATTAGATCAAATGGATCAAAATGAACAAAATATGGTCTTTGTTTGTCTACAACAGCTAGATCTTTTGAGGATGTAGTCATAGTTGGAGGGTAAAACTATACCTCTCTCCTTAACAATCTTCCTCTGGCGGTAGGACGCCCAAATCCTTCATTTTTTCACACATACAAAATTAGGTTGGGAATTGATCACTCCATGCCCCGCCAAAATCTTCTTTAGCAAAAAATTTGAAATCTCCAAATCACTCGAAATAAAATCATCAATTTCTCCAAGTGTTCCTTACAATGGTTCACCATCTCTATTTACGCCACATGGATTGACATATTGATCCATGGTTTTCCATGCTATATGTTATCATATTCTATGCATACTTATGCAACAGGATTCTACAGACTTCTCACATGTATGTTCCTTACTTTCTTTACACTACTTGAATTTCATTCAAATAACATAAAGTGAGGAAAATGTAGACACAAAATCATGCACATGCTACTATTTTACTATACCGCTAAGTATGTTGTTTTATGCATGGATCTTGAGTAAGAAAAGTATTCACTAGTGACACATTGTCTAGTTCATTTGGTTGTTTTGATTGTTCCTATTGTTTCATCTCTCACCTCTCTCACTTTTGCACCCATTCCCAATCAAGTCACGAGATCCATGTCTATCGGTATTCTCACATTTGTCATCGATTGTCTCAGAAAACTAGTGCCCATGCACTCCTGTCTAACCTGGGTGTTCCTGTCCTCTTTGTTTTTGTTCACATTTTTTACACTTATGGTTCACCTTTTTAGTTTTCTTACTCTAATCATGATGTCCTAGTCAGCATGTCGTGTCACTAGTGTTGAAATTCAAGCAAGATATCCCTATATAAACATAACATACATATTATTATAATGGCGGGAAATTTCTATCAAGGGCTATCTCTCTACATACTCAAAGGGACTACATCTTGGGCTTATTATTCTGCATACAAACTACATAGAAAGGGGAAGTTTACTTTTCCATCCACACATTTGCATTCTATCGAGCTACATCTCGATATCTTGGTGTCACCGATGCAAGAGAAACCTAGGAGCACTATTTCACACATAAGCACATAGAACTACATGGGGTCTAAGATGTAGTGCAACACTCAATCGTAAGTTCACTTTGTTGACAGTCGAGGATAGTCTGACCTCCCATTTTACATCTTTATTTTGTAGGATTTGATGTAGTTTGGGGTTTTATAGGAGACTATTTGTGTTGCGCTTTTTACAGTACCTCGTGATCTAAGTGTGTCATACATGTAATCATTAGTGAATAAGTGTGAAACCCTAAAGCAACACCGAAGAAATCAAGTTTTAGGATTTTTGTAGACTTCAAAGCCCAAGAGAGGTCTCTAGCACACTAGGCACCCTCGCCCCTACCCAAGTGCCCATGTCCTAACCATTCTATGAGCTATAGAATTTTTACCGAGCATTCTCGACTACTGCACAACATTTTCATCACTGTCACAAAGCCAAACACATGTTGGGATAAGTGAAAATCATATAAGTATCTTACCTTTCACATTTGCTTACATAGTCACATTTATAAAAGTGTGAAATCATTTGTATCTTGTTGAATATCATTGTAGCGATTTCAAAATCATATTTTTAATAAAATAACCATATTTTATTAAATCACTACAATACCTAATTTGGAAACTAATTGTCCTATTTTCTCTTGTGATGAACACATTGATACATTTTTAAAGGGAAATTATTTTGATTCAGATGATTATGTGTTGAATTGTGGAGATTATTTACAACTTTCTAGTAATAAACTACATGTTGGTCTAGTAAGCTTGGAATCCATGTTTTCCCCTCATGACCGAAGATAGACATAAAACTACTTTTACTTCATGAAAAGGAACCTTTGTTTTCAATCATATTCCTTTTGCAATAATAAATTCAGAGCCATGTTTTGAATACTAATGCATATAGCTTTTGATGATTTGATTAGAGTTATAATTCAGGTTTATTTGGATGACCTGTGTATTATAGGAAAAGGAAAAAAACATTTGGACCACCTACAAGAAATCTTCATTCACTCATAAATACGGTATTTCACTAAATCCCCAAAAATCAATTTTCGGCATCATCAAGGTAAATTATTGGGTCATATTATTACACAAACCGGTATTTCTATTGACCCAGAAAGAGTAAAGGCTATTCAAGAATTGCATCCTCCCAAAAATGAGTTTGGTTTACATTCTTTCTTTGTAGAAATCAATTTTGTGCGTAAATTCATATCTGATTTTTTTAATAAAGATGCTCCATTACAGATTTTGCTCAAAAATAATCACGGTTGCTCATGGAACTCTCATGTTGATTATGTTTTTATTGATGTTGATAACATCATTGCTTCTACACTGTCGTGGCTAAACCTGACTTATCAAAACCTTTTTTCTATATTTAAATGCAAATAACAAGGCTATGGGTGTTGTAATAACTCAATATTTTGAAGCAAACAATGAGAATTCCATTGCTTATTTCAGTCAAAATTTAAAAGATGTTGAAATTAGGTATCCTTTAATTGAAAATTTTGTTTTCACATTAGTTTCATTCTTAGGAAAATATAAGTATTTGTTGATGGGGAATAATATTATCATTCATTCTAACATTCCGCTTTTGGCCATTTTTTCTTAAGCAACCAAAGATTGGTGGAAGGTTAGCCAAGTGGATTTTCAAAATCCAACAATTTGACTTGGAGTTAGAAACATGAAAAACTATCGAAGGTAATGAACTTGTTAAACATTTAGCTAAAAATGTTGACTCCAATATTAATGTGATCTTCCGAGTAGTTGATGATCTCTTGCATGTCATTCCTCATTTTCAAACCACGACAAGTAATGAGTTATCATCTAAATTCAATATAGGTTTCAACATGCATGAAAGGGATTGCTTATTATCTCAAGATGATTGGTATCATGATCTCATTTATTACTTTAAAAACTAATCATGTCCTGAAAACTTAGACAAAACATAGTGGAGAGCACTTCATTTTCAAGCTCTTAAGTTTTTCCTTTTAGAAAATATGTTGTTTTTCAAAACCGTGATGGCATTCTTTTAAGATGCTTGAAACATGACCAAACTTAACATGTGCTAAGAAGTTGTCATGAAGGTGTTTGTGGTGAACATTTTTCTACCAAAACAAATGCTCACAAAATATTACGTGTTGGTTATTATCGGCCTATTTTATTCAAAGATGCATACACATGGGTAAGGTTTTGTGCCCCTTGTCAAATGTTTCATAGTCCTCGAATGTTTACCAACCATGCTCTTGAATATTTTCATTCTAGAAAACCTTTTTCAAATGGAGAATTGATTTTATTTCTGACATTCATCCACCTTCTTTTGTTGGTCATAGACACATCTTAACAACTACTGATTACTTTACTAAATGGGCTGAAGCAATTGCTTTAAAAAGCTTTGTTGCTAGCGAAGTTGTTAAATTTTTCAAAAATCAAATTTTTTCACATTTTGGAGTACCTCAGAAATCATATCTGATAATGGTCCACAATTTATTTATGAGGAATACTTAGAATTTCTTATTAAATACTCCATATTAAGTCATGCATCAAAATATTACCCACAGGGTAATGGGCAAGTTGAATCCACAAATAAAAAATTGATCAACATCATGAAAAAACTAGTCAATGACAGCAAAATAAATTGGCATATTAAAATATTTGAAGCATTATGGGATGATAGGACCATCAAATCAGGTATTGAATTTTCACCTTTCATGTGTGCTTATGGATTTGAATCTACTATGCTTATTGAGTTACAAATATCTTCAAGACACACTAATTTAAATTTTGCATAGATGACTTAAGTGAGTTACAGTTCCATTTAGCTTTAGATAAAATGAGGGTCACTGCTTTGCAAAAATTGGAAAAGGTAAAAAAGAAGTTGAAAAAGTTGTTTGACAAAAAGGTCACAACAAAAAGTTTTAAGGTTGGGGATTTGGTTTTGTGTTGGGATAAAGCAAGAGATAATCCTGGAAAACATCACAAGTTTGATTCATTATGGTTAGGTCCTTATCAAGTTGCCTTGGTTTTGGGAAATAATGCTTTCCATTTGAGAGAGATTGATGGTGATTGGCTGCGCTTTATAGTAAATGGCCAACATTTGAAACATTTTTATAATTGAGTTCTTCAATTATATATTATGTATATATTTCATTTATTTTGTTGGTTTTTGGCTTGGATTTCTTTTTAGTTTGTTATTTTTCTTGTTTTGTTTTGTTTTGATAAGTTGTCATGATCTTTGAAAATTCCAATATGCTACATTTTGCAAGTATTTTGGATCAAGATGCGGGTGTTCATCAAACTACTCAGATGGTAAGATTCTTTGAAGCTTTAGTTAAGATGATTTATAGAATACATCAATTAGATTTTCGTGAATGGAATTTTTCTTGATATATTTGATGTAAAATAAGTCATACTTATTTTTTAAAATAATGAAGGCTAACTCTGTATTTAATCTTGTCCAATCCTCACTTTCTAATCTCTAGTATTTCCCTTTCTTCACTCATGATTAGCCGACTTTCATCTCTTTTTTATCTAAAATAATCACAAGGTCCGTGCAAATTGACTCAAGAAACAACGAACCTGCGTTGCACTCTTGATCATTTTAAAATTTAATCACTTTTTGATGCAGCCTAGTCTCTTGTCACAAGAAACCAGCCAACATGGTCACCAAGTGTTATTGATAAAATTTTAACACCCTCTTTTCAAAATAAGTCATAAATATTCCTATTACTTCTCATTTGTTATTGCATTCGTAATGAGTCTAACGAATGCCACTAGGTATTTAATGCATTATTTTATTTTTCTAACACTAAGTGGTTTCATGGCATTCTTTAATTTGTTGGTTATCATCATAAGATCGATATATATTTGTCATTTGTTTACCAATATGGATGATGAGTTGTTAACATGGAAATCAAATTTTGCTTCGTGATATCTTTGTTTGGTTTTCAAGCTCATATTTTGATATTCTTGACTTTCCCATTTTGGAAATGATTATTGGAGCTCGCAGTAGTCAAAATTGATATTTGAAAATTTTTTTCTTTTGTTGTAGCCAACTAATGGATTGAATTGTGTTTCCTAACTTTTCACTTCGAATATATTGTTTGCAAATGGAATAAGGATTTCAAAAGCGTAAGGTTAGGATCTCATTTTTTTAAAACTATATCCTAAATTTAGAGTTCTTATAGCTATGTTTAATATGATGGTTCGGTTTAATTTTGGATGGCATTCGATGGGTGGTTTAAGGTAAGTGGCAATATATCATGTCGAATGAGTTGGCATTTTAACCATAATATAAGCCTCTTTTTCTAAAGACCGCTTTCCGAGGTGTGAGCTGGCGAGAGCATAGTGTCAAAACTAGTGGTGGTGAGTTAATGAGCATTGAATGAGCCCGTATGAGCATTAATAAATGAGTTGATTTTGGATTTTGGGTCATTTGTTCAGTTTTGTATTGGAAAGAAGTTCGAGCTATGGGTTTTCCGATTCTGGGTGAATGTGTTTGTTTTGAGCTTTAGCCTTCGGTGTAAGCAAATATGTGGTAGGTATGAACTATTTTTCAATAGTTGTGTTTTCATTATCGAGTTGGTCTATATGCATGCAAAGTTAACACAACATTTTTCTCAGTTCATTTTTGATGTTTTTCCCATGTGAAGTTCTAAGCTCACCCGAGTTAATATATTTCATACCCATTTAGCTTTTTCAAATAATTTTACATACGATGGAATGAATATCACGTGCATGTTAAAATAGTGATTTCTTTGAGTTTTTGTTTAGACTTCAAAAACATGCAAGCATTCTTTTTCATGTTATTGTTGTTTTAAGTGGATGAAAATGTTTCATTTAAGGTCCAATTGTTCATTTTAAAGTGCAAACAAATTGGGTATTGGTTATTCTAAGCTTGTCAAATATGAATTATGTTTCATCATTTCTCCTTTTTGGTCAAGCAGAGGTGTATATTTGATTAAAAATGAATAAAATTTAGTTGTTTTGGAGATTTATTTGCTCATTGATGGATTTCATGGGTAATTGCTAATGTATAATAAATTTCGGGCTTTTATGGCTTCAATTTGGTTAGTCAATAAACTTCATCAAAGATTATACAATCTGTAATAAAAGACCTTGACAATGCATACATTCATTTAATATACTTAGTTGGTTGTTTTTAGAAATTAATGGTTAAGATTTAGGTATATAAAATTGTGATAGTTATATTCTATATTCAAGATTTGA
The DNA here is from genome assembly GCA_018340775.1 of Taxus wallichiana var. yunnanensis. Classification (NCBI taxonomy): domain Eukaryota; kingdom Viridiplantae; phylum Streptophyta; class Pinopsida; order Cupressales; family Taxaceae; genus Taxus; species Taxus wallichiana. Next base: position 992,821,881 of record CM031242.1, read on the forward strand.
TGGTAGTTATAAGTTGAATATAATAGAATATTTTTGGAGCAAGTATGTTGTTATCTACGCATGCATATTTTTAAAGGGTATCATTTTTCAAATCTTTGTATTTTGAGAGTTCAAAATTATACAAAAATCAATGGGTTTCAAAAAAGGAAAATGATATTTTGAAGATGGTTGTTTCTTGATTGTTTAAAATACTTTGTTGAAATGAAATCAAGGGTTTGAAGTAAGTTGTTCTACAAAATGTATATGTATGTTTCTTTGATTTAAAGAACTAATTGTTCTCATATGGATGATTGTTACTTGTTTTCTTTGATTTATATGTATATGAATCTATTTTTGGAAAGTTAATGATTCTTCATGCTAAATTTTTGGTAATTATCTCTCATTTTCAGTATTACCATCATGTTTGGATGGGATGGTTGGGGTTCTAGAATATTTGAGTCTCATCATTCATGGGGGCATAATAGTTTTCAAGGTCAATCACAATGGAAAAGGGGTTCACCTAGGGGTGGCCGAAGGGGAGCTAGTATGCTTCGAGGAGGATACCTTTTGTTAGACATGGCCCCACCAATGTTTCCATTCATTTTGATGCAAATGAACCATGCCTTCATGAAGTTCTTGTAAGTGATTGAATCTTATCCTCGCACCCAACCTTCCCATAGCATTAATAACCCTCCTTTACATAATGTTGAGCATGCACATGTTGATCATAACCCGTCTTCCTCTAACAGTTTGCTCAATATGCCCCATCCCATATACCTCCTCGTAATGTCTTACATGTTACTATCTCACCATCGTTACTTGGGAAAAACCAAGTTGTGCCTTCACATGACTCCCCATTACCCTCTAAGTGTGCTAGGTCCTCTTCCGCAGTGCCTAAGGTGACAAGTGTGGTAAAGAGAGTTAAGTTGGAGGTGGAGGAAGATTCTAGGATCATTACTTGCACTATTCTACCAATTGAACCATATGAATATGTCAAAATAACCATCAAGCAGGAACACCATTATTGGATTTGACTGGAGAGGATTGATTATGATGTTTTGGGATTGATGAACTTGATAAACATATTAATCATTTGCAAATACTTTATATTTTTGGATGGTGATTGGTAAACTTATGATGACACTTGTTATATTATATATGCATATAAGTGGGTGAATTTTGAGTTTAATTGTTGTTTAATGTTGATGGTGTATTTTTCTTTAAAAAAGGAGTGAATGCTTTATGGTTATGTTTTGTATTTATTTAATATATGGAGTATCTAGTGGGCCCATGTTTTAATGACTCGTGCCTCATTTAAATGTCTAAATGTGATATCTCTTAAAATTTACCCGAGTCCTTTGATTATAATCATACTTTATTATAAAGTATCACTTAATACATAAGTAATGACTTATTATAAAGTTATAACTTATTCACTTGAAATTATTCAAATAAAATCAATCGGTTATAACCGATTTTGTTCAAGAAGATATTATAAAAGGACTTGGAAGATACAATTTCAGGGGATGAGAAATCAAGTATTGCAGCTATTTTTAAGGTTATTTCATTCTGAATTATTTTTGTGCAATGTTTTTCTAAGGCAAGTGATCTTATAGGCATTGTGATGACATTGTTTTGAGGTTTGAGTATGAAAATCGAATGCAGCAGGTATATCTCAGATTTAATATTATTTTTCGATTATCTGATTTATTATTCTGCATTTTATCTAAACTGATTGCAAATATTTATCTGTCATATCCAGAGCAGGCCTTGATGATATATTCATTTCGATCTTGAAATAAATGCAAATTTTGTAGCCATGTTGGCCTTGATTTGAATCATGACCTTGTTAAGACATTGTTTTAGTGATCATTGTACTCTCTTTCATTAATGCAAAAAATTTCTCTTCATCATGTCTATTTCTATTTTCATCTTATCATTTGTGTAAATATGTTTATATGTTAATATCGTTTATTTTCTTTCTTTTTAGTTTTTTCTTGTGTTTTCATCTTCAAGATCATAATATCATTTGATGAATAATTACAAGGAAGAGGTTATAAATACATCACTTAAGATTTTCACCTTTTCAATTGGTTGCCTAACTAATAGGTTTCACTCTGTCAGATAAAGGTTGATAACACACTTTATACAAAAAAATAGTGTCATTTATGAGTGATTATCGTGCATATAAAGTCATAAAGCTTACGGAAAATCCCTTCTTCATTATAATTTATCTTTATGTGGTCTTGTTGTGTCTTTTTGGTATATATTTGTTTGTTCTTTTGTTAGAGTGTGTATATCCTTTTTGTTGTCAAGAAATAGAAACTTCCCAAATATTAGGTTGAATCATTATTGAACCTATGTTAAACTACCCATGCTTAAGCCAATTCTTGAGTACAACTACGATTAAACTGATAGGATTAAACCTCGACCATTTGTGTTAGGCCAAAGGGTTCTGTTATCCAATTTTACCCCTAAGAAAATTCAATAATGGGGACCTAAATAGACTTAGGCATCGATACAAGGCCTCACAAAGAAACCCGTGGTTACAAGAAGTTCGAGGTTTGAGGGGAGTACATTCAAATACAGGAATGAAAATCATATTAAGGAATTTTTTCCTCTTCTAGGTTTTTACCCTTAAGATAAATTTTAAAAATGATGAAACGTAAGCCCCTTAGGGCCCACACCCACCAAAATGAGCAAAATTGGAAGAAAAACATAACGATCCTCAAAATCTCTTGCATGCAGTCTTAATCGCCTCTAACATGAAGAAATTCACAAAATTCTAAAACATAGAATTCAAGGGTTAAAAATTACAATTTGGCCTAATTGAGTCCACCGAGCTAAAAATAGCTCACCGAGCTTGCTCAAAAAATGTCCATTGGAGGGGCGAGTTGGAGGAAAGCTCACCAAGTAGCTCGGAACGCTAGTCGGTGATCCAAGTTGCAATGGTGGAAGTTTGAGCCCTATGGAGGGGTCAGTGAGCTCTTGACACTTTCAAGAGCATCGGGGTTGGTGCAAAGTGGGCGAGCTCACAAGATTGGTGGGGTGGCACCAAGAAGTGACTCATCGATCGTGTTGGGGTCTGCATAGATGGTTGGCTCAACAAGATAGGCATCTGGGATGGGCCTACACAACAAACAAGTAAAGAGCCGTGAATGGGATTTAGGGCATGAGGAGAGAGCTCGGCCATGAGCTCAAGTGAACACACATTACAATTGGTTGTGGATGCAGAGGCCAAAGGTTTTCAATGAGTTTTAGGTAGGGATAGCTCGAACATGGGGTCGAGATAGGACTCTACGCACATGGCGGGTGAGACATTGAGCGAGTTCGAAGAGGTGTGGCTAGCTGGAAGGGTGTAGTCAGTGTAGAACTTGATAAAGAGGCGAGCCATCGGGGTTCAAATAAACGCCGACTGGCCGGGGATACAAAGTAGAAAGCTTGGGAGTTGAGAAATTTTGGGGGTCAAAAGAAGTTTGAAGTATGAAATTTTAGGACTCGAGGGTTCACCATTTCGGGATCATGGGGAGTAACTTTGGAGATTGGAGAGGTAAAGACTTTGAAGTGGCGAGATGGATATGTGGAAAGATGGTAGGTTCGAAAGTCCGAAAGGTGAGGTCAACGTGGTGAGTTGGTGGAATTTGGAGGTAATAGGTAGATGTATTTGGACACTATTTTTGAGGCTTGGAGAGCCTAATGTTCGAAGTGGTGTGGTTATAAACTCCGAACTCCGAAGTATATAAACTCAAATCTACTAGGTGTACGAACTCCAAAACACATTGGAGAAGCCATCGAGTTAGCTCGTGATAGTGAGGCAATAGATGGGCAATGTGTTAGACATCAAGCCCACATCGAGCTATGCGAGGAGTTGGCTTGTGTGACCAAATTACATTGAATATGGATCTCAGGTAGGTGAGATTATTGGCTTGGTGGGTGGAATTTAAAACTTAAGTGGCCCAATTTCAAATTTGCATAACTTTGGCATTTTTAGCCAATTTTTATGAAATTACACTCATTGGAAAGGATTTTTAAAGGAGAATTTAATGGAGGTGTAAAAATTCAAAGATTAGAGATTAGGTGAAGATTAAGCCATGTAAGCAACTTTATGCAAAATGATGATAACTTCCTTTGTACTCCATCATTTTTGGCAATTTTATAGTCATTGTAAAGCTATTTTCAAGATATATAGCATGGAATGATCAAAGATAAGCATTTAATGAATTTAGTGAGTGAAAAATCATGATGATTTTTAGGAACTAAGGCCATACCCAAGTGCTTCATGAAGTTCATTTTTCTTCAAACACAAGGCATATTACAATCATGAAGTTGCAAATCTTCCCAAAGAAATTCATAGGGGGTTTAATGATGATTTTTATGGATTTTGGAACATTTCGGACTTCCCCCTCTCTCTCTCTCTGTAATTCTTATTATATGAATTGTAAGGAGGGGCTCAGTAAAAAAGGTTGGATACTTTGCAATTTCCCCTCCCTTCTTTCTTGTCTATGAGAAATATGTGGAGTTCAAGCCTCCCATTGAACATTGTAATGCAATTTTTGTGCCTTTGGCCCCCATGTAATGTATTGTATCAAATTTTGGAGCAATAAAAAAATTGGATGATTCTCAACCCTCCTTTGTGTTTATTATATCTTATCTGATCTTTCATTGCAGTTAGAGGTTATTGTGCATTGTTTATTTGTTATTGCAAGATCTCAATGGGTTGTGTTTATTAGTAATTGGGTTTGCAATAGGTAGATTTGATCTGTGGTGCTATAAACCCTCCTCAAATTTATTTTTTTCATTTCCATACAGTGCAAGTTATTTAACACTCCTTCTTGGTGCATCACCTTCCCTTAGAGTAGGTTATTTTTATGCAATCCTTTTATCCTTGTCCCCTTGGAAAAACATTAGAGTAGGGTTAGATTTTGCAACTCTCTACACTTTGGAGTAGTTGGCACTAGGTTAGGATAGGAAGTCAGCCTTCTCTAGAGAGTTATCCCATTTCACAAAGTCCCACACTTTGGGATAGCTCCATGTTTGAAAAATCACACTAACTACCCAATCAATCAATTACAAGCATTCATGGGTGTTGTGATTTTGCCACAACATTTTTAGCACGCCCAATGGGATAGATGTCATTCCATAAGATTTGGAGGCACTTGTAAGAATTTTGGACTTCAAAATTACAGATTTCAAATTTTGGGGTTTTCACCATAGGGTCAGAGTTCCAAAATCAATTTTTGGAGGTTTTTCATGAGAAAACAAGTCCAAATTTCACCAAAAGATAGATCGGGGCCAAAGTTCAAAAGGGTATTCTTAGATTTCCAAATTTTTGATTTTGGAATTTCAGAGCTTTTGCACTTTTGAATTTCAAATTTTGAGATTTCGACCTTTTGGGGTTTTTACAATTTCAAACTTCAGATATTTTTTCATTTTCAAAATTTCAAATTTTTCCAAATTTTAGAATTCAAACATTTCAGATTTTGGAGGTTTTCAAGATTTTTGGAATTTTGAAACTCTTAAGATTTCAGACTTTCAGTTTTTAGGTTTCGAAATTTGGATGTTCAACTTTATTACACTATTTTCGGAATTTCAAGCGACTTCATGCATTGTAAGACAAGGTTTGACTTCTGAAAGTCAACATTCAGGCCCTTCAAAGTTGTTTTCGTTATTTTATCAAGATCGGGTGTGTGTCTTAGTAAAACCCTAGCCATTTGAGGCTCATTTCCTAACACATCTGGTTACTCTGGGGTTAAAACACAATGGTGTAGTAGCACAATTTGCTCAAGTACATGAGAATAATTTGAACTAGGTCTGAAACAAGAGAGGTAGGAATATTTGTGAACCTGCAATTATCTCTAGGCAGAGGAATGAGAGGAAGAATACCAGAGAGATCAACATCTCCACCTAAAAGGACCTTGTCTACACCTCCACCTAGTAGACCTTTCCTTCAATCAATCGTGGTTCTTAGTTTAATCGTAATGGATCATCAAGTGCCACCAAATCCCTTTTTCAACTTCACGGGTAGTAGTCCACTTGCCCTCAACACACAAAATCCAATTCCATGGTTGCAGCATTAAAAACATCCCCTACTTCACGGGAGAAAACCATACAACCCATATTGACCACATCCAAGACATTGCAAATGTTTGTGTAATCCACGAGATTAATGAAATAGATGTTGCAGTTAAGTTGTTAGCTTCCTCTTTAAAGGAAATACCTTTAAAGTAGTTTAGGATCTTAACAGAGGGGTCTATTAAAAATTGGGATCAATTGTGCACAACCCTCTATAGTCAGTTCAGAGAAAGGGCAGACAATTTATCTTTATTGGAACAATTGAAAACACTCAAGAGAACTCAAAATGAGTAGATGACATATTTTAATTTCCGGTTCCAAAATACATGGGATAGAATCCCAATGGTCGTGAGACCAGCTTGCCCAAGGTGCATTCCTCTACTTCTTAAAGGATCTAAATTCATACATAGCTATGATGATACATTCAATGGAGGAACAATGTTGTGAGGAGCCTACAACATAGCCATCAGGGTGGAGAACTGTTTGATTCAAGTGAAAAGCTTGCACCTAGGCCACTTATGCCTCTATATCCGGAAATGGGAAATCCTACAACTATTCAAACACCTAATTTGAATCCCATTCTAGCCCCTAGAAATTAGAGCAATAGTAAGCCTCCACTTCTTCTAGTACTTCCAAAGAACTTCAGGAGGTCATGAATAAACTACAAGAAGTATTGAAGGGGTAACAAGCTTTAGGGAATGAGGTAGTGACCATCAAGAAATAACAGGCTTAAAACTCAGAGACCATATAATCCTCAAGCTCAATCAAATAGGCCTTCATTTCAAACAAACAGACCTCGAACTCAAGCTACAAATCAAAATCAGAACCAAGGACAACCACAAGTTGCCAAGTCATTTTGACCATATAATCCAAATTTAGTTTTAACATTTAGGACCTTGGTTCCAACCCAAAACAATCTTGCACAGGAGTTTGTGTTTCCCATGCAATCTACCTCACAATCAAGCAACGTGTTTTAATGGTGCATTGAATCAGGCCTTGATGGTACAAATTATTGGTGTGTCCCAAGAACCAAGTGAGGAAGAAAATCAGCAAACAAATCACTGAGGCACCCCCAACTAAAACCACATTGTTAACCGGAAAATAGAAGACTTTTGTGGAGTTAATCAACCTCCTTTATAGGTGTGTAGTTGACACAAGATTAAAGAAGAGGAACATAGAAGAAGGAAACCATCTAATCTGATGTTTTCTCAACTCTCTCACCTTGCAAGGAGTTAGAAATGCAAAAGCGGCCCCAAACCCACAAATTCAACCCAAGTCACTGTTGCAATGGCAAGGATGTGCCCATTCAAGCTCCACAAAAGGTTATGCCAAGTAAGGGGAAACAAAAGGATAATCCATCCCCTTCAACATTATTGCTCAAATGAAGAATATGCATGTGAATGTTTCCATGTGGGAGTCACTATCAATCCCAGGACAACGAGATTTGTTACAAGCAACAAAGGATAATTGGTTCACCTAGAATGGATCATCCCAAAATCAGAAAAGGTCCTCACTAATATAGTGTAGCAAGAAGGAGGTTAACCAAGAAAAAACTTGAAGCCTCTATTGTTCTATGTGTCATTGATCATTAGGAACAACTTGGTACATAACTACATGATCAATTCAGGGGGAAACAGCTTCAAGAATGTCGAAGTAGATAATAGATCAATCGGGCCTAAATTATGAACTAGTCTTTAAAGGAGTGGTGCAACCGGACGAACGACAAAGGGGAATCATTGGGCTTATCAAAGGGTTAAGTCTTACACTGCATGCTTTTCCCATTGTCACTTTTTTGCAAGATGTGTATGTGATTCACTTGCCACCACTTTTTGCCCTATGTTTGTCAAGGGATTTCATGGCCAAAATTGGCGGTACCTATCACCGACCGGTCCCACATGCTCTTCTAACAATATATGGGGCCAAAGCCATAATGAGTTCAAGACCAATTGCAAAATTTCAAATGGAACCTCATGTGCCAAGTCCCATCAATGCCAATTGCTCAACCTTTGATCAGGAAGAGTGTTCAAACATTTTAAAAATAGGTACTAAAGTCGAGGGCATTCCAGATCTAATATTGGATGAATGGGAAAACAAAAGACACATTTTTATCCATATAAGGAAATCGAAGAAGTTGAATTGGGCATATATTTTCTGCATGAAGAGAATCCACTTCTCCTTAGCATCACCAAGCTAGAAGATAAGGATGATAACAAAGTATGACAGCTATTTTTTTATGGTTTAAGGAGTAGGAAAGGTGATGGAGGAGGTGCCATGTTGGTGTCTCTAAAAAACCTCAACTACTATTCAGCTTCCCATTTTTAGTTTACTTGTTCAAACAACATAGTTGAGTATGAAGCTCTAATTAGCAGACTTCACCGTGCTAGAAAAAGGGGTATAGAGAATTTTTAGGTATTCGGTGATAGTGAAATAGTTGTGAACCAAGTCAAAGAGTAGAATGCTGCCAAGAATGATCTCCTAAAAATCTATAAGAATTGTGTATGGGATATCATTAATGACTTTGAAGCATTCAACATTGAGTCCATACCTAGAAAGAAGAATGAGGTTGTGAATAGACTTGCAGCAATAGGGCAACATTTGATGTAGTTGATAGTATTAAAAGGGATAAAACACAACCCCATATCAAGGTAGTTGTGAGGCTACAGATTCTAGACAACAACATAAGCTAAAAGGTGTTTGAGAATGATCAACAGATCATTAATTTCCTATAGGAAGAAGTTGAATTCTCCACCAAGAACCAGGATAAATTAGAGAAACAATATGGGGACCAAGTGGTTCAATTGAGAATGAACAAGCTTCTAAAAGGCTTAGTGACATTGGAGTCAATTTTCAATCCCAATGACCAAACATTTAGGTCAAAGGGGAGAATTCAAAGCCCATTTCAGTTGGAGAGGGTAAAACACTCCAAATCAACAAAGCAAGTACTCAACAAGAGAGATCTAATTTCATACAACTTTTCCAAGAGTTCCCAGATGTCTTCACTTGGAGCTACGAATACTTGAAGGGCTTCAATCCAAAGTTGACACAACATATCTTTGTTGAATTGGATCTAAGCCTATCTCGGAAAAAGCAAAGACCAGTCAACCCTCATATCGATCCTCTCATGAAGAAAGAGATAAATAATTTGATAGAGGAAAGCATCATATTTCTAATCAAACACTCAAGTTGGGTTACAAATCTAGTACCAGATAGGAAAAGGAATGGGGAAATCAAGTTGTGCATGGACTTTCGAGACCTAAAAAGGGCTTCTCTCAAAGATCACTATCCGCTACCTTCTATGGAGAAAATCTCACATTTGGTAGCCGGTTTAGAAATATTCTCTCTCCTAGATGGGTAATTATGATACAACCAAATCATGGTGAAAGAAGAGGATCAGTTTAAAATGGCCTTCACCACCAAATGGGGCACCTATGCCTATAGGAAAATGCCATTCGGGTTGTCAAACGTTAGAGCTACATTCCAAAGGGATATGGACTTGACATTCAAGGGTTGATAAACAAGACATTTTTGTGTACTTAGATGACATCGCTTTGTTTTCCAAAAACATGTCAAGTCACCTTTTCCACCTCAGGCAAGTGTTCCAAAGATGCAGGAGATTTAGAGTGTCTTTGAATCCGAAGAAGTGTATATTCCTAGCTCACGAAGGCAAGCTCTTAGGCCACATTGTGTCTAAAGAGGGGTTGACAATAGATCGAAAGAGAGTTCAAGCCATTCGATCATTACCACTGCCAAGCCACACGAAGGCTCTCCAAATATTCTTAGGAGAATCAACTTTGTTCAAAGATTTGTACCATATTTTTCGCTCTCTTGCCAAGCCAATAACCATGATGTTGAAAAGAGAATGGTATTTAAGTGGACAAAGGGAGGGCAATGCAAGTTTTGAAGATATCAAGAATGCTATATCTCAAGCTCCAAATCTCATCAATCCATAATTTTCCAAATACTTCATGCTCTATGCCTTCGGTGGTTCAAAAACTATTTCTACCATTCAAAAGTGCGTAAAATAAAAAGGGATCCAAACAATTGGTTTACTTCTTTAGTCGGAGTTTTGAAGACTATGAAGTGAGGTACTCCTTCATCAAGAAACGTGCCATTGCGGTTATCGAAGTTTGAAAAATTCAAACACTTGGTCTCAAACAACAAGATCCCGCTAGTATCTCACGCGGGAGTCAAAGACTTTCTTCTAAATCATGGATTTGAATGAGAAAATGGCATGTGGGATCACCCATGTCATGGAATATGACATTGAAATTAAGGTCACTAAATTGGTCCGTGGAAAGGGATTGTGTGAACAATTGGCTTCCAATCAACAAAGTTGAAACAAGAAATTAAACAAAATTTGTTTTGGTATTACATGATAATCGTGAACAAACAGTGATAATGTGCCTATCCCTTATTGGACTCAAGACATGATACATTTCCTACAGACAGGTCTATGCCCTCCAGAAATGAGCAAATCAAAGAGGAGATATTTAAGACTCCAAGCCATCCAGTATGTGTGTATTGACGACGTATTGTTCAAGAAAGATATTAATGAAGTCCTATTAAGGTGCATTGGAACCATTCGAATTGAAAGGGTTCTACATGAGTTTCACGATGAAGAGGTAGGAGATCATTTTTCTCTGGGGTAATAGCTCTCAAGATAATGAAGGCGGGTTATTATTGATCCACAAGATTCAATCACTACTATACATGGATCGGGGATAATTTTAGTGGTGAATATTCGTAATATGGCGAATATTCCATTTTTTAAAAATTTGAAAAGGCAAATTTTTGGCGTGTGTCATGACCGCCCGCTAAAAATTACAGCTTAATTTTTTTAGCGGTCATCTTCGCCTACCCTTGAAATTATCTCCTATATAATCCTAGATTATTTTCCAGGTAGAACACTACTAGATCACTCATACCACCTAGGGGCATATGTATTATCAAGTACAATAAACACGTGAAAGGAGGGCAGAGGCTGCAGATGTGTGACAGGAGGACGGAGGCTACGACGACACGTGATAGAGAGTTTTTTGATGCATGACAGGGAGAGTTTATTGATGCGTGACAGGGAGTTTTTTTGACACGTGACATTTTGTTGATGTGCGACAGAGTGCAAAGGAAGTAAACGCGTGGCAGAGAGTTTGTTGACGCGTGACACGGAGATTTTATTGTCGCATGACTAGAGCGTGGAGGTTGCAGATGCATGACAAAAAATTTGTTATCACATGTCAACAAGGTGGTTGACACGCGTCAACGAACCTCACTGGCGCATGTCAACAACCTTGCCGACAACATCCTCATTGACGCGTGTTAGTGAGGTTCATTGACGCACATCAACAAGGTTGTTGACATGCATCAGTGAGGTTCGTTGACACACATCAACCACCTTGTTGATGCGTAACAACAAATCTCATGTCATGTGTTCAGTAACCTTCATCACACCACTTAAAAATTAGGCGAAAATTTTGTTGTCGAACCCCCAAAAAAATTGCCTTCCCACGAAACCAGTTTCTAAGGATATTCGCCAGGTATTTTCCACCTCCGATTTCTAAGAGGTCTCTTAAAATGAACCCCGACATGGATCAAGAAATGTAAAAAAATGTGCATTCTTCACAGTATATAGAGGATAACAGCCCTTCCATTGCATCCTATCTCGATTGACCAACCATTCATGTAATGGGGACCTGGACTTCATCGAAATAATTAATCTAAACTCAAGCCAAGGTCACAAGTAGATACTCACGGCAAGAGACTATTTCACAAAGTGGACTAAGGCAATGGTACTCAAGGAAGTAAATGAGTCTAGCATACTAGACTTCTACGAAGACAAGGTTCGAAGTACCAACCACTATTATATCAGATAATGCTCTAGCATTCGTTGGTGCCAAAATCACATAATGGGTTGTTTAAAACTAAATATATTTAAGCACATCTTCTAATTATTACCCCCGGGGTAACGAATAAGCAAAGTCCACAAATAAGAACTTGCTAAGAATCATCAAGAGGATTCTAGATGAAAATCAGAGGACATGGCATACCAAGCTCAAATCAACCTTGTGGGCTGATAGGATAACACCTAAAAGATCAACAGCAGCTCTCCTATAATCTAGCCTATGGGAAGGAAGCAAATCTACCCATATCACTTAAGTTGCCCACATTGGAGTTCATGAAGTAGTTAGAGTTGTCCAATTTTGAGCCTATGGAAGCTAGGTATGTAGAGTTGATGGAATTGGAATAAATAAGAGAGCATGCAATGAAACCATGGAAAAATATCATGCCTTGATCAAGAATAGCTAAAGATTAAGCCATGTAAGCAACTTTGTGCAAAATGATGATAACTTCCTTTGTACTCCACCATTTTTGGCAATTTTATAGTCATTGGAAAGCTATTTTCAAGCTCTATGACATGGAATGATGGGAGATAAACATTTAATGATTTTTGGGTGAAAAAATATGACAAGTTTCAGGACTAAGGCCATACCCAGTGTGTGATTCATGAAGTCCATTTTTCTTCAAACACAAGGCATGGTACAATCATGAAGTTGCATTTCTTCCCAACAACCATTGCACGGGTTTAATGATGATTTTTGATGGATTTTGGAGCATTTAAAACTTCTTTCCCTTCTCTTCTCTACAATTATTCTTCTATAAATTATGAGGAGCTAAGTGAAAGAGTTTGGATGCTTTGCAATTTCCCTCCCTTATTTCTTGTCTATGAGAAATCTATGGAGTTCAAGCCTCCCACTGAACATTGTAATGCAATTTTTGTGCCTTTGGCCCCCATGTAATGTATTGTATCAATTTTTGGATAAATAAAACAAATGTGGATGATTCTCAACCATCCTTTGTATTTATAGTATCTTATATTATCTTTCAATGCAAATAGAGATTATTGTGTAATCGCTTTTTTATTTGTTATTGCAAGATCTCAATGGGTTGTGTTTATTGGTAACTGGGTTTGTAATAGGTAGTTTTGATCTGTGGTGTTGAACACCCTCCTAAAATTTTCTTGTTTCATTTCCATGCAATGCAATTTATTCAACACTCCTTCTTGGTGCATCACCTTCCCTTAGAGTAGGTTATTTTTTATGCAATCCTTCTATCCTTGTCCCCTTGGAAAAGCATTAGAGTAGGGTTAGATTTTCCAACTCTCTACACTTTGGAGTAGTTGGCACTAGGTTAGGACAGAAGTCGGCCTTCTCCGAGAGCTATCCCATTTCACAAAGTTCCACACTTTGGAATAGCTCTATGTTTGACAAATCACACCGACTGCCCAATCAATCAATTGCAAACATTCAGGGGTGCTATGATTTTTCCACAACAGTTGATTAGTTTTCACTCGGATTTTTATTGACAACAACCTCCTTTCTCGAAACAAATAATAGAAAAAACTATTGTGCAATTGGAGAAATAGGTAAAATCTCTCAATTCCTACATTCGACCCTTCTGGGACCTTGTTATCAACCAATTTTGACTTCGCTAAAAATTAATAATAAACGGAAATTTTAAAAAATTCAAAAGTGTTACTTTATGTGGTTTATCACCCTCATGATGACCCTCCCCTTTTCATGATCATTTCAGTCTTTGTTTTGTCCTTTTAGGCAGAACTCCTCTCGCCAAAGCTTTAAATTTCATTAAATTACATTAAAATTAATTAATTAATATTTAATTAATTAATTAATTGCTCTTTGTTTGATAAAATTAATTTTTAAATAACTTGGGAGTATTTAATTAAATAAATATTAATTGAAAAATTCATCCGACAAATTTTAATTTTATTGCACGGGAAGTAAGCTTATGCTTCAATCGCCAGGAATGCCAAATTGACTTCCCCAACCTGGATTTCCCCTTTCCTGGCAATCTTATTTTAATTTCCCGCTTATGGGATTTTCTCCACCAATTGCCAAATCATGTATTGGCTAACGAGTAAGAAATATCCCAATTTCCCACATGGGTAAATTGAACGGAGATTGTCAACCCACTTTGCCAATCTCGTTGGCAATTGGCCGTTGCTTTCCCCATTTCCCCTGGCACTTAATTCCACTACCCGGGAAGAAGGGAAGTTGGTTTAGGCTTCGTAATTTCCTCCGTCGGACTCGTTGGAAAGAGTCGTGCAAAGCTTTCCGATTGCTTCTTATTTCTTTTGGAGGACATAATATTTTATCACATCCCACAATATTGTGAATGCCAAGTAAGAAGGTTTTTGTATTATAGAGAAACCCATGCCCAAGGAGAAAACTTCAACACCTTTTTCAGGAAAACACATTCCTCCATGCCTGAGGATAAAATAATACAACAAAATTGAAAGCAAATTCAACAAGAGCCACGTGCAAGTGAAGGAAAACTATTTTTCACTCGTCACATCAAAGACAAGAATTCTCGGGATGAAGAACCCCGATATGGAGCAAGATGGTTAACAACAACTGGTTAGTAACCAAGAGACTCGAATTGATAGGCTTCCCAAAGAACTGTACCACGTTTGGTTCGTGGAAGAAATAGAGGACATGATTACTCTCCTAAGTCGAGTTTTTAGTCTACCTTCTGCTAGGATTTTCCACCCATGGATGTATCATGTTTATCTATATCATCCTAGCCAAGAAAGATTTTGTGGATTGGGCCACCATCATCAATAACACCCTTCATAAACAATTGATAGAAGTTAAGATGACTAGATGCTTTTGCATGACATCGTATCTGACTTATGCAGTAGCAAGAAGAAAGCTATTTTCGAAACTTGAAATGAGAGGAGTCATGGTGCCATCAAATAGTGTTTTTCATTATTACCCTCAACTCAGTTTCAAAAATAGTTCTCACCATTTTAGAAGAGTTAACGATGCATTCACCTTCCACGTGATTCGGAACCTGAATCGAATACTGAGGAAATATTTTCTAAAGAAGCCATGAGTGTCATTTCCCAATGGGGAACCTGGTTTATTCAATTTTCATCTTTTTCCTACATTCACGTGAGTGGCTTTGTTGGTACCCCATGGAAACTTCCTAAGTACGTCAGTGACAGATGGGCATTAATGGAGCTAGCGCAAAATTATTCCAAGTTCACTAGCCTTCTTAGTGACAAGCACCATTCAGGAATTCATTTCCCAATTCAAATCAGGGAATACCAATGTCCAAATATTTTCAGTGCACAACTCATGGAAAAAGAGTTCGCTCTCATAACCATCCATCCATATGTGAAGAGAGCCTAGTTTGATATCAATGGATATATGCAAAATATTCTAGGAGCAAAGTACCAACATAATCCTACCATGGAAGATTTCTAGGCTACTTGTTTAGATGAACATGAGGTAAGAAGACAAGAGTACTCTCGCCCAACACTTGCTCAGATCAAGGCCTTCCGCATCAAGAGCCCTCTCGATTCATTCATAAATGATGATGAGGATGTCATTGATCCCTCATATGATGCAGTTGCTTTTACCCCATTGCCTCGAATCGACTGGACCAAAAGAGATGAATTTTCTCTTGATAGCAAGAATCAACCAATTATTGAAAGAAGCATATCTTGGTATGACAGAGAACTTACCAAATTGCAATCAATTCTAGATCATGTTTCAGGATCACAAAAATTACCAATATGAGGGGGCCTCCATTCGACCAAAGTCTCTTCTTCGATCGACCTCTGTACCATCCAATCATACACAACAAGCAAGAAAGGAGTGGTTGCCAAAATCCACTTCGCCAAGTAACGTGTCACGAGGAGAAAGATATAAAGATCCTAACCTACGAAGAAGGAAGAGAGCGTGTGTCCGGATTTTCCACCTCTAGTAGATATTCTTCTACCCACATTGTTAATAATTCTCGGAAGCTAGTAGTAAATGATCCTCGGCCATGCTTCAACAAGCATCCACTCAAAAAGTGCGGTAATTCAAATATCAAACACTTAGGAGCATGTAGTTCATGAAGGGATTTCCCACAATCTCCGAATGATTAGAAGTGGTATTGAGGTTATGTCCCCTCAAATCGAGGTCGTAGATAGGGTTCTTGCAGGATCTCATGATGTCGAGGACAATAAGAATTTTGTTTCGAGTTCCGGATTCACGTATGCCAAAATAGTGAATGATACTCCTTCATGGGTTGATTCCAAGTGAAGAAAAGGAAGAGAGTTCTCAAGCCAATTGATGATTTGATTTTGATGCCCTTTTCAAACTTTTGAATGATGCCATTCCTAAGAAGCCCAAGGTGCTTTCTCGAATAATGGTGGATAATGATGGAAACAAATTTGCAGATCTTGCCATTCCACAAGTTGATAAAGAACGCGATGCTTTATGACACTTGCCAACTATGAAGTTTCCAGACTTGTACTTGGAAGATCTACAATAGAAAGTGACATAGCGATGGCTCGAGATTCAATTGATATCGTGCTAAAGAGACTTGAGAAATATAAGTCTCAAAACTCTCAGCTCAAGGCCAAAAAGAATCAATTGGTGGAATATGTTCAACATTTGATAAACCCCATATCATCCACTTTCCCGTACCTGATGCAGTGGCTGCCCCAGATGAAGATACTCTTAATTTGTCAAAAGAAATAAACACATTGTGCCATGTCACTAAAACTTGTCTTTCAAAGATTCTCATTTTAGGCCGGGGATGATCAAGACCACGGTTAAGCTTCATGAAGATTTCAGTGTGTATCTTGATCCAATTCTTTCTTTTAAAGAAACTTTTGTTTCTACTATATCAAATTTGGATGAGATATTACCCAGTTTACAGGAGATGACAAGTGTGGAATCTTCAGTTTTAGCTATTGAAGGAATTCTCGAATTTGAACATCGAGGGACACGTTTTCTTTGGTGTCTGCATCTCAAATCAAGAAAGACACTTCTTGAGGATTCTATGATCCATTATGAAAGCTTGTGCAATGAAGCCTTCACTTCACTCTCCTTGATTCAAGAATTCATGGTTGAGATTCCTTGCAACCTCGTAAATGAGCATAATCAAAGGTGTTCATCGGAGCAGGTGGAAGAGCAATTTTCACAATTGTTTAAGGACATGTACACTCCCGCCAACAATTTCTCGTCAGTTTCGATGGAGCGGTGCATCAAATTAAAGAACTTATTTGAGAGCACTCAATCCAAAATTATTAATTTAAATGATATGCCAAGTAGAATTCTTGAATTGCAGGTATTTTGTGAGGCTATTCTTTGACCAAGTGAACCTCTAGAAGAAGAAAATATGTTTGAAACTTTGGGAAGGTTTAGATCCTATCAACTGGCAAAAGCGGCAGATCCTAATTTCATCGGCGGTTCGTTCAGGAGTTAATTTTCTTGGTATCTAACAAAGTGGGAGAGTCCATTTCTCATACAATTGAGATAGGCGGACCCCGTTTAATGGATAAGGCACTCGTTATTATTGTATATTTTAAAATGTGTTGTTATTTGTTTTCGGGAAACTATGGATATTTTAAGTAATTTCTATTTTGGGGTTGTCTTTAATAAAGTTTTTGAAAAGTCAAAGGTCACTTAAGTGCCTTATTTAATGATCATGTAAAACCCTAACTACTTTGTAACCAAATTTTGGGTTATAAAAGGAAGTGAGGGGCTCATTTGTAAAGGGTGACTTAAGAGAGGAGAAGAAATACTTTTGTGTGCAAGCTTTGTTTCAGAAGAAACTTTGTGTTCTTTTGTGAAAAACATTTTAGAGTTAATGAAATACGAACTTTGTGTCTCATTCATTGTCTCTTGTAACATTTGATATTCTTATGTTCATTAGATGTTAGGTGTTTGAATCTTGCATGCATATATTATCTTTGATCTTATTGTCAACGTTATTAATTGGTTGTTCTAGTTCACAGTGATCAATCTTTGATTATCTACTTGCTCATGTGTGTTCCCTTTTACACGTTCTTGTTTGGCTAACTCAAATTCCGTTTTATTTGTGTTGGTTATTCATCTTTCTTCTTCATGCAATATTAGGCTCTATGTTTACCTAACTCTTGCATGTTCTTTCATTTCATTCCATTTCACTCCTTTCCTTCATTCCATTCCATCTCCTTCATTCACTTTTCTTTCCATTGATGTTCCAAAACACCCCCACATACAATTTTGAATGTATAGATGTAAATACAGTTTTGGCTTTCAATAAAGGCAACCTCACCTTCATTGAGGAGGGACTTCCTTCCCACACTGTTGCATGTCATTTGCATGCGTGTAAATCCATATGCTAACAGTTTTTGGCAACTCCACTGGGGATTTAGGAATCGTTAACCAATGCTTGGTTAAATCTTTATGACTATCCCTCTCACAAGCTTAAGTTATTCAACCGAACCTTGTGCTCGATGAAGATTTCCAAAGAGACATTGCTGCCAACCTTCAAACAATAGCTTGGGAAAACCGTGAAAGCTTGCAGCAATTTGTGGCTATTGATAGAGCCATTGATAGAGAAATCTACATCGAAGACCTTAGAAGAAGAGCACCCGCACTTGTGGCCAGAAGACCTCCTGGACATGTGTTGATCGTTGTTCACCGACGCGGTCCTCTTCCACCAAGGTAATAAGTTGTATGACTATTACAGGTAACCCACCTATCTTGCAACCAAATCTTATTTTTTCAGATACTCAAGAAGACATATCATCAGATTTGAGGCAAGCTATTTGGTAAAAGTGCACGAATAACTATCATTTTCATCTCATCACATCAGTACTAGATAATGAAGAAGAGAAAGCCATGAGAGTTGCTAGAGCTATTCAAGAACAAATAGCTCAAGAAAGAGAGCGAAGAGAAAAGGCTAGAGCTAGTCAAAACATGCCAGTGATCCCTTCACAATAAATATTTCAAACTAGAAGGAAGAGGTTTACGCGAGGAGAAAAAGCTAAAGTTTGATCTAATCCCACTTTGACTTTCAAGGAAAATTTGGTTTCAAGTTATCTCCTCCAAAGAAGAACACACCTTGTAGATCTGCAAGCCTTGCATCAAGTCCTGAAAGAGCAAGAAAGGAAGGAATCACCACCAGTCAAGCACTTGTCCTTGCTCATGTTGTTTTACCTTCGCATACCACCTTTCCCAAAATGGCAGTCAATGTACCATGGGGAAATGCCATAGGCCCATTGGCCTTACTTGCTCGACATGAACTCCCATGAGGATCAAGAAAGATTCTTCCCAAGTTTGACAGAGATGGGAAGACGTCACCAGATGACCATATTTCTACCTTTTTCACTGCATATGTGTTTTTTTGTCAGAAATATGAAGATGTTGCTATTTGTCTCTTCGTCAAACATTGCATGATGTTGCTGCAGATTGGTTTCATCATCTGCCCAATGGATGTATCACAAATTGGAATGATATGAAAACTAAGTTTGAAAATTGATTCAAGATGGCAGAAGATGAACATGCTCTTCTTGCCCAACTATCTCAAGCGAAGAAAGAGCCAACAGAACCCATGAGGAATTTTGTGGCTAAATTCAACAAAATGGTGAACAAAGTTCCCGTTGGGATTCGTCCAAACCTTGATGGACAAAAATGTTTCTTTATTAACACACAACAAAATTGTGCTATCAGCTGAGAAGGGCTAGGGTGGCTACTTTGGAACTTGCTCAATCTTTGGCCATAGAAATTGAAGATGACTTAATCATGGCAGGAAAATTCAAGAAAAATTCCCTCAAAGGAAAGAGTCAAGAAACCCCCAACACTTCAGAAACTATACTCACTAAGTTGGCTAATGATGTGTTGGCTTTGAAAAATCAAGTTGCTCAAAGTAGTAAACTTGCTCCTTACAAAGACATCCCAAGAAAAGGATACGTTCCCAACAAAGCCAGGATTGTAGGTGCTCCAATGAGGCTTGCTATTGAAGCAACTCCCACAACTAATTCAAAATGTGATGTCATTGAAGAAAGTAATGATGAGGTTGAATTCATTGAGGTTGATGAGGAAGAGCCGGATTCTGAGACATCTGAACTTGAAGTTGAGGATCCTGAGGGGGAAAGTAATAATCATTTCTTTGAGTACTGTTCCGATGAGGAAGATGGATATGAATAAATTATAGAAGATATGAATAGTCAATCCTTCGTTGTCTTCACATGCTCTTAGAAAAAGGAGCAGGATACCACTAAGGTGGAGATAAAGAGGTTTCCAAGGAAACTCCCAAAGAATCCAAGACAAATGAGGCTCCTAAAGAGTCCAAGGCGACTAAGGTTTCAAAGGTCAAAACTATCTTAAAGAAAGGAGGGCCTTTGTTAGATCAATTAGTTAGTAAACCAACTACGAAGAAAGCTTCTTCTTCCACATCCGTATCAACCAAGCCCGAGGCAAAGGTCAAAAGTGTGTCATCATCAAGTTTGAAAGAACTAATATCTGAGACATCAAGTACGGTTACTTTGCCTAAATTTGATATCATTAATCATATCAATAAAACAAAAATTTCCATGTCACAGGCAAAGTACTTGAAGTCCAATAAGGATCAACTCGAGAAATTTGTCCAGTTTATCAAAGGTGACTCTACTTGTTCATTCCTCCAAAGGAATTCTGAAAACTCCTAAAGATGGGAAAACTCAAAATATTGTGGCGGCCACTACACCTTCAAATGAAAAGATTAAACCTTTCTTTGTGTCCTTTTTGATCAATGGATGCAAATTAAGTAATTGCATTATAGACTCTGGAGCCTCGGATAATGTGATGCCAAAAAAGTAGCACATGCTCTTGGTTTGACTTGTACAAGAACATTCGATCATGTTACTCCATGGAAACCAAGCAAGTTCCTCTAATCAGGGCAGATTAAAGACGCCCAAATGGTTTTAGCCCAATTCCCTCAAAAGTGAGTTAAGGTAACTATTTTAGTTGTTGATATTCCCGCCTCGTATGGAATGTTGTTGAGTAGGAAATTTTGCAGAGATTTGGGTGGTGAGATTCAAATGGATTGGTCTCACGCCATGATTCCTATCAATGGAGAAATGAAAAATCTTATGCCAAAAACTCAGGCAAAGTTCACGGTAACTAAAACCGAAGATCCTTGCGCATAAATCATTTTCCAAGGCTCAAGTATGGGTAATTATATGATGACTACAGAAATTCATACCCCTGAGGTCACTTGCCAAGATTCCAATGAGATATGGACTCTTGAGTTCGATGGAAGTTGTTGCTCAACGGCTCTGGTGCAGGAGTGGTGCTCATATCTCCAAATGGTAAAATATTTCCTTTTTCCTACAAAATTGAATTTTCAAATACTAATAACACTGCAGAGTACGAGGCATTAATCCTTGGCCTCCAAGTTGTAGAGGAGAAAGAGATCAAAAATTGAAAGTCTTTGGAGATGTGAAATTGATCATGAAACAGTAAGAAATCAGTTCCAAGTAAAGAATGATCATTTGAGACACTACAGAAATAAAGTGTGGGACGCAATAGAAGTCTTCGACGCTTTTTCCATAAAATTTGTCCCTCATGAAAAGAATGACAAAGCAGATTCTCTAGCAGTCTCAACTTCATTAATGATTCCTCATTCAGAATTTGATCAAGTCAAATACACCATTGAAATGGTTTTTAGGCCGAGTGTTCCTAACAATGCAGAAAATTGGCAAGTATTTAATGATGATCAACAAATTATTGCCTTCTGGAAAGAGAGAGAATTTTGAACAATTGTACTTTGAAGGAAGTGATTCTACATTTCGCGAATCAACTACCTCACCCATTCAGGAAGGAGTTGAGAACGAAGATCCTGATGATGGCATCATTCAACTCAAAGGAAATAAAATTCCCAAAGGATTGGTTTCACTTGAACTTTTTGACAAACATGACAGGTTTATCAAAGAGAAAGAGCAGCAGACTTACGAATTCTACTGACTATGAGCAAGTTAACATCGGTACCAAGGATAAACCTTGCCTAGTCAATATCGGTAAGTGTTGCTCACCTGAGGAGCGCAGGAAACTCATAAGTCTACTTACCAAATATTCTGACGTTTTGGCTTACTCATACGAAGACTTGAAATCTTTCCAACCTGTGGGAAAAGGAGCATGCCATACCCTTGAAGCCTAGTGCAGTTCCATTCAGGAAAAAGCAAAGACAATATAATCCCAAGATTTCAGGGACAATATTTCATGAAGTTCAAAAGATGCTAGATGCACGAATAGTGTTTCCTATTTGACATTCGACCTGGATAGCTAATATTGTACCGATTCGCAAGAAAAATGGAGAAATTAGGATTTGCATGGATTTCTGCAATCTTAATCAAGCTTCCTTGAAGGATAACTACCCACTGCCAGTTATGGATCATATTCTGCAGTGGTAACTAGATCACAAATGCTATCTATGCTAGACGGCTTCTCTGGCTATAATCAGATTGAAGTGGCTAGAGAAGATCAACATAAAACCACGTTCACTACCCCCTGGGGTATGTTCACATATAGAAGAATGCCTTTTGGTTTGATCAATGCCGGCGTAACTTTTCAAAGGGCCATGGATATGGCATTTGCAGATTATAAAGACAAGATCATTGTGATACACCTAGATGACTTGATAGTGTTCTCAAAGAAATGAGGAGATCACCTAAGGGATTTGGAGAAAATATTTTAAAGGTGCAGACTTCATAAGATTTCTTTGAATCCAAAAAATTCCATGTTCGGAGTTATGGAAGGGAAACTTCTAGGTCATATTGTTTCTAAGGAAGGAACTAAGATCAATCCTGAGCGTGTTCAAGCTATCAAGAATATTTCCTTGCCTACAAGTAAGCCTGAGTCCACTCCTTCTTTGGGAAGGTGAACTTTTTGAGAAGGTTTGTGCCAAATTTTGCCGAGCTAACTAAAGAAATCGCTGATATGATGAAAGGAAAAGAATCCTTCAAATGGTCAAAGGAAGGTAGAGAGGCATTTGAGCAAATCAAGAGTGATATTGCCAAAACTCCCACATTAGTGTGTCCCATTTTAAAAAGGATTTTATAATTTATTGCTATGCTTCTCCGCACACAATCTCCGCCATTTTGACTCAACACAATCAAGAGGGGATCAAATCTCCTATTACATTCATGAGTTCTGGATTCAAGAAACATGAACTTAATTACACTCCTCTTGAGAGACATGCATACACGGTGGTGAGAGCCCTGAAACACTTCAGGTACTATGTGTTGAATTCTCACACCAAAGTCTTAGTTCCAGACACCGCAGTTAAATCAATGTTGACACAACAAGAACTAGGATCTAAAAGAGGTAATTGGGTCTCCAAGATCCAAGAATATGATTTGGATATCAAGCCTACCAAGTTGGTTCAAGGAAGAGGACTCTACCAACTCATCATAGAGAATGAACCACGAGATAACTCTGAAGAAGAACCAGTTGAAGAAAAATTACCATTGGTGGTTTTTATCAGTACCATAGATGAATGGTATTCTGATATTGCCTACTTTCTCACATATGGTGAGTGTCTAGAGAATCTAATAGCTAAGGAGAAATGAACTATCAAACTAAGAGCTGCCAGGTACATCATTTGGGACAACACATTGTTCAAGAAAGGAATTGATGGCATGTTCCTCGATGTGTGTTGATAAAGAGCAATAACCTAGATTATTGGAAGCTTTCCACAATCATGCTTGTGGCGGTCATTTCTCTAGCCCAGTGATGGCTCATAAAATTCTGCAGAGCACATTATTACTGGCCCACTATGTTTTCTGATGCTCATAAATGGGTGACAAAATGCGAAGCTTGTCAACAATTTGTTGGAAGACCAAAGTTGGCAGCTTTTCCTTTGAAGCCAATTGTCATTGAAGAACCCTTTCAACAATGGGGTTTAGATTTCATCGGGGTTTTGAATCCTAATTCTAGTGCTGGTCATACTCACATGCTCACCACCACTGACTACTTTACAAAGTGGGTAGAAGCTATACCGGTGAAACAAACATCTACTGCGGTAATCTGTGATTTCATCAAAGAAAATATATTGGTTCGTTATGGAATTCCACACAAGATCGTGATGGACAATGCCTCAAATTTTTCTTCTCAGAGATGATAGCTTTTTTTATGGATATGGGATATCCTTGTCTCATTCATCAGATTACTACCCTCAGGGAAATGGTCGAGTGAATCCAAGAACAAAACCTCATTACTATCAGTGCACAAGTTAGTCGAAGAAAATCAAAGAACTTGGCACAAAAAGTTATATGATGCATTGTGGGCTGACCGCATAACTCCCAAAAGGGCAATCGAGATGTCTCCATTTCAACTTTTGTATGGAACCGATGCTCAAATTCCCGTCACACTAGAGTTACCAGCATTAAAATTAGCTCAGGCAGTTGATGATGAATGCTTCACCAATGCATTAGATAAAAGGATCATGTTCCTAAGAAAGCTCAAGGAACAAAGAAGTCAAGTGGAAAACAGGATCGAGGAACATCAATCCAAGGTAAAGAAATTGTTTGACAGGAAAACTAGGGAGAGACAATTTCAAATCAATGACTTAGTTCTTCTCTGGGACAAAAGACGTGAACCGAAAGGAAAGCATGGGAAGTTTGACTCACTGTGGCTAGGCCCATTCAAAATAAGACATTTCTGTGGAGATAGTACCTATTACTTGGCATATCCTGATGGAACTCATTTTCCTTTTCCCTACAGTGGGCAATATCTCAAGCATTATCAAAATTGAAAACGGGTTGTTCCCCGTATGTACATAGGTAATTAGGATTTTGGTTTGTTTGTTTCCCTATTTTTTGGTCTCCTCTCTTGTGTCACCCCATTTTTGTGCCCCATCATTTTGAGATCATGTTCATGAATATTTTGGTCTGGGTTCATTGTTGCGTCCATGAAGTCCTTGTCCCCAGAGCTCCAATTTTGACTTTGCTTAAAAAAATAATAATGGAAATTTAAAAAAAAATTCAAAAGTGTTACTTTGCGTGGTTTATCACCCTCACGCTCCTTTTCATGATCATTTCGGTCTTTGTTTTGTCCTTTTCGGGCAAGAACTCCTCTCACCAGGCTTTAAATTGCATTAAATTACATTAAAATTAATTAATTAATTGCTCTTTGTTTGATAAAATTAATTTTTAAATAACTTGGGAGTATTTAATTAAATAAATATTAATTGAAAAATTCATTCGACAAATTTTTATTTTATTGCTAGGGAAGTAAGCTTATGCTTCCAACTGCCGAGAATGCCAAATTGGCTTCCCGAACCCGGATTTCCCCTTTCCTGGCAATCTTATTTTAATTTCCCGCTTGTGGGATTTTCTTCACCAATTGCCAAATCATGGATTGGCTAAATGGGAAAGAAATCTCCCAATTTCCCACATGGGCAATTCAACGAAGATTTCCAACCCACTTTGCCAATCCCGTTGGCAATTGGTTGTTGCTTTCCCCATTTCCCCTCGGCACTTAATTCCACTACCCAAGAAGAAGGAAGTTGGTTTAGGCTTTGTAATTTCCTCCGTCGGACTCATTGGAAAGAGTCGTGCGAAGCTTTCCGATTGCTTCTTATTTCTTCTAAAGGACATAATATTTTATCACATCCCACAATATATCGTGAACACCAAGTAAGAAGGTTTTGTATTACAGAGAAACCCACGCCCAAGGAGAAAACTTCAACACCTTTTTCATGAAAACACATTCCTCCATGCCTGAGGATAGAAGAATACAACAAAATTGAAAGCAAATTCCATTAAGAGCCACGTGCAGGTGAAGGAAAACTATTTTCCACGCAGAAGGAAGGGACAACAGGAGGTTGCGCTATGCTTTTCCAAGTGCTCGAAGAAAAGATCTCCATACACTTGTCAAACAAGCTCCCATGCAGGTAAGAGAATCAGTTAGAATACAGTCCAAAAATATAAAAGCACGGTTTTAAAATTCCACACATGCAAGGGATAAAGAGGTAGAACAGGCAGTAAAGACCACGTGTGAGGAAAGCAGGAGATTCCACGCAGGAGAGAGTTGAAGGAATCACCATGTTTTTGAAGAGGAACAGTCAAAAATTGAAAACAACAAAAAAGCCACGTGTGAGGAAAGAAAGATAAGAAAATCAATTAAAATACATCTAGCTAGCAAGGGAGATCCCCACGCATTCTACCAAGCAAATTCCACTAAAGACCATGCAAGCAGGAGGACGGTTTCCACGTGCCAAGAAGTAAGTTGGGCGCTGAAAATACAAGGGAGACAACAAGAAAACAAAATAGCTCCCACGCATAGAGTAAATTTCATGCATTTTGCTCTAGTTTTTGTTTGTTTTTGTAGTAGGAATCACCACATTATTAAAGGAGACCACATGAGGCAAGAAGAAAGACAACAAAATACCCACGCATGAGCAAAGCCTTCTCATGCACCCACCAGAACAAGCCAGTGGAGGACAACAAAGGACATGCGCAGAGGTTGAAGAGGAAAGGAAGATTAAAAATTTAAAAAAAGACCTTCAATTCCAACGCATTTTCCAGAGAAGATTGCCACAGGGAATTCGCAGAGACTGAAGTTATCTTCAAGTTCGAGGATTTCAGTTCATGTTACATGCAAAAACATCGATGTAAGGGAGAGATCATGCATGATCAAAAACGTGAAGAGAATCAAAACGAGATATTTTTATTGCCTCCAACGTCGAGTTTCATCTCAAACTGATCCGAGCTCTATATCGAACTCATATTGCCGCTTTATAAAAATTGTAACCCAGAATTGCTCGACTTTATTTTTAAAAATAAAATAAAGTAAATAATAATAATTTTTGTAACCGGGATTATTATTTATTATTATTGTTGTTTTACGTGCTTGAGTCATTCTTCTGTGAAATTCATAATGGCCGAAAAATCTAACAAATCTGTAGGGAGATCGAGGAAGCCAGTGGAGAAATCAAACAAATCTACCCTAAAGTATGAATTTCAAGGAATTATCCCTCCTAGTTCCATTAAGTCAGCATATGACAACATCACTGATACAAATCTAGGTCACATCAATGTGCAACAATTCTGCGAGCGGGTGAAAATTGAAGGCAAAACCATTTTCTCAGATAGACTTTACCATAGTGGTCTACCCCAAGCAGCAACATTTCTTATCTCGGTGTAATTTCTGGAATTGGTTATTGCTTTGCACGAGCTTTATGATCCTGAGAGACGAGGAATTTTTAAAGATAATTGCGATTCTTTCCTCTTAATCACACCAAAGCACATTGAGGAATTACTTGGCATACCCGACTTTCTCGAGAATGCGGATATCACTCGCCAGTCAACACAAGAATTTTGGGATGAAGAACCCCTGAGATGGAGCAAGATGGTTAACAACCGATTAGTAACCAAGAGACCTCGAATTGATAGGCTTCCCAAAGAATTGTACCGCATTGAGTTCGTGGAAGAAATCGGGGATATGATCACTCTCCTAAGTCGAAGTTTTCAGTCTACCTTCTACTAGAATTTTCCACCCATGGATGTATTAGTTTATTTGTGTCATCCTAGCCAAGAAAGAGTTTGTGGATTGGGCCACCATCATCAGTAACACCCTTCACAAACAATTGATATAAGTTAAGATGACTAGATGCTTCTACATGACATCGTATCTGACTTATGCGGTAGCAAGAAGAAAGTTATTTTAAGGACTCAAAATGAGAGGAGTCATGGGGCCGTCAAATAGTGTTTTCATTATTACCCTCAACTCGGCCAAAAATAGTTCTCACCATTTTAGAAGAGTCAATGATGCATTCACCTTCCGCGTGATTCGAACTGAATCGAATACGAGGAAAGGTTTTTAAAGAAGCCATGAGTTTCATTTCCCAATGGGGAACCTAGTTTATTCAATTTTCATCTTTTTCCTACATTCGCGTGAGTGGCTTTTTTCTAGTACCCGTGGAAACTTCCTAAGTATGTCAGTGATAGATGGGCATTAATAGAGCTGGTGCGAAAATTATTCCAAATTCATTGCCTTCTTAGTGACAAGCACCATTCAAGAATTCATTTCCCAATTCAAATCAGGGAATACCAGTGTCCAAATCTTTTCAGTGCACAACTCATGGAAAAAGATTTTGCTCTCATAACCATCCATCCATATGTGAAGAGAGCCTAATTTGATATCAATGGATATATGCAAAATATTCTAGGGAGTAAAGTACCAACATAATCCTACCATGGAAGATTTCTAGGTTGCTTGTTCGGATGAACATGAGGTAAGAAGACGGGAGTACTCTCACCTAACACTTGCTCAGATCAAAGCCTTCTACATAAAGAGCCCTCCCGATTCATTCATAAATGATGATGAGGATGTCATTGATCCCTCATATGATGCAGTTGCTTTTACCCCATTGCCTCGAATCGACTGGACCAAAAGAGATGAATTTTCTCTTGATAGCAAGAATCAACCAATTATTGAAAGAAGCATATCTTGGTATGACAGAGAACTTGCCAAATTGCAATCAATTCCAGATCATGTTTCGGGATCACAAAAATTGCCAATACGAGGGGGCCTCCATTCGACCAAAGTCTCTTCTCGATCGACCTTTGTACCATCCAATCATACACAACAAGCAAGAAAGGAGTGGTTGCCAAAATCCACTTTGCCAAGTAACGTGTCACGAGGAGAAAGATCTAAAGATCCTAACCCCGAAGAAGGAAGAGAGCGTGTGTCTAGATTTTCCACCTCGAGTAGAGATTCTTCTACCCACATCATTAATAGTGCTCAGAAGCTAGTAGCAAATGATCCTCAGCCATGCTTCGAACAAGCATCCACTCAGGTGTAGGTAATTCAAATATCAAACACTTCGGAGCATGTAGTTCATGAAGGGATTTCCCAAAATCTCTTGAATAATCAAGAAGTGGATATTGAGGTTGTGTCTCCTCAAATCGAGGTCATAGATAGGGTTCTTGTAGGATCTCATGATGTCGAGGACAATGAGAATGTTGTTTCGAGCTCCAGGATTTTGTATGCCGAAATAGTGAATGATACTCCTTCCTGGGTTGATTCTGAAGTGAAGAAAAGGAAGAGAGTTGTCAAGCCAATTGACGTTGATTTTGATGCCCTTTTCAAACTTTCGAATGATGCCATTCCTAAGAAGCCTAAGGTGCTTTCTCAAATAATGGTGGATAATGATGGAAACAAATTTACAAATCTTGCCATTCCACAAGTTGATAAAGAGCGCAATGCTATGACACTTTCCGACTATGAAGTTTCCAGACTTGGACTTAGAAGATCTACATTAGAAAGTGACATGGTGTTGGTTGTCAAATAGGACTTTACGAAGAGCAACAGTCAGGGGACAAGAAGTCCCTCCTCTTTAATGGGAGAGGTTCCCTTATTCAGAAACGAACTTATTTACAAATGTACAAGACATGATTTGTTGGTTAAACTTGGATATCACGAAAGTGTTTTCTATGAAGATCATCAATTACAAAAGGACTGAGGAAATGAGAGTACGGGAAAGAGCAGAAAGGCAACATGCAGAATTATAGATATCAGAGTAATTCTTTATGTATGCGAAAGTCACAGTGAATTGAAACAAGATCATTTGTATCGAATAAATAAGATGGAATTTAAAGACACAAAGTTCTGTAAATAACATCTGCTTAGAACACAAAGTTTCTTAACATAACACAGATTCATTAATCAAGGACACAAAGTTCCTTCTTGGTTATACAAGATCACCGTGCTTGCAAAGTTGAAGAGTATGCAATCGGTAAGACTAACGAACTTGAGACAAATGATCTTCACAAAGAAAATAAATGAAAGCCTAGGAATAACAGAGATCAGATAGACAAAGAATGGAAAAGTCCTTCTGTATTGATTTCTTTATAATCTATTTACACTTTTCAGAAAATAAGCCCAGTTCTTCCTCTTTCAAAATGGTGTAAGGAAGGCCATTATATAGCTTACAAATCAGTTACTCTTCGTAACCGCTTCTTTAACCAAGAACAGTTAAGGACCGCCAATCGCAATACCTTAACTTCTTACAAAGAAAACGGAAAAAGAAAGGGAAGAAGAGAAAAGAACAAGGAGAAGAAGACAGGTGGCCAGTCACTGAGAGGGACCCACTGACTTCAGAATCCGCTGCCTGAATTTCTTTAACGCCTCAGCTATGTCTCAGAAGTCTCATCCTGAAGATGACAGTGTATGTCTTTGAAAGCAGAGATGACCAGTGTCTTGAAAACTTCGTCCTTCTGCCAGTTGTTCTTCAGTTCTCCCAAGCCTCCTCCAAGACTCTGATCTTCCCAGGATTTTGATAGATTATCCTTGACGTCATCGAAAACCTTATTCGCCAGCAAGATGTTCGAGCAAAAGATAGCAAGGAAGCAGTGTGAGAAATGCAAAAAGGGGGTCTGCCCGTTATATAGCCATTGAGGAGAGAGAAAGGTGATCAATGCGCGTTAAATTCATATCTATTAGTTTGAAAAACAGCATATTCGGGTAGAGCGGGAAAAACTAAGTATGAATGGCATTTGGTTCGCTTGGGACATGTGAGACGCGAATGCGCGAAACACGCGGCTCGGCCGACTCGGGCGAAACAGGGAGAAGACGCACAAATGCATTTTGGGACATCTGGGACGAAAACGCGCGAAGGACGCGGTTCGGGTGAATCGGCCGAAAATGGAACAACTCAACGAAAAAGTTTGGGACATTTGGAACGCAAGTACGTGAAGTACGCGGTTCGGGCGTTTAGGTGAAAATGGAACAACTTGCAGAATTAACTTTGGGACATTTGGAACATGAAAGAGCGAAGTACGCGGTTCGGGTGTTTCGGCCGAAAATGGAACAGCTTGCATAATTGACTTTGGGACAAATGGCGGGACAAAAATGTCCGACAGGCCCGAAAATGGAACAACTTCGGGGATTTCGGCCGATCGGGGAACAGAACGCACTTCGGAACTTGGGACAGGCGGGACAAAAAGTTCCGACAGGCCCGAAAATGGAACAACTTCGGGGATTTTGGCCGATCGGGGAACAGAACGCACTTCGGAACTTGGGACACGCGGGACAAAAATGTCCGACAGGCCCGAAATACATACAAAATGACCCAAAACGCAGATTTTTCTCAATTTCACGACTTCGGTACATTAGAGAAAACACTTAAACTCAAAATTTTGAAATTTTTACTTTCATCAGAGCAGGGAATTTTGAGTGGACAACACATGGCGATGGCTCAAGATTCAATTGATATCGTGCTAAAGATACTTGAGAAATATAAGTCTCAAAACTTACAACTCAAGGCCAAAAAGAATCAATTAGTGGAATATGTTCAACATTTGATAAACCCCTTATCATCCACTTTACCCGTACTTGATGTAGTGGCTGCCCCAAATGAAGATACTCTCAATTTGTCAAAAAAATAAACACATTGTGCCATGTCACTAAAACTTGGCTTTCGAGATTCTCGTTTTAGGCGAGGGATGATCAAGACTGCAGCTTAAGCTTCATGAAGATGTCGAAGTACGTATCTTGATCCAATTCTTTCTTTCAAAGAAACTTTTGTTTCTACTATATCAAATTTGGATGAGATATTGCCCAGTTTACAGGAGATGACAAGTATGGAATCTTCAGTTTTAGCTATTGAAGGAATTCTTGAATTTGAACATCGAGGGACACGTTTTCTTTGGTGTCTACATCTCAAATCAAGAAAAATGCTTCTCGAGGATTCTATGATCCATTATGAAAGCATGTGCAATGAAGCCTTCACTTCACTCTCCTTGATTCAAGAATTCATGGTTGAGATTCCTTACAACCTCGTAAATGAGCATAATCAAAGGTGTTCATCGGAGCAGGTGGAAGAGCAATTTTCACAATTGTTTAAGGACATGTACACTCCCACCAACAATTTCTCGTCAGTTTCGATGGAGCGGTGCATCAAATTAAAGAACTTATTTGAGAGCGCTTAATCCAAAATTGTTAATTTAAATGATATGCCAAGTAGAATTCTTGAATTATAGGTATTTTGTGAGGCTATTCTTCGACCAAGTGAACCTCCAGAAGAAGAAAATATGTTTGAAACTTTGGGAAGGTTTAGATCCTATCACCGTGCAAAAGCGGCAGATCCTAATTTCATCGGAAATTCAGGAGTTAATTTCTTGGTATCTAACGAAGTGGGAGAGTCCATTTGGCATACACTTGAGATAGGTGGACCCCATTTCAATGGATAAGGCAATCGTTATTATTGTATATTTTAAAATGTGTTGTTATTTGTTTTCGAAACTATGGATATTTTAAGTAACTTCTATTTTGGGTTGTCTTTAATAAAGTTGTTGAAAATTCAAAGGTCACTTAAGTGCCTTATTTAATGATCATGTAAAACCCTAACTACCTTGTAAAAAATTTTGGGTTATAAAAGGAAGTGAGGGGCTCATTTGTAAAGGGTGACTTTGAGAGAGGAGAAGAAATAATTTTGTGTGCAAGCTTTGTTTCAGGAAGAAACTTTTGTTCTTTTTGGAAAACGTTTTGGAGTTAATGAAATACCAACTTTGTGTCTCATTCATTGTCTCTTGTAACATTTGATGTTCTTATGTTCATTAGATGTTAAGTGTTTGAATCTTACATGCATATATTATCTTTGATCTTATTGTCAACATTATTAATCGGTTGTTCTAGTTCACAGTGATCAAGCTTTGATTATCTACTTGCTCATGTGTGTTCCCTTTTACACGTTCTTGTTTGGCTAACTCAAACTCCGTTTTATTTGTGTTGGTTATTCATCTTTCTTCTTCATGCAATATTAGGCTCTGTGTTTACCTAACTCTTGCATGTTCTTTCATTTCATTCCATTTCACTCCTTTCCTTCATTCCATTCCATCTCCTTCATTCACTTTTCTTTCCATTGATGTTCCAAAACACCCCCACATACAATTTTGAATGTATAGATGTAAATACAGTTTTGGCTTTCAATAAAGGCAACCTCACCTTCATTGAGGAGGGACTTCCTTCCCACACTCATTGCATGTCATTTCGCATGCGTGTAAATCCAAATGCTAACAGACCTAAATCAACATCTTCCCTTCCAATTGAAGACATTCCTCCAATCAATAATGTTGATCTCAAGGCACTTAAGAAAGCACAAGGATACATGATGCAGGGAAGGCTAGCGAGAAATGGATCAAAAAAATCATTGAGAAAAATAAGTCATCTATCTCATAAAATATGCTCTTGCAACACTGTCAGAAGTGAACAAAGTAAAGGAGGAGTTTACAAAAAAATTCAATCATTTGGATGAGATTTTCCCACCATTATTCAAGATGATTTCCTTCAAATCTCACACCCTTGTGAGTAGGAATGTGTTCACATACATTCTTTGAAATTGTCTTAAGTTTGGATCCACATCATGGATGCAAGATATATAATCCTCAAGAATACAATCTCTGAGTTGGAATCGTACGGGAAACATACTTTCGAGATCTTGAATGATGTCTACCATTGTGTTCAATACTTGAGTTCCCTTCACTCACTAAGGACTCATCATTAGAAGAGCTCATCATTTCATTCCAGGAGTTGGTCAAGAAAGAGGCAAGTGACTCTCTTTCCTTCAATGAAGACAATTTAGAGTCCCTAGCCATTATCTCGAAGTTATGTTGTTATAATTGTGATAGATCATTAAGTATGGAATAATCAATACGGGAAGATTAGTGATGTTTCTAAAACATGAATCAAGGTGTTGGGATGCATGCATATTCTAAAATCGATAAGTTGATAGCTATGATAACTCATTTCAAAATTGAATTCAAGGAACAAGAGCAGGAAGCATGAATCAACAAGTTATTCATCAAGAAAGCTTCTTCATTAGAAATGTCAACTTCTCCCTTCTTCTCTACTTCTCCCTCTTTCTTCTCTCCCTCTTCTAATTCTTCATTGAGTGTAATCATTGTATTTTTTCCTATTCACTTAAGTGACATATTTTGAAATTGTAAAATTATTTTCTCAAAATTATAAGAGAAATACTTAATTTGTCTTTTCTAATAGCAAATGAAAGGTCACAAGTGGAATATGAACATGAAGATTCATGTGAGGGAGGTGAGAGGTCAATTCACATTGTTATAAATTGGGATGGATTCTCGATTTCAAGGGATCGTGAAAATCTTGAAAATGTTAGTTTGTGATAGCATCTATGTTGTAGAAATTATGGATTGTTGTTGTTGGACTTTGTGTCATCAATGCACATGAAATAAAAGCTACATTTCTTCCATTCTTATTTTCT
This sequence comes from Taxus wallichiana var. yunnanensis, assembly GCA_018340775.1. Lineage (NCBI taxonomy): Eukaryota > Viridiplantae > Streptophyta > Pinopsida > Cupressales > Taxaceae > Taxus > Taxus wallichiana. Next base: position 992,855,991 of record CM031242.1, read on the forward strand.
TATGTATTCCTCTACTTCTCTTTTGTGTACTTTGTAAGCATAGTGATCTAGAAAGAGCTTTGTATCTTTAATAGATGAATCTAAGAACTTGGTGTTTGGGTTTTTCCATCTCACTAGATAGCTTCATTATTGCTTTCCTCTATATTGAATGATGAAATAATCCAGGTTATTGGGTGTGAACTCGAATTGGCCTACTCATAAAGCAATAAACCCTCCTTTCCTAAGTTCTCTCCTTCATCCCTCATTGTTGTAATTTCCTCCCTTGTACCTCGTACAAGCACTTTTCCACAAGTTCAGTGGAGTGTTCACGTGTGATCCCAAACCTATTTGGCCAACCCGCAATAATTAGGTAGGAATACATTAGTTATCATTCAATAATCGGAGATGCACAATTCAATGCGAGAGGGCGTAACCCCATGTATGTTGGTGGTGACACCTAATTTTCCATATTGACAAATTTTCTCACCAACATCGGGACTATGCACTTTTAAGGTTAAACTATACAAAATTTATACAATGATCGTACATCACTTAGTTTCAAGTTCCAATATTGATGACAAAGCATCTATAGATTTTGATATTCCTTTTTCACATGTCTACACATCCAAATCTACTCTTTTTTCAACCTATAGAGATAAATATTCATCGACTCTTGTGTATTTGAGCTATTATATTTATCATTTATCATTGCTGCAAGTATTAAAGCATTATTTTGGTTATATATTGTTATTTATGAATTAATTAGATTATAATACTATCCTCTAACAAACCCTTACATCCTATTTATTATTGTGCACTTTCGATAACTTAGTTTAACTAGGGTGTAAACATTTCGTGAACCTAATTTTTGTATTCAATATATTATTCACACCTTAGTAGTCCCAAGGTATTCTCTTTTTTATTTTGGCATGTTCTAATTCAAATTTTTATGGATCATTAACATTATCATCATCTATATATCAAATTAAGGGTTCGCACCCTTACTTTAGTAGGATTTATTATCCCTTTAATTAGGTCCATTCTCATCCTTCATTTTGGGGGAGGGAACCATATGCTAATTTTACTTGTGGTGATATGTAATGTGACTACCATTTGTAACTCTCACAAGCATGAATATTCTATTCTCAATGTTTTACTCATTTCGTATAGTTTTCACTAACACTATAAAAAGTGAAGGTTCTCATAACACATGATAATCAAGCTTTATATAACGATGAGGCAAAACATTTTACACATTCTTTTAATGACATCTTTAAAATATTGATATTGTTCTCTATATCATCCAAGATCAAATTAATAATGTGGTCATATCCTCTACACTTTATCTCAATCTTCCATTTTATAACATGCATGCATCCACTATTCCCACATCTATGATGTCTATCTCATGGGGGTGCCTAATATTCTACTTCACAATGTTAATGTGTTTATTCCTATGACCACTACTATTGCTACATCTCTTATTTATACTCATAGTTTTTGACGTTCCTCCTCTTATAACACACATGCTTATGAATCCCTTATTCATATTTTGCAAGCTCAAATTTAACAATTCTAACAAGGTAAATATGCTTCTTTGCATGTACATGGATTTTACTCAATTGCTTCATAACTCACTTGGTACCATGAAGCATCCTCTTATCCTTTTCCTATTTTATTGCTCATAAGATTATTATATATGATGACAAGGGTATTCTATGTTGTTTGCTTGGATTATTCTTCAAATGACACATTACTTACCAAGATGTTTCCTTGAAGTCTAAAATATCTATCTTTATAGTGGTTTTATAATCTCCTATGCATTATGTTCGACTATCACTTGTTTAGATAATTACTTTATTACACAATTCTCTATCAATATTTGAGACAAAGTTTCCTATGCTTAAATGGCTAAAATGCAACAAGGTTCCAATGAGCCCATCAATGATTATGTTATATGCTATATGACTATGCTTATAAGATGAAAAATATTTTTGTAGATATTGAACTACAAATTTTTTCACACAAAGTCTTCTTACTTCATTACAAGAGGCGCAATTATCGATAAGTTTCACTCATTTGATCATTTTTACACAATAATTAAATTTCTATAATGTGAAAAGTACACAACATTAAACGGGATGTAAGGGCTAGAAAAAATACACTATTATGATTTAATTAACTTCCAACATCAATTATACATAACCAAAATAATGCATTCAAACTTGAAATGAATGATAAACAATAATTGCTTCCTCAAAACACGAGAGGAGGGATTACAAGGGAAAATTTAGTGGTGAATATTCGTAATTAGGTGAATAGTAGGAATTCGGAATATGAATTTGGCTATTTTTACAACCATGGCAGTGACCACGTTTCACCCAAAAATTCTACAAACAATAATTTGTCCATGTGAGCACCAATGGATCTCCAATCCCAAAGATATGTTTTTATTGAATCATTGCATGATCGACGGGCCAAGATTTTAAAACATTTTTGGATCACCAAGAAATCTATGGAACCTTCCAAGTCCTTTGGTCTCATTCGTCAACATGTTTGGGAATTTTTTTGAAATTTGATTAAATTCTCCACATATATATATATATATATATATATATATATATATATATATATATATATATATAGATCTAGATTGATCACTAAGAAAAGTTCAAATGTTTTTTTAATCTTTTCCAATTTTCCAAATGAATTTGTGAAGTAGTAGAAAAGGATTTAGCAAATTGGCATATTACAATTTACTTATAAAAATCAAATAAATCAAGGTCTTGTCATCTACTTTGCATTGCAGTTTACATCCTACAAGCACTTAGTGTAAGTAAGTCTATTTAAAACTTGTTTTCTATCATGTCGCATTACTTTATCTACTTTTGTAAGTTATTTATGTCATTTTTGATTTTATGGTATTGTGAGTGTCATGAAACTGCAATGCCTTATTCGATTTTCATCCCATCACTTCTAACTCAAAAAAATTCCTTACAGATTCAGAAAATGGAAACTAAAAAGGGAACCTCAGGAAAAAACAATTCCAACACCTCTTGGTACTGACATTAAAAAATAACATCTTATTTTGAGAAACCATCTAAGGAATCCCATCCTTCTCCAATAGGACCAACACAATCAAGGGATAATGATTGCATTCAAAATGAAACTCAGAATGATTTCATTGATGATTTGATGACTGATGTTGTCAATGAAAATGACAATGAAATGTCTCTCCTCAAGATATCCATATGAATGTCGAAACGCATCATTGGATGATTTACATTTCCACTCTAGTGTTAGCACATCGTCACCTTCCCAATTGAATGTTGGAGGTGAAAAATGTGGCAGTCAACAAAATTTAAATTCCGCCATTTTGAAAGAAAGCGAAAGGAAAGAAAATGGGACTTAGGAAGGAGTTTCAAGTTAGAGTGGGTTTCTAAGTATCCATTTATTGAACCTATTGAAAATGAAAATAAATTTGAACCTCCCAAAGAATGCAAATGTACAATCTATAGTTGGAAATTGGGTAGGGACAAGATAATGCAACTTAAATTGGATACTATTGAGAAAGCACATAGGAAAGATATATGAAAAGTAAACTATAGATGGTGTTGTGAAGAATGTTGCCATATGGAAAATTACAGATGATTGTTTACATATTAGGTATGAAAAAGAATTTGAAGAGCACAAGAGAACTAAAATAATAGTTGCAGAGAATGGAGGGACAATTACCTCTCAATTCAACAAGGTCATTCAAAACAATCTTTTAGGTAAAACAATTCATCTAGTTATTATTTTCACATTCTGAAAAAAGGTCATCCTATAACAAATTTTCCTGAACAAAAGAAGATGTTATATTTTCTTGGTGTCCCACACTTTCCTTATTCTCACTGGTTTGAAAGTAGTATTTGGGATTGGAAAAATACATAGTTATGATTGAGAAAGAAGACTTGAAAGAGAAACTTAAGTTTACACGATACATGTCTTTGTCTATTGATGAGGTCGCAAAAGTAGATAATACTGCTTGGTTCTGTATGCATGTTTATATTGTATAGAATTATTTGAGATAACCTCACTTACTTTTTATTCACAAGATGAGAGAGAACTCCAATGCTGAAAAAAACTTTTGAATTGGTGATAAGAAGTTTGAAGGAAATTGGTGGCATGGATGATCATTGATTCTACAATAGCATCGAATTTGGTATATGTTGGGGAAAATGGGACATTTGTAATGCAAGGTCTCTGTAACACTCTATGTGTAAGACTCAAACATCTCATTTCCCATATATGATTTACATTCATTGTATGGCTCATAAAATGAATCTAGCATACAAAATAGTCAAAATTTAAACCTATAGAAAAAGTTGAAGAACTTGTTTGAGAGGTGCATGCTTAATTTTTTGTTGTATTCCTAAAAGGTTCATGGAATTACAAATATTTGCAAAAATATTTTAAAATGGGCATAAACTATTAAAATATGTTGATGCTAGGTGGATCTCATTGTATCAACTAGGATGATGAGTATCAATCCTTATTGGGAGTAATGTGGCAGAATCACATGGAAGTGGAAAAGGCTCAGGATTTGATACATCGTTTGACTAATTTAGAGACATTATTGATGTTGTGTGGTCTCCTTCCCATGTTGGATGAAATGAATCATTTAATTAAACAATCCCAAGAAATAACTATATATATTGTTGATTTTTCTAGTTTGAGGAAACATGTTGTCTAGCAATAGAATATTTGTTTATCAATGAGACTAATTTTTTAGGTCCAAAGTTTTATGGTTGGAATAATTTGATAAAGATTGGAAATGCAAGTATCTTTCTAAGGTTTAACTTTTTTGGAGAAGTATGTGCTTCTATACGTGGATATGAGATACCAATGCACCTATTTCAAATATTCGAGAGAAAGGCTAATCTAGTAAGGTTGAGAAGGTAAATGTCGAGAGGGCGCGCTCTTTGATAACATTGTATCATCAACAAGGGTAAGGTTAAAAGATAATGAATTTTCCTACTAAAATAAATAAGGGAATGTTTTAGTAGGGATGTTTTACTTGAAGCAATGGCTTTAGTAAATCCCACCTATTGGAATAGTGTCCAAAATGAAAGATATTTGCAAGAAGACTACCACAAGAGATTGACTACATTTATTCAACATTTTTGTAAGCCCGTTAATATCAATGGAAAAAATATTCCACGTATTTTAAACAAGGAAAATTTGATTGAGCAATCCCATGAATTCACCTCTAAAATGTTTGAGCAATTCAATTGTTTAAATAATCCCTTAGAGTGTGGAGCAATAACCCATTATGAAATTTTTTTGGGTTAAGTAATATTTTGCAGCAAACCATGTCCAAGTTTTTATCAGTTGGATGAGCTATGTCAAATAATTATTTTGGGTTCAATTTAAGATGAGAGAGTTTTTAGTGCCTTGACCTTTATAAAGTCAAAATTATGAAACAAGCTTGACAAAAATTTGGAAAATTGTTTGAGAATTTACACATCATGGTACGAAGTGGATAACTTTCCCTATGACTAGGGCTTTGACAATATGGAATTTGATTAATGAAAGGAGAGGGGCTGAAAATAATGCCAAAAATACAATAGATGACCCTATTGCACTGATGTGACTGTCACAATGAAGTGAGAGTTAGAGAACTGATCAAACAAATGATAGAGATGATCCACCATCAATACATTGAAAGCTTCCATTTGTGGATATGTGATATAGATGTTCATATAATATATTTAAATATTTAGTACATTGTTTTGATAATATTTTTTCCTTATTTGTATTTTTTTAAAACATAGTGTCGATTTGTAGTCTTCGGAATGAAACTTGAAATACATTGCATTGATTTGTAGTCTTCACAATAGAAATACATTGTTTAAAAAACACTTATGTTTCTCATACACCTATAAAGCATTAACATAAAAGGTTTGTCAATTTTGTGAACCATTATGTATTGAAATGAAAAATAACACTATTCCTCATTCAACTTGCTTGAGACATGCCTTGTATGAAAAAAATTGAAAAGTGCAACAAATGGAACAATTTTCAAAATTAAATTACTCTTAATTATCTCATCCTTTGTAACATGTTCCACTCTTCATCTATTGGAATTAAAATTTGTTGTAAATCATAGTGACTGACATGTAACTTTGTTAGCAATTCATAATTGAGAGTGGAGCTTTCCTTTATTGTTGTATGCAAACTTACTAACAAGGTTATCATGTTAGGAATTCATATGCTAGTGCTCCATTTGAATGTGTGGGTAAATAATAATTATGTGTGTAATTATTATACGGGTAAATGTAAAGTTAGTATTTTAGTAAGTTAGTGATTTGTTATTATTTGTTATAAAACAAAAAAGCAAATATCTGAGAATTATAAACAACTCATGTAGGTTGGTGAGTTGTTATAACCACCTCCTAAATTATAGGGGAGATATTTCCTATTTATATGGGTGTGTATGTAATGAAGTTTGTATGAATATTATTAAAAATATAATTTGTATTGTGTTCTTATTATTTGATCTCTCTTTGTAAATATGTTGCATACTTTTCATCCGTATCGGATTAGGTATGGCTCTATGAAGAGATCAATGAAGGGATAGATATGTTGTAAGTTATGGTTGTCCCACCTATGAAGAAATCTAAAGTTAAACAACTTAAAACATGTGTACAAATGTAAATGTGGACTAATCTATTTATTTTGACAACGATTGTCGATTTATTCTATCAAATCACTAGAAATTCTAAAGAAATTTCTAGTGATTCTTAAGTAAATTTGGAAAGATCTTGAAACCAACTTTCTGACGCATTTTATGGTTTTTAAAATGGAGCTTTGTTCTCAAGTTATCGTTAAAACATCATAAGTAGGTTTTTTGTCGATTGTTTTAGCATTAGAATATTTCATAGAAAAGAGTTTTCAATGGAGACATCATTGAGTACAAGTAGATAAATTTATAAAAATAAAGAATTTTTTGCTCATGGATTCATTATCACTTAAACGTGACATCCAAAATATAATATGTCAAGACAAAGAATTCAAGAATCTTAGCCTCTATGACAGAGATATTGAACCTAAAATAAATTGACCACAAAAATGCCAACATTTGACAACGCGTGAATATGTAAAGAGCCTCAAATCCAAATCCATGTGAAGTTGACAAATTCACACCAAAGGATGGATGCATCAAAGGTTGATTTTAATCAGCGATCTCTCGTTAGTCACCAACGAAGGGGCTGCATTTTGTTGTGATGACATTTATGTGGTGTGAATATTTGCTTTTAGTGTGCTTTTCGTTGTATTTTCACAATCATGTTCAAATTTTAGTGTTCCCTGTTTTCGACAATAAGTGGAAATTTCACATTGAGGGGGAACATAATCCCAATGTTCCATTTCCTTTATGTCAACATTTTCTATGTGTGTATGAGGAGCATAATTTCCTATGTTATCTCTTGATGGAAGAATGTGATGAGGACTAATGATACTATTGCAACATCATGATATTATGGTTGTTGGTTATCCATTGAAAACCATCCTTTGTTTTGGTTGTTGGTTATCCATTGAAAACCATCCTTGTTGTGGTTGTTGGTTTGCCACTTGAAAAACCATCCCGGAGGTTGTTGGTTATCCTGAAAACAAAACCATCTAGATCATGAGCAAGCTTGAAACATTGCACTAAAAGGCGTAGTTTTCCCATATTCACACTAAGGGGGAATGTTAGGAATTCATATGTTAGTGCTCCATTTGAATGTGTGGGTAAATAATAATTACGTGTGTAATTATTATATAGGTAAATGTAAAGTTAGTATTTTAGTAAGTTAGTGATTTGTTATTAGTTGTTATAAAACAACAATAACAAATATCTATGTTGTTAGAGAGTTATAAATAACTCACGTAGGTTGGTGAGTTGTTATAGCTACCTCCTAAATTATAGGGGAGTTATTTCCTATTTATATGGGTGTGTATGTAATGAAGTTTGTAGGAAGATTATTGAAAATATAATTCATATTGTGTTCTTATTATTTGATCTCTCACTGTAAATTTGTTGCATACTTTTCATATCAATAGTTTAATGAAGCTAAAAAAGTTTGTCTCATCTACCTTCTCAAGAATTTGGTTCTTCTCTTGCATCATTTTTTCCTTCATGTTCTTCTAGAATGCATCCTTCTTAATGAATTGGTGTGTTTTGTCAAAAGGCATTGGAAAACCAAGATTTGTGAAATCCTATACCTTTCCATGCAACTCTCGTAACATTATTTGACACTTATTCACAATTCTTATGATTCTCCTAGCATCACACACTTCCAAATGATAGATGATGCCTTTATTGAGGCATCAATCTAGTTTTTAATTCCTCTAGATGTTAGTTCCATGTCACTGAATTTGTAGATAGCTTCAAAATTTTCCTTGTTGTATCCTCTCTTGAAGCCATCACTTTTCTTGCTATTAGTTACGTATTTATGGAGCTTATCGAGATTCCCTACAAATCATCCATGAATTCAAACAATCTAATCAAATCATTAATTTTTTTTGGTTTATTTCCCCCAAACGTTATCCGTCATATTAATCACTTCCTTTTTATAAAATTTGGATAGTTTGGTGTTGGAAGACTGTATTTCCTTTTGTACTTTCACTAACTCCTTTTGCAATATTTCATTTTGTTTTCTTTCTTGCTTCTCAATCTTTCCTTGACTTTTCTCTCTTCCTCTAGGCTATGTTTTCATTTTTGGCTTTTTCTTTCTCTACCTTTAGAACCTCTTACAATTATCCCAGCCTTTGTTCTAATCCATTATACTTAATTTTCATTTCATGTAACATTTTCTTCACTTATTCCAGTTCCACCTGTGCCTATTCATTTGAAGTGATCATAATCATAGAAGATGATTTTATCCTCTTCTCCAACTCACCGATCTTATTAATTGCCACTTTTCTATTTGTTTTCTCATTTTCCAGGTATGCCTCTAACTTTTTAATTTTAATATTCAACTTATTTTTCTCTCTATTTTCCTTTAGAAATGTTATGTATACCACATCATTGTTCCTTTTTAATATATTTATTTTGACAAAAGGTATCATTATGCTAAATTATATTTGAAGGGTGGTTACATCATAGTCATTGGAATCCATGTGATCCTCTATTTTTTTCAACTTTGGGCACAACATACATGTATTCCATGGTATATGTGTCTGGGTTATATGTAGGCAATACCCTAATTGTGGTAGGATTTGAAGTTACAGATAGCATGTAGCATTTGCTTCTTATTTCTTTTATCTCTTTCTGATTTGTGGGAAAACTCAGCTTGGTAATCAAAACCTGAGGTGTTTGAGAGGAATGAACTGCTTGAATGTAGGAGTAATTGAAGTTTTGGGGACTTTCCCTGTGGATTAATAATTTGTTAAGGGGTGGTACCACCTTCTATAATTAATTACCTTGAGGCAATGTTACCCTACGTAAGAGTAACTATTTATGTCTTTATCTTTTGCCTCTTCTCGGGTCCTTGTTGGCCAATAGGAGTTGTCTGTATTGGCCTCTTTAGAATAATTTGTTGGTGTGGCACTTTCTGACCACTACTACTACCATCACTACAACCACCAATAATAACAATATTAACATATTCATTGTCAACTCCTCCTCTTGAATTTTCAACATGTGGCTGAAACATATGTTAAGGATTTGACTTTGAAGAAAAATGCATTGGACTACCACTTGTTGTATGCAGTGGTCCTTTCTCCAAAGCTCTAAGGCCTAACCTATCATAACCTCATCTAGGATGTACCTCTGGTGGCATCCAAATGCCTTGTCTGTTGACCCAAACCACCACCACTAAAACCCATCTTTTTGGCTATAACTACCCTTGTAGTATATGTTTGTTTCATGCTTTCATTCAAACTTGGTTTATATGAGTTATCTCCCAACAAGGGGAGTGTGTAATTCCTCCTCATAGTTAGACTTATCATCACTACTTGCCTCTGCAGGATGCACTTTATTCCACAATCTACTAAAAATGACATTTTCTGGAATAGAATCGTACTCTAAAAAACTTTTGGATCGCCTAGGTCCCGCCTCATAGACCAAAAGGTAGTTATTTTTGATCTTGTCCAATTTTTATCTCGCAAATCAACATCTAGATGCTTTGACATGTTTTTAGAAGAGGAATTTTTATCAAATTTTGCATTAAAAATGTCATATTAAAATGCCTCTCGCCTTTGGATCTTTCCTCTGGATGTAATCCCAAAATTTGTGTTGACAACTCTTGAAAACTAATTCCTTTCTCAATAGCAATTTCATCCATTACTTTTTTACATCATCCCAAGAGTTCTTATTTTTCAATTTTTCTAGCAAAGGTTTACTTTCATGTTGAATTTTTGTAGCAGAGTTCTTATTCACCGTTACCCTTGATTTAATCACCTCACATGGATGATACGGCCAGTGAGATTCAACATCAAACTTAAAAATTTGTAAAATTCATGTGCCACATTGAATGATTTGATCTCAAATGTGAACCCTCCACATGAAAATAGTAAGGAAGGAAATATGCTCCACTTTTTTTAGTAACAAAAGTGTCCCATCTATTGTATATATTCCAAGGTGATAACCCTCTCTCACATGTATTGGCAATTTGTAAGGTTATATTCCTGATCCATAAAACCTTAGCACAATATATTCCTCCATGAAGTACCAAATCAACTAACTATATTTTTTTTATTCCAATTGAATGCAATCTCTACAAGTCATAGGCAATCTAGGCATTGTACTTTTTAAATTGCTTGATAAATTGGAGTCCAAAGTAGTCCACAAATTGATTGTAGTCCCTTCGATTATCAAACATCCTTATCTTGGGGGTCCACTCAGTTAATGGAAGAAACACTTTTGGTTGGCCCTCAACATCATTGTAGGCCTGAATTATAAGCTTGTTTCTTGCAAACCATTCAAAAAACCGCCATATAAATAAATAACACAAGTAGGTAGTGAACCTAAAGGTCTTAGTGTCAAAACCTTCTTTGATTGTTAAGAATTGTTTATGCATAGATTTTGCAATGTGCTCAACAAATCTGTATGCACAAGGTGGAGTAATGAAATGGATATTGTATACCATTTTGAGGAGGGTTACATCCACTTTCTCATTGTTATCGAATCTAAGGCAAAATGCTAGCATAGAAATGGTATCCCTAACCCACAGTTTAAACTTCACAATTGTATAAGGAGGCTTCCTTTTGGTATCATTCCATCAATTTTTATTTTTCAAAAAAATCATCTTTGGCATTTTGAGTGGTGGCATGATAATCGTTAGCAATTGTTTCTAGGTTTATGTTGATGGTTCCTAATTATTTACTTTCAAACCCCAACACACAACCAAGATTTTCCTCTCGTAATGGAAAACATTTCTTCTCTGGTGCCATTTACAACAATTATTTTTTCCCATCATAATTCCTGGGCACAGGGGCATGAAAACTTCAGGCAAACTAAAACCTCATGGAGCATCATGCGTCCCAATCCAACCCCCCATGTTATCCAACCTAATGGATTCAAACGCTTATTTGCAATTTCCTTATTCTCAGACAAGTATCTAATTTGTGAGGTTCTTGTGCCAATTATAGGATCATAAATATCATGATATTCATTAGTAAAACTAGGGGTTTTAAGTAGTTTGGCGTATGGGATTGGGGTTTTATTTTGGGCTCTTGTGGAAGTAGACATGCTTGGAATTTTGGATTCTGGAAACCCTCAACCCTAATTTGTAAACCCTTATATTGAAATATTTCAAAGCGAAGGCTTATACAATGCTACTTATAAAAAGATTTAAAGAATCAAATGTAGGATGACACTTACTTGGAAAAAAATAAGTTTAGTCTTACACGGCCCACAACTTATATGAATCTATTCAACCTTTAGTTGCAGTATGCCTTCTAGAATTCAATGGACATTAAATATCACCTCGCAAGCAATAGCACATCATTATAAATTATTACGTCTTTCACTTTGTAGATGTCAAATTTAGTCTCTTTTCAAATTCCATTCAATGGATGACAATTGTCACTTTGCTTAGGCCTATTCTAGGAACTTCCATTCAAAATGTGGGTGTGTCAAGCCTTCATCCTAGAATAGAGCCTACGTCATTGATCTTAATATATTGAATGATGCATAATATTTAAAATAATTTAATAAAAACATACTTCACATCACATATCCATACGTATCTTAGTATTTATACGTGGTAACGTCACACATGGAAGCATTCTAATGTTGCAAAAGAGTCAAGGACACTGTTATCCCAAATTAACCCTCGAGATTAATTTGGAATATGGATAACTTATTTATAATGGACTTAAGTGGATTTTGTATAAAAACCCATGGAAAAAGGTTAAAATACTTGAAGCCGTTAAACCTTTAGAAGGCCGCCAAATTTAAAATATTCCACTAATTGCCTAGGAAGTCGTTAAACCTTTTGATAAGCCACAATGAATGAGGAGTGGCCAAGTGTCACCCATTCTCGGGCACTTGAGTGTAAAGGTATGAAAAAGAAGCCTCGACACCCGAAATTGAATATTAGATGGACACGTGGCGAGATTCTAGGCCTCATCAAGGAAAAAGCATTATGCAAACTCCAAGCCCACATAATGAACCAATTCAATAAAATTTTGGGTCTACGGTGAGGTGAGGCAGAGTGGCGCATCAAGGGTACACATGGAAAAGACAATCTTAGTAACTAATAAGAAGCTACCACATGTTATTTTCCTACTCCTCCCGATATGTAAAATTTCAAATGACCATAACTTATTTATAATGGACTTAGGTAGATCTTGTTTAAAATCCCACAAAACAAAGGTTAAATATTTTTAAGCCGTTAAACCTTTAAAAGACCCCTTAAATTTAAAATACTCTGCTAACTACCTAGGAATCCGCTAAAACTTTTGATAAGCCGCAACGAATGAGGAACAACAAAGTGTCACCCATTCCACCTGAGCGTAAAGGTATGTAAAAGGAGCCTCGATGCCTGGAATTGAATATCAAATGGACACGTGGTGGGATTTCGAACCTCCTCAAGGCAAAGGCATTTTAGGGACTCAGCCAGGCAGTGAAATTTTTGGGTCCGCAGTGAGGTGAGACATAGTGGAAGTCGTGTGTAAATAAAAAGGAAATCTCAGTGACCAATCAGAAGTTGCCATGTGTCATTCTCTTGTTCCTCCTGATCTATAAAATTTCAAATGACTATAACTTTCGCTTTGCTACTCCAAATCTTGTCAAATTGGTCTCATTGGAGAGGTCTCCTCGAGCCCTTTAATTTGGCATCATCAGATTAAAAAATTAATGAGGTTATGTGGGGAAAAGGGGGCAAGAAATAGTTATACATTAAAACATAGTGTGATCCAATAAGAAAGCTCCAAGTTACTTTACAATTCACAATGTCATTCCTTTGAGCAAATGAATGACTTGCAACTTCAAACTTAAAACCATAACTTTATTACAACATTTTTAGTCCCAAAAATCATAATGTATGTAGAACAATGTGACAAAATTGTAACTAAAACATATGAATTAACGAGACTTAGATATGAAAAGATAAGAAATATCTATGGGAATACATGGAGAATCAAGAAAAATGATGTATTAAATCTACATCAGTTGTAAAAGCCATGAGTACTAGTAGGCAGTAGCTCAAAATCAAGTCATATAATGATTATAATTTATGATTTATGAGTGGCCCATGGGTTAATAAATAGAAGGTGGTGTCACACATTTTTCATTAATGTAGCTTCCCATGAATATAATTAATATTGGCTCAAATATAAATGTTTTATCATTACACTTTTCAATTTTGTTACGTTCACACGACGCGTCAAATACACTTTTATATTTTGTCACAATTCACATGAATTTAAATTAAATACATAAGTGTTTTTGATCTTGTAGTCGTGGTGAATTATATATAATGAAAAAATTGCTTTATTAGAATTGCTATAATTCACAAGTTATATAAGTGTGCTCTCTCTCTCTCTCTCTCTCTCTCTCTCTCTCTCTCTCTCTCTCTCTCTCTCTCTCTCTCTCTCTCTCTCTCTCTCTCTCTCTCTCTCTCTCTCTCTCTCTCTCTCTCTCTCTCTCTCTCTCTCTCTCTCTCTCTCTCTCTCTCTCTCTCTCTCTCTCTCTCTCTCTCTCTCTCTCTCTTCTTAAGCTTTCTCTTTTCCTCTCTAAATTTATTTATTTGTGTTTACTTGATGACCTCTCTCTATGGTCTCTCTCTCATTCTAAGGAGCTTATTGTGAAAAATATTTTATGCTAGTGATGTTGAATTAGACTTTTTCAATCATGTCTTAACCTTTCCTAATCCCATGGATTCAGTGGAGGATTTTTCTTTTGTTGAATGACTTTATAAATCTTTCTTTTTTGGTTTCCTTTTTTGTTAGGCTAACTAGTATTACCATTATCTTTCAAATGTATCAATTCCTCATTGTTAATATTTTGCCTAAAGGATATTTTACTTCTGAGGATGGCCTTGGCCTGAATCCTATCTGGAACAACTTCCACCCAAAGGTTATGGGGGTAGGAGGTGCAAGCCCTGACGTAGATTCTCTGACAAAATTTGTTTCCAAGTTGTCGAAGAAAGTAGGAAGATTGGATTGAAAGTCATGCAGGGGGTCTTCAAACAGATAATCGTGAGTGTGGCATTATGCTCGAGGGAGAACTATGAGTTGCGATTGTTGGGGGAAGGGGAAGACAACCCTTACCCTATGGTGGAAAAATGATACAAGACTAGCTAGCCATGCCTGAAGGGAAGGATGAGATTCTAAAGGTTTTAATGGCCCTCCTCCATCCCGAAGGAGTTTGATTGAAAAGGGGATGTTTGCATCCTACATTAGTAAAATTTTGTACGTATTTCAGGCCATGGATAATTACAAGGAATTTCATGAGAGGAAGGAGAGACTACTCTTTGGCTCTACACCAATCTCAGGTTCTCTTGCTCGTATGGAACTATGAGCAAGAATAGTCTTGTATAGCTACATAACGTATATCTATTTTGTCAATTTGTAAGTTTTTATGTCAAGATTGTTGTTTCCTCCTACAAGATATCTTTTGTAACTTTAGGTAGTAAAATTATATGGCTTTAATTTATACTTTTATGTATATACATACATATATATAAGTTTCAAGGGTGAGGGCCCCAATAGATCCCTCTTCTATTATGCAAAAAACAAAACAATAACATGTGAAACACTAAAACAATAACTTGGTTCATAGCTCGGTCTTTGTTGGGGCATTTCTTGTTGTTAATGTTTAGTTTTGTGACTATCGTAAAATTTTATTATTAATAGAAGCATTCTCAAATTTTTTTAAAATACCAAAACTACTCTTTTTCTTGTCAATATTTGGCAAAGTTCATTAGTCTTCTTATTGTTGGAACATCAAGTGAGTGTCACTAAAACAAAGATAGTTTTTAACTTTCACTGGAGAGAAAAATTAAGAGAGGGTATTCGCAAACTAGTTTTATAAGATTTGCCTTTCAATCTACAACTATTTTTATATGTTTACCATTTTGACCACTAAAATGAAGCCCAACATTACTAGATTCACAAAACTATGAAACTAGTTACAAGGACATTCGCCACGATTTCTACAAGTTTTTTTCATGTGTTCCTTAAAATTTTCCCTGGAGAGATAAAATTCATTGTTTAAGATTATTCAGAATGATATGGGTGCATAGAACAATGGAACATGAAAATATAAAGATGTGGATTATACACTGGAGATTATGGACAAGGAAACTAAGCAGGTGCTAGACCATACAAAATATGTACAGTCTAGGTTGGAACTATATGGTCCATAATAGGATTTGTATGGTTTCATGCCATGAGACTATCTCGGACCTACAACTTCTTACGTTATTTTCTTACTTGGAAATGACAATCTCTTTATGTCTCTCTTACTCATATAATTTTGAGATGAGTTGTGATAACCTACAAAAAGGTAAAAACCCTAGGAACCTACAAAATTGTTCATTAGAGCATTAAATAACCAAAGGATAAAATCATTTACATTTGAGGTTATACCACCATTGGTAGTCAATTTCACAACTATTGAACTAGTATAAGTGTTACACTCCATATCCTCATTGTGAAAATCAAGCCTCGTGTAGATCTCCTAAGTGTTTGTGTGTGTATAACTAACTTGAACCCCCTAGGGGTGTCCTTATGTCTCTTAACACCAAGATAATGGGCTAATTGAGTAGTATATAATGTACCCAATGTTATAGTAGTGAGATATGGTATGCCTCAACTATATGACCTAACATTTTGTTGATTGAAACCTTTGTATAATGATTGAAGTGACTTTGCTCTTGTTAAGACATGACTTATACGACTTTTTGCATGTTTGTAGATGGATGAAGCTAGATTCTTTGACCTAGTTAAGTGCTTCAAACTTGTAGTAGGGACTACTCTAGATGATGTGTAGCTGATTTAGGAAGATTTAGGAACCCTTTGAGTGATCTTGGAATGATATTTGCAATAATATCTTGTAAGAATGTCAAGTGAGTTATAAAGTGATAACAACTTGCTTATATAGCCTTTTGCGCATGAGATATTCTAATAAGGATGACCCTAGAAAATAAAAAATTACCCAAATAATGAATTGAAATTGAAAATAAATTTGGTGGTTATGAAGGGGTGAGACCACATAAGTTGGTCAAGATCAAACCCTACATCCCGACCTTTACTCGTACATTTTGAATCGGAGAAAAAATAGATAAACTAAAAGTTGTGACATGAATATCAAATGTTTTATACTACTTTTATTTAATAATATTACCATAATTAACAACGAAGTGCAAAGTGTATAGGTATGAAAATTGTAAAATAGCTAGAGATCTAGGAGATTTGATTACGAATGTGAGTATTTTTCTTAGTGAAGATACATGGTCAAACTTGGCATTGCAAGAGGACAAGCTATTTGATTTTAGTCTCTATAATCATCTATGTCATAATCTAAAATAACGTGAAGCTAAGATACTCAATATGAATAGGCTAAAATATGTTGTTAATCCTCTTAACACCTCTAATCACAAGTTTCAAGGTAAAACTACTTTTAAGAGAAAACCTAATGATGATAAATTTGAAACTAAATCCATATCAATGTTGTATCTCAATCCACAAAACTCCTTGACGATAATTCACAAATTTGCCTTATGTAACACATGTAATGCTTAAATAATTACTCAAGTACAACCTTGTATCTCTTTCTCTCGATGCTTGAGGTCAATACAAGTACGCATCATGGTAAGACTTTTGAAGTTTGGTGAAAAAACTATTGGTTGGATATTTTCAGAGCGAAAATATGAGGTTCAACCACAAGACATGGGATTAAATCCCTCCTCAAAGATAGGTGAGGCTGCCTGTTTATTACTAATATAAAACATAGCAGAAATAATATATACGAGATTCACACTAATCCCAAATCCATATTCATAATAGGTGAAGATATTTCTCTTTCAAAATGAAATGTATTAGAAAGGAAATTATTACTATGGAAGAAACACAATGGAAAGGAAATGAGAGGAACGTATTTTCTTTCAAGTAAACACAGAGCACGAAATAATCATATGAGCTTTAGATAACAAATGTAATGTTTGAAATGATTAGAACAATCAAGATGCTAAACAAAGAATAGCTTAAGATTATGAACACAAGAACAATATCTTAAGAAAGATACATCTCACAACAAAAATTTTGCAAAATAGCATCAGCTTCTATTCCTCAAATGATTAAAAGAAAACACAAAGTCTTTTTTTCTTCACAATAGATCTCAAAATTCCAAAATCTCAACCTTTTAGAATGCATAAGCGTCCCTTATTTATAATAAAAGGAGTTAAGAGAAAATAGGATAAATCCTAGAAAATAGTCTTTTAATGAGTGTCCTACTTTTCTTGACTCTCACGCAGGAGACCAAGTCAAAATTTGCTTCCTATGTGACGAAACAAAAATTAAAAAGACATGTCAATTTCAAGATTGAAATGACATGCAACATTGTGCCTATTCTATTTCATCATCTTTGTCTTCCTCCAACAAAGCCTGCTTGTCCCGAAATTCTTGGAACTTTTAGATTATACCCTGCATCTCATTTTCATCAGGTGCAGTGGAATGATCACTCAGAACTTCACATGTTTCCTGAGTATCGCTAACGTTGCTAGGAAGATTTTTCAATCTCTTGTTGAGTTTCCTGGGGTTTCTAAAGAATGTTCAATTTTCACAAACCTGTCAATGATTTCCAAGCTGAATCCATAAGTTGGTTCATGTTGAATTGATTCTTGGATCTACTTGTAAAGATCATCAATAGGCAGAATACCCGAGCTTTCACTCAACACCTTAGCGTAGATCTTGACTAGCTCTTCTTTTATGTCATTCGTGTCATCGACCAATTGATCTCTTGATTCCCTCAATTTTCTGCAAGCTTCATTGAGAATCTTTATTCTGAATCTAATGGCTTTGGTTAGTTGAAAATGTTTTTCCCCATGTGGAATGATGCCTTCTTCGACCAAGATGCGGGATGGAACCTGTTTCAGTGTTTGGAGAGCTTCAAAAGTTAACTCTAGGTTCCCAACCTCTAGCTGAAAATTCATCATCCATTTTCTCTCCATCCTTCTTTATATCCTCTAAGGATTTGTAGACTTCCACGGTGTCCTCGATGACTTCTTTTCCTTGCAGGAGCAGCCTTTGGATCCATTCATCGATCGTTCTCCCCTTCTCATTAATCTTCTCGATCATGGGTACCAATGAGAAATCAAACCTGATAGGAGTAGAGGATGATGGTGTTGACTCAGGAGGCTTTGAGAGCTTGAGTAGTACTTCTGTCAGTTGTTGTACTTTCTCTTTTAACTCATCTCTGTTTGCCTTAGTTTCCTTTAGCTTCTGGCACAACACATTCATGGCATCTTGTGCGTCCTGTTGTGCTCCCTCCATTGTTACTTTCCCTAGATCAACCCTTGTGATTTGATAATCTGACCATTATATCATCCTTGGTTTTATCAATCAGTAGGAGTAGCAATTTCTACAAATTTATGCCCTGAGGCATCCATTGAAATCCTTGAAATTGTTTTGGGTTTCTTGGCCGACTTGGTAGGAGTGACCTTGAGGGAACTGAAATCAAAGGTTGGTAATGGAACTACCACCTTCCTCTTCCTCGAGTCTAATCTATTAACCATTGAGGCGTATTGGAAGAAGTTTCTCCCATTATAGGTGTTACGGTCACATCCTCAGGTGGAGGAAGGTTAGCTTGTGGAGTGGTGACCACTACAAGTGTAGTGTCCATGAAAATGGACTCTAGGGAATGAAGGCACAAAAGGAGGAGGCATATCCATGGTTAACTAGAGGTCCAGTGGGGAGAGGTGAGAGGCCAGAGAAGATACTAGCCATGGCTAAGGAACTTGGTGAAGAAATATGAGGCAAGGAAAGCTGAATGGGAGGAGGCAATAATTCTGAAATTAGAGTTTGAGAGATAAGAGGGAGACTTACCTTTGACGAGCCCACTACCAAGAGAGGAATGGAAGGTTAAACAATCTCTTCTCCGGAAGGAGGATTTCCTTGTTCTAGTTGTGGAGGTGAATCAAGAATCTCAACTATTTATGGGAGAGTGGCCACTGGTGTAGTTACTTGATCTTCTCCCTTTCTGACAAACTTAACCTTTATTGGCCTCTTGGAAGGGTTCTTATCCTTTTCCTTTTTTCCCTTGGAGGGTCCCACTTCCAAAGTATCTAGTTTTGAAAAACTCCCTTCTTTATAACTCATTCCCCAAGAAATGAGCCACGCCTTAGTATGGGCAAGAATTTGAGCAGCTCTCCCCACAATAGAAGCTTTCTCAGCGATGGACCAATCAATGGTTGGGAATACATATCGGTCTTCATTTAACCCATCATATGAGGCGTCAAGGACACTCTCGTTATCTGTGGTGCCCTCTGGATGTCAGATAAATCTAGCATCTAGATTTCTTCAATTGTCAACCTTTATTGTCCTTTCTTCGGATGGCAACTTCATCCCGAAGATCAACCCAAATATCTTCTATGTTGGGAACATGTAGATATAAAGTCCCGTATGATTTAAGGACTCCTCGGAAATCAAATCCATCTCTGTGCTTCATGTGCTTCTTTAACTTGTCCTGAAGCTCGTGCACCACATTCTTAGCTTTAACCACTATCGAGCACGTGTACCTTCCGATGGAAATAGGGAAGGATACAAAGAGCCTTGTGTTTACTTTGTTGGAATTTGTGGAAATCCAACAATTATCTTACCAACTCCATTAGGATCAGCTTATCACCTGGGAATCTGGGCAATCGGAAAGGATCACCCGGGTACATGACCACCCAAAGGTATGTGAACTTCTTGAACTGCAAGAAGATACAACCCCATTTTGATACTTTGGCCCATGCCTCATCAGAGACTCTTCTCTTTCTTAAGTCAGGGTTCAGCATGCAGATGTTCTCATAAAAGAATTCGTCATTCACTCTTTTGAATTGATCCTCGGTCCCCTTCATTGTCAACTGAGGGAAATAAAGATATATATGTTCGGTTGACTTACTTCCCTTCATGTCCAACCCTAGATAATTCCTCATACCGATCGCATTGCATAGGTGACATATGATGACATATAAAACTTGCCAGTAGTCAAGATTGTCTTCATCTGGGAATCAATCTCATTACTTATAAGACTACTCCAATCAATCCCTTGTTCGTTCTTCTTTATAAGGACCATGAATTGATACATCCACCATGAAAGTCTCTTGACTCGGGGAGTCCAAATACTTGACTCAACAGGGTGATGATGTCACTGATTTCAAGGATGAAATCACTCCTAGGGACAAACTTGGGAAACCTAGAGACGGTTGGCTTGGCCTTGATCAAGAAATTTTTATTCACATGCCTGATGCAATCTTCTTGATCTTTGTCCCAGGCTTTTTGTCTTGACTTAAGATCTACATCAACATATTCCTCAAAGTTGGGTAATCTTAAGAGGTCATCAAAGTAACCTCCATCCAACTTCACTATGGTTTCTCCTGCCTGATTTTTCACTGAGCGGGAATCTAAGTCATAATTAGAAGCACAAGCCAAAATGAACTCGGGGCATTGAGCAGACATTGGGAATCCTGCTGCAAGAGGGAGGCCACTGTTGGTTATTGACTTCATCCAAGGACTCTAAGAAGAATCCTTGGTTCTATTCCAAAGTCTTCCATGTCAATGTTACCAAGCTCCATATCTCGGATGTCGTAATTGCAATCTATGTAGGAAGGGGATTCCATTTTCTCGGTACTTGTATTTCATCTTTCCTAACCTGTCTGACTTATCCTTAGATGATCTAGGATCCGACATGAGAATTCCTAAAGAAAGAATGCCTAGATAACTCCTGTTTGAACAATCGGACTTGGAAGCTTGTTGAGCAACCCCATAGACCTGCCACACCAAATGGACTTTGAGACTTGTCAAACAATTCGTCAAAACCCGACACACTGTAGAGTATAATCGGAAACTAGGTTGTGTTGGACACTTCATAAAACCCGACACAAGGTGGAAATCAGGGGGTGTTAAGCACTTTACAAAACCCGATGGTCTGTGGAATTTGGAGGATGTTGAACACTTCGTGAAACTGACACAAGTGGAAGTTGGAAGATGTCGGGCACCCTGTAAAACCCGACACAAATGGAAATTGAAGGATGTTAAGTAGCTTTCAAAACTTGATACAATGTGGAACAAGGATGGTGTCGGACACCCTATAAAACCCGACACACAGGTGTCGGGTTTCTAGGATGTCAAAACAGGTAAAATCTCCACCACGCTTGTAAGTTAAGTTTTATAGATTATTCCCAAAAACCACAAGAGTATATCCATGAAAGAAAATAAGAGAACACCCAAGATGGATTTTTAAACAAGGGTTTTCATGGAAATTCAACAAAAATGAAGAATACAACCCTAAACCCTAAACCCAGAGGCAAGAAAAAGCAAAGAGGAAAAACGCCAAAAGAACACTTCAAAAACAAACCCGAAGATCACAAAATGATAAGAAGAGAAAAATACCTTCAAGAAATTTGAAAAATGATTGAAGATGGATCATGAAATCGATCGAGAAGTTTAGTCAGGTTTGAAGGTCGAAGGAGCATGTACGAAAAATCCACGCAGCAAAAATATGTCAGGTAGAAATGACATGTAAAATCGGAGTATTTATAAAGCCCTAGCATTTATTACACCTCCTCGACACGTGTGCCAACTAACCGACAACTCGGCATTAATGCCATGTCATCATGCTCGACACTTCCGAAAACCGAAACAAAGGATTTCTTAACAAATCGGGTTTCGAGAACCAACCGACATGAAGCATGTAAAAGACATGTCTAGATGCTATCGGGTTCAAAACCCGACACAAAGGATCATTTCAGGTTTCGGTTTCGGGAAGTAAGCAACATGTAACATGTTTTTTGTAAGGTATGTTTCGATGCTCCTGGGTTCAAAACCCAATACATTGGCATGTAATCGGGTTTCGGGTTTTGGAAGACACTCGACATGAAGCATGTAAAAGACATGTTTGCATGTGATGGAAACCCAAAAACCCGAAAATCTCCTTCAAAGGGCA
Organism: Taxus wallichiana var. yunnanensis; assembly: GCA_018340775.1. Taxonomy (NCBI): domain Eukaryota; kingdom Viridiplantae; phylum Streptophyta; class Pinopsida; order Cupressales; family Taxaceae; genus Taxus; species Taxus wallichiana. The sequence continues at coordinate 992,878,591 of CM031242.1, forward strand.
TTTTTAGGAGGTTTTGTCAAAAAATTTCTATGGTTATCTCAATTTTAGCTAGAATCACTAAAAACGAGATAACAAATGTCCATTGTGATTATCATCGATATGTTATTCATACCACTAATCATTGTATTAATCTTCACCATGTTATTTAGATCTTCTTGATGAAGATATTATTTAATGGGATGCTCCCGTGGAATCTAAGCTACTAATGATAATGTAAAGCTCAAAATATTTAGTGACCCATTCCTAAGCATAATACTACTAAATCTAATTCGAGGTCCGCCATGCTTATCACGATGTACCACCTCCACCTTATTATCATCACCTATTTATCTTTGTTATGATTGGTATTATTACTACTACACATTCTTCACCGCTTATTAATTTTGATGATACCAACAGGGCTCACAAATTTGTTTCGATACATTTTATATTCATGATTTTATTATTCAACATCCTATACATAATGTTTTAGTTGATAGTATTGCTCGATGTAATATGTGCACTCTTACGTTACTTCTTTATCTCGGATACACTAAAAATAATATAGCATTTGATCATAAGACACAAAAAGGTCATATCCTCTCTCTCTCATTTAGTTCGGTTACTTTTGATATTTAATTCTTAGTGGCATCTTCTCTTAGCTTATGTGACATGAGTATAGGTTGCCCTTGATTACGTACTTTTAACTATCCCTTTATTGCTACATCAATGTGTTAAGTTCATTCATAATAAAAAAGTGATTATTATTATGGATATACCATTTGAGGACCTTATACCTCAACAACTTATCCCAAAATATGATTATTATTCCTAGCTCTAATTTCTATGTATATTCATTCTAGTTCTCATGTTACATTTAGTAGGGCACTCCATCCTAGTGCATATATGCATAGGTGTTCTAATGCACGTGATATTTCTCTCAAGTCACGCTCTCCTCAACCCTTTACCCGATCATTCAAGTCACATAATACTCCTTAGAGGACACTTTATCCTTAAGCCTTTGATTATTTCACCTCCCATGCATACTACTCATCATGGGTCTTCCCATATTGGATCTTCTATGATACAAACCATGGTTTTTACATAGATTATACATGGGTATCACACTTCCATTATAACACTTATGGGGCTCGATCCTCTTTCACCTTCGAGTTCGAGACGCCTCTTTATGAAGATATTATTGGGTAGCTCTTGTGCTACCCCCTTTCCTATGTATAACTATTTTTAAAACAATTCAAAAACATTCAAATAATCACATAATACAAAAAAATTCACATATTTGTAAAAACTACAAAGTCAAAACATGTTAATGGATTGCTTGGCTAGATTGTCACTTTGTACATGTTGTTTGTTGTATTGATTTGATGGATAAAATATTTTTTATATACTCTTTACACACATGTATTTATGAGGTATATTGTGTTTGATACAAGACACACATATATTAATATGAAATGACAGTGTTAGATTGGTTCCTTCCCATTGAAACTAATCTTTAAGGGCATCTCCTACATTATACAAATGCTTTAGTTTCATTACGGTTACTTTATACTTTGTTATCACACTTCATCACATACATAGTTTTTATGTTATCTTTTGAGCTAACATGACCAACACACATATCATGTGTAGTGCTAACCTATCTTATTCTTGATGCTTTTATGATCACTATTTGTTAAAATTTCTTAATACATTACCTTCCCTACTTGCTTATGTAGGTTACTTACTTATTAGAGTATTTCATTTTCTAAATCCTTGTTTTTGATTAACTATTTGCTTGCTCGATTATTAAATTCTATGATTGTTTACTCTATATGTCATGAGTGCCTTAATTGTCTTAAGGCACCTTAGGTATCCCATGTTTGTGGTTATATGCCTATCTTTCACGAATACACTTACTTCTTTGTATGCAACTTACAATAATTTCTATTGTGATTATCTTGTGACACCACGAGTGTCCCATGCTTGTGACCCTATGCCTCTATGTGACTGTGTTTTATACTATTAATTACATATCTCTACATTATTGTTTCTCTCTTTATACACATATACTATTACTATGTTGGATCTTTCTAAACTACTATTGTTACTTTTGTGCATATATATTAATACTTGTTGCATGTTGCTTTCTTTATCTCAATGGTCTCCACCATGTGGAACCCTTTTATAGGTGAAATTTCCCAATGGTGGATACCATTCTAACCTCCTATGTGATCTAACAAAAATTAGCATACTTATTACACATGGCTACATATTTTTTTATTTTGGGTTGCACACTCAAATCATTTATCTTGCATGCCCCAAAAGAGGAGGCATTCATTGGGATATATTCTACATATACAAACAAATTACAAGACACATGAACATGTTTTTATAGGATCTAAATCTTCATAAATAGGTACATATGCTAAAAAAGTGGTAGGATTGAATACAAGTTTAAAACGACATAATACAATCAAGACGTAAGTGCGGTCCTAACCACACTATACATTCCCAAGAAGGGGGCATATCCTTAAAATTTTCCAATGGTGCAAATTATATCAACTATTCACATATTTCGTATATAGTTTTATACATATGTATTACTCGGTTCGAGCATTATACAAGGGGCATAAATACTTCAATCCTCCTCTATAATACTCATATACTATTGTAAGAATAGGGTTTAGGGGCATGAGCCTTCATACCCTCTACATTATACCAACATATATACACTCGGTCTCGCAATACTACACATGGTGGGGACACGATATATCCATTCTTTTTTATGTGGTTTTATCTTACTCAATAGTTACAATAGTTATAAAATTGGACCTAGATCCATTTTAATTGGTGTGGTCCATGGGGTTGTGGAAGATATCGAAGTAACTAAGCTCTTTATAGGTTGTCCTTTATCTTCTCTTAAAAATTTAAAGGGGAAGATATTAGGGTTACTAAACATAATGTTAATGATTTTTCTCTCTTAACAAGGTACTTCAATTCCTTTATATCCTTTGATGTTAGGATGTATGCACTCAACACTCTAGTTTATCCTTTGACATAATTGGGGATTGATCACCCCAATCCTTTAACATATCAACAACAATTAAAAATGCACAAGCATAACAAGAATGTGAATTCCTACGTAGAATGAACATGTGTATTCCTTCCATGTTTTGCATCTCCTTTACTTTGCTTTATGCAAGTTCAAAGTTATAAAAGGCACAAGCATTATTTATACTATGAGTTACAATTTAGTTTCTATTATAGACATTGACTATACTTTTTTGGTGTAAATTTCACCATGGAGGGTGTCAACATAAGCACATCATAAGATAACTATCAAGTAGAGACAAAATGTGTGTGGACACTTAGGTATGTTTTTCCTATAAGCATGTAATTTTCAATTACACACTTAGAGAGGGGTAAATGTAGATGTAGACACAAAATCTATGCACATGGGTGCATTTCTAGGTTGTAAAGCATACTAATATATACATGATTCCTAAGTAAGAAAATTAGTGGTTGAAACTCCTTTTGGCCTTTTTATTTTATCTCTTATCTTATTTTTGGTTTTACACATCTTATAGCCTGCTAGAACTTGAATTATTTATCTTTTATGGCCTCAAACACTATCACCCAGTTAGGACACAAGTGCCCAGTGTGCTTTTGTCCCTCTTAAGCACACCTAACCTTCTTTATCATTTTCTCACCCTTTTGGGTCTCTTTTACTTTTTGGGAATCTTTTAGTACTTTGGGTCAGCCTTTCTAGTTGTCAATTATGAAATTCAAACAAGGGAATCATATATATACTTAGTTATTACTCTCAAAACAAGGGTCAAACACTAGCATCATCTATTATCACATAAGCTTGCATCCAAAACCACAAGAGCATTTCAAAGGCATACATATAGCACATCCATACAAGGGACAATGGCTGCATCACTCTACATACACAACATAGGAGGGAAGTTCATTTTATTCCATCTCACACATTTGCATACTTGGAGCATTCTAGATCTAGCCTGCTATCATAGTGTAACTTGTACAAGGGAAACCTAGGGCATCATTACACACACATAAATACATGGTGTCTAAGATGTAGTGCAATTCTTGGTCGTATGATCACTCTTCGGTGGTATCGTCGAGTCGGTTTGACTCCCCATTCCACATCTTATTTAACAGGTTTGATGTGGTTTGTGGGTATGTGCAGCTAGTTATCTATTTTTTAGGTTACAAGCATGATTGGTGTCATTAAAGAGAAATCAAAGTGATAAAATAGGATCAATAACGAAGCTCTTCCAACCCGAAAGGATCAAAACACGAGCATCCGAATGGACGCTAGTGCCCAGATCGATTACTAGCGCTCAAGTAATCCTGTCCTCCCATGGGCGCTTTTATCATACACATATCTGAGTTCTAGAACCTCTAGTGATCAAGTTGATAACACTCTTCCCAATTAGTCCTAACAGTTCCTTAGCCTAGATCACTCGAGAAATCATCTAAGTTAACTACCTCTCTCTCTCTTGTTTAGGGTTTCATATTATTGCATGTTTGTTGTTTGTCCATTTATTGTATTATATCATATGTATATAATTAGTTACAATAGTTACTCTGAAAGAAAGATTTAATTCAATTTATATTAAACCATTTGGTGAACCTTAACTTCTTTCATGACCTTATTTTTATGCACATCACCCATAATGGTCATTTTGGTCCTCTTACGCATGTTGAGCTCCCTCCAACTTCCCATAGGCTTTCTAAACCAATGGCTACCTCTGATAATCCTTTGATCAACTCAACCCATGTTCCTCTTGAAAACATTGAAGCTTTTGATAGTGAACACTCATACGATGAAGACACCAATGTTGATCAAGAGCAGCTTGAAAAACTCACAAACTTTTGTTCTACTTTACGTGACCACCCTACACATATTCCGCATGTCCTAAATTCTCTACTCACTGCAAAACATGCTCGAGATGTTGCCTCTCACCCTCTTGTGGGTTCCTCCTTGGCCGTCATGGCCTCCACATCACCCTCCACTATTCCTATTTATATAGCTACAACTACCACTCCTCCCTCCTCCCAATACTTCCCACACATAACTCTTCTCCTCTTTAGGCACCCATGACCTAACTTCTTTATACCATGATTTAAAATCCCAAATTCGCCAATTGCAAAAAAGCCACTTCACATTCCTCGTTATCTCTATATTCCTCATTACTTCTTCATAGCCCTTTCGCACTCACCATATCCTCTTATCCACTACCTCCTAACTTCATTACACCTAAGCTTCCCACCTTCAATGGCCATGGAAAACCTCATGAGCACCTCTCGATCCTTTCATGTGGCATGTCTTGACTATCTTGCGATGATCTTATATTATTGGCTAAATTATTTCCTCAAAGCTTACAAGATTACACTATGCAATGGTTTTATGATCTACCTATTCATTTGGTAACCTCCTTCACATCATTAGCTGATGCATTCCTTGCTCACTTTTCTATAAATATTGGTACTAAGATATCTTATGCACAATTATCTCAAATCAAACAAGGATCCAATGAACATCTCACGTGACTATGTCTTGTGTTATAAGAACAACCTTGCTAAGATGACCAATGTGCTAGCTGATTTAGAATTGCAATATATTTTTATTCAAAGTCTCTTACCTCCACTTCAAGAGAGTGTCATCTATTAGGAAATAAGGGATAAAATATGCGGAAAAATCCAACACGAATCGCAATAGTAGAAACTAATATGCGAAAAAATATTACATATATGAAAATAAAAGTACGAAATAAAAAGAACACAATACAAAGAGACAGATTTAAGGTGGTTCACCAAATTTGCGCTACGTCCACCAAGAATCACTTGCTCATATTTTATTACAATCCACCTCTTCTCTCAATACAATACCCAGGTCTATTTGGAGCTATTCTCAACAAACTCTATAGAATTCACACTTGAACTCACACACGTCTATAATATTACATCAACCCTACCATATGCACAAAACCACATAAATAGGCAACTACTTAAGCATTTTTACAATACTTGGGTATCAAAATCATGGGCCAAAACCATCACATAAACCTATGGGTCAAAAATCCCCACCCATATGAGAAGATAATATTTCCAAAAATATCGTGCACATTTTTCGAGGTAAAAATATCTCGGGTTGCGCCCTTGGACCCCCACTCAAGGCCTGGCCTCGATCCACGAACCCGACGAGAAAATTGTGGATAATATACAGTCTTCAACACTTCGACACATGATAACAAGCTCCAAAACATAAGATCATCTTTGAGATTCCACCCTCCTTCGATTAATTATGCCATACACTCAAATCACGCAAAGACAAACTTTTATCTATGTGCAAATTGAAATATTATAATACTTATGCCTCCTCATCCTCTAGCAATTTTTAAGCTAAATCTACCTTTAAACCATGTGTTAATCCTACTAAAGTTAAAGCCATTGTTGACATTGTTTCTACACTAGACAAACTTCAATTACAACCCATAAGGTGTACTTTTTCTAACCTACCTTTTCACACCTCATTTCCTATTACCACAAATTATCAAAATTAATCTTATTACTCTTCCCCACATCTCAATATCAATCCTTCTCACCCATGTGGCCATAATTACGATGAAAATGTACATTGTGACTATCACCAATGCAATGGGCATTCTACTAATCGTTGTTTTAAGCTCAAACATCTTATTCAAGATCTTATTGACAACAATGCAATCAAGCTCCTAACCCTACTTTCAAATAGGTCAATGATAATAAAAACTAAAAATATTCAATTACCCATTGCCCAAGCATGACAAGCAACCTATTAATTCCTCTGTAAACCATGCATATCATGTCGTGTCTCCTCATTCCTCGAGCCTCTTGATTTTCTTATTGCTTGTTGTTGGTGTACCACCACCAGTATCACATTTTTATATCATGATTACCATGCTACATTTTCCTCTGATTCATTATATATCAATGCTTCTATTGGTACTTATATTGTCAACAATACTTTGATCTATCCATCACCCTTTCTAATGTATGCTCTGTGGCACTCCTATTATCTATCAAGTGTCCAAATTCCCTAATCACATTTCTAGTTCCTAATTCTTACGGTCGTGTCATGCTTCCCATTACAGATTGGCCCCTTACCATGATTAAACCATTCCTCGTTACATCTAAAATCAAACATTGTGACATGATCTTAGGTCTTCCTTGGCTCCATGCTACCTAAACCATCCCTTTCATGCATCACTTATGTCTCAAGTTCATCCATAACAAGAAATTTATCACCATCAAAGGTATTCCATCACGTACACCATTACCTTGGCCCACTCTTACCTCTATCTTCGCACTAGTCATGGCATCTAGGCCTCATACGCCTCTCAAGTCTAAATCTACTTCTCCACCTAGCTTGCTCATTCATACATGAACTTCATCACAAACTTTTCATCCTCATCGATCCATTAGTACACCTCGTCGGGCTAAGTCCCTTACTTAGATGGCCCATTCCTATAAGTGTTCTCCACCTCCCTTACCACATCAGTCTCCTTCATGTGTACATAGTTACTCTCCTACACCATCGGTACTAGATCATGGTCACATGCCTTTGTCTCCATGGATATCAGGTGGGGGCCCCGCTATCCATTATTATCAAGTAGCCTTCCATCCATTATACACTTGGGGTTATCGTAATTTTTCCCCTCCATCATTATCGCTTTTCTCTAGTTTATACTCATAGTTTCTTTGTTACATTTCACACTCCACGCTTCGTGTCTATCTTTCTAAGCATTCTCACATCTCTCGTACACTATACCATCATTACCTAAGTAATGATGTACTCTAATTTCATGGTTTATATTTGGTTATTGAGGTTCTAATCCTTAAAATAACCTCACATCATCTACTTTCACTACATTTCACACTCAATGTTTCATGATACATCTTTCCTAGCATCTACTCTCAATCGCACACAAAACACTCATTTCTTGATGACACACTCTTGTTTTATGGTTCATTCTTGACTATTGAGGGAACATTTCTAAATGAACCTCATCTCATACACATCCACTAGGGGAAACATGGCTCCTCCTCTCTTCACATCTTGCACATCGCAATACACCATCACACTCGTGTAACATTTTCATATCTTGGTTGCATTTACTCTTGTTAGCTTACACTATTTACATGATACACTTTGTTTCCTATGTTAGTTGGATACTTAGTATGCAATTAAATTTTTCTATATACACATGCACGTTCACCATGTCTCGAAGGTGAATACATGACTCTTATAGATTCTCACACGATGCATGATGCTCAACACTTTGCTCTTACCAATCATGTCGAGCCTCCTAGGGGCATTTACCTTTGCTATTTTCACACTCCACATATTACAAGTTCTGTTGTTACATTATTCATTACTTATTGTTACTACCACTTCCTTTTTTGATTAATACACATTTTGATATATTACTTATCTTTCTAACATGCTAACGGGTGCTTCATGTGTAGCATTTGACTTACATGATTAATACAAACATGGTTATTTATCACCTTTTGCTTATTATTGCTTACGGGCTATGCCCTATGTCTTGCTTGATCATTGTTTGTTCTTGGTCGCTTTAACCATGATTGTCTTGTGACATTGTGAGTGATGTCCCATGTATGAAACCCACTTTTCATGGTCCATATTGTCTTCCTAGTTGTTTGTTACATTGTCTTCTATTGCATGCTAGCTCATTTTCACTAACACTTGTTTACTAGTCCATCTTATTTACATGTGCCTTGGTTTCTACCATACACATCCCCTACCCCCGTAGATATCCACTTCATCTCAGTATCAGGTTCTCTCATTTGGGTTGCATTCTCCTATAATTGTCACATACATCCCAAACAAGGGGGCATCTATTGGGTGAAAAATCACCCCTCTGATAGCTCAAAGCTTGAACAACATAACACAATATAGAATTGACACGGGAACACATTCATAGATTGGTCCAGAATTAGACTTGGACCCAAAACATAGAGCAGACACTAGCACCCAAGAGATTGGATAGTAGCGGTGGGTGCTTGTGTCCCCCTAGGCACTTGTGTCCTAGAGGTAAAAACAATTATTTTATTAATTCAACATAATCTCTAGTAATTTACAAAGATAATCCTCCAATAACAAACACTTTCCTCCGGTTATAGAATACATATAATTAGTTACACTAGGAACAATAATAACAAAAGATTACAAATCAAGGATAAACCATATGCACTAGTACTTATTAGGAAGCATCATGGAAGGAGAGAAAAACCAGACCTCTTTCCCCAACACTCTTCTCTTGCCGTGAGATTACCCAAAAACCTCACCATCGACATTCAAATCCAAAGCAATGCCAAGCAAACAGGAAAATTTTCTATCTTATACTCTCTTATACATCAAGTGCACACTTTCCTTTACACACTTTTTACATACTTATACACATATTACTTTGATTTTTCATATACAAAACTTTGACTACTCTTTTTCTCTTCTTTTGCAGGTCTGTCCATATACGCAACAAAAAACAATTGATATGAGCAAACACAAGCTCCAACAACACTCTACTACGCATACACTTCACCCTTAGGGTATAGTTATTTTTCTACTCTCCACACTTCATATTGTGATCTCTTCATACTTCACTTGTCCACTCAAAGCACACTACTGGGATACACTCTTCTCTACATGATCACAAGGTATGCATCTTCTATCTACTTTAAGCTATCGATTATTCACTCAACAACATAAAGTGGGGGCAAATGTAGACACAAAATCTATGCACTTGGGTTCATTTGTAGGTCTTAAATCTTACTAATAATTACATGATTCCTAAGCAATAAAACTAGTGGTTAACAACTCTTTTTGGCCTTTTTTCTTTATCTCTTATCTTCTTTTGGTCTAACACATCTTAAAGCCTCTGCAGGAACTTGACTTATTTATATTTTATGGTCTCAGACACTAGTTCCTAGATAGGACACAAACGTCGAGGCACACCTGTCCCTCCTAAGCGCTCCTGAACCTCTCTATCCTTTTCTCACCCTTCTGGGTCTCTTTTACTATTTGTGCATCTTTTAGTACTTTGAGTCGGCCTTCCAGTTGTCAATTACAAAGTTCAAACAAGGGAGTCATATATGTACTTAGTTATTTCTCTCAAATCAAGGGCTAAGCACTAGCATCATCTATTATCACATAAACTTGCATCCAAAGGCACAAGAACATTTAAAATACATACATCTAGCACATCCATATAAGGGACAAGGGTTGCATTACTCTACATACACACAAAATGAGGGGAAGTTCATTTTATTCCATATCACACATTTGCATAGTTGGAGCATTCTATATCTAGCACGTTATCGTATTGCAACTTACACAAGGGAAACATAGGGTGTCATTACACACACATTCATATAGAACTACATGGAGTATGAGATGTAGTGCAATGCTTGGTCGTAAGATCACTCTTTGGGTGACCGTCAAGGTCAGCCCAACTCCCCATTCTATAGCTTATTTATTAAGTTTGATGTGGTTTATAGGTATGTGCAAATAGTTATCTATTTTTAAGGTTACAAGCACGACCGCCATCATTAGAGTGAAACCAAAGTGACAAAAGAGGATCAACAACGAAGCTCTTCCAACCTAGAAAGGATCGGAAACTCGAGTATATAATGGACCCTAGTTCCCGATCGATCACTAGAGTTTAGGCACTCCTATCGTTCCATGGAAACTTTTGTCTTACACATCTCTTAGTTCCGAACCTCTAGTGAGTCTTAACGATACTCTTCCCAGTCTATCCCAACAGTTCCTCGACCCAAATCACTAAGAAATCAGCCAAGTCATTTACCTCACTCTCTTACTTAGGGTTGCATATTATTGCATGATTGTTTCTTGTCCATTTACTGTATTATATCATTTGTATATCATTAGTTACTTTAGTTACTCTAAAATAAAGATTTAATTCAATTTTTATTAAATCGGTAGGCACTCAAATTTGGTAACTTATATTTTGACAATGATTTTTTTGATTTGCTCCTTGCAAGACAGATGCTCACATTCAAAGTCGAATCAATACATCTCTCTAGGTCTTTCTTGACTTGTTCATTTTTATACTTTGCTCTATAACAAATTTAGGAAATATTAATTAATCAAACTAGTAAATTATCCTTGTGCATCATTTCTTGAACTTTTTGTTTCACATCACATGCTTCATGTGTTGGACTATATAATTTGATTAAGATGTTTTATACGATACTGGATGACTTATACAATCCCTCCCATTCTTATCTTTCGACTCTAATTTCAATTTTAATATCTTTATCATGTCATTTCTTCTTCTTAGGGTTGACCTTATCATAATATTTCACCTATAAAAGGATATATAAGCAAGTCAATATCACTTTATAAATCACTTGACACTCTTACGTGCTAGTATTATAAATATCATTCCAAAAGCACTTAAGACTCTCCTAAATTTTCCTAAATTAGTTGCACATCATTTAGAGCAATCACTACTATAGGTATGAAGCACTCAAACAGGTCAAAGAATCTATATTCCTCCACTTTCAAGCATGCAAAGGTCATAGAACTATGTCTTAGTTAGAGCAAAGTTACTCGAAGAATTTTCGAAGGGTTTTATGGGAAAAATAGTTAGGTCACGCAGCTAAAACACACTACACCACACTACTACCATATTGGTTGAATTCTCTAATCTATAGTTAACCTACTATCTTTATGTCAAGAGACATGAGGTACCTCATATGGGGTTGGATTGGGTCACACTCGCACTTGCACAAACACCTAAGATAATTACATGAGGCTTGATCCCACACAAGGGCATGTAGTGTAAGACTTGGATAGGTTTAACAGGGTTAACCGCTATGGATGGTGTAACCTCACCACACACATGATTTTTCCTTTTGGTTATCTAATGATTTGATGAATGGTATTATACATGTCTAAGGTTTTCACTTTTTGCATGTGACTATAGGTTATCACGAGGTTGTGTGAAAAAAGTGACATACAATGAAGTACATTTCTAGGCAAGAGAAGCACATAAGAAGTTGCAAAAGCCTAACTATAGAAAGGTCAACATCATACATCTCCAATCAAGACCGCATAATGCAATTCCGGGGATGGAAAATACAAAAGTTATATGGTCTTGTACAAACTTATTTTTGAACTCCAATATTGATAACAAAGTATTTACTATTTTTTATCTACCTTTTTCACTTGTTTGTACATCTAAATATCCTCTTTTCTAACCTATAAAATTATGTATTCATCTTCTCTTGTGTATTTGAACTATCATATTTATTGTTTTTCATTGCTGCAATTATTAATGCATTATTTTGATTATGTATGATTAATTGTGAATTAATTAGATTCGAATAATCTCCTATAACAAATGCTTACATCATATTTACTAGTGTGCACTTTCCATAACATAATTTACTTATGGTAAAAAAGTGTGTACTTACAACCTCGAGTATCATTTTGAACTTGTACTTTCTATCAAATGATAAATACTTATTACAATAGCATACATGACAATTGGTCATGATTTTGTATTATTTAAATATAATTTTAGTGAATAAATCTTTAATTATATTTTCATATTTCATTTATTGAAAACATATTTCTCATCTTTAGTAAAAATCTTTTGTTGGTCTCCATGACCAATGTAAAGTGTACAATGTGTTTAGTTTTTCATTCTTTTTATTTTCCTTTTTCTCTTAAATAATTATGTAAATGTTGTTGTATGTATGACTCAATGCTCATATCGGACGTATTTACTTCAAAAATACTCTCGTTTGAACAATTTTTATATCATATATTGGATATCACTCCCCATATTTAGTTTTGCTCATCCAAGACATTCCTCGATAATATAATTAGATGGTTGGCTTGATAACAATATAGTGTTAGTGTCTTTCTTTTAACATTTCAAGAGGTAATATAATCAATAGATCTCATTTTGTTGGATAAGATTAATAAAAACATAATGTTAGTCTCTTCTTTTGAAAATAGACTTCACTATGTTGGATATGGTTAATGATAACTTACATTATTTTGTATCATTCTCTTTTATGTTCTTTATTTAGTTGTTTGTCCCCTTCTCTCTCCCATGATAATCCGGACATTCTCCAAAGTTAATTAGGTTTCTTTCTTACTATGAGATCAGTTGGCTTGAATTTAAACTACCCTTCATGCTTAAGTCCAATCTTAAGATCTTCACAATCAAATCGGTCGAATTCCACTTTAACCTTTGTGATAGACAAAATGGTTAATTAGTTGTCATTACAATTTTTCATCGACAACAAGTTCCTTGTGGGAGGACAATTAATGGGGTAAGACTTCTTGTATTTTCTTCACCCATGTATGGGTCTACTTTGGACTCCCACCATCCATCATATTCAACTTCAATCCTTATTTTATTTATTGTTATTTTTGGAAAACACTACATGAATTGATGGGTGCACATCTTAATTGATCGACAACATTTTTCCATAGATTTATGGACAAACAAAAAATTTAATGACACTCCCATTAATCTTCTATGCATGTGTAAAAATGTGAATGCTCACACTTGTGATGATAACTCTCTTTATATTCAACATGCCTAGAACAAATATTTGCTTAGTTCTACGAGGCATAGTCCATTCTAAACATGTTTTGGGTTCCAACCAATAACACCTCTAGAAATTTCCCCTTTGCACACCAACTAACATTCAATTACACACACAAGAAAGGGAAGTAGACAAAACAAATAATTTTTGCACCACATGTAATATGTTCATCAACATGTTTAATAAAATTTCTCCCACTCGTAATAGAAGTACAAAGAGTGTCATGACGTAAATCACAAACCTCTTGCATTATGATTTGGTGATAAATATTGGTTGCATCTTCAAAATAAATGCTTCAAAGGTCCACACTAGAAGATCAAGCCTATGCTTTAGTGTCCTTACATTATTTTTTGCAAATATGGTGAGAACATTGCCTTTGTGCTTAATCTTCCTTTGTATTGGGGCATGTACCTACTCTTCAATGTGTAACTTCTCAAGCCTTACTTCCCTCCAATTTTTGAGCCAAAAATGACAAACCATCCTTCTAATATTGATCTTGAACATTCACGACCTATAAATAAGGACCATATTATTGAAGTGACAAATACATGCATCCACCTTAGCACTCATTAGTTGTTTTAAGTTGTCAAAGTGGAACAATATAATGATCAATCCAAGTGGTACAACCTTCAACAACTTTGAGTTCAATTTCCTCAACTAACCTTAAACATAATGGAGACCATTATTTCTTAAGAAAGAGAGAATGATTTGTGTGCAACCTACATCCCAACAACTTATAGTGGTGCAAGCCTTCATGCTCCTCTTGTGGAGCTCAAATTCCACTTCACAAAATCTCATAAAGCAAAGATATAATATTTTAGTAGTTTGTGGAACTCCTCACCTAATTGTTTGTATCTTTCCTCATTGATCGATCCTCATGTGTGGCTTGTTTTACCTTTTTTTGCAGCAGCATCTTGGGGCTTGTGCACAACCTCATGACATTACACAAACCTCTTTGCTACATCTTATGTCACTTTCCACTCACTCGTAGCTTACCTTGTAACACTTAGCCTCTTTGGCTAAGTCTTGCTTAACCTTGATGTCTAGCCTTACGTAACCCCTTGTGCCCATGACTACTAAAAACTCACATAAATCTTATAGACTTGTGCTAATCATGTGTAAGCACTCGAATTTGGAAATTTATCATTTTGACACTACTTTGGTATGATTGTTCTTCTTAGCCAAAACAAACACCTACATCATATCCCCACTTAGTACATCTTGCTATCTATATCCCAACTTGTTTATTCCTACACATTGTTGTGTCAAATAATTTTTAATAAAAATCCAAAAATCAATGCTTGACCTCCGACCATCACAACACAACCTATAGATTTCATCCTCCTTTTCCCTATCCAAAAACATACAATAAGGTCAAGATGTGGCACTCGGTTTTGATGGACCTATATGGTCTTAAACCAACACATCTTCTAACTCTACTTTCAATGCGATAACATTTGTTGGGTCTTTTCATCTTCCTAGGTTGACCTTATCATAATGATTTACCTTCGAACCACTATAAAAACAAGTCAACATCACCTCATTTACACACTTGGAAAGCATGTAGCAAAATCACTTGGCACTCTCATTGTAATAATTACAAAAGGCACTCAAGGCTCCTTATATCTTCCTAAAGTTGATGCACATCCATTAGGAAAGCCACCACTACAATTATGAAGCACTTAGCTAGGTTGAGGATTCTAGCTTCCCTCATTTCCAAGCACACCAAGATCCCTACTTCAAAGTATTAAAAAGTGCCCAATTCTCTCAATCATGATCAAATTGGTTCAAGTTGTCAACTAGCTACATTTATATAAATATTACATGCAAGGTGGAAAACTACGTATGGTTTGAGGCATCTTTAGAGTAATGCCGAAATAAGTGGTGCATGAATTCCACTTCAACCCAAACACTAACCTTCTTACAGGATCTTCCACCCATGGTTGTCATTTGAGTTTGGTTCATTTAATTACAATCTGGTTTAAGGATTGTGTGACACTTAAGGTTTGATAATGAAACACATTTCTAGGCCATCGTAAGACAAAACAAGTTATAGAACACAAGAGAAAGTAGTTCAAAAATCATATAACATGTCCTAGACTATACATCCTTTTCTAATAGACCTATACGGTCCCAAACAAGCCATCTTCCGTTCCATTTTGGTAAGAAGCATCTTTAACCTCTGCACTCCCGGATTCTCTAGTACATGCACCTAGATCCTTCTATATAGTCTTGTGTAGCTAAGTACATCTTTTCTCTCATGTTTTCAAGCTTGTAGCATATTGTAATCACTAATTGCAAGTACCAATACATTATTATGATATTGTATAATTAATATTGGAAGTTAATTAATCAGAATAACTCCTAGTTTCAAACATTACATTTCTTTTTTATTCTTGTACATTCCATAACATATAAAGATCATCGAATCTTAAAAAAGGTGTAAACACCATGCATAATCTTTGCAACAATTGTAATGTTGTGCAAACTCCTTCATGTCACATCTGTAACTTTTATAATGATACACTAATAGATGTGTGTTGCATCCATAGCTCTATAATACCGTGTATGATCTCATAATGCCCACAATCCACCTTAGCATAAGGTGGACTTTTGTAGTTACCTCACACATCACCACACTCATGTTTTACATTCTTGCATGTAACAAATTTACATAGGACCATTTAACTACAACATTTGCTTGTTAGTACCCTATTGCCAAGTGACATGTCTAACATTAGGCCATGTCAAATAATCCTTGCAACATGCCACCTCGATTCCAACCGCTATGCTTATAGGAAGATAGAACAGGTTGTAACCATCTCTCTAAGAAACATTATCAATTGTGACTATCATCCTCATTGTAGAGGTATTGTAATATATCGAGTCATACATAGATAAAATGTATTCTCGAGATCGAGCTAACACTCACTCGAAGCACACCAAATTTTCTTGTTCAATTTTTTTCCAACATACATCTATTTATATTCATTCACATTAGTTTGGATAATAAAAAATGATGCATCCCCCTTCAGCTACAAAAAAGTTTGTTCTCTTAATCTTACTCATTGTTTATATGTCTTTATACTTCCTATTCACCATTCATGAATAAAAGTTGCATTTCTTGCAATAGTCTTCTCCCACATTATCATGTGTTATTGATGTTCAATAACTCACATACACTCTTTTATAATCCTTCTTCTTTTAGCTAACATGAGATTATCCCCACACATGGTTTGAGCTTCGTGGTGTGGATCAACATATCACTTGGTTTTTCTTTCTAATGCAATGCAAAAATGTAAGGCAATATATATGTTTAAATTTGAAAGAAAGAGGAGAAACAACACGTTACATATCATTACAAACAAATGTCTTCTCGTCCTCTTAATATAGTTTCACAATGTTATGACCTTTATTCTCTCATATATGTTTCACACTATGTAACTAATTTGTTATTATATTTTTCCCCTATATGTCTAATCACATAAATATTATTAAATACTATATTTTCATTTTCTTACAATTTTGTTTACTCACCTTTTATTTTCACGCATCAATGTGTTTCCTCTTATCCCTATTGATGTGTTATCCATTTACTTTATCCTTTGCTATGTGATTTTCCGCGTCCCTTTAAAACCTGACATTTTGCAATTTTAATTAATATAAACTTAAATATGTCATATTTGTTTTTACTTGCAACAAACAAATTATAATAACCTTTATTGGTGTGAAATATATGTTAATTGTAAAAAAATTGCTTTAAGTCCTTAAATATTGGCTTCCCCTTCTTGTTGCGTGGTGTCAACTTATGTAAGGAGACTCAAAAGTATTGGAGTCTTGTCAGATTTTGATTATTGGATTTGAAAAGGTTCGAATTTAGTTCTTAATTTGCCTATCACATATTCCTTTATATAAGTAGCCATATAATATTATGTATTATTAATTGATCCACCTTTCAGCAACCAGTGAATTTTGGAATAACAAGCTGTCAGCCGGACAAAATGTGTTAGGTAGGCAGAATACCCGACGTGTGGCCGCAACAGTGTAAGACATTATTGAAGGTATTAATAAGATACTGCCTTTGCTAATATGGCCCGCTCAGAAGCAAACCGAACAGACTGCGTAGTGGGCGGGAGGAAAAACATAGAAAAATAATTGCATGCTACATGACGCTTTTATCAGTTCCTGTCGCCGTGTCCACCGCTTCGCCATAACTCCAGTTGGAGACTGCACATTATATGAACCAGAGTAACTAGAGACCCGTATGCGAGAAAAATGGGCAGAGCTAACAAAAATAGCGGTGGCACAAGTTAGGCGGCCAAAGACGGAAATAGCCGTCGGTAAAAAAAAGCCTGCAGTGTAGTTAATTTAAAAATTAGAACAATATCATGATGCACACGAGTGGGAGTCATTTATTAAAGTGAAAATAAATTATACTGTTACAGTGACAAATAAGTGTCCATTCTCGAATCCCATCTGCACCTTCACAGTTCCATCTGTCTCCCCAGCTACGTATGCAACACACTGCATAAATACATCCACCGCTTTGCAATAAATTCAATTAGATCTTTCCTCGGGCTGTTGTCCTTCTCTTACAGCACTGTTTAAACTATCTTTGCCTATAAATACACCCCTACATTTGTAAGTTTTCATCCTGCACCATCTCCATCGGTTTGATTTTTTCAGCACTTGTAACACCCTTCTCGCCTCATATACACCACGGCTCAGAAATATACCAGGTTTGCAAATTATTTTTTTGTTGCTATGCCATTGTGGCCTTTCTATATATGTCTCACTCTTCAATGCCAATGATCACACTGCTTTCCATAGTTGCATACAGAGAATTATGGCTGATTTCCTTACGAATCTTCTATCTCTGCAAATGTAAGCTGGAAGAGAGAAGCTTATTTTGATGGAAATAGATTGTTTTTCATCTTTCTTATAAAACAAACAAAGGTGGCTTTATATTTTCAGAAAAAAAGCATAATTATTAGGCACGTCTTCTACATGAAATATAAGTTTGTTTGGAGTTCACTGAATGCCTGTGATCTGTATTTCTGAATATAATCCCAACTTGTAAATTGATTTTAGTCTGCTCCTGTATCAAATAGTATAAAATGAGGTTCCCAGAATAAGAGGAGCAGCTTGTAAATTTTAAAATGAGGGAATTGTTTAGAAGCCTCCAAAAAAGCACCTGCTTGCAATTCATATAAGTTCATTTAAAGTTACCTCGGAGTTTGGCTTTATATCAGGAAGAGTTTGTTTGTTTTTATTCTTTGAAATTTCCAAATATCTTGTTTTAACCTACAGTCAGCCATTTGCAACCAGATACAATCAGTACGCCTAACCCTTTATGTTGCCAATCGACCTGTCTTAGCATGTTCCCTACAAGTAATTGCCTTCTATAAGATCTGATACTTAACATGGAATGAAAGTCCTAGACATCATCTTAGATTGTTGTAATTTCAGATCATATACATGCTTTTAACAGGCTATTCTGCACTTCTATTGTTGAGCCCTTTGTAATTGCTTTCCAAAAGAAACACCTTTTAATTTTTTTGAAATCATTTATGACATCTATCTCGTGTCTTAGTTGTTGTTAATAGCTTAAATTGTATTCGAAGGGCAGCCTGGAGCTTTTTCAACCTAGGGTTTCTCTGTTTTGCAGTTCCATTTTTTCCCCCTAGAATGTGCAGGTAACTGTGACATGATTACTTCCTCCGAAAAAGACAAAAGAAGATTTGGATGAGGTCTCTAAGCAGTACAATCACATCTTCCATGATTCTATGATCTATCTATTCAAACTATTATGGAACGAAGATACCTTTTTAGTGTATGGGAACATGAAAGGAATTGTTTTTGGTAATTGTTGGGACCTCCAATTCTGTGTAATTGTATTGGAATATGTTTTGCTGCTGATAGTTCAAAGGCTCTTAATCTGTTAGTGATAATCTTTATGTAAGCTCTGCTGAAAACTACAATGAGCATATCTGACATTTCCATAGTTGCATACAGAGAATTATGGATGAAATATATGATATATGATTTATGGATGTAGTTGCAATTTCAGTTTCAGCGAGCCAATGTATTTTGCAATGTATATATATTTCTGTACTTGTCAGTAGAAGCTAAATTTATACTAACAAAGTTGGTTGCTTTTCCCAGGTATTATGGCCACTCCAAGTGGAAGCCCATCCATTATCACAATATCTGATGATACCTCTGGTGCCATTGTCGGGAGCCCTCCTATTGAACTGGTCGCTTCAAATGGGACACCTCAGTCATATGCAACCCAAGCAACCACCAACGAAAGCTCAATACAAAGTGTCCAGCCACCGCTTGCGACTTCTGTGCACACTTTGGACACAAACTTTAGGCAACAAGGATTAAGCTCGACACAACTTGAATTCAGAGAAATGTTGACCAACATCAGAAACGCAGAAGCAACCGTTAAGGATTGGTCTCTTCTCATGTCACGTACCAAGTCGTGCATGTCTACCTCAGAGCAATCCATGTTCATGACTGAGAAGCACCTATTTGCAACAAAGGACCTAGCAAACAAGCACAATAAACAAATGCTAAAATCCTTGCACGTACCAATTGCAATGAGCATCGCAGAACAAAGCAAACATAACTCTGACTCAGACATCAACGACACTCAACTAGACCCGGTAGTTTTCCTATGCACAGGACAAGAGGTCATGTTGACATCTAACTTATGGGTTAGCTCAGGATTGGTTAATGGTGCACTCGGGCAAGTGACAGATATCGTGTACAACCCAGAAACACAACCACCAGACTTGCCATCCTTTGTTGTTGTCAACTTCAAACACTACCAAGGGCCCCCATGGGACATACTCAACCCAACACACTTGCCCCTACCTCCTGTCACACGTGGAAATCGTCGCCAAATCCCACTAAAAATGTCTTGGGGCCTTACCATCCACAAATCACAGGGCCTAACTCTTGACAAGGCCACAGTAGACATCGGAAACGTTGACCGTCAAGGACTAACATTCACAGCAATGTCAAGAGTTCGTGCCATCAACGATCTACAAATCCAACCAGCTTTTACGTTTGAACGCTACGCACGAATGAGATATACCAAGAACGTAAAATCACGCAAGGAGGAGGAGAAAAGACTTTGCAACACAGCATTGGCACACGGCGTACAAGGCATGGAAATACTCCTTCCCCCATCATGCACACAAAACAATACCACGATCTAGGATCCATTGGTAAACTCCAACATTAAATAAGTTAAGAGTTGTACATATATATACGCAAACCCCACTTGTAATGTAAAATATGGTTTGGATGTAAAATATATTCTATGATATATGATAGATGTTTGAGCGAAGAACATAAGTTACATTTTGCTAAACAATTCACATGTCTTTATGTAAGGTTCCACATTCTGCATACATGTCTATCAAAACATTTGCAACTATATATAACAAAATTCCTCTATATTTTGGCACAGGTTGGGACATGCATCATTCTCTCATTCAAGGGGAGCTCGATGACATTAGAGAGCGGCATGATGCCAGGGCCTAGAAATTGCTCACTAGCCAAGCTGCATCTTGAATATTTTGCCCAACTTTCACGGCTTTTGAGATTAGAAATGTTATTTATGTATGGATGGAAGAAGATTTCAATATGCAATTTGACAAGCCATGATTAAGGCAATTGTATGGGATTCGCTTGCTGAAATCAATGTAGAACCAATACCGCTTTTTTAATTGAAATAGAATTATACTGTTCAAAAACATTATTTAGCCAACAGAAATATTATGTGAGACTCGGACTACGGCCGAATTTTTGAGATGTGATGGAACTGACATAAAACCAGTGAATGTAAATAGGAAACCACTCTCTGTGCCTGAGTGGTGCAAGCGGTTGCAAAAGCAGCTAAATTTGTACAATAGGAGTAGAATCAGATGGATAAGAACACAAAGAATCTTCCCTCCTTATATTAGCCCCAACAGTGTATTCTTTGCATTCAATATAAAATCTGCTACTATACATTCTCCCCATATGAAATAGAATTATACTTTTCCCGAATGTAAATAGAAACCACTCTCTGTACTCGAGTGGTGCAAGCGCTTGCGAAAGGATGAATTTGTACAACAAGAGTAGAATCAAATGGATAAGAACACAAAGAATCTTCCCTCCTTGTACTAGCCCCAACAGGTATTGCTGCATTCAATATAAAATCATCTACTATACATTCTTCCCTCCGAATACCCATATCCGACATGAAACCTCTTGAAGGCCAAGCCCTAGCAATCTTCCAAGAGCGTATGAGTCCCATACATTACATACTCATAGATGAAATGAGCTTTATAGGTCCTACAATGTTACACAACATCAACAAAAGACTTCGTGAGGCATTCCCCCAACATAGTAACCACGCGTTCGGTAACTGCTCAATGATTTTGGTGGGAGACTTAGGCCAGCTCCCTCCGGTCAACGATGTACCACTATATGTAGGCAACAAAGTAGGAAGCTCCCTTTGGCATGCTTTTGATACCGTGATCACCTTCGCATCCAAACTATAATGTATACAAAAAATTCAATCCCTCTCCGGCATAACTTGCAACTCATTTGCAATTGCTAGTAGTAACTTAGTTATCGGTCATATATAGATTGTTGTAGTTAAAATACAATTATTCTTAAGCATGTGACCTAATATGCCTTTTTAAAAAATTGTCCATATTTTATTTTTCAAATTAATATTCTTATAATTTTTTTTTTTACGCCAAAACACATGTCTAAGTTGGAGTCTATGTACTATCAACATCTCGCCCTTCACAAATCCTACTCCTCCATGTGTTTTTTTTTCATTTCTTTAAATGTGATGATTGTTCATACAATTTTGTTCATGTTTTCCTCCGTCGAGGCAAGGTTGACGGCATCACAACCATATAGGAGGCAATGACGAGTGTAGGGTGGGTCTTATTGCATCTTAACAGAGCCGAGACCTTTGTATTGTCTCGAGTGGTGTGGCTACGTGGGTAGGAGAGGGCATTCAAGAAACAACTCGGCCGTTGGGGCAAAACATGGGTAGTGGGTCGTGTAGGGTGTGGTTTGTCCGCTTAGGGCTAGGTCTAGGATAGTCTTTTTTTTGTTTATATTATCTAATATAATATATATGGTATTCTATACTAAATATTATATTTACATTCATATATAAACTAGAATCACCCATGACATGTGTGATGTGAATGCCGAAGCAAAAGTCTAAGATGAGGTTGATTTCGAGGGACCAAAACATAAAAGGAGGAAGAGGGTTGTAGAAGAGGGGGTTAGAGGGAGGAGAAGGAATTGGGAGAGGATAATGTTGGGGGGACCATTTTGTGGAAGTTATCTTTCTTACTAGGTGGAACATATGTAACCTATTTATTTTTTGACAATTGTTCGATAGAGAAAGGGGATACGGTGTGTAGGGAATTGTGGAAATATAGTTTGGAGATATCTTAGAAAGCAAGGTGTTGTCAATGAATACTTCAAAGGCAAACTTGCATTTTTTGGTTCAATCTCGAAGTCAACATATGTTTAAAAACTACAATTTTGCATTGAGGGTTCATTATGTTGTCGATTTCATGCTCATTTATGATTATGGTTTCTCTTTAGATTTCAAGAATGTGATTAAGGTTCCCCCTCTGAAAATTCATATTGAGATACGAAATAGGTGTGGGACATGATGATAGTAGTAACAAGTAACACGATACATCAAAATAGAAGCACAACTAATGCCCAACGAATTTTAATATATAAAACATTAGTGTGAAAATCAAGATATTTCAAAAACCTTCCACACTTCCACAATGGGCAATTTGATCGACAATATCGCCAATGACAAGGGTTAATTTAGATGGTCGTTTAGAATTTTTAAAATGGTTTTAGGCGTTAAATATTTACAAATATTTGAATTTACTATCACACGTGACTTTCATAGTTTAAGTATGACCGACATTTTTAAATAGATTTATATGTAAAATATACTAATATATATTAACAATAATTAAATATAAAAATAATAATTTTTTATATATTGAGTGCTCATGCATTTCCATACCGTGTTTTAGAACTCGTATTTTGACATAGGTCGGGAATCTTCCGACAAATGTAAACTAACCGGGTTGGAGATCTATTTGTTGCATACGTGGTGAAACAATGTATGTTTCGAGAGAAATCCCATGTCTTCTATATACTGCCATAATTGTTTCCATGACAAGTTGTCTCATTATTTCATTTGGTGAAATGCTTTACTGTAAAACCCATTAGTGCAAAACATGTCGAAGACCTAATAAATAAATAGAGCATGGAAAAACAACCGAGATTCATTTGACATTGTTGATACGGACTATCAAATGGATGACGAAATCACCCCATGTTTGCACACAATCACAAATGGCCATTGGGTTTCTACTTGAGTAAACACCTTTGGCGTAAATAACCACATATGGATACACGTACATCGATGTCCTCCTATGCCCCATCCTCATCGTCCAAACATCGACATGTGTCGGTCGCGAGAGAGGCTTTCTAAATGTATACATAAATTTTTGTCTAAATAGTATATGATTTTTAAACAGTTGTTGACATTGTATCAAAATTGACAACCTCGAGCCCACTTATTCTAACTGTAAAAATGCCTTGAGCGTAATTTCATCGAAAGGCGCTCAATAATAAGGTCCATTTTTTGGGAGTGTCCATGTTTCCTGGGCATGTTTTGTTGAATTTTTTCCGACCCATTTACCAACAAGTTCAAATCTACTATGTTTCATGGATTGTTATCATGGAAGCTCTGAAACATGGCATGACAATCCACCAACAAGTAATGTGAAGTGGGTTTCAATCTGACATTTTTATAGTAAGTGCCCTCATAGACACGTATGCTAATTGTGGGAAAAGTGAGGTTGCATGCCAAGTGTTTGATGAAATGTCTCAACGCGATATGGTCTCACGCAATGCTATGATAACAGGTTATGAACAATTTGTAAAGATTGATGAGGGTCTACATACCATTCATATAATTTCCCGACAGAATCTGGCCTCTTAGAATGCCATGATTGCATGACTTGAAGAATGCGAGTGTCTGCGAATTAGGTTTTGTCGGGTTTAACAACCTCATTTTTTCTATATTCAACATCCTTTGTTGCCTTATTTCCACCGCCCAAATATCTCGACAAGTGTCAAAGACCCTTTGCCCCCACCCAACTGTGACAACCCCTTTCGGTGTAATAAGAGTAATGATAGAAAATAGTAATAAAACAAGGTTTCTTGTTTGATGAGGATGGAAACTATTATATGGAGAGGTAATGGATTGTTTTATTTTTTGCTTGTAAAATGTGTTGTCAAATAAAGGTGTACTATTTTTTTATTATTATTATTGGTAAATAGTTTTTTGAAAGGGACTATACCCTTGTAAACAAAGAGGGCCTAGAAGCCAGAATAGGAATGAAAAGCATCACAAAAAGGATCAAGATCCAGATAAGTCATAAGAACCCAAGGTAACCAAAGAGAAGTTACCACAAAACAGCTAACCAGTTCGAACACTGCAGAAAAGCAAATGCAAAACACAAAGGAAGACAACAACAACAACGCAACTTCCACAACACTTTATAATATAAATTATGATGTTCTCGCTTCTGAACTAAATAAGTTATTACCAAGATATAATATATTTTATATTTAATGATATTTAAGTAACTTTCCCTAAGATCCTTGATCCATGTTTGGCTCACTATGCAATTTTTAAAACCTATGTGGACATTGTCAGGTACATATACTAAACTTCAATGTTGATGCTTTGACATGGTCCCATTTCATCTTTGTGGAATTTCTATCCTTGCAAGGGTTTGGAACTACCATTTCATTCCGACAGGTTTATGTGAAAGTGTTGGGCACTATAGTGAGACACTAAATACAATGGAAAAGATGGACATTTTAGTGACAACATGGAGAATCTTGTCCACTTAATTTTAATGTTTTTAAAAGCCTATTTTTTCAAGTCTGTTCTTTAATAAAAAATAATAATCCCCAAGTCATAGTACCTAACACCTACGCCTACGGGGACTCGAACTAGCGACCACCCGTAATGCAATTAAGCATATCCTATGAGGCATATTCCACGTGAATAGTTAAAGTGAAGCATTGTTGCAAGCGTCACTTAGTCGTTAGGAAATCTTTCACTTTGGTGCACACTCCTCCTGTTCTTGCTCATCCTTTATGAAATAAAATATGAACTACAAATATTATCGGTGATAAAACAATGATAATGTGGAAGATAATTATTTAGGCACTTGTGTGATTCGAGACAGGGGCAAATGCACGCAATGTGTTTCACGAAGGTGACATCAACGAAGTAGGCGGGCAGTGAAATGAAAGGCCGATATTATTTTGTTCAATATCCATGTATGGAAAAAAATAGAAGTTATCTTCATCCTTGAATGTCTAGCACATGTCATTCGCTAACCAAGTATTTCCATTAGTGAAAAAACCTTTGGCGTAATAAGGAGCCAACAAATGTCAAATTTTTGTTGCTTAAGCTCTTCCATTTTATCCCACCATCAAAAAAATCTTTATCTTCGTTTTGTCTACACACTTAAGTACCCCAAATTCTTAGTCGAAGGAAAAACAAATACATTCAATGGAAGTGGTGTGGGATTTGAAAATTTGGACACAACTATAAAATTGATGACCTTTTAACATTCGAGATTACCGAAGTAACTTGTCTCAACAACATTATCGCTCTTGCCACAGGAAAGTTTAATTTCTTGACCTTAACATGGGCCCACAAAGGACATCAATGTTTAAATTAGAGTAAATAAAATTCATTAAATCTAATCAGTCGTACTCATCTACACTTATAAAAGGATTAAACGGGCATTGCCAATTTCAAGAAATCCAGATATAGTAGATGCGGATATATGGTCTTAGGGGGATCCGTGGAGGACGTTGACATACTTTGAATTGTGTAGCACCGATCAACTTGTTGCTTGTCAGCCCCCCACCTCAACCCACCGTGACACACCTTTGGCTTAAATATATATATTTATAACTTTTACATTTATGATCAAACAATAATAATTTCATCATCAATACTAGATGACAAAAATATTTAAACAATGGGTGGGAATTTGATGAAATAAATATTTAAACAGCGGGTGGGATTTTGAAATAGAGGTCACATGTAACCTCATTTGAAATGACCGGGACGGAATGGATTTACTTCTACTAACTGGAAAATTAAATAGTATTAATTTTATTATAGTCAATTAACACGTGGGGAACATTTAATCTAAAATGTGATCCAAAGATTGTGGCTTTTAATCTCGATCGATCGAGGGGTAAAAACTAACATTGGTAAAAACAAATTACATGAGGGCTAAAATAAAAAATAGAAAAAGGACATGCCCATGCCTTGCAACTGGTCAATGGTATTCACGAGAATTTCCATGAAATTTTTTTAGTTTTCGGGTATGTGGACAATGGTTTCCCCATAATGATGATCTCGGTGGATCTGAGGTGGATGTTGACATACTTCAAACTACGGACCGCCAATATACCCGTCACTGTTAGAGCCCCCACCCAAAATTTTTATGAAATGCCTTCGGTGTAATAAGAAAAATGGAACAAGTATATGTCTTCTTTTTTGGAAAGAGGCCAAATATGAGGGTTTTGAAAGGACCCACATCTTTGTACAAATAGGAAAAAGAGGGGAATCACAACCAAGAAATGAAGATGGGAACAAACACTAGGAACCCGAAAGAGACAACCAAAGAAACCCACAACTAATATCAAGGAGAAGCTACTGCAGATCACAATTACAACAATGAAAAAAATATAGTAAAGGAGAAGTTGTTGCAGATCACGGTTGCAGTAGTGAAGAAAGGAAATTCCAAATACGGATGTAGGATGCATCAAGGAGGAACAACGAGGAGGGAGAGATCATATGCATCCCGAGAAAAGCTACAAGACGAAGAAGTGGAAGCGACGGAAGAAACATCCACAAGCAAAACCGAGAAGGAGAGGAAGAGAAGGAGATCGGATATTAGTGCTTACCCTTCTTCCCCTTCTTTGAATGCACTATTTGCCAATTTCAAGTAAATGCTCCCCCGAACCAAGAGGATTGGATTCAAACACATTTAGGGGGCCGTAGATCTGTAACTCCTTATCCAACAAATGGGGACCGTTGATATGTAAACTCTCTACTTTGGAATTATTCACAGAATCAAAATTAAACGTAGTTGTTATACTTTCAATTAGAAAATGACACAGATAGCTAGTGAATGAATTTTTCTTATGCTTAGAATCAACAATTGCAAGAAATGAAGGAATATAAACTCATGAACACTAACAAGTTTTATCCTAGAAACCTCTAGAGGAGGAAAACCAATCGGAAGGGAAAATGCTCTTTCTTCCCACTTTTTATTGGCCAATTCAATTAAGAAGTACATAATTTACAATAAGTATGAAAGAGAAGTAGATAATATCTCACACTTCCTCCCAATTACTTGTTTGCTCTGCCTCAACACTCCTTTCTTCTACAAACACAATTCCAACACTACGAATTTCTTGCTCACTTGCTTTCATGCTTTGATAATCAACACCTCTCCTTCCTACATGTATTTATAGCCCTTCTCATGTCCTCCCATGCACTGGAGGATGGGAAAGGTCATGGAGGAGAAGAGACACAAACAACCTTTCCAATTATGGGATTGTTCATTTCAAATTTTATTTTTCTCTGTCAAAAGAGCCAAGATCGTTGCGCCGGTGTAGAATGACAACATTGGACCGCCGCCCTAGTTGGGCGATGGTTACAAGACCGCCACCCGCATTGGGCGGTGGTTCTATAACCCCGCTCTACGCAGAATGGTTGTTTTGTTAACATAAAGATAGAACCTTTGTTTCTTCATTTTCCTTCTTCGTTGTTGGTTGATCTGATGAAGTAGAGTCATTTTGGATCCTTATGGATCACACCTCCCCTGCTTAGGAGGATTTTGGTCCCATAAAAGCTTAGTGGGGGAGTAGATGAGGAAATAATTCCCTCACTTGCTCCTTCAAGTACCATCGGGCCTACCTTGGTGTTTTCCCTTTCGGAAAACCTACCAAGACTCCTGCGACTTCTCCTAGTCTCTCGACCTTTTGTTGCAGCACTACATCCTCCTCCAATTCACCTTGTGAGTCTAAGATGCAATCCTCAATAGAGGGTAACAACTATAGTCCTTCATCTTCATCTAGCATGGATGGCTCATATAGGTGCAATTTCTCATAGTTTACTATTAAGTACATCCTCATAAATGACGACAAATAAAGTCGAAAAGAATTCTCTCGAAACTGCTCCAATATGGTGAAGGGTCCATATCGTAGTGGCTTGAGCTTCCATGCTTGACCTTATAGTCTTTCCTTGCTCAAGTAAAGCCAAAATCTATCTCCAACATGAATTTTATGTTCTCTCTTATGTTGATCATGCCTAGCCTTATACTTGGCTTGAGATTTCTCTAACTGTTCTTTGACTTTGAGATGGATTTTCTAGATCCTCTCAATGAATTTGTTTTCTCTAGTCACCTTTGTATCTCATGTCTCCTCCTCATCCCTCTTGCCCAACCGCTATGTCCAGTGGAAATGCACTGATTTGTAGGTAGATATCCCAAGCATGTTTCAAACGGTGACTTCGTAGTGGATGTGTGCACTTCCCGATAATAGGAATGTTGAATGTAGGCTAAGGACTCATCCCAAGTCCTTACATATTTGCTATTATACACTCTGATCAACTGTACCAAAGTCTTGTTCACCACCTCTATTTTTCCATTTGTCTGTGGATGGAAATTCATGCTCCTTTATAACTTGGTATCCATCTTGTCCCACAAAGTAGTCCAAAACTTCCCCAAGAACCTGAATCCCTATAAGAAACAATAGAATTTGGCAAACCAAAATGCACCCATACATTAGTAAAGAAAATATCTATTACCTCATGTGCTTTTATTGTCTTTTTACATGCCATAAGAATACACATCTTACTGAATCTATCAACAACAACATAGAGATAGTCATGGCCATGTTTAGACATAGGTAACCCTCCTACAAAATCCATAGAAGTGTCCTCCCACATACGAGTAGGTACTAACAAAGGCATATATAAACCCTCTTTCCTAGTCTTAGGTTTCTTTATAAGGTATAATAAAGTTTACATCCACATATATTTGATACTTCTTCTTGGGCATTATCGATAATGCACATACCTTTACAAGTAGGCTAGGGTTTTACCAAAACTGAAATGTCCCTCTAATTTCGAGGTATGTGCTTCCCTCATCAATAAAAGTTTTTCTTCTTTAGGCACACAAAGCTTCCCCATCGGTAGAGAGCGGATCGTCCTTGAGATAACAATCTTCAATCCCCATCCTTTTAGCCCATTAATGCTGCTCAAGGATTCAGTAATTTCACGCGGTTGAAATGTCACCCCAAAGTCTTTGTCCCAAGCATATGCCTCTATGTAAGCTTCCTTCATAAAGGGCTCGATCTCGAGAGATAGTGGCCAAGAAGAGAACTTCTCATCTCAAGTGGGGGTACGTACGGTAACCCTCCTACAAAATCCATAGAGCCTAGACAACATGTCTCATAATAAAGCACCACGAGTTTGTACTACCCTTCTTGTATTTGATCACCGGATGGAACTATTTAAGGAACCCCATTCTTTTTGTAGTGCCTTACCTATTGCAATTTAGACTCCTTGAGATAACTTGCAAAATACTCTTTGGAGAGGTTTGTGGTCAGTGTGCACAATAGTTTCTTTACCCAAAAAATAATGCTTCCATTTTTTAATTGCCTGAACTAGTGCATACATTTCCTTATCATATATTGAATATCCTTTAACTATTGAAGTAAAATTTTCAGAATGATAGCATACAAGTTTACCTCCTTGAAGCAACATTGCACCCATAACATAATCACTGACATTTGTCTCTACTTCAAAGGGCTGTTGTAAATTAGGAAGAGCAAGTACTGGAGCATGACTAATCTTGTATTTCAATAACTCAAAGGATTTTTCTTGTTCCTTACCCCATTCAAGACCCTTACTCTTTGTGGTCACTGTGTGTAGAGGTGTTGCGATCAAAAAGAAGCCCAAAATGAAATTTCGTATGCATTGTATGGCTCCCACAAAAATCCTAGTCTCTTTGTCTCATGTTGGTGTTGGCCAATTGGCGATGGCTTCTACCTTCTTTGGATCCACTCATAGCTCTCCTCCTCTAACCACATGCCCAAGATAGACAAGTGACTATTTGGCAAATTCACATTTCTTCATATTACAAAGCGATTATTTCTCCCGAGAACTTGCAAGACTTCTTTGCTAAATTGATTTAGATGTTCCTCCCATGTGGCAATAAAAATTAAGATATCATCTAGATAAACAATGACACATGAATCTATGAAATCTCACAATGCATCATTCATTAATCTCACAAATGTAGCGAGTGCATTGCAAAAACCAAATGGAAGCACTAACCATTGATACAAACCTTGTTTTGTCTTAAAGGCAATCTTCCATATATCCTCCTCCTTCATTCTGACTTGGTGATAACCTAACTTGAGATCCAACTTCGTGAAGAATTTGGCATGTTAAAGTTGGTCCAAGAGATCATCTATACGGGGAAGTGGATATTTGTTCTGTATGGTGATCTTGTTTAAAGTGCAGGAGTCGATGCACATTCTCTAAGAAATGTCCTTCTTGACACCATCACAATAGGTGAACCGCATGGTGAGGTGCTCGACGTATCACCCCTTAGTCTAGTCAGTTCCTGGAGTTGTTTCTTTACTTCAATACTCTCCAACAAGGATTGCCTATACAACCCGATGTTCGGTAGAGGGGACTCTAACAACAACTGAATCTCATGCTCTACTTCCCATTTTGGTGGTAACCCACTGGGAGCCTGAAAAAACTTCTTGAAAAGATTGAATAATACTATCTAAATCTTGTTTTCCCTAGTTAGAAATCTCTAAACTTCTACCCCATCTTGTTTATCCTTTAAAAAAGTAAACAAAACTGATTATGATTTACCTGAATAAGTCATTTTACTTGGTTAACACTCACCATAGTAACTTGTGTTTTACGCTCGTGTGCCTGATTGTTGTAGCTAATCCCATCCTTGACCCATCTGTACCGGTTTTCCCTTCTCATAAATATAACATCCCTGATATACAAGTAAGGACTCCCAAAAACAACATCAAAAGCATCAAGTGGAATAACATTAGCTTCTAATACATCAATATACTAGGAATTTATCCCAAACTTGACCTTACATCTTTTTGTTACTTAATTTCAACACCCTTCTTCACCCAACCTAAAGGATAAGGGTGTGGATGCTCGTAAGTCTCAAGACCAAGCTTCTTTACAACTGCTTCAGAAATCAAATTAGACTGAGAACCGGTATCAACCAAAGCATTTACCTTAGTTCTCTTGATTTGGAATAATCTACTCATCTCCTCTTCCTAGCTGTCCATGTTGGTGATCGTGCATCCAAGCCTTTTGTCTACATCAGAGTCATCTTTGATTTTGACCTCCCCTTCTATCTTTACAACTATCATGGACTTCTTTGAGTCCTTGGTTCGATTCTTCGAGATGTAACTTTAGATGCTGACTTCCAACATGTAGCGTCAGTATGACCATTGATAATTCTTGTAAAAATTCTTGGGATCTTTACAAGTATTTAAAGTAGTGGTAGCTTGTTTACCTGTCCCTTTCCACTTACCCTTCTTACTTGTTTTCCCGTGTTCTTTCTTCTACCGATTGTCATTGCTTTTCCCTCTTGCTCTGCTTCTCCTTGCTTCTTTTCATCATCTATATAGTATGCCTTAACACACACCTCATTCGAGATCTTTTGGCTTCATGGAGATGACCTTTCTTTGAAGGTGAGTGTGAAGTCCTCCCAAGTACTTAGTTAGAATATCCTCATCCTCCAAGTCCATGTTCAACAACATGGCTTGCCTCTGAAACTCCATAGTATAGTCCTGCACACTTTGACCACTTTGCGCTTGTCTAAAATACTCGCCATTTAATCATTTGGCCGATCTTGTGGCCAATAGGATAGACGTTAGCTCTTGTTAAGCACAAGATAATACAAAGAGGGGGATGAATCGGTATTATGATATTCTTTTAAATTTAACACTTAATCTCATATTTGTAATCACAATTAATCGGTTTCACATGTGAATGTATCAAAGCAATCAATGATAGCAAAGTAAACCAACATAATGTAAATAGCCACAAATTTACATGGAAACCTTTTCGAGAGAAAACCATGGAGAAAATCTTCTTTATTATATTTCTCAAATGTTTGTAGACACCAACCTACGGGAGACACCAATCCCCAAGTTACAATTTATAGGCACCAACCTATAGGAGCACCACCAACCTATAGGAGCACCAACCCCTTTTTTCTAAGCACTAACTCAACAAGAGACACCGATCTCTTCAAATATGAAGGCACCAACCTTCCTTACGAAAAACAAATTCTTTCCTATCTTTTATGTTGTTGCTGCTTCAATAGATGATAGAACACAAATGTTGCTAAGAATATTCTTCTTATTTATTTCAGTCCCTTCACATATATAAATCACTACAACTCTTCATTAAAAATAAATATGCCCTTCACTCCTTTTTATATTTCATATTCTGCTCTTCTTCTTCTCTCCCTTAAACTTGAATGAAGCACTCAAATTGCTTGCCTAAACCAAATGATTCCATCTCCTTATATATCCTTCTCACATCCTTTCGAAAAGACACATCATTCCAACCGACACAACCTTTCCATTAACACAACTTAATTAAGTGCATTAGTTGGCTAAAACCAAAAAAAATTAATGCAGCCCATAATTATTAAATGCACATTAAACAATGAAATTAACCACTTGATAGAGCACTTGTCCCTCTTAGACAAATTATTGTTATCATTAAATCGCTACCAACCATCATTAAATCTTATTTTTCACCATAAAACATGACATATGAACACCTTAAATGTTGATATCTCTCTCTTATGTATAGTTGTGTATATCTAAACTTATACCATGATAATCCTTATGCAAAAACGCTTATTTTCATGTATTTAAACTTTCATTTTATGCCCTTCTATCTGCTGGTTATTCTTGTTACTTTCTACCATTTCATCAAAATCCGTCACAACAATTCTCAGCAGACTTCCATTACACGATTCGGTTAACCAAATACATCAATGATTAAGCCTTTGACATCAATGACAATATTTCCAACACTAAGTAATTCTTTAAATTCTTACCAAGATTTCACAATAAGACGTTTCTTCTTTTCACAAGTGGCTAGATGGGTTTCCCACCAAACCAGTGTGTCCCTCCATTTTGAGACGTGCAAAGGTGATCCTTTGTGCCTCAGTGACATTATGGATGCTAAAGTAGACTTCTAGTTGTTTTAACCATTTATCAAGCAACTCTACATCTACTTGTCCTTCAAAGCTTTTAATTTCAACTTTTGTCTCAACTTTAAAAGGAACATGATCAGATTTTACCTTTTCTCTTGCATTTGAAGTCTCTTCTTCATGCTCTTCCCCATAATCTTCCTCATGGTGGCTCCTCCCTATGCCAAATTTTTTGGCTAAGCCTCGAACCACTGAGTCCATGGAGTCTTGCTTAACAGAAGCCATCTTTTGCAAATCTACAAGTTCTTCTTGTCTTCTAAACATCCTATCCATCATGGTCTCCAACATCTCGATTCTACGGACCAAGTTCTCTTCCTCCATTTGTCCTTGAATTCTTTGTTTCCACTTCCTTGTAGAAATATCTGGATTGCAAGGTAAAGCCTCTTTGCCTTTAGATCTCATCATTGTCATACAAATCCAAGAATGAATACCATAGTCCTAGATACTTATTAGCTCTGATACCAAAATGATCTGTAAACTCTCTACTTTGGAATTGTTCACAGAATCATAATTAAACGTTGATGTTCTACTTTCGATTAGAAAATGATAGAGATAACTAGTGAATGAATTTTTCTTATGATTAGAATCAACAATTGTAGAAAAGGAAGGAATATAAACTCATGAACACCAACAAGTTTTATCCTGAAACACCCAGAGGAGGAAAACCAATCGGGAAGGGAAAATGCTCTTTCTTCCCACTTTTTATTAGCCAATTCAATTAAGAAGTATAGAATTTACAATAAGTATGAAAGAGAAGTAGATAATATCTCACACTTCCTCCCAATTACTTGCTTGCTCTGCCTCAACACTCCTTTCTTCTACAAACACAATTCCAACACTAAGAATTTCTTGCTCACTTGCTTTCATGCTTTGATAATCAAAAACTCTCCTTCCTACATGTATTTATAGCCCTTCTCATGTCCTCCCATGCACTAGAGGATGGGAAAGGTCATGGAGGAGAAGAGACACGGACAACCTTTCCAATTATGGGATTGTTCGTTTGAATTTTATTTTTTTGCTGAAAGATCTAGGACTGCCACCTAGTGTAGACTAGCGGTCACATGACCGCCGCCCTGGATGGGTGGCGGTTATAGGACCACCACCCGGGTTGGGGGCATTTTTGTAACTGCCGCTGTGCACAGAGTGACGATTCTGTTAACATAAAGACAAAACCTCTGTTTCTTCATTTTCCTTCTTTTGTGTTGGCTGTTCTGATGAAGTAGAGTCATTTTGGATCCCTATGGATCAACCATCCTTATTCGAATTAGAATGATCGGATTCATGAGGTCACTTGATCCCTATAGTAGGTCTCTTCAAAGAGGGAAGTTGAATCGGGGTTATCCCACCTTAGTACATTCAACAATCGGTGGGATCACAAGCAGCTACCAATGGAGATGTTTCTCCAACTTCTTGAACATTTGTGTCGATTCGAGTTGTCCTCGAGATCTGGAGGGCTCCAATGTTTGGGAATAAATCTTTTTCTTCTTGGGGCTTGGAATTTATTATGAGGGAAGACAACTTGGAGGTGACCCGAGTCCTGTAATTCCTACATCTGAAAGCCATGTTTTCATAGTCAAGAGTCTGGATGTGAGTCACATCTCCCATCTTGAGAGTCATTTTATCCAACAGTCCTTTACTAAGGTCCACTTTAACACAACTCTACCAAAAGTAAGAAGGCCACTTTGAATTCTCTTTTTGTCTTGTTTGATGAACCTCCCTAGACTATTGCTGATATCTTCCATAGCAAGGAAAATTGAAGAGGAAGATTAGGCAATCTCACCCAAATAGGAACACGTGAGATGGAGAAGGAACTTAGATCAAACTGTGGAAACCATGGGGTAGTGAAAAGACTTGCCGAACCCCAGAACCAAGGACCCTCATCAATAGCCCTTTGATAATCCTCCTGGTCATAAAAGTAGACTATGAAGAAGCCTCATGCACATAAGAAGTATTCACAATTTTTGTCCACGAGGAATGAATCCATTGGATCAAAGCATTGGTCGACGACCAAACACCATTAAATCTATAGATGAGAGCCTTAGTTTCTAGCTTTTGTCTAAAGGCCAAAGCTTCTTCACTGTTGATCTCCAAAGTAGGGGATTCCAATGCTTGTTCCACAATATAGGGGGGAGGTGGAGGAGTTACATTGAAGTGGAAATGGCATTCTTAAACAATGCCTCTTTAAAAGGTGCAGGGTTTTGTAATTTAACTCCACCCATTAAAAAATTAGTCATGTAAATCGTAGAATCCCATTCAATCTTGTAAGAGTTGAGCATGACATTGTTCTGCGAGTTTTTTAGGTAAAAACCAGTGTCTATAAGACCAATCATGCAACTCAATTTGTGTGAAAGAGCTGATTTAAGGTCTTTTCCAAGTGCAAGTCGAGGGAGCTAGATGTAAAGAGTGTTGTCAAACTAGGTGCGGACAAGGACACGGGTAGTACAAAATCCATAACCCATGCCGGGATACGTGAGGAAACAACAAGCCCGTAGACCGGTCGCCTCGAGACCTAACCACATCTTAACCACTAACCATAAACAATTAACAAAGGATATGTGTCATTGATGAAACCCTAAATCAAAGCTCGAAGCTCACGAACTTTGAAACTTGACCTCGTTTGTCCAACATAGGGTCCTCCATCGCCAATAACAACTCAGTGAGAAATTGTCGCCTTGAACTCGAATCCCTACACCTTCACCAAGGGCCACTTGAATGGCTAGGGTTAGGGCACGAGGAGACTCGAGAACACCATTTGTATATGCTTTCTTTATTAGGTTACAACTTTAAATGATAATGGGCTTTGGGCATATATCTTCACTACATATACCCATCGATAAAGATATTTGCTATAAATTTATAATAAAAAAATGTTGCATTCTTGGAAATGTAGACGTTAGTACCTAAATTAATTAAATTAAAAATTCATTAAAAAAATCCTTTGGGTTTTAGAAACATTGGGAATATTCAAACACGTGAACCGTATTAAAGATACTTTAGTTGACTATAATCAATATGAAACCACCCCATCTGTGGTTAAAAATAAAATTGACGAAGCAAATGTTTGTTTTCAATTTTAGACTAAGATGTTGACTCCGTCAATTCATTCGTTTAAAGCCGCATTGATACAAAGTGATCGAAACTCCACCCGCCCAAAACCTCACACAATCTTCGCTAATAATAACATGTAATTTTTGGTTTTGGGTATATATACAATAGTTTCCCCGGATCGACGGTCTCGGTGGATCTGTGGAGGACGTCGACATACTTCGAACTACGGACAACCGATCAATTTGTTGCTGTCGAGCCCCCACCCCAACCCACTGTGAAACGCCTTCGAACGTAATAACATATATGGTATTTTATATTAAATATTATATTTACATTTGTGTATGTATATATATATATATATATATATAATTTATATATGATATTTTATATTAAATATGACATATGTATCTTATGACATGTATAACTATGATATTTATAATTTATAAATATTTAGGTAATATGATAAAGGCTCGAACTCGGGAGCTCTCCTTTACGTAAAAGCGTAGACTCGAAGGGTCTAGGTGAAAGGAACGATAACCGGATCATACCAAGCCAAGAACACAAATGCTAATCAAACACCACGATCAATAAGATGAAAGTAATTCGTCGAATAACTTTACATAAACATTTTCAAACAAATGAGCAACAATATCATATATTATTATGGAACTTAATGCAATATAATGAGAATGGACCTTGCTTAAATAGGCAAGGAATAACAATCTAAGAACCAAATCAAGGTCATAGATCAACCCATGAATCAAGGAAATAACTAGTCATCAAAGAACTAGTCAAGACCATAGATTTAGGAGAGAACTAGACATTAGGATCTAGTCAATACCATAGATCAAGGAAAAACTATACTAACAACTAGATAATATCTCCTAATATCTAAATAAGATAAAAGAAATATCTACACACATAAGTGGGTGAGGATAAATACAACAAAGGTAAATAAAGTACCTAGGTGAACTGAGCTAAGGTAAATACCTACTCTAACATAGGCATCCATAACTCCAACGATGATGCTAATTAATTTTGTTGACACTCTATCGACTCTTGTTAGAGATTGACCAACATTGTCAACAACCCATGTGATGTTAGTTTCGGCCATGTGCGCGAAATATGTAATTACTCGAGGGCACCCACCTTCAAAGGTCATGCCTAGAATGGACTTGTGTAAATTGCACCCACTTGAACAATGCAAGCTAAACAAGTACGACTTCGTATTTACGAGGGGATGGTGAAGGAGACTCTCAAACCTTAAAGGGCAAGGAGAATGTGGTCATCGGGGTTAATGGATCGAATCTTGCCGCTTTAGCCACATGCCATCGCGGTCCCTCAATAAGTCGTGAAGAGGTCATACTTCAAATTGGGTAAGACATTTCCATTGCATTTCCTCCTCTACTAAGCCTATGCATTGTCACGAATGTTAATGTTTTCCGTGAGAATGTTGACATACACATTCATAACCAGACATTAATGAAAAAAACTCAAGAAAAACCTTTGAGGGAAAGGAGAATGTCAACGTGATCCTCAATGGTGGAGCCTTTCCCCTTACACACGGATCGGATAGTCCCCAGTAGCTGCAAAGAGCCATTCACATCCAAGCCTCGATGGAAGAAACTCAATAAAACCTCCGAGGGAAAGGAGCATGTCGATGCTATCCTCAATGGTTAGAGCCTTGCCCCTTTACGCACGGGTCATCGCAATCCCTCAGAACCTAGAAAGTGTTCGAATTTGAACTTGATTATGACATTTTGACCATGTGGCCCCCTTTGCCATGCTTGTGCATTGTGCAAACTTTTATAAAACAAAGCATATTTCGCTCCCTCCAATCTAACTTCTCCAACACATCCCTTTCAACATTTCCATTGCACAACCGCAATGGCTAGTATACATATTTTTTTATTTTTATTTATATTTGGTAAATGTCTTAATTAAAATAATTTAGCGCTCTCTCTTCGCCTATTGGCCATTTTTTATAGCCCTTTGTGGCTTGTTTTTTCGCCCTTGTGACTTATCTTTTGTCTCGCCCACCGACTTTCGTTCTTTTTGAGACCGTGAACATTGCTAGCTGCCCCCTTACTATGTAACACTTTGTATTATTTTGTCTATAATTTAATATAAAGGTGGTTCTAATAGTAAAATAATTTAGCGTTATTTCATGAACCCAAAAAAACAATTAAATCGCCCAAGCCGAAAAGAAAGAAATCTATTTTTATTTTTAATATTCCAAATAATGTGAAATAAGACTGCTTGCAAATTCGAGACGGTAGCAACAGCCCTAACGTTATAATTTGAGGGCAGTAGAATCACAGTGCAACTTTTCAGATTCCATTACAATTCAACGACGGTGCGCTAACAATGACCCAGGAGGAAGAGAAAGTGAACAATATCATATGCTCGCTCTGCGACCCAGATGGCAATACACTCGGACCTTCTGTTGATCTTCCTCAAAACATTACCCCTCCTCAGTTGGGAGCTATCGTTAACTCTCTGCTAAAAATGTAAGTCTCCTTTGCAACATGTGTTTTGTATGCCAAACCGGAATAACATATTTCAATAGGAATTCTTTTCCTGTTTTCACGTTTGTTACTGTGTTTGCCCCGATTTCTTCTAAGCAGGGTGGTATACCAGTTTTGAGTCACACTTTGTTGAAAATAATGAACGGGTTTGAATTTTTTCACATACCATGGCCTACAAGGTCTTTATAGCTGCTACAAGGCCTTCATTTGAACCAGTTGCAGATTGTTCACGGTTCATTTTAATGCAATAATATTCTGCTCACATTCATCCGCTGCATCGGAAACTCTTCTTCCCTTAACACTCTTCTTACTGAGTTTGCATAAAAAAATAGTTTTCTAAGCTTTGAATTGGATTTGAAAACTGCTTTTGAGAGTACCTAGAATTGGCGGTATTGATTATCTAAGGATAGTAGAACACTTTAAAGATTTTACCCCGGGTTTTTTTATCGAGTCACCTGGAGATCGGTGGGGTATATACACCATTTCAAATTAGCATATCTTAGTAAATAAATAACTGTATGACTATCTAATATCTAATAGAGACCTCCCAAGAGATTCCCATGTGACCTGTTAACAACCTCTCTGTCCATTAAATTGTGGGTAGCATGCTGAAATTAATTGTAATTTAGTACTCATTTTTTTTTAAAGGGTTTTTACTGGAAGTAGCTGATAAACTTTGTATCCATAGGTATATCTTCCCATGTCCTGTTAGGCATGGGCAACAGAGCATACATTCCTGTATTTTGACTTATCCCTTTATTTACCTCTAATCTTGCATCTTTCAACAAGTTTACGAACATATTTCCTTAAGGATGGCCAACAATATTATTCCTCTACTGCTGCTTGAGTCTTGTCTCAGCAGAAATGGCCTCCTAATCCTCCATGTAATATCCCTGAAAAAATACTTAAGATA
Organism: Taxus wallichiana var. yunnanensis; assembly: GCA_018340775.1. Taxonomy (NCBI): domain Eukaryota; kingdom Viridiplantae; phylum Streptophyta; class Pinopsida; order Cupressales; family Taxaceae; genus Taxus; species Taxus wallichiana. The sequence continues at coordinate 992,919,198 of CM031242.1, forward strand.
AATCTGAATATTTCTGTCAAAACCCTAGGACAACAGTATATAAAATTGACTTTTATGACAACAGCGACAATCTGATTTTTAAATTAAAAAAACAGCAAACCACAATGTGTCAAAACAGACTTTTATTTATTGATTTTGAACCAGCTACACTAAAAAATACCGGAGTGTCTGAATACAATTATTTTTGGAGCTGAATTGGATGAACACCTGTATCCTGAATGGCCACTGCAACCCCTGAATGGTATTGCCAAGCTGAGATGTGAGGGATTCCGTCCTCAAACCTGTATGCAAATGAGGGATTTCGTCCTCTATTGTTGATGCAGAAGCAGAAGCTACTTGCAGACAAAGATGTAGTTGATAAATTTCCAAGATGTATCAATAATAAACCCCAAATCTGCTTTTATAACTTCCAATCCCTCTCTAAAGTGGGCACCCCCTTTTGGAAATACATGCATGCTCCATAAACAAATAAAATAATAACTTTATTCTCTTCCCAAGTTGGCGCCCATCCTAAAAATAGGAATATACAATATTAAAAAGCTTTATCCTCACTTTATCCTAAAAATAGGATCTGATTACTCATGCAGCCCACTCTATCCTTGGCGCCCCCATTCTTATTTAATTATTATTCTAATTTTGGCGCCCAATAATAGAAGTTCATCATTCTATTATTATTTTATTCTATTTCTGCTTTTGGATTAAAATATAATTCAAGTGTCCTTTTTCCAAATAAAATATAAAAATACTCTTGGACCACTTAAATTAATTTATTTTTCCCCTTTAATCTCCCCTTAGCCTATAGAAAATAATAAAAGTAGGTTTGGGTATCCAGAATTAATTAATTTTGAAAAGGGGACATTACAATCTGCCCTTCCTAAAATTGCTTGCCCTCAAGCAATTGCAAGTTGGGATGCTTAAGAATTTCAGCACCCTCCCAAGTAGCATCCTTTGTAGGTAAATCCTTCCAACGTACCAGATACTTTGTGATAATCTTGTTCCTTAACTTCTTTTCCTTGAAATCCAAAATTACTTCAGGAACCAAAACAAGTTTGCCTTCATCATCCAAAGGAGGCAATTCAATAGAAGGAACAATATGTTGTCCCAAAGCCTTTTTCAGGCATGAGACATCATTATGTATCTCGACTGTGCCGTAAATCTTGCTTATAGGCAACCTCTCCTATCCTTTGCTTGATCCTGTATGGTCCATAGAAATGAGGTTTGAGCTTTTCAGCTCCACTCTTCTTTAGAGAAGACTGTCTATAGGGTTGCAACCTCGGAAAACCATGTCACCAACCTCAAAAGTCCTCTCAATGTGGTGTTGGTCCACATAAAATTTCTGCTAGTTTTGTGCATGTTGGATATTCTCTTTGAGCATCCTCAATATATCTTGGCTTTGTGCAACCAAGTCTCTTGCCCCGGCACTCTACTATCTGCAAATACCAAATCCACAAAGGAAAGATCACCATAAGGTGTTATGCCTATAGACATGTGAGGAGTGGTATTGTAGCAACACTCTCCCATATAAAGCCTTTTGACCGAAGTTGACTATTCTCCGTGCCACATAATTCCGTAAATATCCTCAATCCACTTGTTCACAATTTCATTTGCCCATCTGTTTGTGGATGATAGCTGGTACTTGGAGTTAACTCTATTCTTGTCAAGCGGAAGAGCTCCTGCCAAAACAAACTAAGGAACCTGCTATCTTTGTCACTCACAATATTTTTAGGCAATCCATGTAGCCTAAAAACCTCTCTGAAAAATAAATCAACAACTTGTGGAGCCTTAAACTCGCTAGGAATAGCAAAGAAGTGAGCATATTTAGTGAGTCTATCAACCACTACAAAATACAATTCTTACCCTGAACATTGGGAAGACTTGTGATGAAATCCATTGATATACTTTCCCATTTTGGTTCGGAATAGGTAAGGGCTGCAACAAACCCGCTGGAAAAGCATGCTCTGCCTTGTTTTGTTGGCACACAATACACTCTTTGATGTATTGGAGGACCTCTTCCTTGAGTCCTTTCCAAAAGAATTTGTCCCTGATCTGCTTGTAGGTCTTAAAATACCTTGGATGACCAACCAATGGTGTATCATGGACAACCCTTAAGATTTTGCTTTTTACCTTGGATTCAGTTCCAAATAGATTCTATTCTTGTAGAGGATAAGATCATCAACCACCTTGTACTTGTTATCCTGTATTTTGCCCTCAAGGATCTCATTAGTGTAACCATTCTTTACATACTCCGCAATTATTAAAGCTTTCCAATCAACAAAGATTTCAGATATAGAACATAGAAAAGGTTTTCTAGATAAAACATCTGCTACAACGTTATTCTTTCCTTTAACATACTCTATGTCAAAATTATAAGCTTGGAGCTTACTTACCCACTTTTGTTGCTTGTCATTCAAGTCCTTTTGGCCAAGAAAGAACTTCAAACTATTGTGATCAATTTTGACCACAAACCTGCCACAAACCAAATATTGCCAGAATTTTGCCAATGCATGCATGATAGCCAACATCTCTTTGTCATAAATAGAGAATCCACGCTCTACTTCACTAAGTTTCCGACTCTCAAAGGCTATGGGATGCCCCTTTTGCATCAAAACAGCCCCTACTCCTTCCCTTGATGCATCACATTCTAACACAAAAGGAATAGAAAAATTAGGAACAACCAATACTTGGGCAAGAACTCATTACCTTTTAAGTTTATCAAAGGTTGTTTGGGTTGTTTCGGACCAGCTAAAAGCTCATTTCTTTGTCAAATCAGTCAATGGGACAACAAGTTGTGAAAACCCTCTCAACAAAGACCAAAGAATCCCCTCAACTGTGTCAAAGTGGTGGGTGGAGGCCAATCCAATATTGCTTGGATCTTCTCTTGATCAACCTTGTACTCCTTGGGCACTAATGACATGTCCCAAGTATAAAATTTCAGTCATTCCAAACTCACACTTGGATTCTTTTGCAAAAAGAGTTTGCTGTTCCAAAATTTCCAGCACTTGTATCCAAGTGTTTTAGGTGCTCTTCCCAAGTCTTATTGTACACCAAAATGTCATCAAAGAATACTAGAACAAATTTCCTCAAGTGCTCACTAAAAACATGGTTCATGCATGATTGGAAAGTAGTTGGAGCATTGGTTAAACCAAAAGGCATTACCAAGAATTCAAAATGCCCAAAATGACAACGAAAAGCTGTTTTGTGCACATCTTCATCCCTTACCTTGATTTGGTGATAACCAGATCTCAAATCAATTTTGGAAAAATAAACCGCTCCATGTAACTCATCTATCAATTCATCAATCCTGGTATTGGGTACTTATTTTTGATAGTCTTCTTATTCAAAGCACGGTAATCAATGCACATCCTCATTGTCCCATCCTTCTTCACCAAAACAACGGAAGAAGCAAAAGGGCTAGAACTAGGCCGGATATGCCCCATCTTCAAAAGCTCTTTGATTGTCTTCTCAATCTCCTCTTTGTAAACTCGTGGATGGCGGTAAGGAGTAATCATGACAGTTTAGAACTGTTTCTAGCTCTATGATGTGTTGGAATCCTCTATCCGGTGGCAATCCTGATGGTAAATCACTGAATATTGTACCATGCCTGTCCAAAATAGATTGTATATCCACATGATAAGACCTATCATTAGTACTAGAAGTGGAAATACTTACCAAACAATGGGCTGCCCATGCTACTTGCCCCTTATGGAAAGCTCTCTCCATCCGCTTTGTTGTGATAGCCCTAGGTGCTCCATTGGCCATACCATGAAGTACAACCTCTTCTCCCTTGGTTTTGAATTTTAGCTCCATAGTTTGGTAATTTTGTGTGAATTCTCCAAGTGAATGCAACCATTGCACTCCCAAAACCACATTGGTTTCTCCTATGCCCACCACGTAGAAATCATCACAAACCTTGTGTTTTCCAAGAGTAATTTCCAATCCCTTCACCCTCTTGGTGCATGGAATAGTAAAGCCATCTGCTACAGTAACATTAAAACCCCTGAAATCCTTTGTTTTCAAACCTCTTTGAGCTACCAAACTCTCATCAATAAAGTTGTGAGTTGCCCCACTATCAATCAGAATAGTTACCTTATGCCCATGTAGTACTCCACGAACTCTGAAAGGATGATACCTAGGAGCACCTAAAAGTGTAGCAAGAGTACCATCTAGAGTCTTCACCTTTATTTTCAGCCATTGGTTCTTCCTCTTCTTTGTCCACTTTTGGTTCCTCTTCTTCCCCTTCATCATCTGATATCACCTATGTTGCCAGGTTGTCGACGGAAACGAAACGGAACTAAACGAAACGGCAGTGCGTAAGCGTGGAAACGGCAATTTTCAAAAAACCTTGATATCGGCGTGATTGGAAACGTCCGTACAATATATTATTAAAAAAATAAAAATATATATATATATATATATATGCATAATACTCATTTTATAATTGTAAATTTGTAGACCATAAGAGATAATTGATAAAGCACTCAAAATATTTTGTATTCATTGAAATTTGAACTTCTAAAGAGTCATAACTCATCATTCAACATAGTTACAATTTCAATGATTCACATATACATGATAATAATCTAGATAAGTTAGACATTTAAAAAAAAATTTAAAAAAATTTGAAAAAAAAAAAAAAAAAAAAATTTTTTTTTTTTTTTTTGGAAACGCTTTCGACACGTTTTTACCCGCTTCCTTCAAACGCTTCAGGGGAAACGTGGGCCCCTTAGGCGTTTCCTCAGCTACATAGGATATCACCTCTATATAGTGCACTTGTCCTTTGGGAAGACATCTATGACCTAGTCCCCATGGATCTCTACAAGTGAAACACAATTTCTTCCTTCTGAGTTCATTTCTTGTTTCTATCTCCTTGTTGGTTTTAGGCAGCTCCTTTTGTTGAAAACCACCCTGCTGAAATGGCTTTTTTTGTTGCCCATAAGGTGCTGGTTTTGGCTGTGTTGTAGGTTGTCCTATAGGCTGATATCTCCCTTTTGGGGCTGAAGTCTCCAAATCCAAAGCCTTTTTAATGGCTCCTAGAGAAGTAAGGCTAATATCTCCTTTTGGGGCTGAAGTCTCCAAATCCAAAGCCTTTTTAATGGCTCCTTGTAGAGAAGTAGGGCTAAAAGCTTTCACTAAACCCCTAAGAGATTTAGTTAAACCTTCCATAAACAAAACAACCAATCTCCTCTCTGTCACATCAGGTACCATCACAAAAAGCTTCTGAAATTCAGCTACATAGTCACTTACTCGAATGTAGTTGTTTGAGTTGAGCTAATTCCCGAAATGAATTTTTGGATCCACTTTGTCAAATCTCTCTATCAACTTGTCATTGAAATCACCATATGAGTGGATGAGATTGTGTCCTTGTGTGATTAGCCCATGGTACCACCACTCATGTGCTATACCTTCTAGATGAAGGGTTGCAAATTTGATGGCTTCCTCTTCCATCATTGCCTGAGTGATAAGAAGGTATCCAACTTTTGTATCCATGCATGAGTTGTACTCTTACTAGAGCCGTCAAAAGTAGGGAGTGACAACTTCCCTAATGCTTGTTGTAGGTCTCTTTGATTAGCTTGTGGTCTAGGATCAACTCTTGGTCCACTCCTGCTTTTCTTCAAATTGATGAAATTAGTGAGTGATATAGCCTCTCTAATCTCACTTGGAAGTACCTTGTACTCCTCATAGCTAACAACAATATCATTTGCTATAGATGGCTGAGTTTCCACCTTTGGAACTGCTTCCTCCCCACAAAAGAAGTCAATTGGAAAGACTTAGCAATAGAACTAGTGACCGTCCTTTGAGTGTGTTGGTTATTGTTTACCCTTGAAGAACTTCCCTCACCGTTTGGAGCCCTTTGCACATTCATGCCCTGCATAACTTGGATCAACTAACCCATCATATCAGCTAACTTGTCTTGTCCCTGAACAAGCCTATCAAAACGTATGTATTTTGTGCCTCTGTTACCCATGACTTCTGGCTGTTATGTAGCTTTCTTTTTCTCCCTTTGCTGGTACCTGACTTCTTTGTCACTACTTTGCATGAAGTTCAAAGTTGCAATTTTTTTGTTTCCTTTTTCTTATTCCCTTTCACAAGCTGGGAGGAAATTCTCTCTGATACCACTGTAATATCCTGAAAAATACTTAAGATAAATTTGAATATTTTTGTCAAAACCCTAGAGAGAACAATATATACAATTGACTTTTATGACAACGACAATCGGATTTTTAAATAAAAAAACAACAAACCACAATGCATCAAAACAAACTTTTATTTATTGATTTCAAACCAGTTACACTAAAAAATACCGAGTGTCTACAATACAATTATTTTTGGAGCTGAACTAGATGAACACCTATACCCTTAATGGCCACCGCAACCCTTGAATGGAATTGCCAAATTGAGATGTGAGGGATTCCGTCCTCAAACCTATATGCAAATGAGGGATTTCGTCCTCTATTGCTGATGCAAAAGCAGAAGTTACTTGCAGACAAAGATGTAGTTGATAAATTTCCAAGATGTCTCAATAATAAACCCCAAATTTGCTTTTATAACTTCCAATCCCTCTCTAAAGTGGGTGTCCCCTTTTGGAAATACATGCATGCTCCATAAACAAATAAAATAATAACTTTATTCTCTTCCCAAGTTGGCACCCATCCTAAAAATAGGAATATACAATATTAAAAAGCTTTATTCTCATTTTATCCTAAAACTAGGATTTGATTACTCTTGCAAGCCACTCTATTGTCAATCCAAAAATCTTGACCAGCCTTTCATAGGATCCTTTCTTTGTTTTGGATGCAGTATTACATTCATTGCCTTCCTTAATTCTGATTTGATGATATGCACTTTTTAAATCAATCTTGAGAAATATCTTGCTCTGCTAAGGCAATACATTATACCATTCCATCCTTGGTAGTGGAAACCTGTACTTTTTGTTATCTTGGCTGGTCAATCGGGACTCTGAACACATTCTCCATGTTCCATTCTTTTTGGGTGAAAGCAATGCTGGTATCGACCATGTGCTTAAACTTTCCCGAATAAATCCTTTATGATTCTCTATTGGGCTTAGCCTGTGGACAACAATGTAGGCAAACTAGCTCTTGGTGCAAAATATATTTGGTGGTTGATTCCTTTTATAGTTGGCAAACCTGCTAGTATCTCTGTTGGGGTTATGTGTCTATATTCTTCCAACATTTTCTTCACTTCTTTTGGAATGTGCTTCTCCACTTCGTACCTTTCCACTTCTTTTGGAAAATGGCATAGCTTTCTTTAGTTTCTTTCACTTCTTTAACAAATTCCTTGAGCCTCACAAGTAGCATATTCTTTTTCTCTTATTCCTTGAGTGGTGCCAAAACAACTTTCCCTCCATCTTCAGTGAAAGAATGTGTGTATTTCTTCCCATCATGAATAGCTGCTCTATCATACTACCATGATTGCCCAAGTAACACTTGATAGACATCCATGGGAATGATGTTACACCATACACCATCATTAACTTCCAATAACAAAAGAAACTAAACATATACATATACAGTCCACTATCACTTGGAGAGCCTTTTGGAACCAAGATAACCCATAAGGCCGAGTTTGTTTTTGAAAAACTAAATTCAGCCACTATGTTTTATGTGCTGCTAGCCTGCCACTATTAATAATCAGTTTACAGATCTTATCTTTGGATCCGCTTTATCTCTTCTTATCTTTCCCAGTTGTACCTAGATACAACCCTATAATTGTACCGTATCGGATACCACTTGGATATGGTAAGTAGGGCAACTATAGCCGTATCTGATTTAACAGTTAAAAAATAAACAAAAAGCCCCTTCAAAAGGTTAAAAAGATGCTAAAAACTGCAAATGATCTTCTATAATGCATTTTAGTAGCAACAATTGAGGACATGGAGGTGAGAGTGTTGATTCACTCTTTTACTTCAAGCTTTCACATTGGCTCTAATCAACATGCAATTCTTTTGATCTGTTTCTTTTGGCCTACTCTACTTTTTTTTTCTTTCATTTCGTCTATTTTCCACTGGCCTACACAACCTGCAATTTTTTAATCCATTGAATACCGAATTTCCTACCTTCCCTGGGCTGGAAGTGTGTAATTTGCGTGTAATTTTAATCTAATGTATAAGTTTGTTTATAATTTAAATTTGATAATTATTATTAATATATTCTTAATTTATAATCTAGATTATTATAGTATTATAAATATTATATATTATGCGGTATCCAACCGTATCCATATCAAGGGGCATTAAAAAGTAAAAGTAATCGTATACATATCTCGTATCCATGCAACTTCTGCATCAATATGTTCTTCTCCTTGATTCTTGTTGCTTTGTGGTTCATTTCTGCCATCAGCATGAGGACATTCAAAGGCCCAGTGATCCTCTTCATGCACCGATAACATACATATGTAAGTGGGCTTTTGAAGTCTCTTTTATAACCTCTGCTTCTTGAATTCATCTTTCTAACTTCTTACCAATTTGTTGTAATGTCCCCTCTTTCCGCCTAAGCTTGGACGTGGACCTCTGGCCCTTTATGTCCACCCGACGGCCAAGGGGAATTTTTAGGGTGACATGACTTTATTGTTTTATTATATTGTGCTATTATTTCTAAAAATAATAATATTATGAAAGCACAAATAATAAATAATAAAGTACTAATCAAAAAGTAATTGTTTTAGAAAGAGTGCGACTTGCCTTAGGAGGCATTTTTTGGAAAATGTGCCATTTGGCCCAAAGAAGAAAAAGGCGACCAGCATAGGGGAATGAAACAAATTGATTGGGCGACTTGGAGGTGGTAGTTGGGCTGAGTTCCCTTTAAATAAACAGGTCGACTTGCATGAGGGTATCCAGATTTTCATTATCATCTTTGCATTGCTAAGAGCTCTGAGCTTTTACCAGAAATTCCAAGGACGAAAACCCTTGTGAATTTATCTCTTGCGGACGAAAACCCCAGGAGATTGAGAGGGGATTTCACTCAGAAATTCCTAGTGTTCTTCATCAGACTTCCAGGTTCAGTTCAGCCATGTGTGAAGAGGGATTTGAAGGTGTTTCCCAGTGATTTGCAACCAGCAGTTGGATCAGTCCATTGTAAACAGTCTGGCAGCGAATTCAGAGGTATTTTCATCTGAAAATATTTGTCAAATAATTGCCATCATTTTGTAATCTGATCGCTGTACTTTTTATCAGTTCTGAAGTATATTTTGAAGATTTTCAAGCTGAATAATAACAGGCTTCAGATCTGATTTTCTGGGCCATTTTGGGACTGTAATAAGTCAGTTTTTTTATATAAATCTGTCCCTAAATATCTGAACAGTCATTAGAAATCAGAAGTATTTTTATTTGGCATGATTTATACCGTTATCTCTCTTCAACCCTAGTCGCATTTTCCAGATCTGCACTAGGAATTTGATATAAAATACACAGAAAACTGTATTTGCTGTTTTTGATTGATTAAAAATCAGTATAGTGTAAGGAGGATCCATCTAGGGATCTTTCGTTTGTTTCCATTCTTAAGCCTCCATCCACTTCTTCATTTGCATCTTCTATTTGGAAGAAGTCGCTGCTCCTCAACTAATCACTCCTGGACCTCTATTTTGGGGATGTACTTCCTCTTTTTAGGATAGGCTTTCTGGAGTTGCTCCTGTTCAACTTTTCTTCAGCTTTTAGTGTTAATTGGTATGCCGCAAAGAGAAGATGCTTGAATAAGGCAACTCCACCTTGAATTTGAAAGTGCAGTCCATTTATGTTTCTTTTTACACTCCTTTCTATATCCTCATGTATATTGGTTCTGATTTGCAGTTGCATAAATTGAGCAGTATCATCTTGAATTGTCACGTCTTTCTGCTTCAAATTTTGAAACTGCTCAAATAATGTCTGGTGGTAATTAGAAGGCAAAACTTTTACCCTCAAATGATTTATCTTGGGCCACATTTTAATCTTGTCTCTGACCTGACTCCTTCTGGCCTTTTGGAGGTTGTCCCACCACAATGTGTGATTTCAACTTGGCTACTGCAGACTTTACTCTTCTAGGGTCATCCTCTTCAATATTTTCCATCTCAAAGTACATTCTTAGTTTTTGGATCCAATCCACAAACAGTTCACGCTTAAAATCAGATACCTCTATTCTGGCTTTTGTTCCTTGCTTTGAAACATCTATGAGTCTTTCCATGGGATTCATGGCTCAAATAATGTCTGCTGGTAATCAGAAGGCAGAACTTTTGTCCTCAAATGTTTCATCTTGGGCCACATTTTAATCTTGTCTCTGACCTGACGACTCTTGGCCTTTTGGAGGTTGCCCCAACACAATCCAAAGTGTGATTTCAACTTGGCTACTGCAGACTTTACTCTTCTAGCGTCATCCTCTTCAATATTTTCTGTTTCAAAGCACCATCTTAGTTTTTGGATCCAATCCACTAATAGATCTGGATTAAGTTCACACTTAAAAATGGATACGTCTATTCTGACTTTTGTTAATGTTCCTTGCTTTGAAACAACATCTATGAGTCTTTCCATGGAATTCATGGCGCCATGTAATGCCCTCTTTCTCAAAATAGTTCACTATGGAAGACCTTATGCCCATTCCTCTTCTGTGGGCATCAAGGAAGGAGCAAGGGAGGGAACCCACCATGGTTGTAAGTGTTGTACTTTCATAATTAATTATTTTATTTACTAATCATGGCATTGGAGTGGTTCGACTAGGTGGTGGAAGACTTGTCAAACAATGCAAGGAGGATTTCTATTTCTTCATTATGGAGGTCGGTCTTGTGGGAGGCCTACATGGTGACTTTAATGTTCTTTTCCTTCATTAAGAGGGGGAGTCGGCCTCTCTAGAGGATTCTATTTGCCCATTGACATCTTCAAGGCCTATATAAGGTGGTACGACTTGCTAAAGGAGGATTATGCTATTCTTGATATTGATTTCTCTTGGAGGTGGAGCAAGTAGCTTCTCTTCTTGCCATTGAAGGATGAAAACCCTTCCTTGGTCACCTATTGAGGACGAAACCCTTCAATAGGAACACACTTGGGGACGGAAACCCTCTTGTGTGCATTGGTGGCTTCACTCGAAGTCACAAGTGAGCTTTAAGGAGGATTTCATGTTTGTTTCTTCCCTTCTAACCCTAGGTGACTTGCTTGGGTGAAGGGTTTGATATCATCTAGGGCACTTTTGGACATTTTGAGCTGATATTCTTGTTCTTCATATTTTATAAGGCTGGAATCTACATTTTGGTGATTTTGGAGTGTTTTATAAGCTGTTTCCAGCCCTTGGTTTTGGTTGTATTGCTGCTGTCTTAAAATTAATTATAGCTGGGTGTAATCACTCATTTTCTCTATTATTTTAATATAATTTGGATTGATAAATATTGCCGTGGTTGAATTAATTATTTGGAAGCATTTTCAGCTCTATTTGTATGGTTATATGTTGATGTGAAGTCCCTATATAGTTCACTGCCCTAGAGGACTGATCATTGATTGTTTGAATATATTTTTAGTCATTTTCACATTGATGTTGGTGTGTTTGAAGGTGCAATTTCAGGTTAGATCCATCGGGCTTGTGGAGAAACCCTTTTTCCCCATTTGTTGCCCTAGAAGGGACATTATAGTGGTATTAGAGCTTTGATCCTCCCAACTTGGAGGGTTTCATTGTGAAAGAAGAATTCAGATCAGCCGGTTGAAGAGCTTAGCATGGCCCACCAAGATTCACAGGAAGCCAAAATCGATAAGCTCATTGAAGGGCAAGTTAGATTAGTGGATACTATGGACTTGTTGGACCTAACCCTACAAAAATTCCATGAACCAAGGCCTCATAATGGTGAGGGCAGCTCATCCGGAGTTAACACTTCACAACAAAGACCTCAAGGACCAACTTATGGATCGGCACTAGGCCTACTTTCCTTCCAAGGGAAGAAACCAATCAAGAGGTGGGAACAAGACATTCATAGGGCGAGTATTACTATCATTTGTGAGGAGTACAAAGCTCTTCTAGATGAGATTTGTGATGTCATTTCACTCACTAAGTTTAGTGAAATGGGAATTGGACCAAGGTCTAAACCTCGAGCTATGCCTAAGAAAAATGTGGAAGATGTTCCAACCCTTGAGGGAAAGAGTCCCTCCATCATGATCAAGGAAGAAGAACAACCGAAGTTGTTGGGTATTGAGAGGGAGTAGCCCGTTGAAACCTTAGAAGTACCCATCACTCTTTCCAAGGATGAGCCATTGACTAATTTTCAGAACAGTATGAAGGGTCAAGCGTTAGATGAAATCTTGAAGCACGAACTTAGGAAAGAGAAGGAAATCATGAGGCACGAGTTGGAAGCTAAAAATTCTTTGATATTCAATAATGACTCATTGTTTTCTAATGATGGCATGTGGTAGAAAAATGAAGAAGAAAAATCAGATTTGTATGAAGCATAGTTCGCATACTTGTATTTGGAAAATATTCGGCAAACCCAAAAAAATTTGACTTGGCAAAAACTCAGTGAATATTCGGCAACTTAAAAAATACGAAATTGTTTTTAAAAAACATAAATTTTATGCAAAATATAGCTACAAAATGTATTAAATGAGTCTATAAAATGTGGGAGAAATGTTTTCTACCATATTTAAATACAAACACAATACAAAATTGCATCATCATGTGAATACAATAGCCGGCTGATAAGTGCTATGAATTTATGATGATTGTCACTGAAAATCATCATCATAAATTTCATATCTATGCAAGTTACAATTTACAATAATTTACATTTTCCTCTTCCCCGTTCTAGAGAAATATTGGGAGAGGGTCTATTGCCTCTACTAGTCCCCACACTCGGTTGCGTCTCCTCGCTCCTAGAATGTTGCGACTGCGGCTCCAACCTAGTAGTAGATGGCGGTGGCTCCTTTGTTGCATGTTCGACATCACCTCCAAAGATGTCATCCAATCCAATATCTCCTACTAGTGCTTCTCCCTCCATAGCTTCCCTCTCAAAAGAAGCAATCTCGTCCTTTGTGAACGCAGGATTTCCTCTTCTTGCCCAATCCAATCGTTGTATGGATCGATCTCATCCAAATCAATAAGCTCTTACAATGTGGCCTCCACCTTTCTTGTGAAAGCCGAAGATCAGACGCACAAAACCAAGTCATTGAGGTGTTTTTGAGTCAACTTGTTGCGCTTCTTCGTGTGAATGACCTCAAACAAATTCCGGTTGCATTCACATCTAGAAGTGCTACAAGGTTGAGATAAAATTTTGAGGGCTAGTTTTTGAAGATGTGCGGGGTATTTCTTCCTCAATCCTCCCACCAAGAACCTACAAACAAGATAATCAAAAGTTTATAAGTAATTAATAAAATTAAATTTGTAACTTGTAACATATAAGTAACTTAGTAAACATTCTAATTTTTATTACCTGGTGATTGCGGTTCTTCCTCGGATAGCTAATGCTGAAGAAAAGAGCCTCCCCCTAACATGTTTGTAATTCTGCAACTCTAAAATAATGAGGTCCCTCGTCTCAACCTCTGGTATCATCCTCTCAATGCATGTTGAAAGGTCCTTAACCTCCTTGACATCCATCGAGAGAAGAAAAACTTGGGGTTGAGGTAGTACTTGTTACATGAATAGGTCGGTGGAGTTGATTATTCCACCTTCGATCAATTATCTCCCAAAAGGGACCAAATATGATGATATGCTCCCTATAATAGTTTTGGATGGCCTCTTTGGCCCTATTCCATGGCCTCATAAATGTACCCCATAGGGTTTTGCTCCCCATCAACCAAACACAAAACCCTCACCAATGACTTTGACACCTACACACAAATTAAAATTTAAAGTTACAAATAAAGTAAATAAGTAAATAACAATATATTTATAATTTAACAAATTAAAATAAAGGAATCGACTTGAAATATAAATTGATGTTTGAAATTACCTTGATGATCTCTATAGCTCTCTTTGCAAAGACATCATTAAAAACTATCCTTGCAGTCCTCTCTCCATCAACTTTCTTTGAATATTGTGAGTCTAGCCATGCTTGACTCACAAACATTTGCTTCAATAATGACAACTAGAAATACTTTGCAACGTTAAGAAGTTAGTTGCAAACTTTGTGACACTAACTCGTACAAGCTCTTTCCCCTTCGTGTGTTCTCTCATCACGTTGAAAACCCAAGGGTGATTATATACGTACTTGGTCATATTCTTGCATCTTCTATAACCGACTTCACCCAATCAATTTTGCCTATGTCCTCCAAAAGAAGGTCAAGGCAATGAGCCACACAAGAAGTCCAAAAGAGTGATGGACGCCTCTCCTGTAGTAGTCTCCCAACTTGCCACATATGTTGTTGCATTGTCTATGACAACTTGCACAACATTTTGGATACCCACCTCTAATACGACCTTCTCCAACATAAGACTCAAATTCTCTGCATTTTTAACTATGTTAGAGGCATCAATTGACTTCAAAAACACCATCTCACCATTTGAAGCCGCTAAAAAATTGATGAGGGTGTAGTTCTTTTCATCCATCCACCCATCTGAAAGAATGGTGCATCCATATTTTTGCCATTGTTTCTTTTGATCTTCTAGGATTGTCGTTGCATCTGCAATTGCACCCTTGAGCAATTTTCCACTCAAGTCTTTTAGAGAGGGTGCCTTGTACCCTTTCCCTGCAATGTCAATGTTGTCACCAAGTACTCTGTTAGGAATTTATTATGTTAGTGCTCACATAAATTATTATATGTGAGTAAATAGGTAAAACTAGTTAATTATTTAGTAGATAGGTTTAATTATATTAAACCTATTTTAATGTTTGTTAATGGTTAGTCAAAGTTAGTAACTTGTTGGGTGTTTGTTTCACATGTGTAGAATAGGTTATTAGGTTAAAACAATTTCCTAATTTATAGGAATCTATTTTCTTATATAATTGTATCTAGTCTATTGAATAATACGACGAATGATTATTGTGAGATTAATTTGTGAATCCAAGCCATGCCATCATTTGGTATCGAGGGATTTTCGATAATGTGCCCGTAATAGAGCCTATGGTTGTCGAATGTAAGAATAATAGTTTGTGAGGGGCAGTCATTTATCCTTTGCCCCCAAGGATGGTAGTATCTATGCAAAGGTTATAGTTGTGTTATAATAGCTTGTAGGAGCGTATTTGAGTTAGGCGAATCCTTGAGAGATATTCTTAGCTTTATGGTCTGCATATTGTGTGCAGTTCTGCGTTCGGCTTGCTACATTGAGATCTATTTCTCACCATCTCGCACAACATCGCCTTGAATTTTACTTTAGAACAGATCTGCATTGGGATGTTCACATACATTAACCCATTATTTCAAACAAGTTTTGCTCTTCACGAATCTGCAAGGTGTCTCTCTAAATGATAATATAGCTCAATCAACAGATTTATGCATGTAATTAGAGTATGTTTTGCTAATTACAATCCGTGTATTCAATCAAAGTAAAATCTTCTTCTTTCGAGCCTATTCGACTTTTGATAGTCTATATTGTGCATGTGGATTATTACACCGTGATATTTCTATTTGTTCGGTTGTTTGTGAACTCACACATCTTGTCCATCATCCAAGTAGACTTAACATATATCCTCCCGCTATGCAATCATTTTCGTGATGCACGTCCTCTGTTGACTATTCATTTCCATTTGCTTTAGCGCCGTGTTACTTTGTGTCGCTCACGTGCATGTCATGTATATGTCTGGACATAGTTACATAATTTTATTTAAAGTCATCAAGTCTTTAGTCCGGCTTTATTTCACTTAGGTCGTTTAAGTTGTGCTTAAATGTATTTATTTTCTTTGTTTCTCAATGTATAAATGTTACAATTTTATTTAGTTGAGTCGACAAGTCACTATCAATAGGGTTGTCTTGCCTATATAAAGTTTAGCCATGTCATTTTAGGTTTTGTAATACATAATTTGTATTATTTACGCGTCATTAGTTTTTTTAAGAAATAAATAAAATATTGTATGTCATCAAGATTATCATCGATAAAGGAGTCAATGTTGATGTCATTTATAAGAGTCAAGAAAAGAATTGTCATTGTTGTCGAAGTAGTGTGTATAAAAGATATTTTTGTATGTCGTCATATTGTCAAAGGCTAAAGTTTTCCGTAAGTGTCGAGTTAGTCTAAATTTTTAGTCATAAGTGTTAAAAAGTTCAAAAAAATTTGCCTTACAAATGCATTTTCGGTTGAACCCAACATTTGTTTTAGTTATGTTATTAAACCTCATGATCTAATCCGGTTGAGTTAGCAACGTCATTCATCAAAGGATGGAGGTAACGAGGAAGGAGGTCGATCAACGACCTCTCGTCAATCACCAACGATGGAGCCGCATGAAGTTGTGGTGACAATTTTTTTATGGTGTGATTATTTGATTTTCAATTGTGTAGTATGTTTCAATTTTTCGCTTTGGTAGGTGTGTATTGTGGATGTTGGAAAATAATTGTATAGGAAGGCAACTAACTACGCAGCTAGAGATACTCTGATTGTGGAGATCCTCTGACCGCCGTGCTTTCGTTGAAAGATGATCGATCGGTGAATAAGTTCATTAGCAATGGTGATCATGTGCAACAAGATCTAGACAATAGTATGTAGTTCGATACGATTTTCTTTTAGTGTTCCTAAGTGGAAATTTCACATTGTGGGGGAACATAACACCACTGTTCCATTTCCATTCTGCGCCAAATCAACTAAAGTCAAGGGCAGCTTCCAATGGCAGTGGCAGTTTCTTATGTTGTTCGAGATTGAGTGGCAACGATCGACAACAATGGCTGTAATAAAGAACATTTTGTTCTTATGGATGTAATGTGAAGTCTTTTCCAGTGTGAGTATTCTTGTCTAGTTTGGTAAAAGGGAGCAATGTTTCCTTTGTAACCTCCGATGTAAAAATGTTGTAGAAAACAAAAGCACCAGTGTAAGATAGTTCATGGATCTTGAAAAGGTTTGGGGGAGGTCCAAAAAACCACACGAGTTGGACAGTTGATGGGGCCTGTTCACTTTAAGGTTTGTGGTAAGCCTGCTTAAAACCATGGAAGGAGAGAGCCTTTCTTTTGTATCAAGGTCATGAGTCACATAGTTGGACATGCCACAGGGGTGAGCATACTGCAGATGAGTGTGTGAATGTTTTTCTACCATGTTTGCACTAATGGGGGAATGTTAGGAATTTATTATGTTAGTGCTCACATATATTATTATATGTGAGTAAATAAAACTAGTTAATTAGTTAGTAGATAGATTTAATTATATTAAACCTATTTTAATGTTTGGTTAGTCAAAGTTAGTAACTTGTTAGGTGCTTGTTTCACCCATGTAGAATAGCTTAGTAGGTTAAAACTTCCTAATTTATAGGAATCTATTTTCCTATATAATTGTAGCTAGTTTGTTGAATAATACGACGAAAGATTATTGTGAGATTAATTTGTGAATCCAAGGCTCTGCCATCATACTCCCACTACGGGCTCTTCTCCACATTGAAGGGAAGGTTGTAGTACCAAAAATTCGCACATGCTTTATCTGCTTCCTCGTGCGCATCCTTGTTCCAATTTGTACCTTGTAGCGAAGGTTGTGCCCTAGGTATGTTTCTTGGTACAAAAAAACTATGTATCCCTTTGCTTGAACTCGATGAAGCATTTGTTTCTTCCGGTTTGTATGTGTGGACCACAAGTAGAGCCCACAATCCTTGCCGCATCGTCCTCTAAATCCTTTGCATTCTAGGTCTAATGGATTCTACTATGGCTGCATGGACCCTTTCCCTCTCTAGTTTCTTCTCCTCCGATCTCGTTAGCTCTGCCTTCATCTCCCGCTTTGCCTCTTCTGTAACATTGGGACGTACCACAATGTCCTAAAAAACAATACATGCAAGGTGATACTTTAGGCGCTTGATGCCTCCATAAAACGTTTTGCATGAAATTGCAAACCATGGTTCTTGAATCGCTCCAGTACCCCATACTTCCAAGCAATGGTATAGGTGTTAGTGGGAACGGTTCCTATTAGTGATGTTGACCCGGATGTTAAATCTAATGAAGAGAATCAATCCGATAAACTAATAAACAAGAAGCTATACTGAACAAAATATTCAAGATAATCAAAGAAAACAAATGAAAAAACACAAGATTTAACCTGGGAAACCCTTTTGGGAAAAAACCCAACACAATAACTTCTCTCTTATTGCATTAACTTAACCGTTTACAATACAATAATGTACTTCCAAGTTCTGCTTTACCCTACTTTGCATCTCTTACTATTTGTAAGCAAAACAGTAAGAAATTGTCAAAGCGGTTTTACAATACAATGGGTACCAAAACCATGGGCTAATAAACACCCATAACGGTTCCCCATAATTCATGGATTATGACACCACCCATACATACGTATAGATAAAAATAACATTTATACTCTCGGAAAAATAGGGATTTTGAAAATTTTCATGCATACGCTCGTAGAAGAGGTTTACATGACTCTGGGTATATAGTATACAAAATATACAACACATTCTAACATCTAATGCCGAGCCTGATGCCATTAGTAATTTCTAATCTGCAACACAATGTACATTTAAAAAATTAAAAAATGTAAACTTAAAATAAAAATAAAAAAATTAAAAAAGTGGCTTTATAACCCTATTTAACCATAATTTCAAATTTCAAATTGTAAATCCTACGAACAAGAATACATTCTAAAAAAAAAAATTAAAATAACATTTACAAAATTACAACAATACATTCCGACAATTTCATTCATTAATGACGATCTCACAATAACAAACATGAATAAATTAATAACTATTAAAAATTTAAAATCATTCGCAATTAAATTGAATGCATTTAAAGTTACAAATCATATTCGATACAATATGAATATATAAAATTTAAATAATATAGAATGAATTTACGAAAAGAAGAATAAAAAAGCTTACCTCCGGCTCCAAATGACTAACAAAAATTTAAAATCATTCACAATTAAATTGAATGCATTTAAAATTACAAAACATATTCGGATACAATATGAATATATAAAATTTAAATAATATAGAACGAATTTGCAAAAAGAATTAAAAAAAATTACCTCCGGCTCCAAATGACTATTAAAAATTTAAAATCATTCGCAATTAAATTGAATGCATTTAAAATTACAAAACATATTCGGATACAATATGAATATATAAAATTTAAATAATATAGAACGAATTTGTGAAAAAAATTAAACAAAAAAACTTACCTCCAAATGCAATTTTTCAAATTTGCTCTTCGAATTCGCTATAAAATCCCTTCAACTCATGCAATGAATGCTCAATGGCTATGTGATAAAAAGGGAAGGGGTGTGTTACCTTAAAAAGAGAAATTGCAGTGTATTTTCAATGTTTTTTCCGTGTTTTTCCCTGTATTTTTGTGTTTGGCAAGTTTTATGCACGGACTCGGCGAATATTCGCCAAGTCTTGTTTTGCAGTTATAATGGCGAATATTCATTTCTATACGGTTTTGGTGAATACTCACCAACTTGGCAAGTACTTGCCGAGTTTGCTAACTATGGCATGAAGTATATGAGGATGACATTATGGAAGGGTATGTCCATGAAGGGCATTTTCAGTTCTTCATGATTACTTTCAATTTGTGGGAATTTCCCAAACAACAGTCGATGATGGGCAGATTGAGGTATTCATAACCTTGAAAAGAGTTCCGAAGATGTTCCAAACAAGCATCAACGAATAAGGGTGAGCTCCTTGTTGGCAGCCCAAGATATGATAGAAATGATCACATTTTGTCTCCTCCTATGTCGGTGTCATACTTGTGTCATTATGGGCAGATTGTTGAAAAGAATGATCATATGCCATGTTTGATGCCTCATAATATAATTGGTGATAATGTGAAGAACTTGTTTAGTAACATAGGGCACATAGATCTTTCCGTGCAAGTTCAAGATTATGTGAACATAAAAGTTTGGGTTCGGTTGACCCTTTGAATTATAAGAAAGAGGGAGTCCTTGAATTCAATAGTGCTACTCCATGCATATGGTTAGAAAGAAATTTTATAAAGGATTGTTTTGAACTTGTTATTTATTCTAACAAAGTTGTGAAGGATTTACTCCTAGAGTGTTCTTTGAAGTCAAGTTCTACACTCCAAGGCAAGGATATCAAGATAATCAGAGTTGCTACAGCCAAGAAGAAGGAAGAACTTCCAAAAGAAGGCAAGGTATATTTGCAACACATGATGATGCAAAATCTACAATTTTATTTTCAAAACAGGAGTTAAGACATAAGGGTTTTGAGTTCCCAAGTGATAAGCATGCTCAAGTAAATGTTGAATTAGTGATTGTTGTGTATGAAGATGAGCAAGATGGATGCTATCTTGCTGCCCAAAGCATCGTCACCCAGCTGGATATTGGAAGTATGGTGGTAAGTAGGTGTATTAACTTGTGGGATTTGAAACATGCTGCTGTTATCCGCATTTTCAGTTTGCCCCATACTTTGTTTGCTGCCACACAAGTAAGGACAGTCATGAAATGGGATAAATTTCAGTTTTTAGAGCATTTTCAGTCAATGTGTGGTTATTGCCTGCCTTTAGATTGCTATCATGGATGTATTTTATGAAGGACTCTTATTATGACAACTGCTGTACCATTTGTTCTTTTGCTGTCCACAATATTTCCAGCTTCCTTTCCGTGTGGTTTTCAGTCATCTATGAAGGATTTTCAGCCCCTTGGATGAAGGGCACTATCAAGGGTATCATACGAACAACTGTCATGAGAAGGATTCACATCATTACCTTCCTAATTTTGAATGGAGTACAAGGTTACAACTGTACTTTGGGCAGCGTAAGGATGTTGGTGGGCAGCCATCACTTGCATAGAGAATGTGAAACCTTTGTAAGTATAGGTCTAAGGAAGAAAGAGCAGCTGAGTTTGTTTCTCACCCAAGCAAATGGGGGAGCATATGGGATTGCAGCTGAAGATGGAGAGCTTTCAACCCTTGTATGGGTACCTACCACCTCTACACCAATCACATTGCCGAAGCTTGCATGGGTATGTCATATTTATGTCCTTTCTATATTGCTGGTCACAATATTTTCAGTCATGAGCAACTATACACATGCAATTTAAGAGGGTTTCCTTGCATGTTAATGTTAATGGAGAGGCTCCACTAGTGAAGACACTCCCCCAACCATCCTAGTGCTGAATTGGATGGAATCCCAAACAATTTATGGCCGTTATGACTTGTTTTCCGTTTACATGCAAGTTTTGTTGAAAGATGTTCTCATGCTTTGGGTAGAAGGCTTCATTGAGGAAGAGCACATAGATATGGGTGATGGAAGGAGTAGACATTGTGACCATTGTGGGTGGAAGTTGTTTCACTTGACAACTATGGGATTTAGTTGTCTTGGTATAATGGTATTTGGGCATATGAGCTTGTGTTGGCAAGAGCTCTTTCATTTGACAGGTACGGGATCCAGAGTATTGGAGCATCCAAGTTTGCAATTGCTTGAGGGCAAACAATTTTGGGAAGGGAGGACTATAATGTCCCCCTTTTCAAGTTAGTTTCGCTATGGAAGACCTTATCCCCATAACTCTTCCCGTGGGCATTAAGGAAGGAGCAAGGGAGGGGAATTCGCCATGGTTGTAAGTGTTGCACTTACGTAATTAATTATTTTATTTACTAATCATGGCATTGGAGTGGTTCGATGTAATGTCCCCAATGGACATATTTTTACCCCTAAACAGATTTTAGGCAATCCCAAACACTAAATGCAACTTGTAGAAAAAATTCCAATAAATTATCATGCAGATCTGAATTAAATAGGGGAAGTGCGACTAGGGTTAGGTGAAAAACCCACACCAATCAACAATAAAAAATATATCTATTCATTGAAATTTGATTTTCTAATTTTTAACAGCCAATGCAAAAAGAGAAACTCAGATTTTAAGAGATCAAATACGCTGAAACACTGCTCAGAAATCTGCAATATATTATAGCTGAAAATGACACTTTTAAGCATCCAAAAATTCAGAGAACGGGCTGATTCAACCACTAAAATCCAACTTTATTAATAGCTTCCAAAATCAGATCCAAAAACAACCTTGAACATACCAGATCTGACTAAAAGTGGGTCGCTCCACTAGAGATAAATAGAATAACACTGCTGCAATATTTCTTCAAACCCTTGATATAGAAATCTGCAAAATCCCTTCAACAACTGCTGGAAAATAACTAAAAATCTTTGCAAGCTCAATGGAATTCCCTGTGTAGAAATTCCTCACATGCTCTAAGAGGGTTTTCGTCCTCTAGAGGTAAATTCCAAGGGTTTTCGTCCTTAGAATATTTATGCAAAAGCTCCAAGCTTTAGACACAATTCAAAAATTATCAAATGATCATAGAATGTCCCCAATACAAGTCGACTTGTCCTTTTAAGGAAGTGACCCAAAGTGGCCACACATGAAACCAATCACCTTTCTCCTCCATTAAATGTTTTCACCCACTTGCTTCATTTAATGTTTTCCACTTACTTTATTTAATATTTTCCCTTGCTCTCATTTAATATTTTTCTCATATTAAATGCCTTTTTCTATTTTCTAATTGCTCCTCAAGCTGGTTGCATTTTTCCATAGGGATAAACAATTTAATAAATGCTTTTCTCTTGTTGGCTCTTTCTATGTTTATTTTATTATTAAGTCTATTATTTTATTATAAGTGCTTTTTATAATGTCTATTTTATTTTTTTAGCACTTTATAATAAAGTAATAAAACTTAAGTCTCCCTTTTTAATTCTCCTTAGCCGTTGGGAAGACATAATAGGCTAAGGGTCTTTGATTGGGAAGGGGATATTACATTTGACCAGGTGGTGGAAGACTTGTCAAACAATGCAAAGAGGATTTCTATTTTTTCATTATGGAGGTCAGCCTCTCTAGAGGATTCTATTTGCCCATTGACATCTTCAAGGCCTATATAAGGTGGTTCAACTTGCTAAAGGAGGATTATGCTATTTTTGATATTGATTTCTCTTGGAGGTGGAACAAGTAGCTTCTCTTCTTGCCATTGAAGGACAAAACCCTTCCTTGGTCACCTATTGAGGACGAAACCCTTCAATAGGAACACATTCGAGGATGGAAACCTTCTTGTGTGTATTGGTGGCAGCACCGGAAGTCATAAAGTGAGCTTTAAGTATTAGAATGTAAGGCTTATTAATAAGGACGTCATTAATTATTTAACTAAAAGATGGTTATAACCGGTTGTAACTATATCAACCACTTTGTAACTACATCATTCATAATAAATGGGACACAATCTCGGAGCGAGACGTAAAGAGGTTTTTAAGAAAAGGAAATCGAAAGACATTTTTAGTCATTATAGTTGTAAATTTTCGTGTGGATTTTGTATGATTTTTGCTTAAAATTTCAAGGGCATTTTCTAAGCATGAACGTAGTCACCAAGGGCACGCGATTAAATTGAGGGCACAAATGTCAGAAACGAGGGCAAAATCAAAGTGAAATCAAGGGCAAATCATCATAAACGAGGGCAAAATCGATATAGTTGCAGCCACGAAAATACAGTCCTTAAATTTCAAGGGGAAACACTCAAGAGACAAAAGGGAAAAAAATAATTTTCGAATCAACATCCAAAAATCACGAACTAGGGCATGTTTTCAATTGTATTCTTCCAATATCTAGGGCACAAAACAGTGCACATCATAGTTGCAGCAAAGGGCACACTTGGAACTGGTATTTTATTCTCTATTTACTCATTTCAGTAAAATGCAGTCATATTTATTTTATTTTATTAAATGGAAATTCCCGTAGAAAAATATTCTAGTCTGAATTTTCATACATGGAAAGTGAAAATACAAATGCAACTTATGAATAAAAATTTGTGGGGCATAGTAAATGAGAAAGAGACAACTCCAGCCGATCCATCCAAATTATTAGATTGGCATAGCAAAGATGATACAATGAAAACTATTATTGGCCTTGCTCTCTCCACTCTGAGCTCCATCATGTAGACCTAGACAAATCATCCAAGAAAATTTGGGATGCTCTAAATAAATTTTTTGGAGTGAAAGCAATTAGTGCCAAATTCTCCCTAAAACTTAAGTTATATAGGTTGAAAATGGATGGAGTCTGTATGTTGAGCCACACCAATAATCCAAAGTCCCCAATTAGACAACTAGCAGAAGTCAAAGTCGCGATAGAGGACGAGGATGCCAAAGCTACCCTTTTAAACAATTTGACTTCAAAATACAACAATGTAGTTTTTACCCTCAGTCAAATTCAATCTCAATCTCTAGATGATATGATTGCAGCTCTTCTAGCTGAAGAAAAGTGAACAACTGCAAAAGATGCAGAAGGTGATTCTCAACAAGAAAGTGCATTTTATTCTAGAACCAAAAACTTTCGTAGAAGGTCAGATAAAGATAAATGGGAGATTGAATGTCATTATTGTAAGAAAAGAGGTCACACAACGTGGGATTGTTGTGTTCGAGCCAATGATGTGCTCAAGGGTAAAGGCATATCAAATGCAACCAATATAGCAATGATTGAAGACCCACCAAATGTAGAAGGTAGTGAGGACAATGACGAATATGTAATATAAAGATGCTCTAAACTTTGAAGGCAATAAAGGATACAAGGTAGATGAAGCTCGGTATGGATGGTTGCTTAGATAGTTCGGGAGATTGTGGGTCTTGGGAGTTATACCCTCACGAGGGTCATGAGACAATTTGATGGAGCTTATGGATGACTCAATATGGAAGGTTGTCCAATAATTCGGGAGATCGTGATTCGGAAGTTCGGGGAGGTGGAGTTCGGGAATTCAGCTTGGGAGCTACATTTTTACGAAGGTCACGAAGTAGCTTGATGGAGCCTTGCATAGTCAAAGCACTTTGCTTTCAAAGTGAAAGCCTCTGAAGATTACGTAGTTCTAGTTTTGTTAGAATGTTTGTTTTTGCTTTTTGTAGAGTAAGCCTTAAGAGGGGGTATTAGAATGTAAGGCTTATTAATAAGGATGTCATTAGTTATTTAACTAAAAGATGGTTGTAACCAGTTGTAACTATATCAACTGCTTTGTAACTACATCATTCATAATAAATAGACGGACACAATCTCAAATGTGTGCAATCCGCCTTCTCTTTATTTCTTCCTTGTGCATGTCTTCCAACATTATGGAGGATTTCATGTTTGTTTCTTCCTCCTATACCTAGGTGACTTGCTTGGGTGAAGGGTTTGATATCATCTAGGGCACTTTTGACATTTTGAGCTGATATTCTTGTTCTTCATATTTTATAAGGTTGGAATCTACATTTTGGTGATTTTTGGAGTGGTTTATGAGCTATTTCCAGCCCTTGGTTTTGGCTGTACTGCTGCTGTCATAAAATTAATTACAGCTGGGTGTAATCACTCATTTTCTCTATTATTTTGATATAATTTGGATTGATAAATATTGCCGTGGTTGAATTAATTATTTGGAAGCATTTTCAGCTCTATTTGTATGGTTATATGTTGATGTGAAGTCCCTATACAGTTTGCTGCCCTAGAGGACTGATCATTGATTGTTTGAATAGGGTTAAAGTATATTTTCAGTCATTTTCAGATTGATGTTTGTGTGTTTGAAGGTGCAATTTCAGATCTGATCCATTAGGGTTGTGGAGAAACCCTTTTTCCCCATTCGCTGCCCTAGAAGGGACATTACATGCCATTTTGGGTTCTCACACCCTTATGCCCTGTTGTGATCCATCTTGCTGCAGCCTTGCTTTTAAAGCTTCCAATCTTCAAACGAGTTCTTCTCCAATATCTCTTTGATTCCTGATATTCCTTCTGGTTCTTCTTAAAGAAAGTAAAGGCACACCCAAATAAGCCATCTTTCCTTACCCAGGCTCTGCTACCAACTGAAGCAGGGGTGTGGGGTGCTGAATATAGGAATGCAACTCAATCAATACTCGAGGAGTGGAACTCCATTGGTCCTGCACAAAATAAAACCTCCAGAAAACAAATGACCAGATTATCCTGAAAGAAAATACTATTTATGCACAACAGTATCATCGGCTACATGGAGAAAATTATAAAACAATAGCACTTGGAATTAGTAGTTAAATGTAACATACAGTTCTAGAAATTTTCACCACTCAAAAATCCCTTTCCTTTTAATCCAGTTTTTTCTGATAGACAATTCATAAGGAGAAAACTGCTAGTCTATGCTATATAAATCCCATACTAACTATTTTCCACTATTGACTATTATTCCCATAACAACCCACTCTATTTTTTATAAACTTACACAGGTGAACAGAATCATGCCCCATGACAATATCCACTAAGAAACTACCTATCATTAGAGCTTCTCAACAGAAGTAAAGGATGCACATGAAATTAACTAGCTGATTATAAAAATTGCCTACAACTACTCAACTACTCCTAACAATCTCTCAACAAATGTCCGCAGAGTTGTTAAAATTCAGCTTGACAGGTGTCATTCTCTACTGCTCCCGCATAAGAATGCCAATCTCATTATATGTAGGACTGGAAAATCATTTATAGAAACCTCTTGTGCATACTAAGATGCAACCTATCTGATGTTTAACAAAGCATACTAAAATCCTCTGGGATCAGCATTTCCACTTCCGTAGCATTTTTTTTTTGATAAAATAAAACTAAGTGTGAAGCCTTGCTTGCACAATTACAAGCCATTGTGATTGTATCAATAAAATTTAGCATGCTCAGGTTGCTATTGCATAACGATAAGCATTGGCCATTTAATAATTCCCTAAGTTGCACTAAATTTAGTCGAGTGTTGGAAAACTGTAGTCCTTAGGGAAGTGAAGATATTTCATCAAGGTTCCCATTTAAGGTCCACTCCACATGTCTTATTTTACAAAAGTGCTTAAGCAATTTTTTAAATAAGGGAAAGCTCACCTAGATATATAGATCCATTTTATCAAGGTTACGCTCTTAGCATTAGGTTACAACTAACTATTTTTATCTAGCAAAGGGATCACTCTGAAAAAGGTTAATTGAAATGCACCAGGGATAAAATATATGTATGCTCCTTTAAAACCACTAAGCAATTAAAAGCACACTTAAAATGAAATTTAAAATGGGTGTCACTTTCCATTCTAGGCGAGTTTTGGTGGATTTAATCTCCACCACAAGATTGAAGGGATCAGCCACCATTGGATCATGCATAATTTTTCCCTAAAAATATTAATGATTGAAACCAAAGGTCAACTCTCTTTCTATAGCTTTTGTTTTGGAGGTTGGAGGCAAGGGGGAGAAAGTGTAGAAGGTATTGATAACCTAGGGTTTCCTCCCATCTTAGGATACACACAAACACTAAGTATATATTTTCTTATTATATTTTTTTGAATTTGTTTTGTTCTTTCTCCTTCTTTTTCTGGTAGGATACACACTAAATTTGTATATATATAAATATATGTAAAATTTATATATTTTCATATATATATGTATAAATATATAAATATTTATATTTATACACACACGTGTATATATATTAATGTTGACCATGGGATTGAGTTGTAGGGGGTGTGGCTTCGTGTAAGGAGAAAAGGAAGGGCCCAGCCCAAAAAGGCTGCAATATATCATTGAAGGTCTTGTCACAAAGTTAACAAAATACTTCCCAAATGATTTGTAATTGACATCTCAAAGTGGATATAGATTGTCTTCAACAAGCGTCACAAAGTTAACAAGATGCTCCCTATAAGATTTCTATTTGACATCTCGATGTGGCTATATACTTGACTCAACAAGCATCCCATGAATTCCAGAAACCCATGTTTACTAGCCTCGTTGGTGAAACCTCCTTAACAGACATGCATAAGAACAATGAATTAAAATAAAATTCTACCACTCTCAATTCTAGTCATAGTGAAAAATAAGCATAAAAAATATGCCAAAACTGTTGTAAAGACTTCATTATCAAGAGACAAAGATTAGTGTCGAGTAAAACTAATATAGTTTTTTTTGTCAAAGATCTTCTTGATTTCCTGTGTAGTTGTTTATGGTCTTGCGTTTTGAGTGAGCTACCTTGCTCATCCTCAAGGAAACAAAACCTTGCTCTAAAACTAGGATAGACTAAGGCATTAAGGTGGCTTTTGTTGCCGGAAGAGTTTTCGAGGGAATGATTACTCCCTCTGAGCACAATCAGTAGATTATCCATGACAGAAGAATCGACATTACTTCCCTTCTTTGTCACTCTAAAATTGGTCGCTGCATATCAGGTAAGCATGGTACACCCATAGGAAGAAACGTCAGCTCCAAGTTCTGAAATCGGTATGTTGCGGCGAAGTGGGGGTCTTAGCTGCAAGCCTGCACCACTCTAAAGGTTGCTGGGATCAGCTTCTATGGACTTTGAAGGCATAAAAGCAGAGCAGACCTGTTCCTAAATTAACAATCATACCTGATTTCTTAAGATACTTCTGCATCTCACCTATCTTCCATTACAAGTCTGCAAAAACAATCTTTGATTCCATTTGATGGGATTGTGCAGAGTCCAACACTGCAATATGTTCAGTAGAAAAATTAATCTTGCAATCTGTAGCTAAGAGAGCATTCCTTCCTTTGGCACACCCAGCATATCCAAGGTTTCTCAATTCAGGTGTTTGATCTTAATATCTTCTTCAAATAAAAATACATCTATGGTAAAGTCATCTTGCAATTGATTACCTGATTATTAGACACAAGCCATCAAACCCTAATGACATTACTTAGATAAATCAGAAGAATAACAACAATAGAACACCAAATAATAGAGATAGATCAGAATATTCAAGTATAAATGACTTAGCCACTTTGAGGGGCAACCTCCACAACCTTACAATAAGAATCAAATCTCAATATGATGTTCAAGTACTAATCACTACCTCCTATATATACCCTACTTAGGCTATGGTTACTCCATAGGCCAACCCTACTAATAATATGAAAGCATAGAGAAATGTGATATGACAAGTTAAGAGATTATGTTAGCCACAAGTTGGCCATACATATCCCAATACATATTATAGGTTAAGGACATAGCACAAATTTCAGTTTCTAAATTTGTTGAGCTATTAATCTACCACTATTGTGAGCCTTTACAGTCTATTCATCAATGACTTCCAAACTACAACAGATGTTACACATGATTGTTAAGATGGTGACTTGGCTTGATAAGATTATTTTTTGGCTTGATAAGATGGTGGTTTGGCTGGCCTCTTCCTTCGGCCTTGTTCTGTATGATCTTATCCACCTTCACCAGTTTTGCCAAACATAGTTACCATCTCAATGCCCTTTCGGGAAATATGTTTCAAGAAGTACTAACAATGTATATATTCTTTAGAGCAGTCAGAGATGGTTGGGCTATTCATTGGGTTTTACCTTCCAAGTTGGTATCAATTATTGGAAATGCTTATAACATCGAAGGGAGGTGTATTCGAATAGTGTTCTCAATACCTGAATGTTAGAAATTAGCACGATGCGTTTTTGGATAGCTATTTGGAAAATGGGATACTGAATTCTGTTTACTTGCCAAATCTTGTGAGAAAACATAATAATTACATTATTTATATTTCTTATGGGAACTTACTATAGAGTTACTTGTTTCTAATACTTTTTCAAAGGATTGATGAACTCTTGCTTTTTAAATGATTCCTTCAAACTTTGAAGCATGTGGATCGCCTTTAAATAATATCTTGCCAATAATTGAAGGCCAGTGGAATTGCTAACTAAACTTTCTCCATCTCGTGCAGGAAGAGAAGCTTCCATATGCCTTCTATATTTCTGACCAGGAACTTGTTGGCCAACTTGGGACATATTTATTGAAGAATAAAGGTATTTTATTCTCATACTTTTGTGGAGGGCTTTGAATTATCTTTTTGGTGGTATTATTGTAAAGGGTTATTTGAGATTCACTCGAATACATTTAGCTGTCACATTACAGTTTTTCTTGAACAATCATAGACCTTTATTTATTTTGCTTTGTGAAGAAATTCAATATCATATGTTTTGTTGAACTACTTCTTTGATTGAATTTTTTTGTGCAGTTTCTGTGGAGCAACGTTTGCGAATAGTTTACCAGCCTCAAGCTGTTTTTCGCATTCGACCAGTTAGTCGGTGCTCATCTACGATTGCTGGTCAGAGACCCAAATTCAGATAGCTGCTTTTGAATATGATTTTAGTTATTCAATGCATGTGATGGCTAAAGTTTCATTTCATTCTATTCTGATAAAATTTGTCATCAATAGTTGTTGTAGGTTGGTTTTCGTCTGGAAAGTGAATCTTTGGATTTTGAAAAGATCCTTTGACTCAACGTGTTGCATAAATTGTTACAGTAGCAAGAGCACCACATTTTTATTTTGAGACAGAATATAACAACTTTTTGTTGACATAAGAACCAAAACATTATGCTGATGGCAGATGATAAAATCCAGTTTTCATGTATCTGTAATTTGACAACTGGCTAGTTCAGTTCACAAGTATTATCTATTGAAACGTGGATCTTATATGCCAATTATTGAGTCACCAGTACACAACTATCACAGAGTTGATAGAATTAGAAAATGCATAAGAGAGAAAAATGAGTCTCAAGTGAACAAGAAATTATTTAGGGAATTAACAACTCTCACCTACCTCCTGAACATCCATGCCCTCATCTCCTGACCATCACAGTTCCATCCTGCTTCCTCAATCAGAAAGCTTGTTCCCAAAACAGCCATAGGCTGATTAGATGTTTCTCATTCTCCTTGGAGGATGCTGAGGCCTCCTCACCAAGCAATCTCCATCACAATCCAAATCCAAACTTCAGATTTTCTGTCTCCAATGGGACCAACATGCACAAAAAAGGGTCACAAGACACTCTTTCCCTTCCAAGAAAGAAAATAGCTGCTATCTGTGAAGGGCAACCCCACCCAATCTCAGATTCTCCATTGATGGAATGGAGAATAAGCCATGGCTGCTAAAGGAGAAAGCTCCGTCCCACAGATTCATGGGAATTTTCTGGGCCCAAAATATTAAAGCCTAAGTTAACTGGGGGTGACATCCATATTGATGATGCTGTCAGGATCCAAAATTCATGAGCCTGGGCCCAAAATATTAAGAGCCTGGAAAATAACTGGAAGCAGGTGAGATCAGTAGACATATTGATTATGCCAGCGGGATACCTCATGGCTATCTTCTCATCAAAGGAAGAAAAAGACCAAGCTTTTCTGGGATGACTCATTTTCATGAAAATATTAGGGCTCTTCTCGAAGAATTAGTCCCCAGCTTTTAATCCCACGGAGGATCTTTCCAGCACCCTACCGAATAGGTTAGGCTCTGCCTGCTCTGTAGTGAATTATGACAAGAATCCTTACTCAGAAAGATTACAGGAGCAATAGGTGAAAGGACATCTGGTAATATTGACTTTGAATAGCTTCTAGTTCTCCTTGACCAAAACTGTAAGACATGGGAAGGATCGAGTGGGAACAGCAAGTGGATTTTTTGAACATGACCCTTTTGGATGTTGAAACTGTCACGAACATGGATGTTTGGCTAGCGTCTGTCCCACATAGCTTTGTCAGGACCAGCAAGCTGCAGCCAGTCAAGAACATGCAAGTCAGGAGCAACCCCAAATGGAAGGGACATCTCCCACCCTGCAAGAAAACAAACACAAGCAGCGATCACAAAGGACCACAAACAACATGAGCGGTTCAAAAGATAAATGGTAAGGTAAATTTCAAAGGTCAAATGTAAGGAAAGGAAAAGCTTCAGCCTAATAGTTAAGCAATTCAGTCTATATAATCCTTGGGAGCTCTTGCTGAAGCGGAAGAGGATGGCATCATACAAGAAACTCAAAATACACCAAGCACCAAGTTGAAAGATAAAAGCTCAACCAAGCAGTCCTCATTAGGACAATAATTAGTCAAAAAGAAAGCCAAAGAACTAGTTCAATTCACATCCATTGCAGACACCTCTAAATTAGCATCAAGAGGAAAGGATGGAAAGGGAAAACAAAAGCAACTAGAAGATCTAAACTCCACTGTTCATCAGACCTGTCGATGTATTTAAAAAGAAGGCCCTCAATTGATCCCCGAGCCTCAATTTTTGAAGCAAAATCTAGCCAAACATCCAGGAAAATGGAGCAGATTTGGGTGCCAAAAGATAATAGTAAGGGCCTCAGTCAAGTCCTAGGAATACTCAACGTCACCCAATCTCAAAGAAAAGGTTAAATCACAGCAAATTGACATGCTTCTTCAGGAAACAACATAAGCAGGATCCCTGAAGAGGCTTAAATATGCAGGGATTTGGGGCAGCATGTTAGAATTTGTGGAGAGAGAGAATAAACCGAATAAATGTGTAAAGAATGATTGAAGAGAAAACCGGAATACACACTGTACAAATGGGTTGTGTGTCCGGGTATTTATTATGCAAAGACGGTTACAAAATTAGTTAGTGGTTACAACCGCATAACCATACAAAACAATTATAAAAGGGGAAGTCTTATTCATTTATTCCTACACCCCTCTTAAGACTTACCCTACATAACTCAAAAACAAACAATCTAACAAAACAAAACTACGCAATCTTCAAACACTTTTACTTTGAAAGCAATGCTATGATAAGGTAGGGCTCCATCAAGCTGCTTCGTAACCTTCGTAAAGGTGTAGCTCCCAAGCTGAATTCCCGAGTTCCCGATTCCACCTCCCCAAACTCCCGAATCACAGATCTCCCGAATTATTGGACAACCATCCATACTGAGCCATCCACAAGCTCCATCAAGTTGTCTCATGACCCTCGTGAGGGTATAATTCCCAAGATCCACAATCTCCCAAACTATCTGAGCAACCATCCATACCGAGCTTCATCTACCCTGTATCCTTTCTTGCCTTCAAAGTTTAGAGCATCTTTATAGCACGTATTCGTCACTGTCCTCACTACCTTTTGCATCTGGTGGGTCTTCAACCATGGCTATATTGGCTGTATTTGATATGACTTTACCCTTGAGCACATCATTGGCTCGAACACGACAATCCCATGCTGTGTGACCTCTTTTCTTACAATAATGACATTCAATCTCCGATTTATCTTTATCTGATCTTCTACGATATTGTCTGGTTCTAGAATAGAATGCACTTTCTTGCTGGGAATGACCTTCTGCATCCTTTGTGGTTCGTTTTTCCTCAGCTAGAAGAGCTGCTATCATATCATCTAGAGATTGAGATTGAATTTGACTGAGGGTAAAAACTACATTGCTATATTTTGAAGATAGACTATTTAATAGGATAGCTTTGGCATCCTCATCCTCAATCGCAGCTTTCACTTCTACTAGTTGTCTGATCAAGGACCTTAGATTATTGATGTGGCTTGACATAGAGACTCCGTCATCCATTTTGAACCTATATAACTGAAGTTTCAGGGAAAATTTGGCATTGACTGCTTTCGCTCCAAATAATTTATTTAGAGTATCCCAAATTTCCTTAGATGATTTGTCTAGGTCTACATGATGAAGTTCAGAGTCGAGAGAGAGCAAGGCCAATAATAGCTTTCGCTCTATCATCTCTGCTTTGCCATTCTAACAATTTCGATGCATCGGTAGGTGTTGTCTCTTTCCCGTTTACAATGCCCCACAAATTTTTATTCATAAGTTGCATTTGTATTTTCACTCTCCATGTATGAAAATTTAGACCAGAATATTTTTCTATGGGCATTTCCATTTTAATAAAATAGAATAAATACAACTGCGTATTTTGGAAATGAATAAATAAAATAAAATAAAATACCAGTTGCACAGTTCCGTGCCCTAGCGCAGGTAGTCTTTTTGCTTCTGCGTCTTTCCTGCCTTATGTCTGTGAAAAATGTTTGTGCCCTAGCAATTCGTGACTGTAATAATGCACCATATTAGCGCAAATCGCGACTGTAAAAATGTCTAAAATCACGATTTTTCGTGGCTATTAAAATCTGACTATTTGTGCTCGAAAATGCTGTTATTTTCCTGAAAAACGTGCCATTCGCGACTGTATTTTCTTCGAAAATACTGTTAATTTCTTGAAAAACGTGCCATTCGCGACTGTATTTTCGTGACTTTTTTTTTTTTTTTTATTTTTGAAAAACGTGAGTGTATTCTTCTGATTCGCGACTGTACAGCGTGATTTTTCGTGCCCTAATGGCGTGCCCTTGATTTCCGACTGCAGCGTGCCCTAATGGGACTCACGAAAATATCTTTCTTCCTCCCTCTCTTTGCTTGCCCCACGCTCTGATACCACTG
The DNA here is from genome assembly GCA_018340775.1 of Taxus wallichiana var. yunnanensis. Lineage (NCBI taxonomy): Eukaryota > Viridiplantae > Streptophyta > Pinopsida > Cupressales > Taxaceae > Taxus > Taxus wallichiana. Next base: position 992,953,413 of record CM031242.1, read on the forward strand.
TTAGAATTTGCGGAGAGAGAATAAACCGAATAAATGTGTAAAGAATGATTGAAGAGAAAACCGGAATACACACTGTACAAATGGGTTGTGTGTCCGGGTATTTATTATGCAAAGACGGTTACAAAATTAGTTAGCGGTTACAACCGCATAACCATACAAAACAATTATAAAAGGGGAAGTCTTATTCATTTATTCCTACACAGCAAGCAAGTCCTTTACTGCACCATCACAAGGAAATTGGTCCAATGGGACCAACCAGGTATGCCTCTCAATCACACTTTCCTCGGGGCCTAGTGGTAAAATGATGGTAGGTTTTCAGTCAAAAGAACAGCCGATGCCTTATTGCAGTTGTTAGCAAGCCCCTCTGTGATTTGCCTGAATTTTGCTCAGGGGCTGTATATGCGATACAACAGAAGGAAGGAACTCCACTACATTGCTGAAAAACTCTACAAAAGTAATCTCTTTGACCAATGGCTTAACTCTCATAGACAAATCACTTCCAGACTAAGTGACACCACCTCTCTGACCATTGCCCCATTCAGCTGGACATCACAGTCAAAAAACAAGGACCTAAAAAGGAAAATTCAAATTTGAGAATATGTGGCTAACTCATTCAGTTTTTCCTAAAATCTGAATGCTTGATAGCTTGTGCACAGCAATATAAGAGGGAATGCAATGTACATATTCATGGTAAACCACCTTGAAAATAGAATGAAAGCATGAATAAACAAACTTTTGGTAACATATTCTCGCAATTGGAAAAAAAAACTGAAACATCTAGCCCAAATACAGACAAAATTAGATATAATGGTTTCTCCAATGAACTGGCACTACAATAACAAGGGCTGATACATGAGCTTTCTATCATACAACAGCGTGAGGAATGTTATTGATAACAAAGATCCAGAAAGCAAGAAAGGAAAAAATATATTAGTGGCCACAGATGACCAAAAGTAGGTCAATGGGACTCAAGAGTACACCAGTTTACAATAGAAAGTTCTAGGAAGAGAAACCTAGAGAGGTCCCACAAAGGGGAAGGAAAAAAACAAAAGTACAGAGCAGCTGGGACCACCAACACATGTGGTTAAGAAACCAATACAAATAGCCTAAGTAGCCGATACGTTTTGGATACGGGTACAGGTATGCAGTATCAAATATGCGGATACGAGAAAAGAAAATTTTGCCCCGGATACGACATTGGATATGGCCATACAAAAATATATAAAAATTAAAAATATATAGATTTGAGCCTCCTAAATAGGAATTAACCACATATTATGCATATGGAATACAAAACAATCTAAATAACCACAACAAACCACTCATAAATTCATAATTTCATTTGTCCCTACCATATCTAGTTGAGGTGTTTATTACATTTATCTCATACATGCTATTTTTGTCCATGTTTCTGATGGCTTGTATTTGGTACCTTCCTTAGAATAATGGTGCTGCAAAAACTGTAATTTCTGCTCTAATGATATATTAAATTTAAAAGGACTCAAGGTCTTGGGCTATTGATGAGTTACAAGTAGTTTGTAATCATCAACCCAAGTTCCATTCCCATTGAGTCCATCGGATGCTTTCGTAAGTAGCCATGGGGACACCTTGAGGTAGTGGTCGAACTTCTCCATATGGACCAAGCAGAAATAGGCAGGCCACTTTGAATGCGGATCACTTGGCAAACATTAAGGACCCAAGCCCACCCTCATGTCCCACTTAGAAAAAGTGCTCCCCCACCACTCTAGTTCATAGCTCGGTATTAATAAAAGCGTTTACCATCAAAAGTTTTAGCCGATGGGGTGGGAGTGGTGTGGTCAAGTCACACGGTTGTGTGCTGGTCCACCCGGTTTCAAATCCCCCCGAGGCACGATCCTCTCCGGAGGTGGTTTCGCCGTAGGATGCGGTATCTCCAAATTTTGCTGCAGTTTGTTCTTCTTCATCATTGCAACACTTGGTTTTTCGCTGCAGTGGCAACACTCCTGATCTTCAAGCTTCACTCCGCTGCAGATGCAGCTTGTTGGACTCCTTGTTGAAATACGCTGCAGTTGCAACACTCCAAAATTGGCTTCACTCGGTTAGCTGGACTCATTGTTGAAATATGTTGTAGTTGCATCACTCCAGAATTTACTTCACCTGAGTTCCTTGTGATGGTTCCTTATTGTAATAAGGATGTGGGTCCTTATCAAAAAAACCTCAATTCACCCTTAATAAAAAATATATTAAATTTAAACAAGAAAAAAAAAAAATTAAAAAAACACAGTTTTAGGCCTGGAATCACCATGGAAACGGCCGTGTAGGTCCGGTATGTCTCAGTAGATGTACCCGGCTATACCCGGACCTGCTTGGCCATACCTTGGCTGTTTCCGGGCACATATCCAGGATTTACCTGTATTGGGTACGCTTTCAGTACATCGGTACTAGGTGCCCTAAGGGTGCCGTTTTGGTAATTTAGCAAATAGCCAACTAGGGGAAACAAAAACCCCAAAGAGCAGAAGTTGAGGAGTACTGCAGAGATAGGAAAGACTTATTGAGTATCACTGTCTGGGCCAGAAATGGTGGAGTCACTAGTGTCATTGTCGATCATTGTGAAAGGACATACACAAGATCTGATAGTGCTCATCAAGGAGTGCCTAAGGCCGAGAGGGTTGAGCAAGGCACTCCCTCTAGAATCACACCTAACATCCAAGGCTGAAGTAACTCCCATAGTAGTGACAAAGGTTGTAATATGCATCTGTCCTTGTGGCTGGGTGGGTGGTTGGAGAGGAGTAGATCTATGCCGTAGAGGAGCAGCGCCGTGCAGCTGGGAAGAAGCAGTTCTATGTTGTTGAGGGGGAACATGTTGGGGCAGATGTTGCCTCACAGGTCTATCTCCATCTATGCGTCAGCCAGCGGTATCCAAAGGCCGTTTAGACCCACCGATCTCCTGGATTTTTCTGGAAGGAGGAGGTGATCAACCAAAGGGCTCTAGGATCCATAGAGCCTATGCCAGGATCTGCATCAAAGGGTGACGACCTCCCGTAGATAAAGGGTCAAGCACTGCTAGTATGGAAATCTAAAGAAAGTAGAGGGATTACTGCCTGAGTCCATGTAGAGGCAATAATGTCTCCCTCGGATCTCATAGTAAATGGGGCATTTAAAGATGAATTGCCCCTCGGTCTCCACATCTTGGAGGGAGCAAAGATGACTGATCCGGTCTTGGCGAAGAATATGATGATCTACCTCAACTACTATGGGGCATCTGAAGATGAAGTGCTCCTCGGTGTATACCTCATGGAGGAGAAAATATGACAGCTCCGGTCTTGGTGAAGAATATGAGGACCTGTCTCAACCCGTAGTTGGTGGGAACACACCCTCAGTTGGCCAAGGGGAAACCTCAAGCCGTGTGACCAATGATGCTGGAGATAGTGAGGACAGCATAAGAGACCATCTTCCACCTGTAAGAAATGCTCTGCGTAAAAAGCAAGCTTTGGGCTGAGTGGCACAGGAGGGGAGGTCTAGGTGACCTAGATGTACTGTCTGTAGATGTCCCTTCTAGCAGCTCTAGTGATGGTCTCCTTCGAAGAAAGGAGCCGAGTAGGAGCGTCCAAGGAATACATGAAAGGAGGTAGTCTATCAATAGAGGTGCCGATAGAAAGGAGCAAGCTAGTCTCAGTGTACCAAAAATGATGGCGGCTAATAGAGAGCCCAATGAAGCAATATTTTCAGAGAATGAAGACTAATTACGGATACCTGTTATGACCAGAAGTTAATCCCCCATGGATCTGAGTGATGTAGAAAGCAAGCCGGAAGATAGTCTCTAGACACAGAGACTGGGCAGCAAACACAGCCTGAACAATGCTCTGAGGAACAGTTCGCTTGCAATGGATTAGGCGCTGCAGCATGAGAGTCTGGACACTCTCAATATGGGCTCAGTCGATGGATCCCAAGCTAAGCCCTTAAACCTCAGACCCATATAAGACTGTAGGCTTGATGACTGTATCAAAAAGATGTACCTTTGAAGGGATCTCTTGGAAGTGGATATGGAAACACTGATGCTCCAAGACGGAGAGAGAGGCATAACCCTTGCAAAGACATGAATGAGAGGCAGGCTTCATGCTGAAGGAGGGACCAGAAAATTGGACCCCCAAGTATGTGTAAGTCGATGTGATCTCCAAAGCTGCCATCTTGTAGAAGAAACGGAATTTGGAAAGAATTTTTGTGGAGATGTTGAAAATCATGGCCTTAGTTTTGCCAAGGTTGATCACAATCTGGCGAAGTTCACAAAAGCTAGCAAGGGCATCAAGTTGCCGCTTTAACCCTTCGGAAGATTGAGAGAGGAGAACATCATCAGCAAAATGTAGACCTGGATCACACAGGGAGATGCAGTTTCATAAATCGGTCCATAATAAACAGCATATCAATTTTAGTCACCGAATCAAGACTGCACTTAGCTTTGGGAATTCACTGTTGCCACGGCCTATGTTATGATTCATCAACCACCTCAAAATAGAAATAAGAAATGGCAGAGGTTATGGAACCTAAAAATATGGCCTAAAATTGAAGCCTTCTTGTGGCCGACCCACACAACAAAATTCTCATGGCTGATAATTATTAGATTCTTCAAAGAGAGTATGGGTGGGTCTATCTTGATGCCTTAATTGTGAGAAGAATACTTAGAGGGCTGCCGACTTATTTTTCTCATGTAGTCATGCACAAGAAGTATGAAAGACTTTGTCAAGTGTTTTTCACAGACTTGCACCAACACTAGCTTCCATTTTCTGGGCCATTTTCAACTGGACAAAGCTGGAATCGGATATGACTATTCAAAATCTATGCACTCTCTTACATCCAGTTTCATTATCTGGAATCTTTGGAGAGAGATTATAAAATATCTGAAAACAACAAGAGAAATTCCAGCTCTTTGGCTTGGCAAATACAGGTTCAAATAAAAATACCACCATGATATATGTAGCTTCTCAATCCAACTTGAGTCATCAACACATTTTCTGCTACCAGAGGATTCCTTTTATTATAAATACACATGTTTTGTAATTTGAGGCAAGTAGGAGTGTTCGCCTCGAAACCAAATGGGTACTTAAATTAATATTGACTGTGCAGCCAGAAAAAACCTGGGAAAAATAGGGTATTGAAGGCATTTATTTTCTGTCATTATTAATGATCATAAAGAAGAGCCTATTATCAGCTTTCAACAATGTATAGGCATGCAAAAAACAACTTAGTGGAACTTCTTGCTTTGTGGATTGGATTCTCCAAAAACTTTATATAAGAGATTCACATTTAAATTATTAATGACAACTTGATCAAGAGAGCTATAGAAGGGAGCATCAAAGAAGCATCTATCTGGAAGCTTCCTCCCTTTTACTGGAAAATAGAGCATATTGTCTTCCTAATTCTAGGGATTGTGGATACATTTAGGGAAAGTATCACTCAGCAAAAAAAACGTCACCTCAATTTTGGGGCCGATTTGCTATCCAAAATAGTAGGTAAGGACTAAGGAAAAAGGTGAGATTGAAATATATAAAAGACACTGATGTTCTCCTAGCTGATGTTTTAAACATGGCTGTCTTAAAGAGATCAACAAAGAATGCAGGAAATTCAAATGTTTAGGCTTGAGCAGGGTCATGTGGAGCTAAAGGGCCATGGGCTGAAACTCTAGCGATTCCCTCCGAATTTCAAAATTCAAATTAATGGCACCAGACATGGCCATGTCACCTTTTTCTCCACTCGTCCTACCTGAACCCCCTACCCACCAAACTAATATTACTAACTGACTATCATTTTTAATGTTAAAACCCCACTTTTTCCCTAAATTCCATCTAGTCCCCACTCTATTGATCCTTCACCACCATTTCATACGTTATTACCTTAGTCTCTTACCCCGACCACTTTTCTTTCTTTCAAGCCATCACTTCTTTCTCTTAACACACCAACTTATGAAAGACATAAACGTGACTCATTGCCCCATGACCCACACCCTGATATTTAATATTCATACTGTTCCACAGTTTTAGTTGTCACCACAACTGTATTACAACCTACACTTTCACGACATATCTAGCTCCCTGGGGTTCATCTATCTGTGTTAACCCCCCCCAATCCTACTCGAATGCATGAATGCAACCCATAAAAATATATACAGCAATAAATAAACACCTGTCATACCTGTCCACGTGCAATTTGAATGTCTTTAGCTGTTTTTCATGCTAATCTGAGGGCGCAGAGCAAGCCATGATGCCAACCTTCACATACGGGAAGATCAAAGGCCTCTTTGTCATTATGAATGCCTGCACCCCTTTCAACAAGAGCATTTATTGCAGCATACTGTTCACATCTGCTCAAGTGGAAAAATCATTGTTTGAAGAGGAAAGAGCAGGGTACAAAGGCAGTGTTAAATTCATTCTGGCAGCCTGTAGAGGATTGCTGTGATGACATTTATGCTAATATAAGGGACTTGCAAGTTTATAGGCAAGGAGAAAGATTCTAAGTATGCAACTATACAACCCTAACGTGCAGCATGGCTGCTAGGTACTCTCATGCTGCCAGTGTACGAGTATCAGCCCATGATGCATCAAGTCACCTGTGCAACACATCATTTGCAGGTGCAGGGAACAGGTATGCACTAAATTCACTCGTTGCTTCATGACCGGGGTAGTGTTCTCTCCCCTGCTGGTCTGCCCCATGCACCCCTTGGAAGGTAAAATCCTTTGTCCTCTGCATTCAATAATTCCTTCTCATACCCGTGTTCTGAATGGAAGATTTTAATGTTCAGTCCCAGATGAAAAATAGTTCATACCCTGCGCATAATCATCATTTTTCACCTTCCTCGGGTCAATTTCTGTCTTGTATCCTATCTGGACTCCCTCAGGCTATAGGAAAGTGGAACATAGGTGTTCAACAGTCACAATGGAATATGACCTCCGGTGGATCAATTTCCCACTCAAACCTCCAATTCTCAGGGAGTTAGCACTACTTCTAGAATGACCATGAAAGCAACAGGTCTGGTTCATCTCTTATAACAGCCATAGCTACAGTTATGGAGAACATTCAGCAAATGAGTAAGACCATTGCAGAAAAGGGCATAAGGGCATACAAAGCCCCTTCTTGGAACGTTGCATTGCTAATCTTGTGATAGGCATCCAGCAGCAACAAAATAGAATCAATGAGCTTAACAAATGTGTTGCTCAGCTGCACCAGCACTGTAGCGAGCTCATGAAAAAGCTGCTTTTGCCTGAACCTGCAAAAAGTAGGTAATTCTGATTATTTGAAAGAGTAGAATTAACCTGACCAAATTCAAAAATGGCAGGTGGTGAAACCTGAAAGTTATGTTGAAGCAACTATTAGGTACTCAGACTAGACTGCACCGGTATACAAGCCCCAAGCTGTCCCTGCTGCCCCTAACTGGCAGGATTGCCCTTGTGGTGGATAAGGGAACATTCCTCAAGTCACGCAAGGAGCCGAGGACTCCAAAGGAAGCTGTGCTTGATGCTGTTTAGTCTCCCCTCGGTTCTGTACTCGAAATGTTTAAATGTTGAAGAACTATTTTGTTTTAAAAGCCCAAGAAGGATTGTTTTTGTCTCTCATTGCTTACTTTGCTAGAGATGATAAGAGATGGGACAAGCATATACTTTTTCTTAAGAAAGTAAAGGAGTTTGAAGATGAAGAAGACTCTAGCTGCTGGACTTACAAAACTTACACACCCGTTTCTTGGGCAAAGTCTGGATATATATATTGATTAGTATTGCATAGCAGTTTTTATTTCTAGTTTCTAGCTCCCAGGTCTGGTTTTCAGAAGAGTGAAGTGCAAAAATATTGAAAATCAGTCCTGAATTCTTCCATTGCGCCAGACGCTTTCACATCTGGGCATGGACATTGTAAACACTTATTCTTATATAAATAAAATGTTGATTTTTATCAAAAGAAATAAGAGAAACAAAACATAATGTATGTTATTTTTCCATTGCTCTATGCATTGGTTAGCATGGGTACATGTATATTTTTAACATTTTCCCTCCTGAATCTACTATCGGGCTGACCTCTTAACCATGGCCCTGAAACCTCTAGCATCATATCTGACACAAGAAAGTGGGCTCAAACCTTTGTTGCCCATTTTAGGCTCCCACGCAACAAGGGGACATCAAGGTCAACTGATGCAAATGAAATTTATAGTTTCTCCCGTAAAGTTATTTGGAGACAATGAGCTCCTCACTAGGTTTGCTCCAATGCTGACAACAGGAAAGTGTGGAGTACAAGTTATACAGCTATACGGGGTGTATTTCTGTTAGTATAATTAGTGACTATGAAGATTCTTTGGAGATCAATGTTCGTGGGATCAACTTGTCAATTTTGCAATTGGTCTGTTCTGTACCCTTATGTTGTATGTCATAAGATTATTTTAATTTTATGTGTTTAAAACAACCCTGACTGCAATTTTATCTAGAATGGATGGGTAATCTTTCTGAATTCTCATCTGATAGAACTGGATTGCACAGGTAAATAGAAGAACACTACAATATTTTATTTCACATAAAACTTGCTTACACATCGATAATTTCTTTGTTAAAACATTACAATTCATTCCCAAGTTTAATTAAGCTTTTACGGGAAGTTCACCAACGGGACCCAACCAACTAATGGGCCCAACTAACAATATACCTGAATAACTACTCTAATATTACTAACAAATGTTATTTAACTAAACTAAACCTAAGGGGTTATCTCATATGAGAATCATGCCCCATACAACTTATTCAACATTATATTAACAACAGTACATTGGATCACAAACTCAACAAACCCTGCTTGATCCAAAGGGTACAGCAAAAGATGATCCAAACCATATGACCGTGAAGTCATCCAATAGTCTCTACCACACCTGCAAACTGACACATTGTACATCTTGGTACTGATCAACTGGTGTTGCACCAAAGAAGAGCCTGCTAACCATGCAAGTTTTGACATGAATGATGAACATCTCGTTGGCATGTTCATCCCCTCTGACCATTGTACTTGTACTGTAGTATAAGCACAATCATGGTTTACTCAACTACATTGATCCACATAAGGCCTCACATAGAAGCCTGTCCAGTGACTCTCCTGTACTATCTTTGCACATCTCCCTGATGCCTATTGACATTGCCAAACCTTTGTTCAACAGTACTGGTGCTAACAACTTCTTTGCCAACTCGTACAATCATTGACAACTGATTGAAGCCCAATGTAGTATCTTCCCCCCATCAGGCGAGAGGCGAGAGGTGAGAGGCGAGAAGTCCTTGTAGTGAAAAACATCATCAAAATAACCCTGTTGTCTCCTCATCAATGATATCAAAAAATCAAAATTCAAAATTTGATAGGAAACAACGCGTCTATCTACCCAGAATTGTCACTATAACAAAACCCATTCTTGGACTGAGCAGCTTGGTCAAGATGGATGTGTTGTTGGCTCTGTCAGATCTCTAGGGATTTGTAAACCCTAAACTGCATCATCTCCGACGCGACACAAGTGGCGGGAAACAATGTTACATCCATGATTTTGAAGCACGTCAACCTCCGAGAAAAATCAGGGTGTCCCGAAAATGTACCCATTATACAGTAAAGCTCATTGTTTCTCCAATAATATGTAAAACATGTATCTGCAAGTGCCTCAATCAGAAATTGTCTGTGTAAATGCTCCCAGAATTTGCTTTCTGCGAAAAACTAGTCGTCGTATGCCAGATTTGACTGTTGCATGCAAAGTTACGCCAAAAACAAGTCTTCCACTAGTTTTATGTTAGTTATACTGTTATACCCTTCACCAATGCAGTTTCAGTAATTTTGTCTGTTTTATGGGGATTAAAATATATGATATCAACAGTATGTACCCCTTACTATTTATACTTGTTGGAAAGCTGTTTGAATCTAGTATTTAGAAAGGTGACTTTGGCAACAAAATATGGCCGCGCAAAAAAGATATGGGGACAACTGTAACAATGGGTTTTGATTTTCCTGGTTCGAACAATTAATTCAAGTTTTTCTTTTTACAAAAATTGTTTTTGACATGTGGGGTTTGAACCCTTGACCAATAGGCTGGGTATGGATAGCCTTAACAAATCAATAATAATCAACTTGCCGGATCACTTTGATGAAACTTTAGCAAACTTATACATAGACACTGTTTTGACTTGGGCAAAAAAAAAAAAATTATGATAATTGAAATTGCAGTAGTAGTAAAAACATTTTACCAGGCATTAATAAGATTTACCCAGCTGTAATAATCACGCCTGGCAATTGGAAATACTTTCCAACGAGGAAAGTGGGACTCACTAATCATAAAACTAAAGCTTTTTGTTGTTCACACACTTTTTCCAGTGCCATAGGAAGGATAATCACACCATTTTCAGCAAATAAAATTTTCTCAGACAAAGTAAATAATGCCTCACAGAACCCTTTTTTGGCCGATTTCCCATGCCCTTCAAGCCATATTCCTCCTAAATGCTTCTGATCAACTTACTAATGCTTTTGATCATATTTCACTGTATTTTTAAAATTATTTCAGCAATACAATCACCTTTCAAAATGTTCAAAACCAGTTTTTAAATGATTCACAACAAGATTTCAATCTAAAAACTTAATTTACCAATTCTCCACACGCTCCTGCACTCATAAGCTTTTTCATCCTTCTCTTGGCTCTTCCATGGCTGGCTTCCTCAAGGATTGATGGCCACATTAGCTCCGATACCACTGATAAAACTAGATTGCACAGATAAATAGAAGAACACTACATAGTTTATTTCACATAAAGCTTGCTCACATATCAATAATTTCTTCGTTAAAACATTACAATACATTCCCATGCTTAAATAAGCTCTTATGGGAAGTTTGCCAATGGGACCAAACCGACATACAGGTCCAACGAACAATATACCTGAATAACTTATATCTCTAATATGACTAACAAGTATTATTTAACTAATCTAAAACTAAGGGGGTGTCTCATACGAGAAGCATGCCCCATACAACTTATTCAACCTCATACTAACAACAATAGTTTGGATCACAAATCCAACATCGTCAGCAATGATTTTTGGATCACAAAATCAACATTGTCAGCAATATAACTTTGATGGTTCCTTTGTTTTTCTTTATTTGAACTAGTACTAGTTGGCCTTTCTTTTTAACCCAATAACTTTTAGACAAAATGCAATGGTGACAGTGAGAAAGCGATGCAAAATTGTCTCAATCGGACATAAATTATATTGCAATGAAATTGTATAAATCTAAACCTTAATTAATATTTAGTTTAATTTGCAGTATTTCTTAGCAACCTACTTAACTATTATTTGGTTTAATTCGCAGAATTTTGTATCAAGAGATGAGAGTTTTCAAGCAAGTGATAGCAATAAATTTCTGTTCACCTTTAACTACTCCTTTAAGTACTTTACACTAATAGTTTTGTAAGTATGAAACTTGATGTTTTATATTCTTTTATGTCTTTGAGTTTCCATAATGGTACAAGTCAAAATTTTGGCACATTTTTGGGTCATCAATTTTTTTAATTTATTAGGTTTAACCAAAATAAGCCATTTTAGATCTGGTAAATTTATTGTATGTTTTGATAGTTGAGTACCAAGTTGCCGCATTCAGAAAATTTTATGTAAAAATTCAAAATTCACTGAATATCAAATATGTCCATTGAAATTCGTTAAGATTCATTAAAAACTCATTGAAATTCACTAAAAATTTGTAAAAATTCCTCAAAAAGTCTATGAAATTCATTCATTTTATTTTGAATATTTTAATCTAAAACCTAAGCATAATATTTTTTAGTCGAATTTAATCATGAATGTTATGACTAATTTTTAAGTAATGATTTTTTTATGAATTTTATCCTCCATGAATTTGAATGCGGCAACTTTGGTAGAGTAGATACTAACAAAAATGTGAGTCTTTAGATCCAAAATAAAACCTGCACAATCATTTGTAAGGTGGTTCTGACTCAACTATGTCAAAAATTATATCAACACTAATTAGCAAAGTGAATGTTAAAGTAATAACTACTTACTCCTTATTCTTCATGTTGGCTGTTGTATTACATTTACAGATCTGTACATATCAGAGTGTATGTTCATATCTCAGGTAGAGACAATGGTTGAATAATATGCTTGGTCCCTATCCATTATGTAGGTGGCCGGGTTGATTGCTGTTGGATAAATTTGGTGGGATGGTGTGTTCATCTCTGGCCGTGCTATTGTATGCTTGACCACACTATTCTCTTAATCCGTGGGACTAACACTAGATTGTTGTCTGGCTGCAAGAAATCTAACCTAGAATGACCAATCTCTGTTGTGAATCAAGAATTCTTTTGCAATTGTCACTGACATAGTATAATCCTTGTTTGATGCCTTCATTAGCCAGTAATAAGTATGAAGCATTTAATAATATGGCCTATGATGATTTAGTGCATTGGCAGACAAGCTTATGAACATTAATAAATGTATCAAACATTAGACGGTCCACAGATGTGGCCTCTTATCATTTTCCCGTTTAATAGTTTAGTTGTGATATTTTTTGGAAAGCAAAACAATAACTTCTTTCATATCATACAGCAACAAGTAGGAATCATCAATGATAGAGGTTGCATGAAAGCCAATGAAAGTCCCTATGTTCCAGCATCCCTGTTGAGGGTGAATGTGACAACTGGCCATTTCTTGACGCTTGAGAGTAATTGCTTGCTTTCATTATGTGCACAGATGTACAGTTTACATGCTAGCTATTCTTGATACTTTCTGTATCACTATGGTTAGTTCTGATGAAAAACATTTAGTCTCGATGCTTGGCAAGCCTGCTTGTTTCTTTTCTGATGAATATAGCAACCTTTGTACTTTATATTTTTGTTAATCAGGAAGGAAAACTAGGTTCCTAATGTTTTCCTTTTAGTACTCTCAGAGAAAATGCTGGTCCTTAACTTTTAGTTTTTAGTAGCACATAAGATAATCTGGTAGCTGAAGTGACTTGTTAATTATTAACGACTTCAATGATCCTGTATGTTGTATGCAGTTGCACTAGGCTATTTGATTTTTGTTTGTCAAGTTGTTTGACTGTGAAATTCTACTACTGTCTCTGCCTCATTTGTTCACTTAGTGGATCAAAAGTCAAAGCAGTAAACCAAAATAATCTATTACTTCTTACGCAGACTCATTTTTTTGTGTTTCTTATGTATGAGTGTAAAAACTGGAATATCAATACATAATATATCCTCTGTGCTATAATCTTACAGGCCACACAGAGGCTGTTTTATCTGTCTCATTCAGCCCAGATGGACGTCAGTTGGCCAGTGGTTCTGGTGATACAACTGTTCGATTTTGGGATATTAACACACAATCCCCATTATTCACATGCACAGGTAAAGTTTTCTCTCTATTATCGCTTCTGTGTTGTTTGTTTTCTTTTCACATGTGGCTAGATTCCTTCATAAATCTTATGAATTCTGTAAACTGCATAATATTTGACTTCTTTTCCAGGATAACATTTAGTTCTTTTAATATGAATGGTATGTATTTAGACATTTTGGAGTCTTTCCTAGCGATCAACAAAATTTTGCGTTAGCATTAGGCAGATTTTGAGGGATTTAATCGTTGTTCACAGCACAGAGTTACTGATTGAAGATCAGTGTTGGGTCTTTGTAATACATTTTTATAGTTGAACAAATAAGGATCCTAGATGAAAACCGTGTTACAATTTTATAATTGATCAATTATTATGAGGTCTCTTGTCTTGTACAGTTCTTAGTATGGTGATTCTAGGCTAGAAGAGTGTAAGACACTCTACAATGTATTTATGTTAGACAATGTTCTAATTTATGGTGTAAAATAACCACAAAATAACCTTCTCCTAGTTGGTTCTATTGCTGTACCAAAATCTAGTAGAACTTTTCTCAGCTTCTTTTGTCATTTTCTGCGTAACTTCTTTGAAGAGCGCTTTGACAAAATTACCTTATAGTGGAATATCCGAAACCTTGGAAGCTTTTGTACTTTGTCTTTTCATCGATTGTGTGGATGTCACATGTTAAGCACTGTGGCAAAGTTTTGCTATTACAGGATGCTGTTTTAATTATATATTGGTTCCTATTGCATTGAAACTTTGGAGGTAAATTGAAATGGATAATTGCAAATTCGCCTCTTGTTGTAGCTGGAGTGTAACTTCTCTGATTATATTCAAGCTTAGGGTTCTGTCACTGTCGACATCAAAATTATTATTGGTTGTGTTTGGTTGTCCTGTACCTCTTTATGTTTCTGACGCTGGTAAGCTTAGAATGTTTTAAAATTAAAATCAGCTCTTTTCTTTGTCTATGATGGTGCCAAAGTTGATTTATTTTCTGCGTGTTTTGTAGGACACAAAAATTGGGTTCTTTGCATTGCATGGTCACCAGATGGGAAACAGCTTGTTAGTGGCAGCAAAGATGGAGATCTTCGTATCTGGGACCCAGAGACAGGGAGGGCATTAGGAAATCCACTTAATGTAAGATTATTGTTATCACTTTGGTTATGATAATGGTGCTTTCGTAAAGGTTTTCTATCTTTTGCAAAAAGTAAAAAATGTAACTATGTTAAACAGGTCAATACACAAATACCAGTTGGTCAACCTTCCAGTTAATGTCTAAGTATATCATTCTAGCAAGAGTTAAATCCGGGTAGCCTGAGAAGGAAGCTACCATGAATCAACATACTAACCAGTCTCAGCATAGCAACAGAATACATCTTACTATTATACCAAATATCTATATTTTAACAGTCAAATCCTCAATAACTAGCAATAAGTTCATCCAAAATTCCAAATGATTAAAATAAAGAATTTGAAAACCTATAAAAAATCTGAACTCATGCCAAACAGAAGCCAAAGTAACAGAAAAATAACAGCAGACAAACCAAATTCCTTCCCACCAGAGGCACAGGATTGAATTTCCGTCAATCCTGAACATTCCCATCTGGAGCAGCAGCAATGGAACAGATCCTCCCTCAAATATCTGGTTCATTCAAACCGCATGTTAACACCCAGTGTGTCACCCTCTTTTGAAATCCATGGTTCCTTGGTTTGAAGCAGGCATAGGAGTGGAGAACAGACAAGTTTTAAATTTTGCAATTGTTTCTCTTGATGTCAACTACCTGTTCAAGATATCATAGAAGCAATAAAATACTAAATAGTTGTGGTACTGTGGTCCTGACCTTGAAACCATATATATCCACATTCATCAACGTCTTTCTTTGTCTCATTAGAAACTCTAGCATTTTGGTTCTGCTGAGTGATGAGGGTTTTGATCTGCTCCTACTGAGACACAACAATTTTTATCAATTCCAACATCTCTATCTGAAGGGTCTGAAAATTGGCAAGAGGAATGGGAATAAAAGCCCCACTACGCTAATGGTGATGAAGTAATAGTGAGGCCTTTGGAAGAGCTTGCCCCCTTATTGCCACCAGGAGCTGGATACAGAAAATCCAGCTGATGCTGGATTTCAAAAATATCAACAGCCACTGGCTACAGTGTCCCATCATTGGTCTCTTTCACTGTCTGAACAGTGATCCCAAACCTAAACATGTTCCAAGTTTAGGCAGTTTCATTCACCACCTTGGCATGATTAGAAATGGAGTGCCTGGGTTTGGTCTGCAGAGGATCAGGAGGCAAGGAAATTTGAGCCAATGGAATTTTTACAGCAATAGGTTTATTGGAGGTGTTAGCTCATCCCAAATTGTCAAAAGTTTTCTTCAGAAACTGTGTGTCCTGGACAGAGGGGGTCTTGAGTTTTTGTTTTCCCATCATGCATGACTGCTTTTAGCATCAAATATCAGCTTATCCCCAGATGAGGCAGGGGAAGGAGGACAGTGGCATTTCTTCAGTATTTTAACCATGATTGAAATTTCAGACTTACATGCAAAAACAAGCAGAAACAAGCAGAAACACCAAAACAAGTTAGAAACAGAGGAAGGCTGAGACAGAAAAGTATCTTACTGGGAGAGCAAGCCTAGAGTCTGCAGAGGAAGGCCGAACTGAACACCAGACAGATGCTTATCTGCCCCAGTCAATCTGCTCAACTGTCAGTTTTATCTTTGTTCTTTATTTTTCCAAATTTTTAATATTTAGTTGTGATTAAATGGAATAAGGAAAGTCATATATGTGACCAATCAATCTGTATGTTTTACATTGCAAATAAAGTCTGCACTTAATAAGCTGAACTCATAAATTATTTTGTAAGTTTCTGGAGACACCAACATATTGTAAGGGCTTTAATCCTTAAAAGGAATGAGTAAGAATTTTTAGACAAGAAAAGTCTACAATTGTTGCTTTTGGTATTGCACTTTTCCTAAAACAAGGGTTATGAAAATCCATATGATAAAATGTATGATATGGGCTTCATATGAACATTTAGAAATAAAATTGCTGAATCTTTAGCAAAGTTGTATGAACATCATAGAGCAATCGTGAAATTGGAAAAGGTGATTTGAATTTGATTTTCACTATGTCTTCGATGCTAGTTTAAATTTCCAATACTTTATCTTGAATTTGACACTAATGACTTTATTGTTTCAGGGCCACAAAAAGTGGATTACCGGGCTTGCTTGGGAACCTGTACATCTGCAAGCCCCCTGTCGCCGCTTTGCCAGTTCAAGTAAAGATGGAGATGTTCGTGTTTGGGACACATCCATCAGGAGGTGTGTGATGTCCCTCACTGGTCATACACTTGCTGTGACTTGCGTAAAGTGGGGTGGCGATGGGATGATCTATTCCAGGTATCAATTATTGTCTGCTTCTTTGGAGTAATCTTTTATATCCTGCTTGAAACTTAGTAATCTAATACATAGAACAGTGTACAGATAAAACAATCAAATATTTTTTTTCACTATTTGTTATGGTAGAAATGATTGCTTTTCATTCAACATTTGCTTTTTATACTAGGGGTATCTTAAACTTAGGTCAAATAAAAGCCTCCTTAGGGTTTGATTGTATATTTTTGCTCCAGAAAGTAGCTTTCCTTTTTCTTTTTTCTTTTTGACAAGCTGCTTCCATTCTTTCTTTTCAAAATTATCTGATTCCTAAGGGAGAGTTGCAGACATAACGTTATATAAGTCTTCACTTCTGTCTATGTCCTGCCTCAGATGGCAGGAAGCTTGCAATATTTCCATATAGACTCGACAGGTAAAGCAACGGAACATGGTTTATGGAATCTAGTTCTTTATTTGCCAGATTTTCATTTTACATTCCGGAATGATTTCTTTCCAAAGTGCCTTGCACAAATCCATCTCTACATTCATATAAGCAAATGTTGAGATTAATGTGACTTTGGCTCTCTCAGCTACAAAAATTAGATCTCCCAAAGCTTCTTCTATTAATGGTTTTCAATATTTCCTCCCCACAGAAATGAAGAGAAACATTTGGCAGTTCAATCCAGAGAGGAGCTGAGGTGCAACATGGGTTGAGGGGTTAAACTTGGGAGCTACTCCAGAATGAAGGTTCACCTTCTAGGGCTTTCAAATGGTCGCCATTCAGAAATTCCACCACAAAATGCCTTTAGAGGTTGATGGTAATGGAAGCTTCTGGATTTCCTTTAAGTATTATGGATCCTATTTTCTAAGGTTGAAGCATTCTGCTCAAAATATTCAAATTTGTTATTAGCTAAATTGCTAGGAAATAGGTATGGGTACGGGTGCGGGTTCGAAATGCGTAAACACGAAGTTTTATGAAACCCTTGGGTACCAAACAACATGGATTCATATGTACAATATATTATTAAAAATAAATATATAAAAAAATGCATACTAATTTTTAGTCCATAAAAGATAAAATACTTTGTATTCATGAAAGTTCAAAACATTCAACTTGCTTCAATTTTCATATGTACATGATTACAATCTAGATTCTAGAATATATCATCTAGATTTTCCTCAAAATCAACTCCATGAATGTCACTAGCAGCTCCACTCCCACTAGCACTAGCTCCACTGTCCAACCCTTTTGAAGAACTCTCTAGATTTTCATCATCGATACCAAGTAGTGAAGTTGGGCGAAAGTAGTAGCGAAGCATCAAAGTCAGTAGTCTCAGGATGAATATCCCAAAGTTTGTTAGGACCTTTAGTATAGTCTTTAGTCTTGTGTGTTAGGAGGCGCAAATTAGAATGTACATATACCAAATCCTCAGCCTTCTTAGATGCCAACTTGTTTCATTTAGTTGAGTGGATGAAGACATATGTACTCCAATTTTGCTTTGCTAAAGAATTACTAGCCACTTGTTACAAAAAAAGGTGTTAATATTGTACAATTTTTGTGTTAATATCTTAAATTTTAATTGATAAACATTGAACAACAAATTTTCGGTTAAATTTTATACTTGTGAGAGAAGTTTAATGGCGACAAGTCGTAGGTACTTGGCATCATGGCCATGTACATACCACCACTTTATTGGAGTCATGTTGTACTTGTCACAAAGAGCCTCTATTTCTCCCATGCTACCTTTTGAAGATACAAACATTCCCATTTCATTGTGGACTGCACTAGTTATAGATGGATCAAGAAACAACCTCCTGAATGCTGCCTAGTTCCATTTGCAACTTCTTGGTCATCATATGGTGGTTTCCTACTAGATAACCCAACTATTTCATTGTTATAGTATTTGGGATTTAGGATATAGGTAAGGAGATGCAATGGGGTGGTCATTTTATTTCACCTCCTCATGATAACACTCTTAACTTCATTATAGAATTTTTCTTCAGGGTTTTGCTCTTTGTTTTGTATGATCTCACTTTTTTTTTTCGAGCATGCAGTCAATTCCATCTTAAATTTCTTCTATATAAACATTATTTGTGTCTACATATTTGATCATAAAAAGAATAGGCTCAATAAAATAAAAATACTCAACCTTGGCCCACCAATTATCATCAAGGATCATCGATTTTATCTCATGGGCTATTTCAGTGTTTGCTCGCCTCCACATAGTCCAAATGTTGTCAATCACTATATTGCTTAAGGCATGTTTACCTTTACAAGTCTCAAGACGAGCATGTGAGAGGAAAATTTGGTCTCAACAACCTATAAAAAGAAATAAAAAGAAATTAATAAAGTACAAATTTTAAATAAATTCAATTATTGAAAGTTAGATAACTTAGATTATATAAATTAGAAATTAATGAATTGTCCCTTACCTTCAACAACTCCAACTTTGAGAATCTCTTAAAAATGGCCTGAGATGTGATGATTTGTGACAAACATCTGAATTTTGTTTGCCTTCGTGTAGATTTGCTTTATCTATAAAATTTTCCCAATCTTCTGCAACATCAAATTGAGGGAGTGTATTGCACAAGGTGTCCAAAATATGTGCTTGTATCTCCACTCTACAATTAACCATGCCGCACCTTGCAATTTTTTGCATTGTTCATGATGACTTGGACAACATGTTGGGGGCCTACCGATCCAATAGCCTCAATCAAAATGTTTGCAATGAATTGTGCATCTTTCACTTCACCCTCACAATCAACAACCTTCAAGAACATTGCCCCTTTAGGGTTTACTGCAACAACATTAACTAGGGGTTTGTTTCATGCATCTTTCCATCCATCTGAAATAATGGACACTCTTGAATCCTTTCAGGAATCTCTAATTGGTTGCAAAGAAGTTTGTATATGCTCCACTTCTTTTGCCAAGAGGGATGTGCAAACCTTCTCATAGCTAGGGCCTTTATACCCTTGTGGTGCCTCATTAATGTCTTTCACCATTTGTTGCCAATATGGTGACCTCAACACATTGAAGGGCAACCCACATGCATAAATGCATCGAGCCACCAATTCATCAACAATATCCCTCTTCTCCATGTTGAATGCTTGTTCCAGGGGTCCTTTTGTTTTCTTTCTTGAGGTGGCCTCTTCATCCAAGGGAGTTTCAAGTGGCATTGACAGAGTTTTAGATTGACTTTGAATGAAAGGATGATTTGAGTGTGTGGGTGGTTTTCCTAAACCCCTCCTTTACAAAGGAATTATTCTAGAGCTAGCCATTGCACGTAGCAGATTGCAAGTTAGCTTCCTCTTGCTCTTTCACGTACACCAATATTTGTGCCTTTTCAATCTTATCACACTTTCTAATCCTGTTCTCGTTACCCTAGTTAAATGAGTTTTCAGGTGAGTATATGAGGACTTAAATGGCATGTTGCAATGGTTGCATACCCAACATCTAATGCCACCACCAACAATGTTTTCCAACACTTCTACATGTCTCCATAGAGGAGAAGGATCATTTTTCACATTCATGGGACTTGGAAAGTTTTGTAGCGGGCCTCCCTCCCAGCTTGTATCCCATTATCCCCTTTGCCCTCCACTTGAAGTTGAACTTGATGTCATGTATATTTTTTTAAACCCATAATGAGAAAGATAAACTTAAAAACAATAAAGAAAACTAAACAAACATTGCATTCTTTTTGCTTCTGATCACCAAGTTCACCATAAAGGTGCAAGGTGAGAGCATACATAGAGTTTGTTTTTTTTAAATAGCTAAAATAATTCCAAAAACAACAAACATAAGTAAACCCTAAGCATCCTTTTTTGCTTTTGATCACCAAGTTCGCCATAACGTTTCAAGATGAGAGCATACACAAAGTTTGGATTTTTTTCTTTAAAACTACAAAATATACTAAAAAAACAACAAATATAACTAAACCCTAGGCATCATTCTTTGCTTCTGATCACCAAGTTTGCCATAAAAGGTGCGAGGTGAGAGCATACATAGAGTTTAAATGTTTAAAACTTTAAAAACAACAAACCCATAACTAGTTTAAAATTGTAAATTTAAAAAAATAAAATAAAAATACATACAAAACTAAAATTAAAAAAACATTACATAGATTCATAGAATTTAAAAATAAATATGATCATGATCATTGATCATATTAACAAGTTACAAATTTATTACCAAAAATTTAAAAAGGAAAAGAGGGTGAATGGAGAGAAAACCTAATTTTTCTCCTTCAAGTTGCTCCTTCCTCCCTTGCCTCCTATCTTCCTCCAAGCTCCTAAATTTGTAAAAGCTGAAAATCTGAAAGTGTGTTTTGAAATGGAGCAAAGAGGTGCTTATATAGCTTTTAGAGAGTGTCATTAAGAGGTTGGGGTAGGTAGATTAGGGTTAGGGTTGCTTTTTTTTGGTTTGAGTGTTGTTTTTATTTTTGCTTTTCAATTGTGTTTGTATGGTTCGGGTACGACTTTGCGTATCTGGTATTTACTTGGGGCATACCGGTTCTCGTACATGTACTGTGCGTCCCAATATGGGTATGTGCTAGATTGTTTCGATGCAGTACATGTACGGATTCATGTACAGTACGGTACGCTGAAATGACAAATTTTAAAAAACCTCGGTACGGTAGTTTGTGGGTACATTTGTGCAATATATATTTAAAAGTAAAAATACAAATATATATAAAAATTTAAAGAAAACAACAAATTTATAGTCTCAACAATTTGTAAACTATTAGAAGCCAACAACAAGCT
Organism: Taxus wallichiana var. yunnanensis; assembly: GCA_018340775.1. NCBI lineage: Eukaryota > Viridiplantae > Streptophyta > Pinopsida > Cupressales > Taxaceae > Taxus > Taxus wallichiana. The sequence continues at coordinate 992,974,908 of CM031242.1, forward strand.
TATTATGAATCAAAAGCCATCTAAAGCAAGATTTTCTTTGATCTGAATACAAGAAGACCACAAAACATTAAATCTATGAGTCCATCTACTAACGGGCTCAAAACATTCCACTTATTGTTAAGGCCCATGGAAAGGTTTGGGAGAAGACAATCTTTTCATAGAGTTGTTTGGAGGTAGCCGGCTTGGAGAAGGGGCCCTTTGAGCCACCTCATAGTATCCCAAAAGTCATTCTCTTCCTCCATAATTAATCCACTAGAGGGAGCTGTGAAACCATTTATGAGCATTGTGTACATTCTGAACTGAGATCGAGGAAGCTCATAGAAATCTTTAAGGTTTTTCCATTCCATCCACTTCTCAAATCTGTACAAGTCATGAAATATTTTAATTCCTTTCTCAAACCAAAGGAGGGCAAAGTAGCCTCTTGTCAAGGCAAGGATCTTGTCATTATATTTCAGATTTGACAAAATCGATTTGTAGGCTTGGCACCTAGTGTCAAAGGAAGAGAAGATAGGCTGCCCAACCACCAAGTGCTTCACTTGTTCCCATGCCTTCCAAATTGACTGAAGAATAAAGGATCCACGAGGAGCAACAAGAAAGCACCCAAATAGTAAGTCAACCAATGAAGCCCTTTTCATTTCTCTTGACCCTTCGTAGCCTATCGGGCAATATTAAATCTCACACAAACTTTCCAAAGTTCAATTCCATTCAAATTCCTCAAGTTTTATTTATTTTTGCACTTAAAAAAAAACCATGTAGGTACATTGTGGGTATGTACCCACAGGCCTTGGGTACATACCCACAACATACCTAAACCGCACCCATACCCGTACTAGTATCCAAAGACGTATCAAGCCCGGTACAAGGGGGGTACTTGGCGTTTTCTGGGTAGTCTAGGGTACGGGGGCTAGGTGTTTCCGAGTATCCCGGTTATAAGGGAATGGTTTAAGCTTGGAAAACACCTCATATGATTTAATCAATGTTGAAGGCGTTGCGGTATATTTTTCAATATAAAGTGTCCTATTGGTGATAGGGGTAGGTAGAGAAAGGGAGGCCAGAGGTCCGAGTTGTTATTTGTCGATTACACTTTGGAATGATTCCTTGTTTTCTATGGGGATGAGCAAGATGAAGTCTGTTTGAATTCGATTGACAGAGATATCTGAAGAAGGCATGGAGGAAAGATTCCCCCTTAGTGAAGGATTGTTGATTTTCCCTGAACAAGTTGCAAATTTTGATTTTTAGGTTATTTCCCGTAGGGGAGTGGAGTTACGACTATGTTGTAAATCTTCCGTTGAAGAGGAAACACTCAATTTAGAATCATGAGATGGCTGCCTAGTGACTTTTCCTCCATTAAAAGTAGTGCCACAAGGTTTGGTGATTTTTTTTTCATGAAGTTTGAAATTTGCTGAACTTGTAGTATAATAGAAAAAATTTGCCAAGATTGTTAGGGTTCACCATAAAAAGCTAGGAAAAACAAGAGAACAAAAGGTGGGCAAAAATGGCGTAAAAAAGTTGGGGAAAATAAGGCGGGGAAAAGACAGAAAAACCCTCTTTTCCCGGGCCGCGAACAAAGGAGGTGAATGTGAACAAAGGAGCTGAGTTGGGCGGAATTGAGTGAAGGACTGAACAAACTAAATGTGAAGACCGTCATGCGGTGAGGGGATTTGGAGGAGTCGATAGGTCATCGAGGAGCAGGGGTCTCGTTTATTGTAATGCTTTTGTTTTAAGCTTTTTTAATGTCGTTTTATTTGTTCTTTCTTTACTTACTTTTAGTTTTTTAAAATGTCTTTTTACGGTTAAATTTTGGTTTTATTAATGTTTATTTTATTTTTAAAATTTTAATCTAGTGATATTTTTTTTTTGATGTTAACGTTTTTAAATGTTTTTGATGGGTTTTTATTTATTTATTTATATTCTTTTTCATTTATATTTATGTTTCATTATATTTAATGTTTTCAAATATTTATTTTGTCATTTATTTTTTAAACATTATATAGTTTTAGTAATTCATTAAAACTTCAAATATTTTATAGTTTTTATATATAATTTCAAAAATTATAATTTTATTTTTGAAAATTAAAAAGTTTTTTTATTCATGAAGCATATTACAAAGGAGCTCAATGGGATATACTAAGAGGATCACTTTGAAAGAGGCCTGCAAAACCAAGAAATCAAAGACGACCTAGACGAGTTCAGCCAACCATGAGGTTGAGGATTATTAGCACATAGACATTAAGAGCAAGATTCGATAACTTCATATTTCTTTAGGATGGTCTTTGTTTTTATTTGTGGGATCTTTTCCTTTTTTTGCTTGAGTTTATGTGACACATCCAAAGTGATGAACATTTAGCTTGATATCCTTGAGGTCAACGTGAAGGTTATGAATTTCCCCATTGATTTTTTACACGTTGCTTGAGTTGTTTTTAATTGTTTCCAAGGCCTCCATACCCTCATGCTTCACTCATTTATTTCTGATGGCGATACTATGAATTCTGTTAGTGTCCTCATTGATGCTCTCAACGAGCTGCAACTATGTCATGAAGAGCTCCCTGTAGTCCTGCCCAAAACTGTGCATATTTGCCATAATTGTTGGGGTTCTGGTGAATTTGTTGCATCCAATTATTTAATCCGTGCAAGAGGTTTAATTTGGATTCTATTAACATTCCTATACTCCACAATTTCATCACAAATCTCCCGAATTCGTAATTTTATAAATTATAATTATTTATAATATTATATTTTATATGTTTAATATTTTTGTATTGATTGAACTTAATGGTAAATTTGTTTTTAAACTTTATCCATCGGCAAATTTAAACCGAACTTTATCCTTGTCAAACTTGAACCTTGTGACTTAGAATAAAAGTTTAAACTACTTTCTAAAAAGCAACACAACAAGACACATGCCCTTTGTTATATCTTTATTAGCTGTTTCACCATCAATGGATCAATTTTTTCATGGCTCTTGATGGAATCCCAGCTAAAAAGATGTTGTTTATTTCCTTCCAACAATTCAACTACCAAAGAAACTCAAGAGATAGTTAGAACTATACAAAGAAAATTTGGAAACGATCTCGCATACCCATTTATGATTTGTCTTGAGGTGATGAAATTATATGATTATGACCCAAAAATATTGTTGCACGAAGGCATGCATATAAGATTATTGAGGTTTAAGTTAGTTGTGGTAGACTATTTACTATTAAACAGTGTTACCGGATACTCCGCCCCTACTGCTAGGGTGCATGTATCCGCATGCCGAATATGGATACGACTCGGGTGCTTCTCGGATACCGTGCCCATCCGTATCTAGATACAAACCCATAATTGTGCTATATCGGATACCACCGGATTTGGTAAGTAGGGAAACTATAGCCGTATCTGATTTAACAGTTAAAAATAAACAAAACCCACTTCTAAAGGTTAAAAAAATGCTAAAAACTGCAAATGATCTTCCATAATACATTTAATAGCAACAATTGAGGACATGAAGGTGACAATGTTGCTTCACCCTTTTACTTCTAGCTTTCAGATTGGCTCTGATCAACATGCAATTCTTTTGATATGTTTCTTTTGGCCTACTCTACTTCTTTTACTTCATTTCGTCTATTTTCTGCCAGCCTACACAACCTGCAATTGTTTTAATCCATTGAATACTAAATAACCTAACTTCCTTGGGCTGGAATTGTGTAATTTGCGTGTAATTTTAATCAGATGTAAAAGTTTGTTTATCCTTTAAATTTGATAATTATTATTAATATATTTGTAATCTAGAATCTATATCAAGGGGCATTCAAAACTAGTCATATCCGTATCTATATCCATGCAACTATGCTAGTTAGTGCTTCTTGCATTATAGGCGAGGAAGCTTGTTATAGCTTGTTGGAGATTTGATGCATTGAAATTTGAAATTGGCTTGATCCATCTAAAATCAATCTTAGTAGGCATTGTGTGTCATCATAATCGAATGCTCGATTAATGTCGAGTTGAATTCGTGGACTCAAATTTTGTGTATCCCTTTGGTAATTAGGAATTGAAATCCTTTGACCTTTGGCATTTAAATTGAATAATCTAATGGTAATGATTGTGTAGAATTTTGGTTTAGATTATACCTTGTGATCAACACCCTCAATTTTTGCAATGGTTCTCCCATTTTATGGAGTGACATTATTTAATAACTTTTTCTCAAATTGTATTATTAAAGGAGATTTGAACATTAATTTGAATTGCTTATCTGTTGAAACCATAGTTATCAAATCCAACCAGATCTGCTCAAAATCTGGCCAGATCCGGTTGTTTTGGCTGACCCGGATAAGTTTGGTCTAGACTTTTAACTTGACAAAGAAGATTTTTGTTGCATGCATCGCAAACACATTTAGGATTTTAGACCAACTTTAATTTTGGACTAATTTCTGATTATTATTATTTTTATTGTTTAGCTTTTAACAATCGGATTTCCACTCTTTCATCTTAAAGTTTGCTAGACCATCGACATTCCACGGAACATGGGCGTCTCAAACAGTTTCCAGTCCCTGACACCAGACAACAACACATCACCAGTTTCTTTTCAGCTGACCTTGGGCGACAGTCGTGAGGGTTGGTGTCGAGGCCTTTCCCTCCACCTCCCTCTCTTTCCTTGTGCTCTCTTTCTTCTTCTTCTTCTTCTTTTGTTGTTTTCGGAGACCCTCTTGGGTTTTCCCTGTTGTCTCTGCTTTGCTTTGTATGGTGCAGTCCCATTGACCTATCTTTGTGGTCACTTGTTGGACATTTAATATAATTATCTTATCTTATCTTATCTCTCATGTTTATCTTGGGTTAAATTTTGTTAAATTGGATATTCTACGTTTAGCAACCATTGATGTGCGTCATCGGATAGATATAACAATATTTCACCCATAAGGTCTTTCATTTGTTCTCAAACTTTTTCCACCAATCACACAAATATTTTGTCCCTGAATATTTAGGATAACATATGGTTTTTCCATCTTCAAATGTAGTACGTCTCTTTTTGCTACATTAGAAAGAATAATGTTGTAATAATTTTTAGTTTATTCTTATTTTATTTGAACATATATTTCTTGGTAAAAATGATTTGTTTTGTTAGTATATATAAGTATGCTTTTTAAATACATTTGAAAATTTTAGTTTAATCATTTATAATATTATTGTGTTTTGTTCATATGTTCCTTTTTTCTTTGTTGGGAGTTGTGGCAAATCACATCTAGGCATGTCTATTATGTGCCCATGAGGAAGATAGTGGTGGAAAGGTGGGGGTAGGATCGCGGAGGAGGCATGACTAAAGTGGAAGACACAATGAAGGGTGTCATACGAGTGTGGAGAGAAAGGGATTGGAGATGATCGAGTAAATGCAAGGAGATGTGAAAGAAATGGAAGAAAGAAAATCTCGGGGTGAATCGAATTGTAGCAAAGGGAAAAATGACAAGAATAGAGAGGGTAGAGTGGTGATTTAGGTAGGGTGGTGTAAATGTGAGGAAAGAGGTAGAGTGGTGATTGAGGTAGGGTGGTGTAAATGTGAGGAAATAGGTATAGTGGTGATTGATGTAGGGTGGTGTAAATGTGAGGAAAGAGGTTGTAATGTCCCCAAATGGACAAATTATGCCCCCAAACGGAACAGCAGTAAATCTGAACTAAAACAACAATGTCTAGAAGATCTACTTAAAAGAATTGATGCAGATCTGAATTATTTAAGGAAAATGCGACTTGCCTAGGAGATGGAAGTCACTCAAAACTGAAGTAAAATCAATGAAATCTTTTACCAAACAAATCAGCAATTTTTATTTAAGCAATAACATTAGAAAAATGTCAGATTTGGATCAAATAAAGGCTGGATTTTTTTATTAAATTTGCAGATACACAGGTTCAGACTGAACTGAAAATGGAGTTTCCCAAGCCCAAAATTACGCCAACCAACTGAATTTGGTCTTTAAAATCTGATAATCAAGCCACAAATCAGATCTGACCCCAATATGCCCTAGAGTGTTCAGAACACACCTAGAAGTGGGTCGCTCCAATAGAAACAAGCTGGAAATGTAAGGTAAAAATCAACAACACTCTTTCACCTTCAAACCCTTGCTGAAACAAAACAAATCTGTAATTAGCCCTTCAAATACTACTGGAATTCTGAAGTAGAACCTTGAAAATCAATGGAAACCCCTGAGTAGAGCTTCCTCTCAAAAGGGAAGAGTTTTCGTTCTTCTTCCTAAGCTTAAAGAGGGATTTCGTCCTCTCAAGAAAAACTACAAAGGGTTTTCGTCCTTTGGAGTAAAATTGGAAAGCATGCAAGCTTAGACCAAAATTCAGAAATTATAAGATGTCAAAAGATGTCTTCTCCATGCATGATGACTTGCTTTTATAACTTGTCTTGGCCTATTAGCCACCCAAAACAACCAATCAACTCACTTTACCTCATTTAATATTTTCCCTTTGCTTATTTTCATCCCCATATGGGTTGCATTTTTCCTCTAGGGAAAATAAAATATAAAGTAACTTTTTTTTAATTTTTTTGTCACTAATAAATTAATTTAAGTGCTTATAATAAAGTTTTATTTTGCACTTTAAAATTAATTAATTAGGACTTAGTTTCCCTTTTCTCATTTCCTTAGCCGTTGGGAAACAAAATTAGGCTAAGGGTCTTCGACTGCTGCTTTCTTTCGAGAAGGGGATATTACAATCCTCCCTTCCCCAAATTGCTTGCCCTCAAGCAATTGTAACTCATATGCCCAAGTGCCATGTGCAAGAGATAAAACATACTATAGTGCTCCAAGAGTCTAGATCCTGTACCTGTTAAATGAGAGAGCTCTTGCCAAAATACATAGCTCTCATGATGCTCATAAACATGAATTTGGATCAAGGATTCCACATATTCCATTTTGCAAACTTGATCCTCTAACTTATCATGCTTCTCATGAGGAAAATAAATCTGAATATGCAGCAATAAATATGACATATTATCATTCCTTTCATACCTTGCAATGTCATCAAGATCTTCAGTTCCTCTTGCCTTCATGATATATTGACTTTGCTAGAATGCATAGTATCTAGGTGCTCCAGATAAAGTAGCTAGTGTTCCATCCATGGGAACGTTTTCCTCTTCCTTTGTTTTCTCTTCAACTTATTCCAGATTAGCATTATCTTCTTCTTCTTCTTCTCCATCTGAAATTACCTCAATAATTTGGGTTGCCCCTTGCTGCCCAAATTTTGGTGCTTTTTGCTCACTGTTTGAAGTAGTTTTGGCTGTCCAAAAGACGCCATTGGCTACCCCAAAGGTGTTGACCTTTGTTGTCCATAAGGTAAAGTCCTAATACCATTTTTGGATGCATCACATTCAACAACACGAGGAATTGAAAAATTTGTAACAACAAAAATCAGGTATGAACTCATTACTTTTTTTTAGAACTTGTCAAATGCTTGTTTTATGTCTCTTCTCGGTTGCTCTATTGAACTTTTCTATTCCTTCTTGTGTCTTTGCTATTCTTCAACTCGTAGAAATCTCTAAAAGACAACATCTCTCTTCAATGAAATTAAGGACTGCATACTCGTCACCCCATGCCTCTATGTCTTCAACATCATTTGAAGGATCTACCTCAATCGGTGGTTCCTCTCTTTGAAGAAACATGGCTTTGAATATCTTAGTTGGAGGCCGATGGATGTCTTTATCGGTCTAGATGAGCTTCCTTCACCATTGTTAGTGGCACCTTTGGTTACTTGATATGTTATGCCCATGTAGAGCCTTTGCCAAGTCCATGATTGAGCCTGCCAAAGAATCACGCATTTCCCTTTGAGATTCCCTCAACACTTGTTGCATTTCTATTTGGCTTTCCCTTTGTGATTCTCTCAAAGTTTGTTGCAATTCTTCTTTAGCTCCTTGGAATCACCTCATGCATGTAGCTTAGCTCATTTGTAGGAGGAGGCCTCTGATCATGCTCATCCATTGTTCCTTTCTTTGAAGTATTCCTTCTTTGATAGACTATAGGTGATTTTCCTAGTTGCATTCAGATCTGAATTCCTCCTTCACAGGCTAGGAGAATCACTTCTCTGATACTACTGTAATGTCCCCAAATGGACAAATTATGCCCCCAAGCAGAACAACAATAAGTCTAAACTAAATCAACAATGTCTAGAAAATTTACTTAAAAGAACTGATGCAGATTTGAATTATTTAAGGAAAATGTGACTTTCCTAGGAGATGGAAGTCATTCAAAACTGAAACTAAATCTATGAAATCTTTGACCAAACAAATCAGCAATTTTTATATAAGCAATAACATTAGAAAAATACCAGATTTGGATCAAATAAAGGATGGAATTTTATTTATAAAATTTGCAGATAGACAAGTTCAGACTTAGCTGAAAATGGAGTTTCCCAAGCCCAAAAATTATGCCAACAGCTGAATTTGGTCTTTAAAAATATGATAATTAAGCCACAAATCAGATCTGACCCCAATGTACCCTAGAGTGTTCAAAACACACCTAGAAGTGGGTCGCTCTAATAGAAACAAGCTGGAAATTTAAGGTAAAAATCAGCAACACTCTTTCACCTTCAAACCCTCGCTGGAAACAAAGTAGATCTGCAATTTGCCCTTCAAATACTGCTGGAATTCTGAAGTAGAACCTTGATAATCAATGGAAACCCCTGAGTAGAGCTTCCTCTCAAAGCGAAAACTACAAAGGGTTTTTGTCATTTGATTTTCAAAGACGACCAAAGCAAAACTACAAAGGGGTTTCCATTGATTTTCAAGGTTCACTTTAGAATTCCAAGACAAACGGATAAGATTATGAGGAAAAAGATGAAGGGAAAATTAAAAGACAAACCAAATGAAGCCTTTGTTGAAAATCCACTGGATGCTGAAATTGATGAGCTCACTGATAGAGAATACGTATTTTAAAAGAAGCCCCACACTTTAAAGACATGAAGGAATCCAGTGTAGGTAAAACTCGGCATGGATGGTTGTCTAGATAGTTCGGGAGTTTGTGAATCTCGGGAATTTACCCTTACGAGGGTCATGAGACAACTTGATGGAGCACTATGGGAGTAGCTCAATATGGATGGTTGTCCAACAATTCAGGAGTTCGGGGAGGTGGAATCCGGGAACTTGGGAATTCAGCTTGGGAACTACACCTTTACGAGGGTCGGGAGGTAGCTTGATGGAGTTCTACCTAGTCAAAGCATTGTTTTCAAAAGGAAAACTTATGAAGAATGTGTGGTCTTGTTTGGTTTTGTTATTTTAATCTTTTGTCAATATGTTCTATAGAGTAAGCCTTAAGAGGGGTATTAAAATATAAGGCTTATTTGTTAATATTAGTTAAATGTTAACTAATAAATGGTTGTAACCACTTCAACCACTTTGTAACCATCTTTCACATAATAAAATGACGGAAACACAATGATAATGTGTGTATTCAGTTTCTCTTCATTCGTTCTTTGTACATTCTAATCTCTTTCTCCGCATATTCCAACAAGAGGTACACAAGAAGAAAAAAATAGATGGAAAGTGGTGAGGTTGGGAGGAGATAGAAAAGAGACGCAAGTGAATTCATCGGTAGTAGATTTGGAAGAGAAAAGAGCAAAAGGAGTGAGCAAGGGAGATGTAGGGAAGAGGTTGACAGGAAAAGGGAAACAAGGCGAATTGCAAGCGGAAATAAATGAGTGAGAAAACATGATGTATGCTTTTGTTGGGCTTTTATGCTTCCCTTGGCTTTCTTGAGCTTATGGCATTAATTTTTAGTCCCAAAGACCATGTCTTTCACCTCCAATGTCATCTTAGTCTTCCACTTGCAACAATGGACTAAAACTGTAATAGATTGGTGAAAATATGCAAGGTTTACATGCTTTATATAGGCCTTTAAGATGATTCCGGTTTTTAGTCACCCAAATCACCTTTCTACTCTTAATTTTATCATATATTCTTATTGATTGGCCTTCACTTTCTTTTCTAAGTTTTCATTCTATTAGTGGGCCTTTCCCTTGTCTCCATTATCTTTTTAAACTAGTTGGCGTCTTTTAGTTATCCCAACCACTTATTTACTCATTTTATTTTTATTATATCTTCGTTTTGATCGGCCTTTGTATTCTTCTTCTAATTCTTTACTATGGTTGTTAATTGTCTTTTCCCTCATTTCTTTTGTCTTGTTATTATAATGATAAGTTTGGGGCTTTGAATATTTTCTTTCTTTTTGTCAACTCATGTTTGACTATACGGGCTTTAGTCCCCATGTTGCTAAGGGGGTTGTAAACTGAATTCTGAATACTGCATACATTTTACATCATTACCAACATGCGATAAACATACCATAACCCCTCCATTGTTGTTTATGATAGCCTTGGTTGGAGTTTGGACAAAAGGTATGAATTGACAGCAAGTCTTGGAAGAAACTTGTAGGCTAGAAGTGTTACTTGACTTGTGGAGGAAGTAACTAGCTGTCACTAGTTGGTAGTCAAGGAAACCAATCTGAAAATTATCCCATAAGCCACTCCTAAAGCTGCCATTGAAGTTGTTCTTGCTATCACCAAGCAATTACAATTACAATAAACGATATAGATTGGAATCCTATTTTTGCCATCAATTTACAATTCACAAGTGAAGGAACTCAAACTTTGGCACAATGGCCTCTTTAAACCTATCTATGTCTTTAAGTTTGGCTGTGCTTTCTTACACGAGACCAGATAAGAACTTGAGTTCAATGGTAACTTATCATTTGTTTCCAGTTGTTGAGGCACACTTATGAGTCTTGAGAGCCAAAAAAAAGTTGGTCTCGCTTCCCAACAACATTTATTTAGAGACTTCAAGCTTTCAAGTGGAAGACCTCAAAGGGATAGTGCTCAGGTTGTATGAAATATAATGAATGGGGAAACACTCATAAATTGCAAGGCGATAGTTTATAATTGCTCGCTATTGGGGTGAAGGTTGTATGAATTATAGCAAATGAGTAGGAACCTGTAAATTTCAAGGAAATGGTTTGTAATTCCTCGCTATTGGGGGTGTAACATAGTTACCACAAGATATTGAATTTCAAGCATTAGACTTTGGAAATTGGCTGGTGTTCCTAGATCTAGTGACATGGCCTACCTTATTTGTGAGTGCTTTTGGTGTAAGGTTTTTATTTGTAGATTCTGATGAACACTCTATGTACATGTGGCGTCGAATCAATTAGAACTCACCTCACTTTAGGATATCTTATTTCTAGTTTCTTCTTTTCCCTCAGATTCATCATATTTTGTTCATATTAATGTTGACTTGTACCTTGATTTGTACCTGAAAATTCTCCATTACATTTCACTGGGAAACATTAATTTTGGTTATTGCCTGTGGTGAGACACACCAACCTCCTTTTCATACCGTACAAAGGATGATCTTGTCTTTGCAAGTTAGATTCATAAAGTGTTTTGGGCTGCAGAGATCTTCCCTTGACTGAACGAATCCAGTAGCCATCTTCTGTGGCTGGGTAAGCCTTCTTATTCTTAGTTGAAAAATGCTTACATCACTAAATCCAGTAAATTGGCTTCCCTTGTAGTGGGTTTTTTTTGTGTAGTTAATTTTGTCCTTCCCAACAAAACATTGATTCTTCACATCTGGGACATTCATACATCTAACCAGCTTTCTGCTCCCAACCACGCTTTTTTTGCTTTCAATGTCTTTGTATCTTCTCCATCCTTATCATGGCAGCTTATGGATCAAATTAACATTCTATCACCAATTTTTTTCTTAAAAATTCTTATTTCAATTTTTTTCCTTAATTCCCCAGCTTCATGTTTTGCTCAACTCCTCAACCAAGCATGCAGTTATTCCTCAATGATGTGTATATTCAATGAGTAAAGACTTCTAGTGAATATGAAGTTTCATTCTAACAAGGATCCTTTGGCAAGTTTGTATTGGCCCTTGGATCTAATAGGTACACAAAACAATTGCAAATGTGGTTTGGCACATGTTTAATCGTATGCATTAAGCTCCCTTATTTTTGTATTGTTGGATCTTAAATGGTTGGATAATTAGTTTAATTTTAAGAAAGAGCCGGAGGGGTTACCATTTTGCATGAAAGACCTAATAGACCATTTATGGACGAGGAAGATAATGACCTTTGAAGATTTCTTATGTGTAGTCAAGCTACTTGTGGGACCTTCTTCTTTGAGGGGAATCCTCTTGTCCCCATGTAGCTGAACAATTTTATGCTTGCAATTGATTTAGTTTACATTTATGATGTTATGTAACATGTCCATTTATCTTTAGAGCACCAAGTACCGTGTCGATTTATGTTATGTAACCTTCCGTAGGGAGTACCATTGTCTTCTTTGATGTAAGAAACAAGAATTTCTGGCATCTAGACGGCTTTCACTCCTTGCTGATCTCCACCACTCTCCTAAGACTTTTTGGTGTACTCTTCTCCCGAGAAAAACCACCATTTTCGACATCACCCCCAAAGCATGGGTCTCCTATGCTAGTTCCCTCTATGATGTTCCAACCCATCTTGCTACCACTGTCCCCACTCCTCCATCTTCCTCCTTTGTTTTCTCTACTTCCGTTGAGAGAGCTATTTTGAAATTACACACCAACAAAGCAATTGATTGTGAAGGTCTCAAAGCTGAATTCATCAAATATGGTGTGGATTCCCTTGCCTTTCCCCTTGCCACACTATTTAATCAGGTGGTTTATTCTAGATTCCCTCAGTCATGGTCCCAACACATCATTCACCCTATTCATAAGTCAGGGGATCCCTCTATCCCTGGCAACTACAAGACCATTATGATTGGGCATACATTTGCCAAACTTTATGCCACAGTATAGACATGCAGTTATCAGAATACTTGGAAAGGAATAATATTAGAGCACGAGAGCCAGGTAGGCTTTAGAAGGGACTACCAAACTATTGACCACATCTTTACACTTCGGGCTATTATTGAAGAAGCTTATCATAGGTCTTCCAAAGTCTTTTGTTGTTTTGTTGACTTCAAGAAAGCCTTTGACTTGGTTCCGAGACACCTACTTTTCTAGAAGTTGAAAGATTTCGGCATCCCAGATTCTTTGATTACAATAGCTTGGAGGCTTTATGAGATAGTCATTGGGCAACTTCATACCTCTCATGGTTTGACTTTGTGAAGAGTACCATTGGGGTCAAGCAAGGATGTCCTCTCTCATTGACCCTTTTCAACATATACATTGATGAGTTAGAGGAGTTTCTTCGGCAACATACCCATATGGATGATGGTTGTCTTTTGCATGATGTGCTTATAAGTTATACCTATCCTTTTTTATTGATGATGTCCTCTCACACTCTTGTAGAGGGCTTATAGTGACAACTTGATGCCCTTGCTCGTTTTGCGAACTCCAACAACTTGCGGTCAACCTTAGTAAGACTAAGGTCACGATCTTCAATATCTCCAAGCACTCTCTCTCTAGATTCCAGTTTTCTACAAGGGGAAACTTCTTGAGATCACATTAGCCTACACATATTTGGGGGTCCAATTTACTAGTCCATGTTTTAGCATGAAGTTTTCCGCTCATCCACGCCTTTGCAAGGGTTATGCTTCTTTTTCGTTTTGGAATGTCAGTGTTTCTAGATCCACTTCCAGGGCATGCCCTTAAAGTTCCGTCTGTTTGATACTATCATCAAACTTACAATTTTGTATGGTTAAGAGGTTTGGGGACCTAGCCTGTGGGCCGTTGATTGGGCATGTATTGAGAGGGTCCAAAGTCTCATGTTACAATGAATAATCCGTTGCAAGCGGACAGTTCCTTAGTGCATCATTTAAGCTGAATTTTCTGCTCAACTCGCTTGGGAGACTATCTTTAGGTATACCTTCTACACTCACAAACTCGAGATCCCTAGGGGATTGACTTTTATTCGTGAGAGGTATCCCTACTTAGCACTTCACTCTTAAGAGATGATTGCTTCATTATTCCCCACCGATTTGACATTGTTGGTACTTTGAGACTAGGTTGCTCCATTCTATTGACGTCTCTATTAATAGGCTACCCCCTTTTATGTACTCTCTCGATGCCCCCTGGGCTCCTTCCCACAAAGGAGGTCATAACTAGAGTTGCCAGAGAGGACATCTACAAAAAATATATGCATAACACGTGGATTTCCCCCTGTGAGTGACTCAACCCCAAACTTGCTTTTTACGTCAAGCATTTCTTATAGGTGGTGGATGGTATTATTCATCATCCTCACTATCTCCAATGCCATTGGTCTTATGGCCCGAGGTTTCCCCTTGGCCAGATGAGAGTATGTTCCCATTGGTTACGGGTCGAATCTGATTATTACATTCTCCATTAGGACCAGATTGTAATGTCCCCAACGGACATTATTTTACCCCTAAACGGATTTTAGGCAATCCCAACTTTAAATATGCAAAATACGAGACAAATTGCAGCCAAACAGAAATCTGATTTTTGGAGAAAATTAAATCTAGGGCAGCAAATAAATAATGGATAACTCCAAAAATACTTGCTCAAATCTCTTGAAATTTTAAATGGAACTTGCTAATACAATAACAGATATTATAGAACTATTTTTGGAATTTTTTGAATAACGAGAATGCTGTCGAAAATTTACATCGTGCCCTAAACAACTGAAAACTTCTAAAATTAATATCTTTTGCTAGAGAAGTCCAAATGAGCTGAAACTTTGGATCTTGGGCCACAAAAATATGAAGAATAATATTCCAAAAATAGTTTTTTGCACAAAGAAACACAAAACCCTAATTTTCCCCTAAAAAATAGGTCGCCTAGCACATTTAGGGCATCAATTCAGCTCCAAAATTGACAAGCTAGGGTAGATCTCTCACTACCAAAGAATTCTCTGCTAGCTAGGATGGATCTCTCACCACCGAAGCTAGGGTTCTGTGGGATCTTATTCCACAAGCTAGATATTTGCAAACAATGATTGCACATGAAAGAATATGCATAAGCTACAAGCTTAAGACACAAATTAGAAAATATCAAATGGTATGGAATATCCTTCCCTTCAAGTCGACTTCTCCTTATAAAGGAAGAAGAGACCCAAAACAACCTCTACAATATCCAATTAGTTCCCAAGGATTTTCCTATGCAAGACATTTAATATTTTTCCATATTAAATGTTTTTCCAACAACTTTTTCCTCCTAATGCAAGTCGCATTTTTCTAGGGGAAATACATAGTAAAATGGTCATTTTATCCTTTCTATGTTCCCATTCCCCTTCTAAGGCAAGTCGCCTTTTCACCTGGATGGATAACAATTTATATTTGGGCCTTTTCCATCCTTGATTTAATAATTATTAAGTCATGTAAATTATTATAAGTGCTCTATGTCTTTTTTTTTTTTTATTAATGGTACTTTATAATAATTAAATATAACTTAAGCCACCCTTATATTTTTCCTTTGGCCGTCGGGTTGACAAAATAGGCCAAAGGTCTTCGAATGGGAAGGGGATATTACAATCCTCCCTTCCCAAAATTGCTTGCCCTCAAGCAATTGCATCTTTGTTTTGTCCAAGAGCCATGCACAAGAGACAAAACATGTTGAAGTGTTCTACCATTCGGGCCCCTGTACCTGTTAAGTGAGCTAAAACATGACACCATATATCATCCACAAGATGCTCATATACACCTAGTTGGAGCAATGGTTCAACAACCTCCATAATGAAGACTTCATCATCTACCATATCATGAATCTCATGATGGAAATAAATTGGAATAGGCAGCAATAAATAAGACATGTCCACTTCATACCTTGGAGTATCCTCATCAAGCTTGGTCTCCAAAATGACTTGACTTTTTAGCCACAAATCCTGAGTATTCTGGTCTACAATGGGCTGAAATTCTTCATAAATCAGCTTATCATGAGCTGCTAGTTTGGAAATTGCAGCAGCGTGCAATTCTACACAAGTGTCCATGTGAGGTTCCTCTTCATGTGCCAGCTGCTCCGTAGAGTCTTCTTTCATAGGTGAAGACTTCCTTGCATCATTCGCCCACATCTTTTCCTTGAACTCTTGTAGGTGTTGTCTTGCTTGAGCAGCTATCAATTTAGCAGTTCTAGCTCTGCTATTCCACTCCTCACACCTTTTTAGAGTTTCCATTACATCCTCCTTACTTGCATATACAAATTTCTTCTCTTGAGCTGGAATAATTTCTCTAACAAGCAAAGTTTCATTAATGCAATTATTTTTCTCAATGGAAATCATACCTTTTTCTCTAGAAGCTTCTTCTTCTTCAAATGAGTTCTTTTGTAATTCAGGTATCGGCATATGATGACCTCGCTTGGGCTTGCTACCAATCTTCATCATGCAATAATCTGGAAATGGCATATTATCTCTGAAACCCTTACTCAAAGATTGGTATTTCCTCCAACAAGAATCCTCATCAATCACCTCTATTGGATGCCCTTTATTATTGTTCTCACCTTTTTCCTGATTGTCCCAAGACCTGCTTTGATTTAAATTCTGAGTGAGCTGGCTCAAATAAAGGTTAGTGGTTTCCTGTTGTTTCACCATGTTGGTGAACATTTCCTTCATAAAACCCATATTGAAATCTTTCCAATTTGCCATATTTAACCCACACAGGCTGGAGGAACAACAGCTCTGATACCATTTGTAATGTCCCCAATGGACATTATTTTACCCCTAAACGGATTTTAGGCAATCCCAACTTTAAATATGCAAAATACAGACAAATTGCAGCCAAACAGAAATCTGATTTTTGCAGAAAATTAAATCTAGGGCAGCAAACATGTAAATAATGGATAACTCCAAAAATACTTGCTCAAATCTCTTGAAATTTTAAATGGAGCTTGCTAATACAATAACAGATATTATAGAACTATTTTTGGAATTTTTTGAATAACAGAATGCTGCCAGAAATTTACAGCGTGCCCTAAACAACTGAAAACTTTAAAATTAATATCTTTTCCCTTTTCCATCCTTGATTTAATGATTATTAAGTCATATAAATTATTATAAGTGCTTTATATCTTTTTTTTTTTTCTTTTATTAATGGCACTTTATAATAATTAAATATAACTTAAGCCACCCTTATATTTTTCCTTTGGCCGTCGGGTTGACAAAATAGGCCAAAGGTCTTGAATGGGAAGGGGATATTACATGATCTATTGTCTTTGCTCCCTTCAGGAAGTGGAGATCAAGGACTACTTCATTTACAGATGCCCCTTTTATTATGAGATCCAGGGAAGATATCACTGCCTTTACAAGGACTCCGAGAACACTTTAGCAACCTTCTTCAAATATATGAACCAGTGGTGACTAGGTGTTTACCTTCGTGAGGTTGTCACCCTCCGACACATATTCCTACAAGAGAACCCTAGAGGCCCTAAAGCCCTCATGTTGATCACCTCTTTCTTCCAGCCCATCCAGGTGATTGGCAACACTAAGCGTCCTTTGGACATTGATACATCACACATCATAATTGATAGATTAGTTAGGCATGGCTTCGCTCAAAGCCACATCATTAGTTCTCGTGTTGCTCAAATCTCTAAGCTTGCTATCTCTAGACATCGTGGCTTTGCTCCTTCCCAGTGGTGTGGCTCAGCCCCCCTCCAGTGACATGGATCTACTACTTGCCAGCTGCCCCCAAACCATAGGGACAAACAGATATTACGAGCTTCTTTTCTACTATGGGAGTTACACCAGCCTTGGATGTTAGGGGTGATTCTAGAGGAAGTATCTTACTTCCTCCTAGGATCCCCCAACCTGGCTCCTCCGACCTGGTATACTCCCGACGAGCATTATTAGATCTTTCATAGTGATTGATAATGGCTCAGATGACTCCACTTCAGGCACAGACAGAGACATTTGATGAGATTTGCCTCCAGTCTTCTTTGGCACATGCTTTTGGGGCTCTTGTTTGCCCTCCATAGTTATTTGTATTGGTTTCTTTGCCACTTGTGTTAGTGGCACGCAACTCTATTTTGTCTATTGTACTTTATTTCTTTAGTTCGCTTCTAGGATTCTTCCTAGAACTTTCTATTGCTAATTGCTGTATCCTTGAGTCCCATTGACCTACTTTTGGTCATCTGTGGACATTAATATAATTTATTTTTTTCTTTCTTTCCTTAGAAACAGGAAGACTGGGAGATGCTTTAGGCAATCACTCACTGATTTTACCTCGCATGCTGATATTCTGAGGTCTCATTAATCTTGCTGTCTCTCTTGGAGAGAGTGATGTAGTTTCTTTTTTACTTTGTTCTTGTATCTTTTGATTGGCTAGGCTTTATTATTTCAAGAGTAGATCCCATTTTATTACCTTTCTTAACTAAGAATTTGTACAGTTATCAACTTATCGCTATGCCATTTTGTTTGGTTTGATTAGAATAGATTTTTTTAATAGAGATTTAAGTAATGCTGCTGGATGCTATTGTTTCCCGGAGATTTTGTTTTGACCATTACATGATTTTGAGTGATGTAGTTCACGGGATTGCACGATAAAAGTTTGGGATGGTTCTAATGGGAAGCTGATTCGTGAATTAAAGGTATAATTTTTTTATTGCTGTTGATTGCACAATATTATAACTATTTCTCACTCATGTTGTATGTTTTAAAAAATGAAACTCATTTTATCAATTATGTAATCCTTTTAATTTATATGATTCAGTATATAGTGAAAAGATGGGTATCATACACTGATTGAATATGAATTTGGATCAAAGTAATCATTGTATTGTAAGAAATATTTTACATTTATGTAAATTGATATCAATACAATGTTGTGTGAGCCGTCAAACTCTTTAGAAGAAAAATAATTGTGATAGGTTCTTTGGAAGATATAAAAGAATCTAGTTTTGTTACCAGTAATTTTTCGCTAATTTATAATTTAGGTCATGTAGCATATTATGATTGAGTTGTTGATCATCTGTTAATAAGAAACAAAAACCATAAAAGATCCTTGGACAACTGAACAAAAGGAAATTTGGATAAAGGAGTCTACAGCATAGTAAAATATGTCAGTTTTCAAAAGATAAAAACTTCAAAGCTGTCAAATGTCTCATCACTTCTTCCTTTTGCATTGGGTGTCATCTTTCATCTCTACTGCTGTTGACATTCCCGAGCTTGTACCGTTGTACACATAGCTTAGCAACCATGAAGGATTTTTAATTTAATGGAAATCTACATCTGGTTTCTATGTTTGTTGTGCTTGGGTTGGATGTTTTTGTCCTCCATGTTCTCATCTTTGCTGTCTGTGATATCTTGCACAACATGGCTGCTTGGTTCAAAGTTGAACTAGATGTGGCATTATAAAATGGATATGAATGAAACATATGAGATTGTTTTAGACTTGAGACCAGTTGTTATGTAATGCATGTATGCCTATTTTAAATTGTTGGATATAATGGGTTGTTGCATATGAGATGTTCATCTTTTGACTATAAAAGTGGGAGCTCTCATATTTTCTGTCAAGCGTTTGTCCACGTGTCTGGAGAATCTGTACATTACATTTGATGATAATAAGATTTTTTTATATGTTTCACTATGTAAAGGGGCCGATTTTCCATGTTATGTTTGACTAGATATTCATGAATGGAACTGGAGCGGATGGTTTCAGAGGGTCAGTCCACATCAACTTTTCAGATGTCATAGACATTGAAGAGTATATATTTTCAGTATTTTAATCTTTATAATAATTATAATATTATTTTGTTTCACACGGTTTGATTTCGTGATTATCTTGTTGATCTGTATAATTTTTGGTTTGAAACCTTTTAGAAGTTATTGAAATCCTAAGTTACATCTATAATTTATGGTTTAAAACTTTTTTGAAGTTATTGAAATCCTAAGTTATGCAAGTGAATATGTTATAGACACTGAAGAGTATATCT
This sequence comes from Taxus wallichiana var. yunnanensis, assembly GCA_018340775.1. NCBI lineage: Eukaryota > Viridiplantae > Streptophyta > Pinopsida > Cupressales > Taxaceae > Taxus > Taxus wallichiana. Next base: position 992,994,727 of record CM031242.1, read on the forward strand.
TTTCAGTCTTTTTATCTTTATAATAATTATAATATTACTTTGTTTCACATGGTTTTATTTTGTGATTATCTTGTTGATCTGTATAATTTATGGTTTGAAACCTTTTAGAAGTTATTGAAATCCTAAGTAACATTTATAATTTATGGTTTAAAACCTTTTGAAGTTATTGAAATCCTAAGTTATATAAGTGAATATTCTAACTCTCAAACCTACTAAATGGTTTGAACGTGGTAACTATGATTAATATAAATTTACCATTTGTTCTAATACAAAAACGTTTCTGGTTTGATATCAATTTGTAGGGACATGGACACTGGGTTAATACTCTTGCGTTGAGCACAGAGTACGCACTTCGAACAGGGCCCTATGACCATACAGGGAAACAATATTCTTCACCCGGGAAATGAAAGAGGTAATATTTCATCAAACATCACATAGAACCATTGATTCATGTGTGCTTGTTTTTACATTTACATCCTTGTGAATATGACTTTGTACAAGGAATTTATGGTTTTGACAAGAAACATTAGGATACAGCCATCAGGAATTTAAAGTGAAAAATGGAAATGTTCCCACAATTTCCTACTCTAACTTCGTATTCTGAATTTCAGCACAGTGCATTAGAAACTGAACGTGAGTAGTGGTTTCCTTTGCTGTTAGTGTGCTTAGAAGTCGTTCTATCTTACAGTTTCTTAATTTTAAGGCAAGGGATCAAACCCACTTGAAACCATATGCAGAATTTGACACATTTAATGATTGCAGGCTAATGGAGAACTGTTAATGTCGAGAAGATTGCTTAACGTATAAAACTATTATAATATGTAATCTAGGATCTCTTTGTTAGGATTGTCTTCATAACTTTTTAGTGTTTACAGTAATGCTAAAGTAGTTATAGTACTGTATTATGTTATCTAAGCTCCTTTTGTTAAGATTGTATTTAGCCTGGGGATGCCATGTTATGATCTATATGTAAAGGTTTACAATACTTCATTTGACTGTAAATAATCTTTGAAGTAGCCTTCTTTCATGTTACTCCCAGATTTACCAGTAGTCTGAGTGATACAGCCAATTGTCATCCACAGGATACTTTTTGCCACCTTCAAAATAAACTCTCTAGTAAAGAGAGGATTAAGAATGTTAGTGGTGCTGTTCAACAGTTATGGTTGGGTACATCAGGATAATATCTTGAGAAAGCCTCAAATATAGCCATTACAAGTCAAATTTGTAGCCACAGGAGCCATAGTACAAGCCAACCGATCCACTAGTGAAGTTGTGGGGTCTCATACTAGTGTCTAAATAAAAACCAAGACTTACTTTCAAAGATAGAGAAACGTGCCTGGAGTTTCATACGATAAACTCTTTATGACTATAGCTAAAAAGAATCTTCATTGGAGTCTAAATATGGCCGATATCAATTTTGGGTGCATTGAGCTTCTTTACATGTTGATGTCAAATCTATTTAATGCTGGTGGTTCTTTTATATGAAAAATTGAAACATAATATTTAGTGTTATGAGCTTTTACTAACCAGTTTACAATATATAATCAGAGATTGTACTGCATGGTTAAATGATTACATTTGGACTGTGGTTGGTAGTGGCACTAGAAAGACACAAGTCTTTTTGGTGACAAGTCTCGGTTATGTTTGTATGAAAAATACAACTTAATATTTAGTGATATGAGCTTTCAATAACCAGTTTAGAATATATAATTAGTGGTTTTACGGCAGCAGGGATAAATGGTTACTATTGGATTGTGGCTACTATGTACATTGACACTAGAAAGACTAAAGTTTTTCTTGGTAACAAGTCTTGGTTATGAAATGGTACTTGATGTAATGTATGGAGTTGGGCATGGGATTTATATGTGGATGGACATATGTTTCTAATGATTATGCATGTCTGTTGATATCATGATCCATAGCCTGAAATTTGTAGGTGGAGGTATTGATGGTGAAAATGTTATTGGAAATCCGTGGACATCCTCTGGGAAGACTTGACTGCTATTTATGAATGCGAATTTGGTGCGTATGTCATGGGTACAATCAACAATAATAGGCTGCATTCCCTATATTGCCCCATTATTCCACATGGCATGTCAAGAATTGTAATAGTGAGGTTAGTCAGTGTTCTCGTGGTGATTTAAATGTCATCCTGTGTGTAATAAACCCTTGATTTGTGTGTGATCCTTCCATCAATTATTGGCTAATTGATTGATCAATGATGTAATTGCAGGCTTGGATGATTATGATAGAGGCAATATGAAAATTTAGCTTGCCATATAGCATGCCCCTGTTGGCGTTGATCTCCATTATTGTCTCTATATAGGTTTAGATTCGTCCATGTAAATGCTATAACCATACTTGTTATTGAGTTTTATGTTGTGTTGAGAAAAGATAGACATGCAACTGTGGAAGAGCGAGATTTTTTTTTTTCTGCCAGTGATTTTATTGATGAGCAGATACGAGAATGATATAGGGATTTAGCATTATGATGCATGGCTGGGGTATATCAGAATCGTGATCAAAATCGAAGGCTAATTATCTAGATCACATTCTCAAAAGGACTTGATGGAAAAGTACATTGGCAAAATAAATTCTCAATAATGTTCTTGGACACCAGAATAAAAGGTTTATTACCATGTAGCAGCAGGGTAAGATGGATCTCTCGAGATTGCAATTGTAGCAATTTTACTTTTTGAGGTGGACAATCGTAGAAGTTGAAACAAGGTCCCTTGTCAATGTATTAACTTATTTCACTCATTTATTTGTGTAAGAAAGCACAATGGAGCACAAGGCTTCTAGATATGAGTGCAGAAGGCCATGAAACATGTAAGTGGCATCTCTAGAAGAGGCATGCCTAATGAATAAGGGCTCAAACCCTATCATTTCCTTAAGATCATGGTTAAAAGATTGAATCCATCAATACTTGATACCAAAAATGGGCCACTAATTTTAGTGTTGTGGTTTGTGCGAGTAAAGAACTCCATCAAGAAGGTATCTTGTTCTATAAATGTTAAACATTTATGCTTTGTTCCATGTTGTAGACTATTGATCTAAATAAATACATTGTTTTGTAGCCAACTTTCTTTTGTTGTTATTATTCTCTTGTTGACTTTATGTAGTGTCTTAACGACTCTTTAGTTATAATGGGTCGTAGTTGATGGTTGTGTTTTAACTGACAACCATCAACTCTTTTGTAATATAAACAGAATGATGCATGTTGGGGTATGGGTGCTGAATTGACATGTTCTTGTATGAAACAATTGTGTTGTGCACTACCTTATGCAATGAACTTGTTATTTTCTCATGTTCTGCTATGCTATGTTGTGGTATGAATTTATTAGTTGATAGGATTTTTAAATGGACATGTATGTCCAAAACAACCCCTCAAAACTTGTCTTACACCGGAAAACAAGCCTTACCCGCTCGGAAACAATCCCCATTTGCTAGAAAACAGCCACAAAAATAGAACCCTTTTGACTTTTAAATTAAAAATGCTGTCAATAGTACTGGGAAAGGTGTGTGCGTGTGAATTAATGTCCAGCAATACAGTTGTCCACTGTTCATGTGCAAGACCATAGAGTTCATCTTGGCCGTTCACGATTTACCCATAGAGTTCATCTTGGCCGTTCACGATTTACAAAAGCAGATAATAATTCACCACCTCATTCCTTCTCTGCAGCCTGCCATAACAAGTAGTGCTATGCCCTTAACCTATAACATGTATCAGGTTATGTATGGCTGACTTGTGGCTAACATAATCTCTTTCCTTGTCATATATTCATTTCTAATGCTTCATATTGGTAGTAGGGTCAGCCTAGGTGGTTTGCATAGCATAAGTAAGGTATATATAGGAGATAGTAATGAGTACTTGATCATCATATTGAGCATTTGAATTTTATTGTAAGTTTGTGGAGGTTGCCCCCTCGAAGTTGAGTTTATTATACTTGAATATTATGACCTTATCTCTATCATTTGGTGTTCTATTGTTGTTATTCGTCAGATCTATCTAAGTAATTTCATAACAAGCGGTATTGGAGCTTTGATTCAAACCAAAATTAGGATGAAACTTCAATTTTTAGGATTTGCCTACATCTCACAAACTGTTGTGAATTTTTATGCATTTTTTTTGCTGAAGTTGTAACACTATTAGAGGAGGCTACCCTCCAAATTTCAGCTTATGCCTTATTATGATTTGTTCTGCAAGGGTTATCTCCATTTTAGTGTTTTTCACAAATTCACTCTACAGGCTGAAAGTGCAAATCTTATCATGTCTTTGACTTATTACGCCGAGAGGCATTCCTACAATGGCACGAATCCTGGTAGTGTAATTGTGCGAGTTCACTTTTATTCTTAGCATTAAATTTGGCGTCCATTTGACTATCTAATCGTAATTCATCCTTAAATTTGACATCCATTTGATTGGCACTTAAATGTTTTATGATTTATCTTTTTTCTTGGAGAAGTCAATTGAAAAACAATAACATCTTGGCCATATGGTAATTCCTAGGCCCATTATTTTCCAAACAGATTTTTATGAGACCAACACAATGGTGCAACCATATTTACCTAAGTCTTGAGGATGGCCGGACATGGGGATGGAGGGACGGGGTTTCTGACGGCATTTTTTTCCCATATTTTGGTGAATGAGGGGGTGGCTATTAAAAATATATGAAAAATTAATATTTGAATTTTTAGTTGTATTCAATGAAACGTTGCACGCTCGGATACCTCAAAACCCCTATAGGGATTTAAACTGTGTTTAATGTATTTTAGGTACTTTTAAGATCATAATTTAATGTTCTTGGTAAAAATAACAACATTTAAAAAGTAAAAACGAGAAGAAAACTTTTGATTTTTTTAAAAAAATCTAGGATCGTCCCTTAAGTCCCCTCCTCAAACATTTGGGAGCTATATTTCGAGACGTCACCAAAATCTAGGGGACGCTAGCGCCCCTACATAACACGGGGTGCAACTAAATTGATGCCATTTGCCACAAATTAGTGGGAAGTTCTGGAGAGAATATAATGAATTACTAATCATTGTGGTATGCGAAAAAATGAAATCCTAAGATAAGAACCTTGAAATTGATATCTATCAACATATTTCTCAAGGAAAATTCAGCCTTAAATTTGATGTCCATTTGACCATCATTTAGAAGTTTTCTTTTTGTTGGAGAAGTCCACCAATAAATCATAATGTCTTGGCCATATGGTGGAGTTTGGAGCTTGTTGTTTATTTCTCGAAATGATTTTTGAGCCTAAACACAATAGTGTCGCTAGATGGATGCCATTTTAGATACGTAGTGGAGTTATTAAAATGTGGTACTCGAGAAATGCTAAATAAGAACCTTTTTTAAATTGATATCTCTTGGCGTATTTCAGATTGATGTTTTAAAGATATTTGTACCAATTTACATTTTTGGAAAGATCTTTGAATTTTAATAGGGCATTTTGTTCTTGGTATTTTGGCCTATCAAGTTGACATCATTCCAAAACATAAACCCTAACACCATGGAAAGCAAATCAACTAGAGCCAAAAGGCTCAAACACTCGAGGAAAACTTTTAACAAGGAGGTCAAGTCGAAATTTGAAAACGAGATGGAACAACTGCCATATGTGTCCTCTTTGGTGATTATTTTCCCGTGCAAAAGACCGGAGGAGAGTATGCAAAACATGCCTAAGTCTTGAAGGATGTATAAATGGCATCAATCGAGATTGGGTACTCTCATAGATACTATCAATAAGATTTTAGCATCACAACCAACTCAAGGAGGATCGATGGGAATACCCAACCCCGATCCCAACTTTTGACAACTCCATCCCATGGATAGCACTAATTTGGGGCCTCGTTTAACTATTTTAGCCTAAGGTGGATATGCATAAGTTCGATGGAAAGGATCCACTCAATTGGATCAACCAAATGGATATTTTGATCTACATCAGATCCCATGTGAGCAGAAGGTTACTATGGCATCTTTATATCTGGAACCTGAACAATTCACTTGGTATCGATGGTTGTGTGCTCAAAAGAAGAAGGCTCTTAGTGTCACCTTGTTTTTATGGAGGAGCTGCAAATGCACCATTGTAGTAGTGTGGCAGAGAACTACTTCAGCCAATTGGCAAATCTGCAACAAACGGGGTTAGTCAAGGATTGTATTCATTAATTTTAGGACGGCTCCTTACGTGGAGACAATTATGGATGAGAATCTAAATGAGCTATTTCTTGGCGGTCTCAAGGATCACTTCTAACATGAGGTACAAATGTTTAATCCAGTCATTGTTTACAATTCTATTATCATGGCACTTAGGGCAAAGGAAAAATTCCTTACCACTAAGAGGTATGCCTTCACTAACATAAGAGATCGTAGCACCTCAACACTGTCATTCCCTCACCCTACTATATTAACTCCTCAAGAAATTGAAGAGAAAATATCAAAAGGATTGTGTTTCAACTATAAAGACAAGTATAGCCGAGGATGTGAATGTGCTAAGAAGAATTTGTTCTACATAGAAGGTGCCAAAGAAGAAGATGCGGATGAGGAAGTAGTACGTGAGTTCGAGAAGTAATAGCAAGGATCTGAAGACTCCCAACCCACTATTTCTTGTCATGCACTTTCAAGTATTAGCGCTACACAAACCCTAAAGGTGGTGGTATTTCTCAAGAAAGAAAGGGTGACAATTTTGGCTGACTCAGGGAGTACACATAACTTCATCAACAATAAATTGGCAGTACGCTTAAACTGTTTTGTTTACCCAACACCAGAATTCCATTTTATGATTGCATATGGTGGCAAAGTCAATTGTTCAAGGAATTGACATAGTATTTAGGTCTTTATGGGTGTATAGGTGACATCGTTTTGGGAGTCCAATGCTCAGAACCTTGGGAGCTCTTGAGATGAACTTCTACAAGTTGTTCATGGTTTCACTAAGAGGGCAGGAATTTCAAACTACGAGGGATGCGTGCCAAGTCTCCACAATTGGTGAGCTCTCATCAAATGCAAAAGATGCTTAAAAAGGGTGCAAATGGGTTTGTGGCACAATTACTTTTATTGAAGCCATTCTAATTTTTGACGTAAACATTCTGCCGCCAAATAAATCACTCACTACGTTCATATGCATGAAAATAATGGCACAGCAATATGTTTTTGTGTGCATAATTAAAGGTAGGTTAGGGGTGCACCTTGAACTCTTTGCCAAACATTTCTCTACTCATTAATGGGGACAACCTGCCCGCCATTAATCACATGTCAACATCAAACTCGGCCTGCTATTAATCAACATCAAACATCAAAGTTGGAGGAGAATGATTTCAAAAATTTATAAGTATTTTATGGCTAAAAACGTGTAAATGGCAGTCAAATTTAAATCTTTTTGGGGAGTGATGAGAGAAATACATTCATGGGAGGCCAACTTTAAATTTGATAGTCACAAATAATCATCAAACAATTTTTCAATTATGGTAATTTTTCAGTATTGTCCTTGACATTTTCCGCATCAATATTATTTTACAATATTGATAAAAAAAAAATAGACAACCATCATTTATTTTAACAATTTTTAATATATAGTTAATTACATCAATATAACTTATATATAAGTCTATATAAAAGGTGACAACCATCTTTTAAATTTTTAGGTTTGAAGAGATTGTGATATTAAAATTTTAGAAATATTTTACTATTGAAAACTCAAGAAATGTGCAAATGATCAAAATTCAAACCTTGGTGGAAGGTGAATGACAATGTGTAGAATGACTACATCTACAAGTATCCTTGGTCTACCCATCACGAGTTCATCAATGATTGTTGTCGATGTATTTGGATGTCTTCACATGCCAATGCTAACAAAGATGAACCGACTTAGGTGCTCTTCATGATTCCTTCATCCCATCCCAATGACTATATTCACAACCATATGAGAAATCAAATTGAGTGCTCCACCCCCTCTAAAGATCTATATGGGCAAGAGAGGGGTAGGCCATATCTCATATCTGGGGCGGGGGAGGCCCCCATATCTATAGAGGGGCGGCCGAGCCGAGTGCCAGTTCTCTATATAGGGCCCCATATCTAGATAGGGGCCGGGGCCCTCCATTCTATAGGGAGGGGCGGATCGGACGAGTGCCCCAGATAGATAAGATATCTAGGGGGGGGCTCCTCGGCCGGCCAGGGGGCCGAGTGCCCCAGGGGCCCCAGAGAACTATATAGAGGTCGCCATAACAAAGACATGCTAAACTAGCTTTGGCCCTTATGTCTATGGTCCTAGTAACAACTAGTTCATGAAATTTATATGGCTATTTACAAAACAAATGGAAATGACATTTTTATCTCACAAGGAACCACAAAGTTTTGTAATAGTAATACCCTCCTTGTCAATATAAATGCTTATTAATGTTTAGAAATGATGAGAGCAAAATATACTTTCACTTAAGGGATGATCATAGCACAATCCCTATTGATGGAAAAGAGCATTTTGGTTCAATCTTGCTAGTTGGTGATGGTTTACACCCCTTCGGAGGCCATCAAGCAAATGAATGTATTCTTCAGATAATCAATTGTACAAGCTACTTTGATTGGAAAAGGCTTACCTTTTTGTAACTTAATGCGAATGTAAAAATAAGATAGGGTAATTTCACACATCTTCCGGTAACATAGAATAAAAAGCACACAATACCAAGTCCATTTGTAGTAAAGATGAGGTCAGAATCATAGCACGACTTAACATTCTTACAACGCCTTATATTTTGATACATAGCATCATTCTAATCAATTTCTACCTATCCTATCCTTGATCACATGTTTTTTTGTTGAACACATTCAAAATGTTTGGAACCAAATATAATTTATTTCATAAGTTACCCATTGGGCACATCCTATATGTACATGAGCTGTGTGTGCCACAAGTCAGCTACTCCATAACCTCATATATTATAATATCATGTCCCTAGGTGTATAACATTCCACCCTCTTATCAACATCTTCCTTGTCTCTACAACCTGAGTGTGGCCTTTAGAAGCCCTTAAATTTTGAAGTTGTGCGAGATCTACAAAATGTTTTACAGCTTTCAAGTCATGCAAACATTCCTCAACAGAACCAAATGCCTTGTCAGGTATAATGTCCCTAAGATACAAGGTCTTGTACACAAAAATATAATGAAATATTTAGGACATTTCTCTAGTATGATGACTCATAACTAATTGGGCTCAGTGATATCTCCAAACGGCATTGTTGTTCATCAGACATGGTAGAAATATAGCCCTACAAAACTAGGGGTAACTTTGCTGCAATAGTATTACACAGTATATTGTATGCCGTCTTTTTCATGGTTTTTGTAGTTGTTCGTGTGATGCAAAGATTAACTTTCTGTTGTGAGATATCAAGCAGAAATCTTAAGTCTTTGTCAAAATCTTTCTAAATTTGGAATTGTGCCCAAGCATTTACTTACCAAGGATGTATAAGTTTATACACACACTTGGCTACCCATATATGTATCTGTATGTGTAGAACAAGGGCTGTGATGAAACAAAAACAAACTTTATGTAGTTATTTCATAACTCACCATTCCTTTACTTAACATGAAATTGTGGAGTTTATTCATGTTTATGATGAAAATAGCATATATATGTTCGCAATGCTATGCAGCCGTTGACTTATTATCTCTAGTGGTTTTAACATCTCATTTTGAAATCGTATATCATGCTTTTGGTGATATTTTTGTTATGTCCATGGTTTCTTGCTTGTGAATATATGTTGTTTTTTAATTAAACAATTAGAATTGGATCAGTACCATGACATTATATTTTTCGTCGTCTGATCTAATGTTAGGCAGCAATGGAGAGGTATAAAAAGGCCAGAAGGGATGCTCCAGAAAGGCTTGTTTCTGGGTCTGACGACTTTACAATGTTTCTTTGGGAGCCCACATCTAGTAAGCATCCAAAGGCACGAATGACTGGTCACCAACAGGTCTGAGTTTCATTTGCTGATCATACTTTTCTGTACCAATCATAGCACTAATAAGCAGCTGAAGGAAAACATTTACATTGATTGATGCGCATCTTTAGACTTATGTATGGCAAGTTCTGTCATGCTTTATTTTGGTATTTTATAGGCAAACTTCCATGGATTTGAGTAACTCTTGACTCTTGCATATATTAATTCACGGACTATCATGTCTACAGTCCTGATAAATATAATTTGCGTTGTTTCTCTTGTTTGTAGCTTGTCAACCATGTTTACTTTTCACCTGATGGGCAATGGGTGGCAAGTGCCTCTTTTGACAAGTCTGTAAAGTTGTGGAATGGCACTACAGGGAAGTTTGTTACAACATTCCGAGGGCATGTTGGTCCAGTGTATCAGATCAGGTTTAGCTATAACATTACTTCCCTTGTGATGTGGAAACCTCTCTTTGATAATTCGTTTTTCTCATCTATCATCTCAAGAAAGTATCTAGCTCCCTTATTTTTTGTTTTATTGAGCAGTATTTTCTAGTTTCCTGAATGCTAATTAGTAATTTCTTTTAAACTGTTTTCTGATTGCACAGCTGGTCTGCAGATAGTAGGCTTCTGCTAAGTGGAAGCAAGGACTCAACGTTGAAGGCAAGTACAATAAATACATTAATGTTGAATTGACAATGATATTCAATGTATGCTGCATACAATGTAGGGAAAATACACCTGGACTTGGATGGATGTGCTTCTTGACGTGTCATTTATGATGTCTAATAAAATCTGCATATGGTATTTGCTTATATAATTGAAAAAAACCTCGAGTCCCTGAAAATACAGAAATAATAATTACATTAGTTCTTAGTATTAATAAGCTTGGAGTTTTCCATTCAACATTATTAAATTCTGGCAAATGCATTTATAGTGATCAACTATAAAATGAAAGAGAGTAGAAATGGTAAAAAAATGTTTTTATTCTGATTGAAAAATAATATACTTGGTAAAAACTTAAGGCCAACATATCAGCAGTCAAATTGGTCTGGAAAGTACGGTTGGGTGGCCTGAGTTTTTTGTTTTGATATTTTCATCCAGGATAAGGAGGTGTCTAAACCTTCCCTGTCTGAGCGATGACTAGGTGCTTTCTCGGGACCTGCCTCTCAAATCACATACTCCAGAAACTCAATACCAAAAAGGCTTGAGGACTTCACCATGGCTATGCATCCTCACAATTTCAAGAAGCTTTTAAAAAATAATATCATCCCTGAAAATAAAGAAATAATAATTACATTAGTTCTGAAGAATTAATAAGCTTGGAAATTGCCATTCAACAATATTAAATTCTGGCAAATGCATTTATAGCGATCAACTATACCATGAATGTAATGTGCCTTCTAGGGCATCAAACAGAAAACAAGGGTTTGGACTCAAACCCCAATCACAACTTCTGATTTTTATTACAGCCACCTGTCAATCACTTCAAACCCTAGAGGAGCAAACTGAAAATGCCATTAGCAACCAAGAGTGATCTGAATATTTATGACAGCAAAAGAATTCATATGATAGCCAACAATATCACCACTTAGCCCTAGCGATGAATCTGATTTTCTATTTCTTAGGGCAGTAAATTGTATGGGCTTTTCAAGACACAATATTCTCATGCAATATAGACTGAAAATCAATATAGAAATATCCCAAACACTTCAGAAGTCCAGCAAGATGAAATTTGGAGCAAATATATATTTTATAAATTTAATTCAAGTGCAAACACAGCTGAAACTTCAAAATTCATAACTCCATCAATACTTGGAGTTTCAACACAAACAAATGCTCAAAATGATCTCGGAGAGACCAGCTATCAAATAAAAGTGAAATCACAATTTTCCAACCATGGAACCCCTCCAAAAGTGATCCCAAACTTCCCAGGTGGGTAGATCAAGTGGAGAAAGGGTGCTAACATCCTTGAAAGTGCCTAGCTGGAGTAGAAGTGCCCTATGCACGGATAAACACCTTTTGTTCCAGAAATCTGCCAATGAAGTCCACTTGTGACTCCCGAATGAAGCCACCAATGCACACAAGAGGGTTTCTGCCCCAAGTGTGATCCTATTGAAGGTTTTCATCCTCAATAGGTAACCAAGGAAGGGGTTTTGTCCTTCAATGGCAAGAAGAGAAGCTACACTAGCTCCAAATCCAAGTAAATGTCAAAATGATGAATGATAATGATATGCTTCTTCACCATTCGAACCTCCTTAAGTACCCCTCTTTGGCGCCAAGGATGAATTAGAGGACTAATTCCCATGGCCGACCTCTTAATGAAGGGGAAGTGTACTTTTAATTTTCACTTGGTCCTCCAAGAAGACTGGCCTCATGTGGAGAAAATAGAAATTCCTTTTTGCTTTATCATTCACCCATCATCTAGTCGAATCACTCCAAGCCATAATTAATAATTAAATAAATAAGGAAAATACAATCACTTACAATTATGGCAATGTTTACCTACCTTGTTTTTCTTACTCAAAGCCCATGGAAGGTGGAATGGGCTCAAGGCATTCATAGTGACTAGCTTGGAAAAGGGGACATTACAATGAAAGACAATAGAAAAATGTAAAAATGTAAAAATGTATTTTGTTTTGATAGAAAAATGTACTCGATAAAAACTTAAGTCCCAACATATCAACACTTAAATTGCTCTGAAAAGTATGGTTGGGTGGCTCAAGTTTTTATATTTTTTATCTTTTACTACTTTCATCTAGGATGTGTAGGCGTTTAGACCTTCCTGTTTGAGGGATGAATAGGTCCTCCCTTGCCCCCGGTCTTTGAGACAATGGATACATGCTCTGGATGTCCCCAACCCAAATTTGTTTGCCCTACATTTCTTGTGTTTTGCAATGGCTGGATAGGTTTCCAGATTGTTCTTTGCCTTGAGTTTATGAAAAACACGAGGACACATCCCATATTGCCGCCAATGCGTCTTGTGTGAAACAATCAAACGGTTGGACCGTTATAATCAATAGCCCATTGTCCATTGATTAATTCAATATTGTTGGGTTGTCTAGGTCAAATTTCTTCAAAACAATCGATGCTTTATTTGAACAAAAACAAACTAATGAAGCAATTGTGATTGCTAACCATTGAAATATTGTGGAAATAATCACGAGACAATGCATTGGCATGCAAATCAAATCACTTTGGAAGCGATTGAGATCCCTGTTTGTATATATCGGACCCCATTGTGTGTTTCGTGGATTAACTCTCTCTAAAATCAATTGTTGCTGGAATTACTAGATAGAGGAAGCTTAAGCAAAGAACAATAAAAATTTATCCTCAAGTGCTACAAGCCATATATAACATTCCACCGGTGGTCACACTTCCAACAGTTGAAGGTTGGAGAGACTAGATTTGTTATGGGGGTTGGCAAGATATTTCATGGAAGGAGAGAAACAAGAAAGACAGTTTACATTATAACTATTATTTATGAGGAGAGTGTTGAGTTTGTTTTTCATTATTTGAATCTGTAATGAATTTCTCGCAAATTTGTGATATGTATGCTCCTATGATAGGAGATGGTTTGAGGGTACAATTCGTATATTAGAAAGATACCAACATCAAAAACCTTAAACTGTTATCAAGGATATGATTGTTAGCAGATGGCACGAGGACAATACTCATTTGCATGCTTTATCCTATGCTTTGAGAGTTTGGACCTCAAGTACTTGGTGAGGCTTAGTATAAACAATTTGAGGGTGAAATATTGCCTCAAAACAAAGTTAAGGAGGTGGCCTTTGGATATTGAACATCATTCTTTAAAATTAATCCTAATCAAAGCAAGGTATTTTACTGTTTGACTCAATAAACATATTCCTCTTCACCATCCTTGTGGGGAGGGTCTTCACTGCGTGTAGAATAACCAAAATCTTCATTGTTGCTTTCACAAGTGAGCAATGCCTCGTTTTCTTCAACTTGTCATCTACAAGTCTTTTGCCATGTATGCAATTTATCTTTACAAGACTGTGTTGCCAGCAGAAGAAGCACACAATTATATCCTTTGGTCTTTGTCTTGTACTTGTGGACAAATAATTCTAACATGATCTAGAAGAAACTTTGTTAGGACCTCATGTTCTAACAATCTGCTATTGTTTTCGCATTTAGTCACAATTATCATTGAGCTCAGGTGCCTATTGTGTGTGTGGGGCTGACCCTTGAGCGCATTAGGGTTAGGATTTGCAATGAAGCTTAGGCGCATATGTTGTTGTAAGGCTGAACCTTATAATGCATAGGTGCATATGTGCATAGGGTTATAATGCCTATATATTTATATTGTAAGGAAGTGTTCAAGGAGATTATATTTTGTGAAGTAGCTTTGCTCTAAAGGAGGTTGTCCCCTCGAAGAGGTTTGTGATATCTAAATACAAGCAAGATCGAAGCTATTTTATGAGTTCATTAAGTATTTATTTCTTTTGAATTATGTTATATCCATTTTCATTTAAATATTATGCAAGCACATTTCCTAACTTGTGGTATCTGAGCTCTTCCTAGGGTCATGATCTGCAAGAGTATTAGGTCTTAGTGGTATTGTGTTTGTGTAGCAAATGCTCTCCCTGGCCCATTCTAGATTTTGGTGATCAGAAAGTGGTAACAAAATTTGGCGGCACTAATTTTTTTGCCCCAAATCTACCAAATATTTTGATTCATTTTTCTCCAACAAGTAGCTAAATTTATTTTAGGTTAGAAACTTTGTGCCGGGGTTTTAAAATATCTGTAGAAAGATGTCATTTTTCGCTAAGTACATGAGACATTATCACATGCTCTTAGACAACACTGCACACAGACTTTAGCTTCCAACACCTTAGCGTATATAGGAAGATCTAAGATTTTTTTCGAAACCAAACCATAAGAAACCTTCAGCTGTCTGTCAATTTTGGTGCACTAATAAGTGGTTAACTTCAAAGTTACTTGCATCGTACCTCAAAGATGCGATAGTGGGCTACAAGATGGTAGAATCCTCCATAATTAATGCTCTAAAACATTGGGCTGACAGTATTGATTGGATCAGTATATTTATGAGTCCACAGACTATACACACATTGTAGCAAACCCTCCTTGCTATAAACCTAACTATGATAAGTCCACCAGCAATAGAATTGTTGAATGTCAACTATTTAAGACAGATTCAAAGCAGTTACAAAGGACAAAAATGTCAAAAGGTTTCAAGACACTTTGAGTGGATATGGTAAACAGTCGAGTTCCAAAAAAATTATGGATTTTTTTCCCACTTATTTCCCACCTACCTCGGGTAAACTGATTTTCTCTTCATCCTGATCATTTTGGTACACATATACATACGGATATGTATAGGTATTGCCACTTAAGTACATACGGATATGTATAGGTATGTGGTGAGATTATGTGGATATTTTGAAACCCACTAGTAGTAATGCAGATGATTAATATCAGTTGCTTTCACATGGCCATTAAATACAGCGTGAATTGGTGTAACTGATGGTTTCAAACATAATAGTGAAGTCTAATTCCTTAAAGACAACCATGGACGAAATGACAGTATCTTTGTTTTTCTTCGTATGTCTACAGTTACTATCTAGCCTCATAACTCTTGAATTCTAAAATTACATGTGATTTTTGTTATGTCACAAGATATGCCAAATTTTATTGAAAAAGTTTGAACTTCACAGGATTTTATCCTCCTGCAATATGAACTTGAACTGTATCCATTCTTTTTACATGGGAATTTCTTGACACAGTTTTAAATTATTTAATAAATGTGTGTATTTGTACATTGGTTGAAGGCAAGGGATAGAAAGCTGTCTCAATTTTGTTTGTCTCATATATTTATGCATTTTTTAGAAAATAAAAATGACAAAAAAATTGTTTTATTCGAACTTGAAGACTTTTTTCTGGACTTTATCTGTTGGCGAACTTGAACCAAACTTCATCCTCTTGAACATGAACTAGAACTCGAACTTTGTGACTTAAGATTTTTTTCATCCCACTGAAATTTTGAACTGAAACCAAAAACCGATGACTGCAGTGATATGTTTCCTGATTCAGTATTATGTATTTTTGTTTTTAAGCATTTTAAAAGTTCTCTCTTTTCCAGCTCTGGGACATGCGAACATTGAAGCTCAGAGAAGATCTTCCAGGTCATGCAGATGAGGTACATGCTCAGATCAACAATATAGGAATCACATACTCTATTCTGTATCTCAGGGAATTGCCTTCACTGCAATGAATAAATTTGTTGTTTCTCTTCCTACCTTGACAGGTGTTTTCTGTTGATTGGAGTCCTGATGGCGAGAAAGTAGCTTCTGGCGGAAGAGATCGTGTTCTGAAACTTTGGATGGGTTAAGTGCATGGAAACCTGATCAAAGACCCAATTATTAGTTGTACCAGAAGTTCAAAATTCTGGACAAGCTGATAGTATGGAAGATCACAATTGTAGTTCCTTAAACATTGGGCCGAGGGTGACCTGGTGGATTGTTGGTTGGGCCTTTCCTCCATTGTAAAGTATTACAAAAACGACAGCAGGGGATTGATTGTCATTACTAAACACAAGTTCTAATTTTATTTATAGAGCCAAGTCAATTTTAATGTATCCTACACGAGCAGTTCATAATGTTCATTAGAAGTACAATATTTGCATTGTGACGAACAAGAAGTTGATCCGTTGCTGTATTTTATTTTCACATTAATATGCATGCTTCAGTATCAATCATAATGAATGCTAATATAGCTATCAAGCACTAGGTAAATTAGACAGTTGTTTAGGGTGCTGGTAGTTAGGGGGCATCTGAAATCTATATATTCTTTATGTTGTGCTATTTTTATAACTTATCATTAAAACAATTTTCCTACAATTCAATATTAATTGACCTATTATTGAAAATCAACAATTGAGCATACATTTGTATTATTATATTTTTGCATCACAATTATGACATATTTCCATGGATTTTGTGGAGGTGGGTCCTTATATATAGGTGTAATTTTTTCAAGGGAGGGTATCCATTTGATTCTTTGTTCCTAATTTTTTTGGGAAAATATATATTACTTTTTATGGAGGAATTGATAGGCCTGCACCGCTTTTTATCGCTTGCGAAACAACAATGCTTTGTTAAGTACTCTTTGATATCTTGGTTTTTTAATTTTAATTTTTATTTTCTCAGCCTTATGTGATAATTGTAGGATATGTTCATTTATTTAAATTTGTGATTTATTATGCCAAATTTGCTTTACAATTATGCTTTAAATTATGTTGTTACATTTATTGTCATAGTTCTTGTGTATTCTATATTCATTAGTTCCTAGGTTATTCCAATTAGTTTAGTTCATGCTAATCTCCATTAGATTTTCTTCTCTATACTTACTGGTAAATGAGGTTATTTTTGTATATTATTAAAGAAAATATCGCGTCCTTGAAAGTTTTTTTTATTACGATTCATGGGACATTCATGGGATTGTGTCAAATTTGGAAAGGGTATTTTTAACAATTTTGTTTTTGCTATTTTTAACATTTTGTTTTTTGTTTTTCTAACAATTTTACTTTTTTAAAAAATTATTTTATAGCTTATGCATACATTAACCTTTGCTTTTCATTTTTAACAATTTTACATACGTGAGGACATAGAAAAATCTTTGTTCGCGGTCTCAACTGGGACACCATGTCCCTAAATTTTTCTTAGTACGGTAGGGAAGAGTGCACCGTCTTGGATGTCATTTGGTTGTAATCGTCTCATGAGCGCGCACTTTGAAGGAAGCCAACAAGAAAATGGCATCCCCATGGCATCCATCGGTCCCACGCTTGCAACAACCTATTAGAATGTCCAAAATAGAGGCTCTTGTTGCTTAGATTATGTAATGTGGGATTCTTGGGAAATATATATGGTTTTGTTTGGAGCCTTGTAATGTATGTAGATTGGTTATTTAACATGTTTAATCGCATTGAATGTAATGCAATTTTAGTTAACAAAATCAGTTTTGAATACAAACTTGAGGAGGATAGTCCTTCTTTTTCTTCATTGAACCTAGTTGCACTCTCGCTTTTGATTGTAAATTTCATCACTCTTTAATCAAGAATTTTGTCTTTGATCATAATTCTTGGATCAAAATCATCAATAAGCCAGCTTTGTATTGCTTAGAGCATCACAGGTGGAGGTGGGTCCGGGAGGGTATCCATCATAACCGCACCGCTAAGTACTCTTTTATCTTGGTTTTTATAATTTGGGGGATATGTTAAGCATTTGTTTCTAATTATGCTTGAAATTATGTGGTTAAAAAGTTCTTATGTATTCATATCACTAGTTCCTAGGTTATTCCAATTAGTTTAGTTCATGCAATTCCATTAGATTTTCCTATGAGGTTGGTGGGATATGTTTTTGATCATTATGGAAAGGGTATTTTGATTTGATGTAGGACATATATGAAAATTTTTTTGAGGTCTTATGTATTTGGTTGTAATCTCTCTTGTCACTAACAATTGGCATCCCCATTGTTTGGTTAGAATGTCCAAAATAGAGGCTCTTGTTGCTTAGATTATGATGTCTTAAATATTATGTTTTGTTTGGAGCCTTGTAATGTATGTAGATTGGTTATTTAACATGTCTGCATTGAATGTAAAGTAACACAGTTTTAATAATTTGAGGAGGATAGTCCCTTTTTGAAGTTGCAATTGTAAATTTCTATCTTTCAAATTTTGTTTTGAATAATTCTTGGATTGGGGTTGGTAAGCATTTGTTTCTATGCAAAAAAACAATTGAGTGTTTTAATCCATTTACCTATGAAATGCATTATCTCTTGATGATGTATTATGAAGACTGCACATCACAGTTTGATGTCTTATTTTTGTACAAAATACTTTTCATTTTATAGAATTATGTAGCTATCTATTTAAAGGATGGTTGAATCTTGAAGATATGTTTTTATGCGCTCATTTGGTGTGGATTTGTTGAGCTTGAAGAAGTTTATTTGTATTTGGCAGTCTCCATCTTACAATAACATTTGGCCATTTCATTTGTATGCAAGAAAATTGGAGCCAATGGCATAATCAGACCCATAAATGGCACCAATTTCATTCCTCTAACAGAGCCCTGTCAGACTGAGATGAAGTTCTTGGTACAGAGTATCCCGGTTTGAAGGATTTTGGATGAATGTATAGTTTAAATGAGCTTTTCACTCAAGTTAACTAGTTCATTTTACTTGCAACGTGCATTTTTTTGCTGATAAACTTTAGCATTCTTATAATTGGACTAAGAGTTTTCCACCACTTGAATATTTTTACTATTAGAAATTTATAAAATGGTTTTGTTTTTATAAAGAGGTCTACGTGATTGACTATACCCTGAGTTAGATTTGAAACTAGGATGTTTTCCTATGAGAGGCATTTACTGGTTAGATGATTTATTTCAAGGAAGAAACTGGAAAGACGTACACAATCTTCCAAATTCTTTTTCATTTCCAAATTTCTGCATTGGCAGTTTCTTCAACGTTTCACTCGCGGGCATAGAAATTGTATTTTTCTTCCCTTTTAGATGATGACTGTTGTTTTGCTTGTTTTAGTTTGAACTCTACTTTGCTGCATGCTTTTAGGCTCGTCGTTTAATCTTGGATCTTAGTGTATCTGTGTGTTTGCCTTATTATTTTTATATGCAACAATACTACTTTTTCAGAGAAACCTTCTTTGAGTGCAACTATCTATATCTTTTTGTTACCCATAACAAGAACTCGGAATCAACTCTGAATTTGGTTGGATTAGTTAATATACACTTTGATAGTTTTATAATATTACTCACTATCAATCACATGTCTTATCGAGTGTATGGAAGACTTCATGTATTCATGTTTAGTTCAAATAAAGTACTCCCCATAATGCTACCACTCATGATATAAGAATTGCAAATGTATATATACGACTTTGTAACAAGTTTTAAATGTAGAGATGGAACCTTTAAATGAAGTGATATCTACACTTACAAAATCAATCAAGCCCCTTATCAACATCAACTACAAAAGTAAATAACATATACCGTTCGGCGTTCACATTGCATTGTACAGATGCGATTGCTAGTTGTAAATATTTGATTAATTAAATGTTAAACATAAGTTATCGACGTGGAATGTTTTTTCACAAAAGAATACAAAGATGTAAGGAAATACCATTTTCAAATTAAATCCTGAAATAATTATGCCGAAGGCATTCATCCTATGGTAAAGATGTGGAATGTTAAAATTGACGGTTTGGACACAAAAGAATACAGTACTAAGGGGTTATACCATTTTCAAATTAATATCCCTGAAATAATATATATAATTGTTGGGAGGAATTTATTAAATCACCTTTGAGACACAATACATGACACCAACCTTTATTTTGATTTCTTTTTTAACGATGTATATTTGTATATATTCATTTTGTTTATTTACTTTTAAATTCCTTTTTACAATAACTATTTATTTATCCTGTTAAAGTTTCTTCATACGGGATGTTTTAGATCTCAGGGCCATAAACAATACTCAACGGAATATTAGGCATAAAATATACAATACACAAACAAATAAAGTTTCGACTTTAAACTGAGCAATTATTATTTAATCATTAAATATAATATATGGCAACATAAATAGGTATCTCCTTCCAAGGGGGAGATATCAACAAACTTTATATTTTAAGTATTTTCTCGAATCGCACGTAAGTTATCATGTCACGCCCTCATTTTTCAGTAATTTTCAGAACGTCAAATTCGGTATTCGGGAAGTCGTAGAAGATCATTCATTATTTATTAATGCATTCAAGATTTTTTTGAAGTGAAAGTTAAAGAATATAATTATTGATCATTTATAAGTATTTTAGAGAATCAAGCATTCATTATGACATTGAAGTTCATGATTTGAGACACATTACATTGCACCAATTTTCTTGGTTCATAAATTATTATAATTGTTAATGTTAGATATTGTCTCAAGTGAATGGTTGGATAAGAATCATTTAGGTGGAACACATATCCCCATAACAAACCCCCTTTTAGGTTAAAATTTGGTTCCCCAATTAGGATAGGGAGAAAATTACGATTTCTCTTGAACTAAACGAAGTTGTGGAAATTTAGAAGTCTACTTTGAAATTCTAATAAAGCGAGGCTTTTTTCGGAGAATAAGAAGACGAGAGACATATAAAGCCAATCATTAGATAGATAAGATAAGATAAATATATTAATGTCAATGGGATTGCTACCCAAACAATATATAAAGTGCGAGTGGGGAAAACTCAAAAAGAGTCCCAAAAACAAAAGAAAGGAAAAGAACCAAAACAAACAAGAACCCCGAAGCCAAACCCCAGGTATCCATTAGGTTCTTTTTTCAAGGTGAGGGCAATGAAACAAACATGGGAGAAAGAAGGGAGAAGCAGAGAAGGAATGAAGGAGGGTCAAACAAGGATCGGTAGTCTATTTAGAAATGGTAGTCACATCCCTCTTAACATTCAAGGCCGATTGCTAAAAGAAGCTCTTGATGGAATCGCAATCCGAAGAGGAGGGTGAAGGCCCTCTCCCCTTAAATCTCCCGAGCCGAGATCTCGAGACTAAAATCGACGGTATTTTAAGGAGACAAGCAAAGTTTATACCAAAAATTGTTGTTCCTTCTCATTTCCATCAAGAACCCTCTACAAGTGTGTGGTCGAGCCTTGCTCACTAGAGAAAATGCTCCAGAATTATAAGTACTTTACCAGAGCATCAAGTGTTTGCTAATTACATCACAAAAAGTTATTCTGAAAAGATGTAACTAGGAACATCAAGTGTATGGTCTTAGTATATTGACTCCAGTGTTCCAAGTTTTTAAATTCTCTATGTATCGATGAAAACCTTAAATTTTACAATGAAATTTTGATGACTATCTCTCGATTGCCAATAAAACTAAATTTTGTATCCTTCTCATCTTACTCTAGTTTAGAAAAATAATATAGGCACGCACACACACACACACACATTTGTGTTGTTGATGCACGTGCATGTGTGCCCATTGCATGTGCATTATTAAATGTGTGTGTGTGTGTACATATACACATACATACACATGCTTGGGTGCACATAGACACACAAACATGCACAGAGCACACACAAATGCGCGCGCACACACACACACACACACACACACACACACACACACACACACGTGATTTAAACTTACAAAGGATATATATATGTGTGTATATATATACAATAAGAGATCAATGGGGAATAAACAAATTTGAGAGGTCAAATCGCATAAGCGATACGAGAGAAGCAAGTCAAAATTCAAATTCGACATAAAGAAGACAAGCCAACAAGAGTCTAACTTGGACCAATAGTCATTAAATGCAAACACACTAGCATCAAATTAATTAGCTAACCATGTACCAAATTAGGTTTCTACAGGCTTATCACACAGTATAATAGATGTCTTTAGGTATGGTCAATGCATTATAAACAAATGAGTTTCAATCAAATTACAACACAAATACACACACACACAAGACACATATATATATACATACACACATACATGCATAGATATACATGTGTATATATGGTTGTGTTATAATTTGATTGATATGTAATTTATGTGTGTATGTGTATGTAGTAATGTATGTGTATTAATGTGTATACATTATTATATATATATATATATATATATATATATATATATATATATATATATATATATATATATATGGTATATAATATAATAACACACTATATAATTTGGTTCCCCGAGATAGGGAGAAAAATTACAATTATGTGTATGTAGTAATGTATATGTGTACTAATGTGTATACATCATATATATATAAATAACTACACTATATAATTTCTTGATATTTCCAATTCCCCAAAACAAACAAGAATAGAGAGGACCGAGAGATCCAGTAGACATTACGTCTCAAAAGTAAAAATTAATTAAACTATAATAAATATAAATAGTGTATTAAAAATTAAAAACACTTTTTTACATATGTGTACGGCAAGGCCTTTTGGAGTGCAGAATTGGTCTTATTTTTTATTTATGAAATAATTAATTATTTCTTTGGTTCTTATAACATAAGTTAGTTGTTGATACGACTGGGAATAATCTACTTTTTACCCTACTTCTCATTCGGAGCAAACCACCGTCGAAGAATTACTCACTAGATCATTCTATGAATGCGATACCTCGTTCTATAATTCGTACTTTGTTCAGATTTTGGAAAGAGCTAACGGGTCAATCGAGTTCGTTAGCGATTCACGAGTTGGAAGTAGCCAAATATAAAGCATTAGTTTCTCTACAATATCTCGCATGTTTAGTAGTATTAAGCTACACTATATAATTTGAAAATTGTTCGAGATCTTTGATTTCTCTCAAATCGTAAAAATACTAAATGAGTTCTTGTGAAAGCCTTTTGGTGCGAAATTGGGTTTTCGGTGAATTGGGTTTTCTTTGCAAGAAATTTCTACCTAAGCCTGAAATTGGATGTTTCTACCAATTTGTCGAAAACCCAATGAAAGCAAAAAATCAGAACTTAGAGGCTAAGAAGTAATTTGCAATTTAATTGCAAAATTGATCTAGATCTCTAAGACTTCGATTCTTTGCAAGAAATTTCTAAAACCCCAATGAAAGAAAGTGGGAATCGAACTCAAAGGTTGAAGAGCAATTTGCAATTTAATTGCAAAACTCTAGATCTCTAAGACTTCGAAAATTTTGAAAGTTTGCAAAACCTGCCTTTTGAAAGTCTGCATTTGCCTATTTCTTTTCACTCTTAGCTATTTTTTTAATTTCTCATGTCCTATAGACTTGTAAGATTTATTTGATGACTTCAAAATGATTGAATTGATCGATTGCAACCAATTTTTATTAGTGAGCTTAGTTTTCAATGAAATTTTTATTGAGTATTAATTATGTCTTTAAAGCCACCAACCTAAAAACTCTACTTTTTATTTAACTTTTTGGGATCATTGCAATCACATTATTATGTGTTTTAATAACATAAGCATTGATCTAATACAAAAAAATGGTAAAGACAACAACAATATATCATATATCAAGAATAAAATTCAAGACATATTTTAAGGGTCACATCAAATTCAATAACTTTAAAAATATTAATAAAACATACGTCAAATACATTGGAGGGTAAGGGAACATTAACTTCTACACACACAAGTAGTAAAAATATCACTATTTAATGTTTAAGTGACAATCTTATGAGGTGGAACAACATGAAGTGGAGATGCACCATATCAACCATGGTGGTAGTACCCGCATGAACACAAACATTCCAACAACCACATTGGTGAAAATACGCACCCTTCACAGAGCATATTGTCCATGCTTTCCCAAATCAACAATAGTTAGCAACTACACAGTGTGTTCCTTTTGGGTTTGTATTTGTACTTTGCATCCTCAACATTCCAAATTTTAATGCTAATTAAATCAAACATTGTCATGTGTGCCACAAGGCACTCTCAACACAAGTGGATTCAATTAGAATCCAACAAGCAAAACCAAGGGAGATGGTTAGTTGATTTAACAACTCCTAACAACTCAAATCCCCACCTTCTCTTATAAACTATGTAAACACATAATCCTCAAGAGAATACATTAACATGTAAATATATAAACAAGAGTTGTGAGGTTGTTTAGACGTGTACGTAACAATTAAAAAACAATATTCAAAGTGCAAAATCAAAACAATTTTAATTTTATTTGATGTAAAATCTATCAAACTTTACAGAGAAAAATACATATTTTAAAAACACAAAGATGAAGACACAAACACATCAAATCAAAAATATATATTGATAATAAATTAAATTAAATATGTGTCAATAAACCAAGAATAAAAAATCAATCAAATCACATTATTATCATTTGCACCATCTTAATTATCTTATAATAAGCTTAAATATAAAATATATTTTAAAACCACTCGATTGCATGAATGAGCTTTAACAATCAAAATCCATGTCTAGATTGTAATAGATTTTGAAAACCACGTATATTTATTTCCCTTTTAACATTTTCATTCTAGTTAATTTTCATTCTAGATGACCATTCTTGGCCTCATATACACACTAATATATTGCATCGTTATATATATATATATATCAATAATGTTGTCAAATATTAAATATGTCTTAATAATGGTACCCTTAGAAAATGTTACTTTTTAATGGCTTTGTAACTTTTTGAGATTGTTGTAATTACATTATTATAAGTGTTGAACTAATACAACACTTACATGGCTACAAAGTGGGGGACTTATTTCCCTTGAGAGAACAACTATAAATTTTTAGTATATCTCTTTTCATGTTTCCAATAGGGGTTTTAGGAAATTATGGGACTCTCCAAAGGTGCATGTAATAATCATCAAGAACCGTGTAACCCCACGATTAAAAAAATTGAGGCCGTTATCTTTGAATGAAAATCAAATTATTTACATCACATAACGTTATATGCATTTGGGTTTTCTTCACCGGAGAAGGAGGAGGAGTATTTTCACATCCACGAGGCTATGAAATAACTAGCAATCGTACGTGAAGTGTACGAATGGAAACGCCAAAGGGGATGAAGTGAAGAAATTAAAATTTAGGAAGCGAAAAAGAGGGAGAGGATGAGGGGCGATTGGAAAGGGGTTTGAGGGAGGGGAAGGGCAGCGTGTTCCACTATATTGTCTATATCTTAAGTGCATAATTCACGTGAGTGTGAATTACATTTGAAGGGGACAAAACAAAAATGCGGAAAATTGAAAATGTTCCATGTTTGAGACCTAACCGCAAAGTGAGAATTAAATACCTATATGTTTTACACCTTTTCTATGACTTAAAAGGAACCATTTAACTACACGATTGTGTCAGTCTCAAAAATAGATCTATTTGAGAAAAAAGTACCAAACATAACTACATGGCCAAGATATTACAATTTTTTATTGACTTCTCCAAGAAAATAGAAGCAAAACTATTTAAGTGGTAGTCCATCATAAGTCAAATTTACGGATGAACAGGGGACATGACGGTCAAATGGACATCAAATTTAATGTCAAGAATAAAAGTGAACAACTCACTCCATTACAACCTTCCATGCCATTATAGAACACGTCGCAAAAAAATGATTAAATAATAAACCAAATAAACACATACTTGACAATTTTTTTAAACTCGTGAGGCCAGAAATGAATATATTAGAAATAAAGCGATGGTTAAGAAAAAATGACATCGTTATGTGTTATCATTAAAATAGTAAACTACATAAGAGACATATCACATAAGTTATTTATAATATATTTGATACCATTCGCATCAAGTGTAGTTATCAAACATATTTATGGAATTCTATCCACACTTACAAATACGTAAAATATAGCTCTACAATTCACTTACATGACACAACTTGTTTCGATACTAAAATTTGAATGATGTAGTATAGATTATCGAATCTAATGAAGAATTGGTTAGATTATGCATGCTAAATATGTAACGTCTTGATTTTTAGAAGCTACTATGATAACCTCTTTTCGTGATGTTGTAACTGTGGAAATGAGGATTATTATGTTAAGATATATCTTTTAATCTTAAAAAGAATGTGTTACTGATTTGAACCCTTGCTTACTGTAACTTGTTTACTTGGGACGGAGGTCATTATAACTTGTGTTTCGCAAGTGTGAAACTGCAGACTTGCTTTTGTATTTGATGAACTCATATTTTTGTTGACAACACACCTTGAATCAATTTCATTGATCCAAGGTATGCTTCGGCCTTCTTTGTGGTCGCTTTGTTGATTTACTTTCTAATTAGAACGAAGTCTGGAACCAGACTAGAGATTGTTATAAATTTTACAGAACCTGGTTACAGGTATAAATACTTGGCACCATGCTTGCCAATGGAAAGATTCGATTTCCGGAATACATACGAGTGCGATGCTAGAAAGCGTAGGATAAGAAGGGGGTTCGATATAAAGTTGGCAAGGTATATGTTAAGCATTGGACGGAATGTCCTGCATTATGCTGGTTATGAACGTAAGTTGGTAAAACTTACTAAGAACCTATTAATTAAAATACTACGGGCTACGTTTTAGCCTATAACCTAATAACTATCCTATGTGGATTTTAAATTAAAAGAGATGTAAATTATTGCAAATCCTAATGATTTGCGACCTAGATGGAAACCTAACTATGGACAATGTGACCTAAACTATTGTAACCTAAGGAGGGGACCTATGGATACATGTCGATGAAAGGATAAGAAGGGAAGGTTTTAAATTTAATGAAGGACATTAAATGATGTCCTTGAAGTTTTAAATGCCAAGTTTGGCGGGAGCAGAGAAGATGGAGGCTCCTAATTAACCATGCTACTAAATTTGAATTACAAGCAAAAAAATTGAGAAAAAGGCCCACCAAACCTGAGTCGGTGGTGGCGTGGAGAAAGAGGAAAAAGCAATGCATTCAATGCATTTATTGATCTTGGTTTTGACACCCGCCCGCCTTGGAAAGAGAAAGAGGAATTTTTGTGGGTTATTGTTGTTCATTCGGGTTTTGAGTTTTGCTCTGCATTTCTTTTGTTGCTCTTTCGAGCCTACAAGTTTGCTTCCAGCCATTGTCGGTTCGACCGCCTCGAGTGGTTTCTGGGTCTGTGGAAACATGGAAGAAGTTAAGAGATCTGGTTTGATAACTTGTTGGAGGGAAGAAATTTGGGAGAAGCTCGGCTGTGATCTTCTACGAGCTAACCAAAAATATACAGGCATGTTAGGCTCTTTTCTTTAAACCGTTTTGCTCTTTGTTAAGCATCTTCATTAAAAGAACTCTGCTCTTATATTGGGTGTTTTTGTAAAATAAAAATGTTGATAAGTTTTGATGTGATTTCTGGGTTGAGTTGTCTTTTGAAGATAAATACGACTTGGGTATTTTCTTAATGCATACTAGAGAAAATCTGGTATTTTCTTTACTAAAATGGTAAATGAAACGAAATCCATCTCTGTTGTTTGAATTTTTAAATGTAATGGGTATTCGGTTTATCGCCCATTATGGGTTTGATTTGATGGAAGCAGCAATGATGTGTAAATTGTTTTCTAAGTTCTGTGTGTGCAAATGGTTTTGAAAAACCGTGAGAATGCTTTGATAGGACTGGTTTGTGTGAACTATTTCTCTTATCATTTTATAGTGTATGGGATGCGAATCCTTTAGGGACATCGATTTAATGTATCGTCCTTACTCTTGCTTGATGTAAAACGATACAATGTCTCCTTATTTGGTTTTGAAATCCATGAATGATTGTTGGGAAATAATTTATTTAAACCTGAGAAAGAGTAACTTGGTTATTTGATGGATGGAATAGAGCGTATCGTTTTATTTCTTCCTTGAATTCAATGGTGAATATATATATATATATATATGAACTGCATATTTGAACTTCTTCATTGTGTTCGATTGGAACTGAACTTGAGTAGATTCTTGTTCTTGTGGTTGAAAAATGGTTTCTTTATTTATTACAGTGAAATCATGGTCATATAGCTTGTTGTACACTTTTACTCGTTTCTTCTGGATGGATGTGTCTGTTTTCGGTAATAATTATTGGAAACGATTTTAATTGGAAGATTCAGTTGTTATTGATATTGCGTCACCAAGTCGGTAACGATGCAAAATGAATTCTGGAATACTTCCTTGAATGATAGTTAGTAAATTATGATTACTGTAATAGTCTTGTATAGGGAAATTACCCTATTGGAAACAGGTCTGTACTAAATAGTTGATACTCGGCCAAGCAATGAGAAGAGGTAATATGAATCTTCTTCCTTTCATTCGATTATTGACTTTAATTGTTCTCTCTCCTTGGTTTTAATTCTACTTAAGATTAAGATTGTTATCTCTTCTTGTTATCCAAATCGGGTCCCGAGTTAACAACTTGTGATGAAAAGAAAGAGATTATTGAGTGGGTAATCGGAAGTAATAATTATTTTCTTCTCTTATCCATAGATTTCCTTTAATTCGTTATCCACCATGAAATTGAATAAATTTCCGCTACCTTCTATAATGTTACATATGTAGTGATTTTTTTATCTGTTGTTTTTCTTCCTTTCTGAATTGAAAGAAGTACTATGTTGTTTGTTGAATTCTGGGAAATAACACCAGTGTTGTCACGGTGTATGACTACCTTTCTCTTCTGCATTTGATTTGGTTGAAATTAAATGAGTAGTATAAAAGGAAGGAGTTCTATTTAAATTTTAATTAAATTCTCTTCTTTGAAATTCCATCTATAATGAGGGAAGGGAATTGATAGTAATTGCATTAGAACAACAATATATATATATGTGTATCAGTTCTTACAGATGCTTTTAATCTGGAACTATTTAGAGAAAATACTCTTGGTAGTAATTGTCTAAATCGGAATGAACTCTTTGCGTTATTGGAAGAAAACAGTAAGGAAATGAGAATAAAGTGTTGCATGTTTACAGTAATTATTTGGGAAAAAGTTGTTAGTTAATCTTATTGGCTGATTGTGATGATAATTATTGGGATTGGGTTGTTAAATTGTTCATCCTTATCGGCACTTAATGCGTAGATGATGTCCATCTCAATTTCGAAATGTTTCATAAAAGCAGAGTTCTTTTATTGAGACAATTAATCAAGAGCACCTCATTTTAATGATAAGTGCTTAATATGCTCAGTTCGATGAACTGACCCGTGCAAGTAAATTTTGCAGATGGATTCCGTGAGTAAAAATGAAGACATGTTGTTTTATGATGCTTCTTCTGATTAACTAAGGGATGGATCTTTTTTGAGATTCTATTATTCTTCTCCTGAGGAAATGGAAAAAGAAAAAGTTGTATTCTTCTTTCTTTTCGAGTTGATAATGTTGTTTGGCATGAATGAAGTCCGGTTGTGTGGACTTGTAAAAATGTATAAATTTTAATCTAGAGGAATGAGTAAAAGGAGATGGTGTGTTATACTAATGGTTGTACCACTTGGAACTGTTTGAATATGATTGAGAATATAATTTTATTCGTTGAATTTGGACTTATTCAAATGATGGTTGTTAGATTTTAAAGGGACATAATGTCTATTCTTTACTTGAATACAACTTTTAAGTTGGAACGTGCAATTAATTAATACTTAGGTCAATATGGATTTTAAATTGACATTAGTAAAAGAGTAAAATAAATATGAACTCTTAAATGAATAATATTCGGAATTAGATTATAAACTAATGAATATTAATAAAGGGACAATTGAATTTTGTATTCTGATTTCGTAATATTCTTTGGGATGTTTTGGTCAAAAGGATATTCGGTATGAGGAATCATATCTCCTCATAACAAACCTTAACTGAAGTAAGGTTATAGTGAATAAATGAATACATTCAATTGGGATTAGGCCTCATTCAAATGACGTCTAATGAAATGGAATTCTGAATTTAAATTCAGTTGCGAATAAATACTTGGTTAAGCTTAGTAAGTTGATCTTACTACGTTAAGTTGTAGTGGACTATAAGTCTGAAGCTTTAATTAAAGAACTAAGATGAAAATATACAATCCTTGATAAGAAAGGGTGAATGTATATTAAGCTATGAGACAATTCAAGTCTTTTCTAGCCATGCTTGATCAGAATGCTTGAGCATAGCAACAAAGTGTAACCGTGAGGTTAGAGGATCAACACGGTTGCTGAAACTCATTCTTAATAGAATTAAAGTTAAGAATCTAATCACACTTTTAGCTTGGATGTGTAACCCTTGATGGGAGGATTCCCACCCACAGGAATGAGAAGGAGACAGTTGGCACACGCCGCCAATGCAATATGGTGTCCTCATGAAGGCGGGGCCTTCATGATGACACAATGTTGTAGCTGACATGTTACAACGCCCTTCCGAATCAAATCATCAAAGTTTACATAAGCTTGGACCAAGTTAGGAATGTGACCTTGTATACGGAGTGACTCAGGAAGACTAAAGGTAACTAGACACACGCAGTCGACTAGGGTTGACAAAGTATGTCTGTGTACCTTTAGTCACCACGAGTGCCTCCCTATACTCTTTCATATTGCTATCTTGGGTTAAAGTTTAACCTTGAAATCATCCGAGAGGTTGTGATGAAAAAAGAAAGAGATTCAAAAAAGACCATTCTAGATAACAGACGAAGTGAGGTGAAGGACGTATTCCATTGATGTGTATAACGTCTAGGAATATGATCATGCTAAGCATGTGAAAATCTTTGGCCAAAGTATCGCAAGTTGCTGGTTGCGTTGTCCTAATCACCTGGTTTAAGAAGTAGGATTTCATTAGATGAATATCGAATTTATGAGTATATTCTTAGATAGGCCTCTTAAATGGAACACTTGAATAACCGAAAAACGGTAAAGAGAACCAAGTATACTTAGTATACAATGCATGGATTAACATGAAGGATCGGTAAGTAGCCGAGTCATGAGATGAGAGATCGATGAAACTCCGAGCCATGAAATGGGAGATCGGTAGTTCTTCGAGTCATTACAAGGGAAATGGAAAAATGGTATCTGTTATATGATTGAATGGCATTGAATGTGTGTTCCATATTATAAATATGCGAACAAAGAACATTGGTTTTAAAAGTATTGTGTGTTCTAAATTACGTTATTTGACTTATGAGAGAACAATTATTAAAACTTGGTCGTGTGTTAATTACTTAGGTCCTAATTTTAAATTACATTAGTAATAGTAAAAAATTTCCTTTGTTCTAATGTCTTAAAATGGGAATATTACAAAATAAGCACACACAACACAAAATATTAAAAAACTTAATTATTTATTGAAAAAACAACATTTCCCTTGTTATATCTTTCGGATGTTAATTAAAAACATACACATAACATGAGGAATCACATCTCCTCATCCAATCTAATAAGTAAAACAAAATGCATTCAATTTAATATTTTATCTTTCATTTAAAATAGCCAACGCTAATGAAATGGATAAAGATTAAAATAAAACTATTGTAAATCACTTATGGATATGAAATTGTGAACTAGATGAAAATTTTGTCACATTTTAATCCCTTTAGAATTGTCTTATAGCCATGCTTCATGATTATCAGAGGATTAACACGAGTTCTTGAAACTCATTCTTAATAGAATTAAAAGTTAAGAATCTAATCACACTTTTAGGGATGTGTAACATTCCCTCCGTATCCCCCCTTCATGATGACAGACGATGATTGAGCTTGACATGTTCAAGGAGCACCCTTTGACAAACACGTTGGTCGTTAGGTGGTCTTTTAGATTGAGAACGGTATAATATAACAAAGAGAATATGCTAGCATTTTTCTCCACGTTGCTAGGAATTTAACGTGACATGTCACAAGAGGAGAAAAAACGTCGAGTCACCCGTATGTAAACATCTAGCCTCATTTCAAGCATGTGAAAATCTTTGGCCACCACCTCTTCTTCCTCTTCCTCTTTTAAGAATAATTTTGATTTCTACTATTTCCTTTAAATGGAACACTTAAATAACCGCGGTAAAGGTAAAGAGAACCAAGTATACTTAGTATCTTCTAGTGATATCTTTGTCTTCATGAGATGACCTTCACTCTTGAGTGGGAATCGAATCTTTAAATCTTGTGCAAGTTTCAATTTGTGTGAAGCTTATTAAGAAAGAACATTGGTTTTAAAAGAAATGTTATTTGTCATTTTAAAACTTGAGTCATCTCAAGACATTATCAAAAACCTTTTTTCCCCTCAATTAGTTAAATAAATTGCAAGTTTGAGATCTACAACATTATAAAATAGGAAAAGTCTTACATCGAATTTAAAGAGATTAATCAATATATAAATGAGCATGAGATCTAAAACATTATAAAATAGGTAGGAAAATTTTGTCAATTTAAAGAGATTAATCAATATATAAATGAGCATGAAAGATTGAGCTTGGATTCAAGGAGCACCTTTGGACAAACTTGGTCATTAGAGAGGGACTAATAACACAAGAAATAAACAATATGCCATAATGAATGCAAGGCAGTCAAAATTCGAGTCACCCGGGGTTTGCATTGAGTCTTCATTTTCCTCTTGAATAATTTTGATTTCTACTATTTCCTTTCGCAAATATCTAGGTCTTGTAAAATTATTAGGTTTATATATATATATATATTATATAACTGTTATTTAATACATATCAAAAACCTTTTTCCCTCAATTAGTTAAATAAATTAGTTTCATCTTCATTATAAAATAGAAAAGATGAGAGAAATAAATATCAATGAGTATGAAAGATTGCATTAGTACCTCTTGGAGAGGGACTAATAACACAAGAAATAAACAATATGCATAATAATAAATAAGGGTTTGGTTTTGCATAAATGCACTTGCGAATATGAAACCATTAGGTTCGGGGTTTGAATATGTTTCGTTTATCATGGATTTCTTCCCGCAACAATAATCATGCACCGGAATAACGCGTAGTTATTTAACCCGATCGATGTCAAGCATCACGCAAAGCATTTGTCTCGATGTAAGTCACGCCATGACGCTTCAACAAAACACCTACATACGCCTCGATAAATTTAGAACCATTCTTCAACATGCCACTCACGGGACCTTGATAAAAGCTTGAAGAGGCCGTGTCATGGGTGAATGTGGTAAAGGAACCAATAGAATCACAGAAGGAGTTAATAAATAAACAGGTCAAGATGCAATTATGGGAAGAAAAAGACCACCAAGAAAGAGCAGCAAACATTATCATCAAAGGGTTGAAAGAGCATGGAGAAAGAGAAATTACCAGAAAAGTAGTCGGAGACTTCCTTCGAGACCAAATCCAATGGACGGACATATCCACCAAGCCAATAGAATTGGTAAAGTGGCAGGAGGGGACAAAACAAGAAATATAAAAGTTATTTTGAGGAATGTGGAAGAGAAGAACAAAATTCTAAGAAATAAGAAGTTTCTCAAAGGCACCCAATTCTTTATAGATGAGGATCTAACTCCGGTATAGTTGGAAGAAAGAAGGAAAGAATGGGAAAAGGTGGTGGCAGCAAGAAAGGAAGGAAAGGAAGCATGGCTATATAGAGGGAAAGCCCAATTTGGTGTAAATCATGCACATAATAAATAGGGATTCGGGCCCCCAGGACTATCTTACGTTGGTTAGTTGGAATTGTAGAGGCTATCCTTGGAGGAGGGGTCCTGGGTTGGGGCCCATAGCGGAGGATAGAGACATCATTGTACTTGTGGAGACACATGAGCATGAAGGTTGCAGAGTACCAAATTTTCCAGGATATGAGAAGGTCTCGGTTTGGAATGGGTTGGGAGAGAAGAGCAAAGGACACGGTGGAGTGACAGTATTAGTTAGGGAAGCATGGAAAGGAGTCATCAAGGAAGAAAAGAAGGACCCGAATAATCAATACTTATGGCTAAACCGACCGTAAAGGCAACCACTCTTTTTCTCGCAGCGTGTTACTTCGCTCCATATGGATCTAAAACCTACAGAAGAGGAACATGGATAGAGAGGACCCTTTCGGAGCATTGAAAAGAGACATAGCTGAGTTTGGCATCAAGGGAGAGATCATTCTAATAGGGGACTTTAATGCTAGGACAACAAATAATCAATCCCTCTACTTTGGGAAAGAAGAAGAATGGAATAATGATCCTATATGGTTGGAAGAGGACAAACAACAGAAATGGGAATGGGTCTCACAAGATATCAAGGGTGGTGTTTCTCATTTTGGGGCTGAATTGTTAGGTTTATGCAGCTTACACAATTTGATCATATGTAATGGCATAAAGACATGGCCAAATTCCGGAAACATCACATGTCAAACATACAACGGTCAAAGTGTCGTAGACTATGCCATATGCTCACAAAACATTATGTCTGAGATTTTGGAGGTCGAGGTAGGAAGTTGTCCTATAGAATTGAAATCAGATCATAATCCAATTCATGTGAAGATCAATATGCAAAACAAGGACCAACAAAAAGAGCACCTTCACTTGAACAAAAAAGTAGGGTATCAAGGCAAAATCCTTGTGAATCAGGAGAACCACGCCATCTTTAAAGGGAGGATTGCAAAATAGTTACAAGAAATGCAAGATGATGTTAACTCCAACAAGGGAAAATACATGCTCAATAGTGTGCAGTTAATGAATATAATACACAATGCACTAAGGGAGTGCAAACGTGCTAGAACTCGGAGAAGTGCTAAAAATAGTTTTCCGACAAATCCATGGTTTGACGAAGAGTGCAAGGCTGCGAAAAGAAGGTTAAATGCTTCCGAAAAAGAAAAAATAGATACAAAGGTATATAGAAAGTTAGTGAGAAACAAAAAGGAAGAGTACATGAGAGGTAGGAGAGAAGAGCTGATTTTCATGGGGAAGCATAAAGGTTTCTAGAGAGAGCTTCAGCAGAGTAGAACTATAGTGGAGAACAACATCACAGATACCCAGTGGCTTGAATATGCAAAGATGCTCTACGAAAGAAGCAATGACTTGTCGCTTCTTCCTTATGTTATTGAAAGCAGGGACAAACTCTTCTCCACGAAAGACATCAAGGAAGGGATCACAAGATTAGCAGGGGAAAGACTCAAGACATAGATGGGTTGCAAGCGGAATTCTTAAATTGGGGTGCAGAAGATCTTGCTCCACACATTACAAATATCTTTAATAGAGTTATTCAGTTCGGTTTTCCAAGCAACTGGACAACTAGCATTGTCATCCCTCTACACAAAAGTGGTGATGTCAACAACCCAGGAAATTACCACACCATTATGATTAATCCGCTTTTTGGAAAAAAATTTGGCAGCATGGTGGAGCGTAGAATTAGCCTTTGGGCTGAAAAGGAGGGTAAGAGAGCAAAAGGACAGGCAGGTTTTAGACCAAAGCACTCTACTATTGATCATTGTGTCATTCTTAGGCACCTGATTGAAAAGGTTTGGGACAGGAAGGGTGAAGAGGTGTACTGTTGCTTCATGGATTTCAAAAAGCCTTTGACATGGTTCCAAGAAGCAAATTGTGGAACAAAATGGAAGAGTTGGGCATTCCGGATAAGTATAGGGCAG
Organism: Taxus wallichiana var. yunnanensis; assembly: GCA_018340775.1. NCBI lineage: Eukaryota > Viridiplantae > Streptophyta > Pinopsida > Cupressales > Taxaceae > Taxus > Taxus wallichiana. Next base: position 993,030,685 of record CM031242.1, read on the forward strand.
CGGTGCACAGACTTTATGAGCAAGTACGGGCTAAAATCAGGACTAAAGATGGCCTATCAGAGTGCTTTGGGAGCGACATTGGGGTCAAACAAGGTTGTCCGTTGTCACCCACCTTGTTCGGGTTATATATAGACAAGCTAGAGGAATGGATTGACAAAAAGGGTGGAGGCGGGATTCATCTAGCTTCCTATGTAGTGAAATTGTTGCTCTATGCAGATGATCTTATCTTAATGGCTAAAACAAAGCAAGGTTTGCAGGAGCATTTGAGAGCTTTAGAGCTATTTTGCCAAGAGGTGGGAATGCAAGTGAACATTGGTAAAACCAAGATCATGATATTTACCTTAAAGAAGAAAAGGAGGCAAGTAAGCTTTGAGTTCGAGGGGGACTCCTTGCAAGTTGTCAAGGAGTACAAATATTTGGGACTGGACTTTCACAATTGTCTCAACTGGGAAACTTGTAGAGCTAAGAGAATCCAGGGGGTGGAAAGTGCTTTATATGCTCCGAATAGATGCACGAAACATCGGAATTATGGACCTGAAGACCCATTTGAGCAACCTTTTTGAGTTACTGGTAATCTCGGTAATGCTTTATGGCTATGAGATTTGGGGCAGCAGTACATCCATGAAGAAATGGAAGCAAATAGAAAGAATTCAGAAGCATCTAATTACAAGTAGTTTCAAAATGAAAACCACGGTCCCATATGAAATCATTCTAGCGGAAGTCGGAGCCTTTTCGGTGGAAGCGATGGCGATGACTCGACTATTAGGATACTTCAAAAAAGTGGAAAACATGGAGGATTCCCGGTGGCCTAAAATTGCAATTGAGGAAAAGTTAAACAGGAGGAAGAAAACATGGATGAAGCAAAACGGTGAGTGGATGAACAAATGGGGCATTAGCATGCAGGAGTGCCCTGACACTAATGAAGAAATAAAGAAGTATGTAAGAGAGAAGTTCAAAAATACCATGTGGAATAAGTAGCTTGGTCGAAAAAGAGAATACTATGTCAAGAATTTTAATCCCACTTGTGATCACGGACAAAAGCACTACATTGGGGCGACGATAAAGTGGAAGGCTAAAATGTTAATTGTACAACTAAAAACTAGTTCACATCACCTTAGGTGTGAAACCGGAGATGGAAAATGCCCAAGGAGGAGTGGTCTGAAAGGGTTTGTCAGTTTTGCAAGTCGGGCGCAGTGGAATCTGAATGGCACTTCATCATGGAATGTGTCACTTACGGGGATATAAGGAGAAATTACATGGATATTTTAACAGGGGCTGATCTTACACTTTGTTTGAAGAGGAAAGGGTAGCAAAGACAACAGATTTCTTGATAAAAATTCATAGCAGAAGAAGCAAAAATAGCAAAGAGCTGGAAGAAAGGTTGAAGTAGCAGTTTTCTCGGGCATCTTTTGGTGTTTGGATGCCTTGCTCGTGTTTTCCTTTGGGTCCCATAGACTACTCGGTCTCATGGACGTCATTAAAAACTTTCATTCATTCATTCTTATCCTCATATATCTTGTAATCCGTTGTGCTCGGCATTTGTCGCACTTCACTCTGTTTGCAACGACAACGACAATGAAGACTTGCTCATTTGCTTAGTCCTCTCCCTATTTATAAAACTCAGATATCAAGTACATTTTTCTACGCATGGATTCTAAGGGTAATATAATCTGAAAAAAGAATCATCCGCTAGAGTCCCGAACTATCCCACACTTCCTAAAATGCCACCCGTTCTCATCAAAAGTACAACCCCTCCAAAAATCAATTACTAAACCTTTTTATATAAATATATCCCCAAACTTAATATAATATTGCTATTTATAGCAAATGCCATAACTCAAACACCTCTAAATAATGCCCCTATTATGTTTAAATACATTCAACTACTATAAAAATACATACAAATACTTCATTGTTTACTCAATATGTACAAATACCAAGTACCTAAAAAGACATGATATTTTCATGAGTATACACACTATTTTTTTGTAATATACACATAATCGTGTCAGGTATATATACAACGCATATACATCAGAGGTGACTTCTAATACCATGTTTGGTGAAACCTTACCGACGATCAGGAGAGGGATTTACTATCGGCGTAGGCGAAAGACGGATCCTCCCATAAACTGAATGGGAATCCATGTTCCATCATCAAATGAGCATGCCGATCAGTGGCACTCAATACACTATACACAGAAGGACTGTGAGGGCTCGTTGTTTATGCTCATTATCCTCAAGACCGAGTCATATGAAAATAAAAACCCATAGAAATATCGCCCACATAACATCCAAAAGGTTATGAAATAAGTATACTAAACATTTGGGCAGTTGTTGTTAGGGGCAATGTTGAATGACTCCTTGGCATACCCGAGGGTGCTTTCTTGTCATATATTTTTGCACTCACCATTAGAGTCAGAACGACAATGTAGGGCACGTCAAGCCATATCTGATTGCCTATGCCTTTCACTTTCTTGAGGATCCAAATTGGTTTTATGTATTCTCTGACCGTCACTTTTTCATATTTTTGTTTATTTCCACACCTTCCCATAAAAAAAAATTACATATTTAGTATTACACCTTCATCTCCATGGAATGTATACCACCCAAGGACCATCATGAAATTTGTATATACCACTTTTGCGCTACTTTCCATTTGAATTAAAAAACTAAACCTAAACCCCATCTAAATTTAGTTCAAATAAAATTTTAAGTTTAGGAGAATGAAAAAGTTACATGTGGTATCTTCTTCTTTATATTATTATTTATAAGAGAGGTTCCTTGCCTTATACACCACAAATTTGGTCCCTGTAGATACATTGCCAATGCAAATCATATATTCAACAACCATGAAATTGAAACAAAGACAAAGAAGTCATGAAGGAAAGAAAAGCCTAAATAAAAACAAAGGATAACACTAATTAGTTGTTGAGAGGCATTTAGTGGTGTCTTGAGTGGAGAGGCTTACCCATAATATGAGGTAACCAATTTTGCACATTTCTCTCCATTCTTAGCCAATTTTTTTATATCTCAAGTCTTGTAAAAATTGTTCTCTCTTTTTGTATGAGGTGCTTTCGAAGTGTTACGCCAACTTGTGGCTTGACATAGGTGTTGGTAATTTCATGGTCACCAACAAGTTGAATAAAAGGAAAAACATTAGTAGAAAAGAAGCGGTGTTAAGCTTTATGAAAATAACATGCCCAAATCAAGATTTTTTAACCATAAAATTAATATGAGCATAGGAGTAGTTTTTTTGCGATGATTATAATTGTTCTCAAGTCATTTTAATTTCTAGGAGAACGACCTACTTGGTAGGCAATTTTATTCATTGTAGCTTGAATAGCAATAGCAAAAACACTTGCGAATTGTCTTATCAATAACATGCTACAAACACATTTATTGTCGATCTGCTATTTTAAAATCGAAAACCATAAATCTCAAAAGGACAAACATGACTTTTTACAAAAAAAAGATAGAAACATATTCTTATTCATGTGCAATACAACACATTTCCCTCAAATTAATTAACATAGAAAATAAATAATAAGCGTTTATAGAATGTTGGGAAGGTAAGGATTCTTTAATTATTTAAATTCTAGATTATGGATATAAATAAGAGATATATTCGATTAATCAATTGCATACTAAAACATCAAAATAAACATATGTAGAAATGTACAAGATAGATCAATCAAAACAACTTGTGTTAAATGAAATAAGACACAAGAAGATAAAAGCACATAGTTGTTTCCCTAGTCACGGTAGCTTATTTGAGAGTGACATAATGATGGATTGGATGGAAGTTTTTGCAAATGTTTCATTTCTAATTTTGGAAGTGCACACTAATTTGGGACAAAAATGTTACTTACGTACAAAATTGTTTCAAGGTTCCATACGAGAAGGTGTTGGCATTATGTAACTTTTTATGCTTGTGCGAACGGCTAGAATATGATTCTATGTGAAATATCGGGTGTGATTGTGTAAAACCCAATATAATAACCCAAAATGACTTCAAATCCTAACCATTGGTAAAACCCTTGCAAAAATTTAGTGTTTGGATTGAAGTGCAATCCGTGACGCTACCTACACTGGTACTTCTACGAATAGACCACAAATTGCTCATAGTTCTTTTCCTAGATATGTGATATCTATATGCACACAATTATCTTTGACAATTTTTTCACTTGATAATGGTTGTAGTGGTTTTCATGTTTATGTTTGAATTTCCTTTGGTGGTCTTTGGATTGGGAAGTCGACTCTATAACATGGTTAGGAGTGCTTTAGACATATATGGAGACTGCTCTTAATGTGTATTGTTGTTTTAGTGCCTTTTGAGTGTTTTGAACTTGAGAGTGCTACGTTATTTCCAAGTGAGTGGATGAGGGCATTTGACTTGCTTATATAGTATTTCGTAGATTTAATTTTGCATTAAGGATGACCTGCAAGGAAACTAACGACCCATAAAGATGTCAAATTGAGAAAATAATTATTGGGTGGCTACGGATGAAACCACCAATTGAGGACCAAACACTTTAGTAATTTGGTCATTGTTTGGTGTTTTCATCCGAAAGCGAAGTGAAGTGTTGGAAAATTCTTAGCATGACAAATGGGACTAATAGAATGTTGTGGATTTATGTAATGATTTTTATGCGTGACTTTGATGAGGAGAGAAAGTCTTCGAATAGGGATAATGATAGGCTATGGTATAAAAATTGAGCTCAGAATGTGCATATGGTTGGATATGTTGTTTATCCAATGCAATGATCCAAAGGGGTGTTGGGATATTTTAGGTGCATAGCTTCCATAAAAGGGATCTATGCTTATATTTAATGTAATATTTAGTTAGCTTTGTTACTTGAGTTAATGTGTGAATTTTCTTTAAAGTCTTATATTTAGGATTTAACTTGCTTTCCAAACAAGGTTAATTATAGGGCATTCTCTGGTTATGAAATTGAATGCTCTCATAGTGAGAGGTAAGGACTTAAAGAATGAATAGTCGAATTCTAAAATTTGGATGCTAGTTATTATATTTGCAATATTTTCCAATTTAATACAAGAAACAAAGTTCTCCGGGTTTTTTACTCGAAAAGGTTTTCCAAAGATAAATGTTATGTCAATATTCTTCCTTATTTCTACATCGTTGGTTTAGTTTATCGCTTGCATGATTCCCAAAATCCCACATCTGGTATTAGATCTAAGGTTGCAAACTTGGTGTGGTTTTGTCGATTTATTTTAAATAGTTTTGAGTTACAAATCTATCTTTTTGTAGAAGCTCTAATATTAAAAATAATATCACAAGAATTGAAATTGACGATTTTGATGGAAAAACTTTGAGTCATGGTAACCCAAGATGGAGGATCTTTTCACGAAAAGGATTAATGGATTATTGTGACACAAAAGGCTCATGAAAATTTGACATAGGAAGAGTGGGAGTAGGTTGATAGGAAGGAAAAAATTACTATTAGGTTATGTGTTTGTGAAATTATGTTATTAAATGTTTCTAGTGAGAAAACTACAAAGTAGTTATGGATAAGCTAGAAATAGTGTATCAAACCAAATATTTGGTGAACAAGCTAAGGAAGATGTATTCTTTGTAGATGAATTTTGATGACTCGATTGCGAGAGAATGCACATAATTTTAGATTTTTCATAAGTCAATTATTGTTCATTGATGTGAAGATGGATGATGAATAGAAGGGTTTACCCTTCATTTTTATTTTCCGGACTCTTGGGAAAATCTGTGATGGCTATTACCATGAGACAATGAAAAAACTAAAGATTGAGGATATCGTTGCAACTTTATTATCTCGAAGAGATGATAAGGTCTACAAATGACTATCACTCAAAGGAATTTTTTTGTGTTCATCGAAGAGAGAAAGAGAGAGGAAATAAGAAAAAAGTAGGGGATATAAGGTCCAAGTCTAAAAATAGATCTAAGACTCTAGAGTGAAGTTTGAAAAAGTGTTGGAGTTATGGTAAAACAAGGCACTTTATTAAGGATTGTAAGGAAAATAAGGGAAAATTTCCCTAAAATAATGTGTGGTATGAAGATTGAGGAGGAATCAAGGATGATGGTGGTGCTTGCCTTACGAGATTGAGAACACATGCATATAATGGCACATGGATTATTGATTCAGTGTTTCATTTCACATAAACCCTCATAACGAGTTGTTTATATAACATGAGTTTCATGATGATGCCAAGTGTTTCGAGAGATACCTTTACCTACATGAATGTGGTGAGAGGAAGAGTGAAGTTGAAATTTAGAGATGGAAGGAACAAGACTCTCCTTGGTGTTTTGCACATACAGACCTTGCTAAAAATATGGTTTTAGTGAGTAAGATGAATGGTACTTGTGTATAGGCATCATTCAAAAAAGACAAGTGTAAAATGGTGCATGGAGATATGATTTTAGAAAGAGGGCGGGCACATAAATATATTTAAACTCGATATGAACATGAAATTTGGTGTAATAAATAACTTTGTGTATATAAGGAGAAGACTCTATAGTAGGTTGTCGCTTTTGGATTTGCTTAGCGTATGTATTTGCACACATGCAAAATGACATGAAACATAAGGAATGAAGTCCCTCCTCAATGAAGGTTAGGCTACCTTTATTGAAAACCAAATAATTATTTAAATTTGTACATTCAAAATTGTATGTAGGGGGTGTTTGAACATCCAATGGAAATAAATGTGAATGAGGGAGATGGAATGGAATGAAGGCAAGAAATGGAAAGGAATTTTGGTACCCAAATTAATTCTCCCTCGAAGTTGAGCAAGAGATCACAGTCCGGCAGAAGCTTAAAGACAAGGAGAGCATATAGTGTGTCGTTTAGTAGTCGAGGATGAAATGCAGCTTGCTCTTTGTCACTCAGATGTGGAAAAATGGGTAGCACCCTCACGAGGATTTGACCTATCCTCACTACTTTATGGTTGTGTCTTTAAACCAAGGTGAGAGGACCCTTTTTGTAGCCTGCTATTTGTGGAGGAGATGGAGATATCTTTCCTTGTGAAATTATTAAGAAGACCTTGAAGAAAATATGATCAATGCAACAAAACCTAACTCTCACGAGTTGTCACTCTAGATAATGGAGATATTTTCTAAGCAAGGTTCAGGCCACTAAAGACAATGAAAACCTGATTTTTTCTGCATGTTTTGATGGTAAAAATTATGCATTGTTTACATACATGACAAACAGGGGTAGTATGGGTATGATTAATTGTTTTTAAGTGAATTTTGGTGGGAGGTGAAGCAGGATAAATTTGATTATACCAAATATTTGGAGGGACTTTACAATAATGAGAAACTTCACAACAGAAAGCTTTAGAACAGTCAAGACATTCCTTCAACTAGAAGGTGTGCTTCAATGGAGGCCCAGATCAACACGTTTTCACATAATCTTTAAGACTCCAATACGAAGGCTCAAATTTAGAAGACTCAATTAAACACTATAGTTTTTGATTAACCACGCCTAAGGTACACCCAAAGACTTATAGACAATCTTTATCAACAAATGACAGTGAATTGATTTTAGATTCATTTATCTCATCCAAGATGAAGGCTCTTCTTGAGATGAAATTGCAAATACCATTAAATTGTCACAAGGACGAGATCCTATGTGATTTCACAAAAAAATTAGTATAAGATTGCAATAGGAACGAATAAAACTATTTGCATACATTCTGAACAAAGAAAACACTAATTGCTCAGAGTCAACACAGAATAACTCAAATTTGATTAAACTTATCAGTAGGGGAAAGTTCCTAGAACAGTCTCAGAGCTTGTCAATGGCTGTACACTCAACCACCTTGAAACGATCAAGTTTAACACAAAAGATACCTACAGGTTTCTCAAACAGTCCCTCAAAAGGACGGGCTCTGTCAAGCTTTTTAGAAAATTAGTTCTGACCTCTAACACTCCAACATTCAACCTCCAACCCCTTACCAAGAGCAGAGCTCTTGTATTTATATCAGAAGCGACCAAAACAGAGGAAAAAGGAAAATCGTGACAAAATCGACCACCATTGTTAATGCTCTTGCAAATCTATCCACAATCTAATTATTTTTTATATCCTCCATGTTTGCATTATCGTATTCGAGGAGGAAGAATGGAAAATAATATCAAAAAATGGGTAGTGGAAGCAACCAAATGCACTTTAGTGGCGTGAAAGTCATTTTTTAGTTTTTCACCCATCAAGGCCTGTTGAAAGTAATATTTTATGCTTCCATGGTGTAGTGGAGGTCTAGATCTTTCCAACGGTGTCGATTGCAAAATTTTGAGCCACGAGTCGAAATATATGCCCTTCGCAGCTTTGTATTGAATCCGTACATAAATGGGCAAAAAAGCTTTGAGAAATGGGTCCCCTTTTCTGAGATCTTGAATGAGCGCAGGCTCACCACATGTCCCTGTTGATGAAAAGATGTAAATTTGATAGGAAAAATGTTTGTCAAACCCTTAAATGCGGAAAAATGACCATTTGAGCCCGGAGATGAAATTTTCTCTAAGGACGGAGAATTTAGAAATGTTACAAGGCTCAAACACATTCCTCCGAGCTACATCCATTCATTTTTCTTCAACTATTTAGGGCAAAAAAATGACAAGGACAACAAATCCTGACTGTGGAAAACATAAAGAACAGGAGAGCTTGAGTTTTTAGATGAACAGAGAATGGGGACCCAAATTATAGACCCTTTCCAGATAAATAGAGAAACAAGGAAACAACTATGGATCCATACGTGATCCTTGGCCCAAGAAAAAGCTGGTTATAGCAACAAAAGGAAGGCAGAGATTTCTCAGGCACAACACGGTGGGATGAAAAATGGTAGAGGCCGTAAATTGACAGATTTTAATGGCAAAATGGGGCGAGACTATTTTGAGCACCAACAGAATGAATGGAAGGAACATGCAATAGTTAGGTAAATCAAAGCCTAATATCGCATAAATAATAACAATGAATAACTAACTCAAATAAAGCAGAGTTCGAATTAGCTAAAAAAGAATAAGTAAAGAGAACACACATGAGCAAGTAAATATCAAAGCTTGATCATTGTGAACAAGAAAAACATAATAATAGTGTTGATAATAAGATCCAAGACAATATTCGCATGCACGAAGATTTAAACACTAACAACTAATGAACATAAGAACACCAAACACTATAAGAGATAATGAATGGGACACAAAGTTCATATTTCATTAACTCCAAAATGTCTTCACAAAAGAACACAAAGTTTCTTTCTTGAAACAAAGCTTTCACAAAAAGTATTTTTTCTCCTCTCTAAAAGTCACCCTTACAAATGAGCGTCAACTTACTTTTATAACTCAAAAGTTCGTTGCAAAGTAGTTAGGGTTTACAATAACATTAAATAGGGCATCTTAAATGACTTTGACTTTTTCAACCAACTTTAAAAAGTAACTTTGAAAATAGAAATCACTTAAGTTATCAAAAGTTTGTCGTGGGTATAACAATAACACCACTTAAAATACAATTTTAACATATAACAAAAACCAGTGCCTTATCCATTAAAGTGGGGTTCGCCTATCTCAATCGTATGAGAAATAGACTCTCCCACTTTGTTAGATACCATAAAGTTATCTCCTCATCCCATTGGTGAAATTAGGATTCATTTCCTTTGCCAATTGAAAATATTTTAACCTTCCCAATGTTTTGAACAACTTCTCTTCTTTAGGAGGTTCACTTGGTGGAAGCACAACCTCGTAGAACACCTGTAATTCCAAAATCCTACCTGACATATCATTCAGATTGACTATCTTTCATTGAACATTCTCAAATAGGTTCCTTAATTTGATACAACATTCCATTGAAGCTGAAGAGAAATTGATGGCAAGAATGTACATGTCTTTGAATAATTGTGAGAATGTTCCTCAACATGTTCTGATGAATGCCTCTGATTATGCTCATTTACAAGATCACAAGGGATTTCAACTATGAACTCCTGAATTGAGGTGAGTGAAGTGAAGGCTTCATTGCATACGCTCTCGTAATGGATCATAGAATCCTCGAGAAGTGTCTTCCTTGACTTGAGATGTAGACACCAAAGAAAGCGTGTCCCTCGGCATTCAAATTCAAGGATTCCTTCAATGGCTAGAGTTGTAGATTCCATACTTGTCATCTCCTGTAGACTAGGCAATATCTCATCCAAATTTGATATGTTAGAAACAAAAGATTCCTTAAAAGAAAGGATTGGATCAAGGTATGCACTAATGTCTTCATGGAGCTTAATGACTGCTTTGATTGTCTCTCTCCCAAATACAAGAATTTTTGAAAGCCAGGATTTAGTGACATGACCCAAAGTGTTTATCTCTTTTGACAGATTGGGTGTTTCTTCGTCGGGGCATCCATCGCATCGGGTACTAGGAAAGTAGAGGATATTGGATTTATCATATGTTGAACATAATCCACCAACTGATTCTTTTCAGCTTTGAGTTGAGAGTTCTGAGATTTATATTTCTCAAGCCTCCTTAGCATAATATCCATGGAATCTCGAGCCATTTCCATGTCACTTTCCAATGTGGACTTCCCAAGTCCAAGTCCTGGATACCTCATAATCAGTAGGTTTCATGACATTACGCTCTTTCTCAACTCGTGGGATGGCAAGATCCGTAAATTTGTTTTCGTCTTCATCCACCACTATTCTCGAGAATACTTTAGGCTTCTTGGGAATGACATCATTTGAAATCTTGAAAAGGGCATCGAAGTCAATATCAATTGCCTTGACAACCCTCTTTCTTTTCTTAATTTCACAATCAACCCAAAAAGGGGTCTCCTTCACCAACTCTGCATACAGAAGCCTAGAGTCCAAAGCAACATTCACATTGTTCTCAATATCATTAGATTCTATAAGGGTCCTTTCCACAACTTCAATCTCTAGAGAAATAAATTTGATATCAACCTCTTGAACCTTAGGAGACCTTGAGAAACCTCTTCATGAAATAAAGGTTCAGAAGCATTTGGTATTTGGACCTCTTGCACTTGAGTAGACTCTTGTGCATGACATGGCTGAGGAGTGTTTGTTATGAGATTCCTTGAACTATCAATAACGTGAGTAGAGGAATCTCTACTTGAAGTGGAAATCCCCGATACACATTCTCTTCCTTCAATAGGGCCAGGACCCTTGGATGTTTCTCCTCGTGACACCTTCTTTGGAGAAGTGGATTTGGGCAACCACTCTTTTCTAGCTTGATGTGTATGAGTAGATGGCATGAAGGTTGATTGAGAAGAGGATTTAGTTGACTGGAGACCTCCTCGTGTTGGCAATTTCTATGAACCTGGGGTATGAACTTGGATTGATGGTAACTTTGCAAGTTCTCGTTCATACCAGGCTATGCTCCTTTCAAGAATCGGTTGATTCTTGTTATCAAGAGAAAATTCATCTCTTTTGGTCTAATCAATTTGGGGCAATGGAGTAAAGGCAATGACATCATATGAAGGATCAATAACATCTTCACCATCATCCACTAATGAATATGAAGGGTCTCGGAAGCGGAAAGCCTTGATTTGAGAAAGGGTCAGATGGGAAAACACTCACCTTCTCACTTCGTGTTCATCGAACATACATCCCGAAGTCTTCCATGGAGTGATTGTCTTTGATACTTTACCCCAAGAATCTTCTACATATATCCATTGATATCAAATTGGAATCTCTTCACATATGGATGTATAGTGATGAGAGAAAACTTCTTCTCCATGAGTTGTGCACTGAAGAGATTCGACATTGATATTCCCTAATTTGGATTGGGAAATGGATGTCTGAATGATGTTTGTCATTGAGAAGACAATGAACTTGGAAAAGTTGTCACACAAGCTCCATCAATGCCCACTTATCACCAACATACTTGGGAAGCTTCCATGGAGTGCCTGCAAATCCGCTCACGCGAATGTAGGAAAAGGTTGGAAATTGAATAAACCATGTTCCCCACTAAGAAATGATAGCCATGGCATCTTTGGAGAATCTTTCTTCAAGTTTTGAATCACGCGGGAGGTGAAAGCATCGTTCACTCTCCTAAAGTGATGAGAGCTATTCTTGAAACTCAAATGCGGATAATGGTGGAAAACACTAGTTGATGGACCCATGACACCTTTCATTTCTAGCCCCGAAAATAACTTCCTTCTGGCTACTGCATAAGTCAGGTATGATGTCATGTAGAATCACCCGACAAAGGTAAGGATGATATAGATTTAACCGATACATCCATGGGTACAAAATCCTAGCGAAGGTAGACCAAAGACACTACTACGCCCTTAATCATATATCCTATATTGGATGTATATAGCCGCCTTGTGGCTATCATAACTTCTTATCATTATGTATCTCTTTCATATATGTTATATTTTCATTAGTGGGTTGGCCTTGGTGTTGGCCATAGCATAGGAATAGTATATATAGAGGTTAGTAGGTAGTAGTTTAGAATCATTGGAGCATTTGAGTATTATTGTATGGTTTGGAGGTTGCCCCCTCGAAGTGGCAAAGCTATTCTAATTGCATATTGAGATCATTATTCTGGAATATTGTGTTATTTGGTGTTATATTTCTGCTCATGATCTGAATTATACAAGTAATTTCATTACAAGTGGTATCAGAGCTTGAACTCGGCCAACACTGCATCAAACCCTAATTTTGAAGGTTCGTCCATATCTCAACATCGGTAGCGAATTTTTCTGTGGTGTGGCAAAATTAGTCAAGTAAGCTTCCCTCAAAATTTAATAATTTTTTACTTGTTTTGCAAAAGTTATAGCGGTTTTATGTTTTTTCATAATTCAACTACATAGGGTGCAATTTGTGGAATTTTTCAAAGTTATTTACATTTCCAAAAATAAGATTAAAAATTAGTTTGAGTTCGTTCTTTGAGTTTTATAAAATTTGGCCGAATTCCTATTGAAATCGAAACCCTAAATTTCAACCTTGATCCTTAAATCTTACCATTTTGGGGCATCATGGTGGGCCTTCGACAAGAGGCAAAAAGAATCCCATCACTCCGGGTAAAACCCCTAATAAGGATGAGATAATAGTTAAGGAGTTAGAGTTAGAAGGGGTATCTACAGAGTCCTCAGGGTTAGGGTTTACTTCGACTGACCATAAGGTCAGCTATCTTGAGTTAGAGTTGTGAAACCTCGAAGGTAGAGTGGCCAGCAAAGAAGATGTAGAAAAGATTGGAAAACGTTTAGAGGATTTCATTCAACAATTTAGCTACAATATCATGGGTCATCATATCATTCCTAATGAGCCACAACTCAATCATACTCATATTAACCATGGTGGATCTTTAGGTCAAAGTAATAAACAAACTAGCCAGAGTGGATATGCAAACATGACCAATCCAAATACAAACACTCTACTGAAGCTCGTAACATGCTTCCAAAAGTGGAAATGCGTAAGTTTGATGGAAAGGATCTACTCAATTGGATTAACCGGATAGAGAATTTCTTTGATCTTCATCGATTCCATTAGGACAAAAGGTTACCATGGCATCGTTGTATCTTGAACCTGACCAATTCATTTGGTATCGATGGTTATGTGCTCAAAGGAAAAGAGTGGCCTCGATGTTACATGGACAAGTATTCACCGAGAGTTGCAATTGCACTATAGTTCTAGTGTGTCAGAGAATTATTTCAGCCAATTAGCAAAGCTTAGATAAACAAGGATCATCAAAGATTACATCCATCAATTCCAAAACCTTTCCTTATAGGTGGAAAATATTCCTGAAGATAATTTGAATGACTTATTTCTTGGGTGTCTTAAAGAACTAATTGAGACTGAGGTGTGTATGTTTAATCCTCATAAGGTTTTAGACTCTATGATCATGGCACGTAGGCGGAAGAAAAATTTCTTTCAAGTCGGAAACAAACTGTCCCGATCTATCGAGAGATCGTAGCACCCGTCCACCATCATTCCCTCGGCCAATGAGGGCCACCTCAAGAAATTGAAGAAAAGAGAGCCAAAGGGTTATGTTTTAATTGTGACAACAAATTTGGACCAGGACATAAGTGTGCTGAAAAGAAGTTGTTCTACATTGAGGGACCTAATGAAGAAGAAGAAAATGAAGATGAAGAGGTAGAGCCAGAGGAGGAATTAGGAGATCCCTAACCAATAATATCATGCCATGCAATTTCTGGTATTAGCACTCCCCAAACTCTCAAAGTAGTTGGATTCTTAAAAAATAGAGGGTAACAATGTTGATTGATTCGGGAAGTACTCACAATTTCATCAATCATAAGTTAGCGGTATGCTTGAACTACTTTGTTTATCCAGCTCCAGAATGTCAAGTCATGATCACTGATGGGAAAACTGTTAGTTGTTCAGAAAATTCCATAACATTAATCTCACCATGGGAGATTACTTGCTAACTAGCAATATGTATGCCATTGCCATGGGAGGAGTAGACATTGTGTTAGGAGTTCAGTGGCTTACCACCTTGGGAACCATTGAAATGAATTTCCAAGAGTTGTTCATGCAATTTCAGTTAGAAGGGAGGAATTTTAAACTAAAAGGACTAAGAGCAAAGTCCCCACAGATGGTAAGTTCTCATCAGATGCAAAAATTGCTTAGAAAAGGTGCAGAAGGGTTTGTAGCACAACTATTTTCATTGGAAGCACATCATTCCAATACATTTATACCCGCAGATATGCAAGAAGTTATAGATGAGCACTCGTGGGTTTTGGAGAAATGCCCAAGGGTTTGCCTCCGAAAAGAGACCATGACCATGCCATCCAACTAGTACCAGGGAGTCAACCACCCAACATTAGACCTTATAGGTACCCCTATATGCAAAAGAGTGAGATTGAGAAGATAGTTCAAGAGATGTTAGAAGTAGGACTTATTTGTCATAGTCAAAGTGCTTACTCTTCTCCTGTAGTGATGGTATGGAAAAAAGATGACAATTGGCGCATGTGTCCAGATTATAGGGAACTCAATAAGTACATAGTTAAAGATAAGTTTCCTATTCCTGTAATTGATGATTTGCTAGATGAGTTACATGGTGTTGTTTACTTTACAAAACTTGATCTTCATTCTGGATATCATCAGATTAGAATCAAGGATGAAGATATTCATAAAATAGCCTTCAGGACACATGAAGGACACTATGAGTTCTTGGTAATGCCTTTTGGACTAACAAATGCACCCTCTACATTTCAAATCTTAATGAATTCCATCTTTAAGCCATTTCTTCGAAAGTATTTTTAGTGTTCTTTGATGATATATTAATCTATAGTAAAATATGGGAGGAACACCTGCATCATGTAAATGTAAATGAGGTGTTGTAAACTCTTGAACAACATCAACTTTATGTAAAGCCTTCTAAGTGTTCTTTTGGTGTCAAGGAGGTTGAATATCCTGGGTCATATTGTCTCTTATGAAGGTGTTAAAGTGGATCCTAACAAGATAAAAGCCATGCTTGAATGGAAGGTTCCAAAACCCTAAAAAATCTCAGAGGATTTTGGGGCTTACAGTTATTATCGTAGATTTGTAAAGAATTATGGCAAGCATCGCAACACTACTCACGACTTTATTGAAGAAGGACTCTTTCCATTGGAACGAGCAAGCTACTATGGCCTTTGAGAAGTTGAAGGAGGCCATGTGCACCACTCCAATTCTAGCCACCCCAGATTTTTCAAAAACATTCATTGTTGAATGTGATGCTTCAAGGTATGGTATGGGGGTAGTACTCATGCAAGAAGGGCAACCCATTGCCTTCGAGAGCCGCCAATTCAAAGGTAAGAATATCTATAAACCAGTTTATGAGAAAGAAATGTTAGCAATACTTCATGCAGTGAAACAATGGAAACCATATCTAATGGGATGACATTTGAAAGTAAAGACAGATCATGATAGTTTGAAATACTTCTTAGAGCAACGTTTATCATCAGAAGAACAATAGAAATGGGTCTCAAAAATGTTGGGGTATAATTTTGAGATAATATACAAGAAAGGGAAAGAGAATGTAGTCTGCTGATGCTTTATCTCGGAAGGATGAATCTGCCCAGGCATTGTTGTGTGCCATATTTGTATTACAGGAGGATTAGATAGAGGATGCACGAGGTCTCCGAATGGAAAAATTACCCGGTACACAAAAAATCACATTCGAGAATCTCCAACAAGATCCAAACATGTTAGAAAATTTTTATAGAAAGGAGATGTTTTATGGTATAAAGATAGATTATATCTATGTAAGAATTCAATCCTTAAAAATAGGGTTCTATCCCGAGTTCCATGCTTCTCCGATAGGGGGTCATTCGGCTTCTTAAAGACTTATCATCGAATCAAGCATGATTTTTTTTTTTCTTGGAAGGGCTAAAAGGAGATGTCCAAAAGTTTGTGGCAAAATGCTTGGTTTGTCAAAGAAAATAAGGGTGAAACAATTAAGTCCCCAGGTCTTTTACAACCTCTATCTATTCCTAGCCAGAGGTGGGAAGAGGTGTCTATGGACTTCATCACAGGATTGCCTAAATCAGAAGGTAAAAATGTAATCATGGTGGTGGTGGATAGACTCACCAAATATTCCCATTTTTGTGCTTTATCACATCCATTTGTTATGAGTACATACTTGAAACGGCCTTCGAGGATACAATTGGAAGCTACACGGGACACCAAAGATTATAGTAAGTGATCGAGACCCTATCTTTACTAGTAATTTTTGGACTGACTTGTTCTCATGCTTGGGCACACAACTAGCTCGTAGTTCCTCTTATCATCCCCAATCTGATGGGAAAACAGAGGTGGTAAACAAGTGCTTGGAGGGATATCTTCGTTGTTTTACATCAGATAAGCAAGCAAGATGGGTCCAATGGTTACTGCTGGTAGAATGGTGGTATAACACCTCCTTTCATACTTCATCTAAAATGTCTCCTTTCTTGGCATTATATGGGTACCATCCACCATCTATCACTTCATCTTTGAGAGTCCAGCCAAAGGTTCGAGCAGTTGAAGAACATATTCAACACCAACAAGAGGTGCTTTCTAGTCTCAGGGAGAATTTGGCCATGTCACAAAACCGCATGAAGCAGCAGGTAGACCAACATCACAGTGAAAGACATTTTGAAGTCGGTGATTGGGTTTTTGTGCGTTTACAACCATATAAGCAAATGTCCTTAAAACAACACAAAAAGGATAACAAGCTTTCACCTAAGTATTATGGTCCTTATCAAGTGTTACAGAAGATTGGCAATGTAGCATACAAACTGGAACTTCCTCCGCTACTTGAATTCATCCAGTCTTCCATGTATCTTGCCTAAAGAAGGTAATTGGACAGACAATATCAACCCGCATGCAGTGTTACCCGAGCTTTATGAAGAGCGAAAAATCATCCTGGAACTAGAATGCATCCTTGAGACACGCACTAAACAGATTGGCGACAAGGGTCATCACTAAGTATTTGATCAAGTGGAAAAATTTAGACAATGAAGACGCAACTTGGGAGGATGCAAATTTCCCATGCTTGACATCCAAATCTTCTCAACATTAGGGACAATCTTTGCTTGAAGGGGAGGGGCATGCTACGCCCTTAATCATATATCTTATATTGGATGTATATAACCGACTTGTGGCTTTCATAACTTCTTATCATTATGTATCTCTTTTATATATGTTATATTTTCATTAGTGGGTCGGCCTTGGTGTTGGCCATAGCATAGGAATAGTATATATAGAGGTTAGTAGGTGGTAGTTTAGGATCATTTGAGCATTTGAGTATTATTGTATGGTTTGGAGGTTGCCCCCTCAAAGTGGCGAATTCTAATTGCATATTGAGATCATTATTCTAAAATATTGTGTTATTTGGTGTTATATTTACTGCTCATGATCTGAATTATATAAGTAATTTCATTACAGACATGGCTTAGAAGAGTAATCATGTCACCAATTTCCTCGATGAACTCAATGCGGTACAATTCCTTAGGAAGCCGGCCAACACAAGGCCTCTTGGTCACTAACCAATTTTTTATTAGGCATTTCTTACTCCACCTACAGGTTCTTCATCCCAAAATATTGTGCTTACTTTCAGTGATGTCGGCATTCTCGGGAAGTCGGGTATGCTTTGAGCAATTCTTCAATATGCTCTAGTGCGATCAAGAAGAAAGGCTCGTAATTATCCTTATAAATTCCTCGCCTCTCGGGATCATAATTTTTGGCTAGATTTTGTCATAGCATAAAACCTAGGCGATCATGAGATAAATCTCCCTCATTTGCAGGTGAGGCTCCGTGTCGTCAATTTGTCAATTAAAATATGCTAGTATCTATATGGGGTTTAACTTTAACTGTTGAGACTCATGAACCATAGTTATGTACTGATTACTTTGCAACAAGTAATTAGTTGTTTTAGAAAGGAAATATTTATGGAAGAAGGGAATTATATAAACACGAAGAAATGGGGAAGATGTGCATCCCAATCAATAGATACGAGAGTTGATTGCATGGACATAAAAGAAACCAATAGATATAAACACGAATTATAAGCAAAGGCAAATCTAGATCTAGATCTAAAATAACACAAAGTTTATTCAAATATCTAAGATAGAAAGCTAGAAACAAAAACACCGTGACACAAAGCTCTCCTGAAATCTGCTCATGTATATTCCTTTGCTTCAAGTGGCTCTCAAGGGTTTTAGCACAAAGTCTAGAACACAAGGATGTTGCTTACAAATTCTGATCATTAACCCAGAGGTTCTTCTTCTACTTATAGAATGTAGAAGGAAAGTACAAATGGGAAACTCAACTGAACTGAAACATAAATAACAAGTAAATATGACATTTGGCAATCATCCTCCACTAACTTCTCCTTAAGTGACACATGTATCACTTAACTAATAGAATTATTCCACATAACTTTAAGTAATGGTTTCAAAACCAATAACTTTAAAGTTTTACAATTTCATCTGGGAACATGGAAAATAGAAGAAGAAAGAATAGAAGAAGAAGTCAAGCTAGCTGTAACATTTATGTCTTCTTTTTGTTCTGATACTAGATATACTTGTCGAACATGTAATTCAGCATCTTCCCATCTATTTTAGCCACCGCTTCCTTTTCTATCCTAAACTGCAGCAATCCTTCGTTCAACACCTTGATACATGCTTCCACATCCCAAGCTCGGCCCAAACCTCACAATATCCACTGCGGTGCCACCGGTCCTGCTAATAGAATTCATCGTGAAAGGCTTAGTAGCTTCATCAATTCTCCCTTGTACCATCAGAAGAGACCCTTCCAGGGAATTAGGCACTCTACTAGGAATGATCCGTACGTATGAAGTAACATTTCCGACCACTTCCTCCTCAGTGAAAGCAATGATACTATCTGGTAAAGATGATGTCTTACTCTCAAGTGCCTGCATCCTCTTCAGCAAAACTCTGCAGATCTCCAAACGGAAAGATCTACGCAAACTCCAATTGCTTCCCCTTCTCAACTGATCCGTCTAGTACAATCTACTCTATAACCAACACTTCTCCCGGTAGCTTATTGATTTCAGCCAAAGTACTCAAGTTACTCTCAGCAACTGTGTTCATATCTACTATGCTTGTCACTAGTTGCTTCAGCTGATTTGTTGCATCATTCATAACCTTCAAGCGGGTTGGCTCCTCTCCAAGTTGTACAAAAGCTTGACGAATAATCAGATTCTTCCATTCGTTAATAGCTTTCACCTGATTGCTTGCATCTTCCATCTCTTGCATAAGATGATCACTCACCTACTCTTGAGCTGAAATGGGCTGAGTGGAAGATTTAACAACCTTGGCTATGATCTCGCATGAGATGCCCGATTACAAGCTCATCTTTCTCCATTTTTTCTCTGTCAAGCCTAAGGAATAGAGCATCTATCAATGTCTGTGTATCCTACTTCAATCTTTCTGTGGTGGCTTGACCGATGGGTACTCTGGTTACTGTTATGTCCTCTGCCGTGAGCTCATCCTCCTTCTTCCCTTCCGCCGGAACTGACATCTCAGCAAACTTTTGTCCCGACTCCTCAATGATCAACCTTGAAGTCACCTTATCAACTTTAGGTCTTCTGTCTTTTCCGCCTAGACTCTGGAGTAGCTACAAGTTGTGTTCCTCCAAGTTCATTTCCACTCTAACTTCTGGAACCAACTGCGAAGACAACCATTCTGAGAAGTTACTTCTCGGAGAATGAGAAGTTGCTGAGTGTACTACTATCTCCTGTTCTATTTCCTCTCCATCAAAAACTACTACAATGTTATGGCTGCCATCTTGAAATCATCCAAGGACAAAGCTCTTTCAAACTCCGCCATGTGCAGCTTGACATCTCTTACGGAATAGGTCTTTGAACGGAGTGGTGAGGAGAGAAGATGAATGTTTAGGATTCAATGGAGGCATGAGTGTCTTTTGAGGTGCTGTGATTGGTGAAATCTTGGATCTTTGGAGAAGCTAGAACTAAAGTCATAGCCATGAAAGTGATCTTCTCCTTTGATTGAGATCCTCTGTGCACTTTCATCTTCTTCAGCCTTTTGTTGCTTTCTCCTTCGTGCTTCCGCTTGAGGCATCTCTGTGCCAAAGTTTCCCGTGATTTGATTCATCAATGCTTCACCAAGGTAGTATCCCTTCGTCAGCAACTAGTTTGAAGTGTTCACCAGAATAGCGCCAGACCTTTCCTCAATCATATGGCAGCCCCCTATGTTATCCTGAAGTGCGGCTCTATCTCCTCCCATTTGATGGTAAGTGTCAAGTAACACATTCCCATCATCTTTAAAATCCACAGGTATCCATGCTAATCCAAAGTCGTACACTTTCCGTGTTGATAGCTTTGCTAAAATCCTTCTTTCTAACCTCGTACTCACTTTTGCACTTCATCCAGAAATCCTCTAATGAAGGCACATGTGCGTGCTCTTAGGAGATCATCTTCCTGGCTACTCCAAATGGATCGAAGTTTAGCCGTGCTGGGAAGAACTCTTGCTCATACTCGGATAACATTTCCACTTCCAATCCTTAGGCCTTATGAATGCTCTGGCAGCTATAATGTCCCATAGTGATCGGAAGAAGCCCGTAGACTTGTGCCATTTCGACTGAAGGTCGTGTATCTCCACAAGTTGTCTGCTCAACTCCATGGTGACCAATCTATCATTCGGATATCTGGGCAACTTAACCGGTTCTCCAGAAAAGCCGGTAACCCTGAGGTATGTGAAATCTGCAAACTAAATGAATAGACTGCCAATTCTGGATATGGCTTCCCATGCTTCCTTGCTCACCCTGTTGGCCTTTAGGTCCTTGTCCAACCTGCAAATGAATTCGTAGAAGAATCCATCGTTGACCACTTTGAAATATTTCTTGCACGCAGGTACAGTAAGCTGTGGGTAGCACTCGAAAATGGGGTCCTTAGAAAGAACGCCACATCTATCCAACTTGGAGAAGATGCCTTGTGAAGTTATTGCATATACCAAATAGGAAGTCATTTTGAAGTTGAAAGTACGGTTCACGTTATGGAGTTGCTCACCAATGTTGTCTCTAATGATTTCCGACCAATTGATTATGGAATCAACCTTGTTGAATTTAATGGTCCTGATGAAAGCATACATCCATGTACGGAAAGTGTGAGTGTTCGCTTCGCCATTTATCCTACATAATAATTTAGCAATATCATCTACCTCATATACTAGATTGGACCGTGGAAGAGTTCTTGGTTACTTAGAAGGAGATATGGACTTCTTCATGTATCTCTGCTATTCATTATGTTCACGCAGTCAACTCTATGCTTCTCCCACCTGCTGCCGGCATCCTGAATGCTAATGGAAGTCACCACCTTTCGAGCCGGAATCTTCAGCAATAATTGATGAACTTTGCATCCAACCGAATTATTATTTTCCCCATAACATCTCGCATCATGCGATCCGGATGATTGATGGTAAGACATGGCAACTAGGCTATGTATGGAAAGGTTGTAGCTCGAATAATTCCACTGCTTTTAACTGCACGCATGAGTGAAGTCTTTCCTGCTCTGGATCTATCAATCAATTCGAAAAGAGGTTTCGGACCTAGATTTGTGTCTCCTATGTCTGCAAATTTGGAAGTGATGCATGACTCCATTGTGCTTTCTTTTTCATCCCTCTTTGCCATGGATTTTTCTATCTTTGTCTGAACAATTCTTTTTCTTCTTATTCGGCCGAAATTCTTCAAAATCTAGTGCGAGATCTGGATAATTCTTCAGATTCAAAGGATATATTCAATGTATTGGACATTGATTAAAGCTCCTTTTCTTTTGTAAGCACACCCGTAACAAATTCCTATGATTAATTGAGACAAAGATGGCAACCTAAACATTAACAGTGAATTTTAATCATAAAAATCTACATAATTCAAGCTGCTTTGCCCCAAAATTTGATGTTTTATTTGCATGCAAAGCAAACATGAATTTTACCAACTTCACCTGAGCACCTATATCACTTATGCAAATAATTATCTAGACACAAATCAACTTCCTTTAACCTGTGCGCCAAAATTGGAAGCTTTTAGCATTAATTTCACCTTCTTTTGAGCAAAAACCTCTTCAAATGGGGCGCACTTTTCCTCTGGCTGCACGTCTTTGCACTGTGAATTAATTAACTCATCCTTATGGCAGCCCCTGCTTATATAATCCTTATGATTCTATAATTAATTAATGCCTTTGTTATTACTGGCAATTAATTAATTAATTAATAAGCTTCACTCTTCAAATGGGGTGCCTATTTTGTGCATGTTTATGGCTGCCATTAAATAAATTAAATTTATTTAATTTTAGACTTCTGCTTCCAGTTAACTCAAGCCTCACAGTATGCTTTGACCTTAGCCACTTGAAAATAGGAATTAATTTAATCATTTAATACTTTAAAAGTATTATTTCTCTCCCAAAAGGCGCACTTTTTGACATAAAGGGGCTGCATTAAATAAATATTATTTATTTAATTTTAGAACAGTCTATTTTCAACCACCTTTTGTCCTTTACCCTCTGTTGACTTTTCCACAAGCCTGGGCGCCAAAATTGGGTGAATAATTAATTAAATTAATTAATTTAAAGGTTGTCTTTCCTTCCCCAAAGGGGTCGCACTTTTTGGCATAAAGAATTCTATTTTTAAGAAACACATGACAATGGGATTATTTACCCTGCAAGGCAGCCCTGAAAATCCCATGATTCACTTAAGTCATTTGACTTTCATAATGGGATTATTTACCCTGCAAGGCAGACAATAAAATCCCATGATTCACTTAAGTGATTTTCTTTTATTCCACAATGAGAATTTTTACCTGCAAGACAGATAAAAAATCCCGCCTGCCTGCTTGCCTCTAATTTTCCCATTGTCACTTAAGTGGCATTGCTTCCATGGGAAAAAGTACCTGCTAGGCAGGTACAAAATTCCCACCTGCCTGCTGCTTCTAATTTTCCCATGATCCACTTCAATTCTTCTTTTTCCAAAAATGCGGCCAACCCAGAAGAGGCTTTTTGGTGCACGACTTCGTCTTTTCCTAGAGAACCAGACCTCCGATGGTGAATTCCTTCTGGCATAACATGCGTATATGATCTCCAGCTACTCCAGGCCAAGAATCAGGCCAAACTGGCAAAGGAATTGATCCAGAGAAATTTCACAGAAAACGAAATGGGAAAACACAAAAAACACAAAACGTTGCCAAAGTCACAAATAAAGTCCAGAATGCATTCCTGGTTAAAACCCTACTGGTATATGGGAATAACGATATGTACGATCACAACAGAGTTAAACCGGAGCACAAATTGCCTCAAATGGGGCTCAAAATAATTAAATACAAATTTCCCGCAGTAAATCTCGACAGACAATATAACAATTTTGGGCATCTGGGTATTTGGCGAAAATGGCTAATATGGCTATTTGGGAATATCTTGATGCAATACAAGAACTTTCTGGAAATAAAAACACAAAAGGACCCACTATTTTGAAAATATGAATTTTTTTTTGGATAGGGTGGTCTTAAATTTCGAGGATGAAATCTAGGGACACCAATAATGCTCTGCGCAGGCAATGACGAGCGTCGGCATTGCTGACTTTGAGACATGAAATGTCATTGCTTGACACAGACCACTATGATAGAGCTTATCCGAGAATATAGTCTTCCCTTCGGCTTTCACCCAATCACAAAATTGTTGCACGTTGATGTGGCCAAGATCAATGTCGGTTATATTGTCGTATCTTTGCTATATACCTTGGGATATGATAATATAACTCCATCAACCCATATATATTATATTATCATATCCCAAGGTACATAACATATGCAAAATTGATGGAAGTGGGAGTAATGACCCCTTGGAAGTCATATTTGAGTGTGGACTTGTTTGACCTCTCCACTAACTTCTTCGATTTTTTGGCAATTTTGTTAGATTTTTCGGCCATAATGAATTTCACAAAAAAAAAAGCGGGCACGCAAGACGGGGTGAACGATGTTGGGTCTTAGTCTCCGAACCACCGTTAACGCAAAAGAAATTTGACTCATTTTATTATTATTATTATTATTATAAAAATAATAATAATTATCAATCTGAGTTGAAAATGTTTTTTTAAAAGCTACCACAAGTAAAATATCGAGACTAAGCTCAACTTACAAACCGGCAAAAATAATAAATAATTATTATCCAAACTGATTCTGAAATTGCTTTGCACAAGATCGATTTGAATGTGTGGCTATCGTTCTATAGACTAATGCGTGGTTCATGACTTCTCAAAACATGCGTGAAAATTTATTTGTTAAATGCAAATGTATGGACAACTACTTCCTCATGCACATGGGCCTGTGAATGGCTTTCTTCCGATAGCTGCGTTTTGGAGTTTGCGGGATGATTTGACTCCTGCGTGGATTTTATTGGTGGGTGGAGAAATAATCTCCTAGAAACTTTGTGGGAGTTGTTAAAGAATGTGTTGAATTTGCTTCTTCTTTTGTTTTGGCGTGGGCAACGTGAATATGTTTGTGCATGCATTGAAACTGCTTCCTCCTCCTTAACAGTTGGAGTGGGATTTTATTTTTCTTGCAAATACGTGGATGTGGTCTTTCCTTTCTTTGGTGTGGACTGCCAAACATCTTCCTTGTGTGTGAAACTCGCCCCTCTCCCTCCTGCGTGGTCTTTTCACCTTCGGCCTATGTGGAAACTTGTCTTTTTTTCTCAATGTGTGTTATATCTCCTTCTTTTTACTGTGAACTGTCTTCTTGCTTTCCCACGTGGTCTCCTTCTTGCTTTCTTTGCTTTGGTGTTTTGGTGTTTTTTACCAATGTGTTGAAATTGTTTTATTCTTCATAATGCGTGGGTTTTCCTCTTTGGTTGGCGTGGAAATTTTTCTAAAGAAATGTGTGGGGGTAGTTATTTCTTTGGCATGGAAGCTTTTATTCTTCCCTCCCTTGCAAATGCATGGAAAGTTGTTGTAAAAATGCATGGGAAAATCCTTCCTTGCGTATTGGATTGTTATTTTTTTCCTTGCACGTTGAAATGTAGGGGGAAAATACCTAGGATAAGCTTTCCTTCCTTGTAGATGTGTTGTTTCCTTGTTCGTGAAGAATGTCCTACGAACTCTTGCAAACAAAATATTTCTCCGAAAATACTTCTACATGGGAAATAAGAAGAAGTTGGAAATAAAGATCTTCAAAGCTTCTTCGCATGACTTTTTCCAACAGTCTTTCACGAGAGGAAAAATTAAGAGGATTCAAGAAGCTTTCTCGTAACCATTTATTTTTTTCCGTTGAATAACAAATTTCCACCTTCTTTGGGTAGTGGGCATTAATTGCCAGGAAATGTGGGAAAAAGTTTAATCATTTTCCCGTGATAATGGCAAAAGCGGGTCGGGTAATTCCCATCCATTTCCCCATGTGGGAAATTGGGAGATATTTTTCCATTTTGCCATCCAATCGGGTTGGCAATCAAAAGGAAAATTTCCAACAAACGGAGAAATATGGAGATTTTTCCTGGAAAGGGAAAATCGGGTGTGGAAAGCCAATTTGACATTCCCGACAATTGGAAGCGGGATTTTAACGAATGGAGCAATGGATCTCCAATCATAAAGCAATGAGGAAAAACTTGTCGATCAATTTTTAATGAATGTTAAATTAATATTTATTTAATTAAAAACCCCCAAAATTTAATAAAATTAATTTTATTAAATAAAAGGGTAAGAAATTAATTAAATATTAATTAAT
The DNA here is from genome assembly GCA_018340775.1 of Taxus wallichiana var. yunnanensis. Classification (NCBI taxonomy): domain Eukaryota; kingdom Viridiplantae; phylum Streptophyta; class Pinopsida; order Cupressales; family Taxaceae; genus Taxus; species Taxus wallichiana. Next base: position 993,056,836 of record CM031242.1, read on the forward strand.
TAATTTAAACGCAGTTTGCGACATGGCGGGAGGAGTTCTCACCCGAAATGGACGAAACGAAGACCAAAATGATCACGAGAATAAGACGATCACGACGAGGGTGATAAATCACGTGAAAGAACACTTTTGATTTTTTTTTAAATCATGCTTATTAATTTTGCAAAGTCAATTAGTTGATAACATGATCAACGGAAAAATTAATAGTAAAAGTATCACCGTTGCAAGAATTGTGGAAGAACAAATTGTGAAAAAGAGAATTTATTGTAGAAAGTCAAGATATATAAGTGAATGTCATTTTGAATGGAGGGGAAGGAAAATCATGATTGTGTGATTTGATCATAAACATGATAACTTAAAATATTAGTAATTAAATATATAACACTAACTCATGTCACATTCAATCAAAAATATTGCTCTAGTTATTGCAAAAAATCAAAATCATAATCTCATATAAATAATTACAAAATTGAATGTTCAACAATACTATAAAATTTGGAAAGAAAAACATGCATACAATGATGCAACACCTAAATCTAAATGGTGGGGAGGCTAATAACATTCCATTAGCCACATTGGTGTGTGTATGGAACATATACATAAAAGCATAAATGAACATATGTATGAATAAGAAGGAACAATATTTATTAAATGAAGTAAAAATAACATAGGAGGAGAGAAACAAGAAAGGAAAAATATATTAGTTGAATTTGGACTTTGGATCAATCTAAAAGGTTACATTTTAGTCGAAAGATTGACACATAGGATGTATGGTAAGGAGACGAAGTTACAATGTTATGCTAACATGTGTTTCAATAATGTTGTTGCATGTTTTCATATCTACCAAAAATGGAACGAAGAGAAAAAGTGTTAACCCAAAAGGGATAGCTGAAATATATGAAACAAAAATCACATAAAAATATAAAATATTTTGATAGAAGATAGAATTTCAAATCCATTTCTATGAACTCGTACTACGTAGATTTGGAAACATTCTATAACGTTTTAGGTTTACCACAACAAAATTATTATACAAAACATGGACTTTAAATAAAAGAAGGTAGAAGCCTTTTTAAATGTTAGGTCACCGTGTAGTTCAACAACATTGTTGGTGTTTGCATATCTACCAAAAACTAAGCCAAGGGAAAGATTGTTGACACAAAGAAAGGAGCTAAAATATATGAAACAAAAGCACATAAAAATATGAAATATTTTGATCGAAGATGGAATCTCAAATCCATTTCTATGTACTAAGTAGATTTTAAAAAGGAATATGCTTGAAATCAAAGGCAATAGTTTCAAAAATTAAAAACTCGTAGTATTTCTAAGCAATAATAAATCGAGCTAAGATTCAAAAACATAAATGCATAACACGAACCTAGAATAAATGAATATAGAAGCATGTAATATTATATATATATATATATATATATATATATATATATATATATATGATTTAGCACAACATAAGCATTATATAAAGCATGGACTCAAAAACGAAGAAGGTAAAACCATGCAACATTTAATATTTATTTAGCTAGCCCAAAGATAGTACAAACAAAGTGTATCACATGTAATTTGGTTTTTTTTTCTGAAACAGAGTTACCATCTTGGTAGGAAACAAAATTCTAGTCGCAACCCATTTTATCGTCCATCTCAAGATGTATCGATGTAGCTTCACCAAGATAAGAAACTCATCCGCAGACACCAATTCTTGGCTTTAATGAAGACACGTGTTTCCAAAATCTGAGTTAGAGGAAATCCGCTACTCCCTTAATTCATGACATGTTTTGTTTACGGGCCCGTGAAATCTAAAAGTATTAAGGTGCAACAAACTTTTTTCAATATAATATGTCTAGTATTAGAAGCACAATGAAACATTGAAACATTATTAAATAATTTAAAAACATCACCACATCAAAACAACCACAACCATTTGGATAAGAAAGTGAAACATACGTAATAAATGTGATTTTAACCATAAACAAGCCAAATATTATTTAAAGGGAGGAGTAGAAATGTTGTGACACACATGAAATAAAACTTTATTTTCTTTTAAGAACTATCTACATCATAGTATCTAGACTCCTTAGAGGTTATTAGTACAAATTGAAACACCCTTCAATTATTCCTCACTACAGATTTATTGCTAGTAGAAACCATCTATTCAATATGAACCCAAATCTATTGAGATTACTTAACCCTTAGTAGGCATATGTAATGAGCAATTTATGTGATTGTTGGATATTGCTAAACTTCTAAGCTTTGATGCATGTTATTATTTGATTGGTTACTACTAATAATAGTTTAATATCTTTGTAGTTGAGTCAAAGGATAAAAACTTAGGGAAAAGAGGATTAATTTCAACCGTTGATTTTACTTTGTTGTGGATTAAGTGTAAAACCAAATTTTGAATGACCCATCACCTAACCCCCATTACGGGTTTGGAACAATGCATTCCTTTCATATATTTGATTATATATAATCTGAATCTGGTTATATATAAGCGGAACAAAAGCTTTATATTATGTCTTGAATTTTTTGAACAAGAAGAATTCCAAGATATTATTTAGGCATGAAGAAAGTTCATAAGACAAGAACATTCCAATCGATTGTATATAAACCAACATACCAATAGACCAACATAGATTAGAATATCCTATACTCAATTAAAAAAATGAATGTTCCTTGATATCTACTTGACATAATAGATTTGTTTTAAAAATAGTAAATGTTTTTCTTCACTCTAATTTTGGAATATCCAATTGTAGACACGAAATCACGCACTTGGGTACATTTCTAGGTCCTAAAAGCATACTAGCATTTACATGATTCTTAAGCAAGAAAACTAGTGGTTGACTATCTTTGGCCTCTTTTTTGTCTCTTGATTTCTTCTTAGTGTTGCACACCCTACAAATGCCTAGTCAAAATTTTATGTGTATATCTTTTATGGCTTACTTACACACGGCTACCAAGACCAAGACAGTAGTACCCGGCGCTCCTGTTCGCCTTGACGCCCTTGCCCCTCTCTTATCTTACTCATTCCTTTTGGGTATCTTTTAACTTTTGGGCATCTTTTTCACATATGGGTCGGCCTTTCATTGTCCATTATGAAATTCAAACAAGGGAGTCATATAAATACGAGTTATGTTTTCAAAATACACTAAGCATTACTACTATCACCTAAGATTGCATCCAAAAGTCACCTAAAGCACTCCAAAGCATTCATCTAGCATTCATTCAAGGGACAAAGGGACTATATACACATCATAGGAAGGGGAAGTTTATTCTATTCCATCCACACATTTACATTTTTTACCAGGTCTAGCATGTTATCTAGTGCATATTGCACAAGGGCATCCTAGGGCACAATTTCTACACACACTCATAAGAACTACATGGAGTCTGAGATGTAGTGCATCGCTCATTCGTAAATTCACTTTCAAGGTGACCTTCGGGTCGGTTTGACTCCCATTTTGTATTTTTTAGGTTTGATGCGGTTTGTGGGCTTGTACAAGTGAACTTCTCTTTTGCAGGGTACATGTATCATTGGTGATCATAGTGTGAATACCAAGTGATCAACAAGGAATAATTGTGACAACGAAACCAAATCCAAAGGTTTTGTGTAGTCACGAGTGCACATATCTGGTCATCGGCGCCCAGTGCCCTTGTCTGCTTGTGGTGCCCCTGTCCCGGCCTTGTTCGTGAACTTCAAATTTACGGAGATCAATAACGACGATGCTTGCATCTTGTTCACCACTTCTCCCTGCTTAGATCAGTTCTAGATTGCATGAATATCGGCTAAGTCCTCTTATTTCATCTTCTTTCTTAGGGTTTTATATTTTAAATCTTAGTTTGCTTGTGTCATTTTTATATTTTATCATTTATACATTAGTTACTCTGCAATACTTAGATTTAATTAATTCAATTTAAATTAAATCACCAATGACACTAGTATTCGATTTAAGCAAAATTTGAGTCATGTATTGTATTAAAATTGTGTACCAACAATCCCCAAATACATGTGTGATACTTTAAGAAATAGATGTGTCATTGAAATTTCAAATGGCTACAAAACCTTGCATTGATAATGATTCTTGGAACTCTAGAATATTTTCAATATATTTTAAATATACAAAATAGATGATAAAAATGACTCATATTACATCATATACTACGAATATACCATCCATTGTTTCCTTAACCACATCTGAAAAAATAAACTTTATGATATCAATAAACCATCCAGAAATCTAATGGATCCATATTTGGTATTAGACATCCAAAGGGCAAGAATCCGCAAATCAAATTTTCATAATAACATAAACCACAACAAATACCTAGCTACAAAGAAATATAAATGATCGCAATAAAAATTGCATGAGAAAAACAAATCCTATTTGAGGAAAATTCTGGCAAACTAATGACGATAACTTCTGTTAAAGTTTTTCAATAAAATTCCACTAAAATATTTTCGTGAAAAAAAAAAGCCTAGGCATTGTATGTGTTAGCTTGATCCACTTACGTGGACTAATCATCATTTAAAAGTGTTGACATTTAAGGATGCTAAGGAAGCAAGGAATAACATAACCATGAATCGCGGCGAGACAAGAGTCGCTTAAAAGTTAAGAAATGGTGAGAGCGTATGATGAAATCGTACGAGTATGCTTAAAGCACAAGAATGCATGATGCTAATCACGTTTCTGATAGGTAAGATGGAATTTTGAAGAGGAAATTTCATAAATAATCATATGTTTGTGTATTTCCAGGCCCCCTCGACCCCCTCAAAAACAAAAGAGTACGTGATTAGTTTTTGTTGGGAATTAAATTGAACCAATAATGTTTCCCAAAAAAAAAAAAAAGGTCGGTGAATTAATGTAGTAATTTTATTATTTAATTTGAAAAATAATTTCGAATTATTATTTGAATTATTTATTTTAATGATTATTATAACATTTTAAACCCAATATATATGATATAGATTTAATGCAATACAACACATCAACTTCTAAGGATTAATAATATGTTAAAGTTAAGTCTAATTCATCTTGGCATATATTTGTAAAAGTAATAAACAAAGTTTCTCTTAAAAAAGGCAATCTATGTGGAGGAGATATCTAGTGTTAAATAAAACCTAGGTCTTAAAATTGAAGAAAATTAATAATAGTAAATTGCTTTAAAGATAAGTGAACTTAACATCCACATATATGTACACACATGAATGAGAGTTCTATTTAAAGCTTAAAAACTAATAATATCCTTTCAACACTCGTAGACATGCATATATGACAATTACTCTTCATAATAAGAGATCTAGTAGAAGAATAATCTGCTAATAATAGCTAGGCCACACTCTTGAGGCTAACTTTTCTAGACTCTCTTATTGTATTTTATAATACGTTTTTTAAAAACTTGGTTTCCCATAAACACATTCACAAAGTAAAAACTTATTATTGAGGCTCTTAAATCTCCAAAAGGTGCCCAAAAGGTATATGAAACTCTCGGTTATGTTTTGGTGAAATTTCTCATAAAATTACAAATTTTGAAACTAAATCGTTACTCTTATTTGGTGATCCCAAGTCATTATTGGGATCATTCCTCCTCCATTGCATCCAAATCTTAAACCAAATGTGGAAAAGTTTTTATTGAATATAACTCTTGGTTAATCACTTTCCTTAGCAAGCAAAATGTAATGCCTTAATATAGAGAAATTTACCGATTCCTATATTTTACTTGACTAAATTTATAACCGACCAACAACGAATGTCATTGAATAATTAGGATTTAACTTTGTGGCTGCAACGGCTCACCCATTTGTGAAGCACATCTAAGAGGGGTGGGAAAATATGGCTTAAGCGGTTCCATGTTGAACTATGGATGCAACACAGGATAGGGATGAGACCTTCACTCAAAGACAATAGTGCTTATTTATTTTATGATAGTGTAGGGCCCACATCTAAGAGATACGAGTTTCCTATTTGGATTTACGTTTCTATAAATTTAGCCATACCTTATCACCAAATTATAATTAGTGAGGAACTTGGTGTTGGGCGTGGTTATGTTTATACTTTTGCCTAGTTTTCTATACGATTTCATGCACCTACTTTTACATAATACTAAATTCAATCAATAAACATATGGTGAATTTGTTAGATCCCTTTGCAAACATAAAGATACTTACTCTTGTATAATAGGTAATGCCACATTAATACATCTTAACAACCAAAACCCTAGACAAACTTGAAAAAGGGTGTGACTTGTGGAGCCATAGAGGCCTCAATTATAACTACACTAGATTCATGGTAAACTATCATGCCATATCTCGTGGGTGTTTGAGTTATACATTTAAAGTAGATATATCATCATAAGTTTTATCAATTATATTTGTGCATCTATTTGCAGATAAAATGATGTGGACTTAATTAGCTTGGTGCCCATAGTGGGCCATAATGTCGACAAAAAAAAGTGATAAGAAACTTGATAGCATAGTCTTACATAATGGTCTATGGTAATTCGAAATGTACCTACACATACTCAAAGTAGATCCTTGTAGTGTTTTATGATTTGATCCCCTTTGTATAAGGCACCACCATCACCATATTGGGAAACTTGTCAACCATGAAAAAACACATTCATGACCTTATGGAGTCATTGGTCACCTTGCCATAAAATCCATGGAGACTAACTCCCGAGGTAAATCACGAATTGGTAGTAGTGTGTAAAGCCCTTGCTTTTTGTCGGTTTTTTTCTATTGTAAATTGCATCCATGACTTGATATATCCACTCACATCACAAAAAATATTTAAATAATATATTTATTTTGAAGCACTACCACATATTTTCCACCCTAAAGTGTCTTACAACATGAATATCACAAGCTTCCTAAATCATCTTCTATCCTTCTACTCTTTGAACATATACATGTCGGAAAGTAATATAGAATCCTTTCCTATATATGGTAGTCTTCAACTTGGTTTCCCATATCCAAGTGCTTGATATATGGTGGAAAAATTAGGATCATTACCATATAACATATAGCATTTAGAAGTCTTATAGCCACTTGAATCTATGACTATTGTTAGTGTTGTAATTATAGGGTGACTTAGAAAATAAAATTCTTGATTATAGCTACCTTTTTATGCTTAATATTAAAGTGAAATTATTACACTTAGGTGGACCATTTTTATGGCAATCATTCTATAACTTGTCATGTATTTGCATGAACTATAAAGGCTTTTGATATATGTGGATGATGGTCTTCAATCCTAAAATGTATGGCTTTCATTACTTGCATGTTTGGAAAATGGCATAAAGCTCTTTTTTATATGTAGGATATATGTGCACCGTATATGTGAATTTTCATTGTGTTATGTAACGAGGTGCCTATGATGAGTGAGAACTATATTGAGTGCATATTTTGAAGCATCAAATTCAATCTCAAAGGGTTACTATAGATTTGGTTAAGAAAGGACTAGTGTTGAGCAAAGTTACCCTTTTACAATTCCTTTAAAGCTTTTTGTTGTGACGTGTTCCACACAAACTTTTCCTTTATTCCCCCTTTGTTACCCAAATTTTGGGGGCCACAAAAAATAAGAGAATAAAAGCACAACCCCATGGTAAAATTTGGTCGAAGCCAAGAAACTACTGATTTTTGTAAGTGTTTTTGGTGTTGTCCATTCACTTATGATTATAATATTATATGAATCAACATGTACACAATCCTTATCTAAGATGTATCCTAGATATAACACATGTTATGAATTAAAAGAATAATTGTTAGTGTCAACAAATAACTTTACCATGGAGTATGTCCATAACTTACCAAAATTGTTGTAGGTGTTCCTCTCATAACTTGATAAAAATAAGGATGTCATACAAGTAAACAGCCATAAAAGAATTAATGAATGGTTACAAGACATCACTCATAATCCACATAAATGTTGTAGGTGCATTGGTCAATTTGAAGGGTATGACTAATCATTCAAATAGATCTTCCTTTAATAGACTTGAAAGTTGATCTTTTAATGTCATATGGTTCACTAGTTACGTGATGGTACCCTAACTTTTGATTAATAATAATGATTAACATTTCCCCTCGAGACGGTCTAAGAGGTAAACAATTGTGGGAGTGAATACATGTTTACAACAACAATCTTATTGAGGATACTATAGTTGATAAAGAGTCGTTGTATTCAATATTTCTTTTGGATCAAATATGACCTTTTGGATATCTTCCTTGATCTCTTGTTTTTTCAACACTAAACACCTATATAGTTATTCATTTGGCAAGGGTATCCTAGGGATCAAATCAATGTGATGTGTATCCCAGGGGATCTCTTGAATACATATGTGTGATATGTCCATATCTAATCCACTTGTTTTTTTCATATAGTCTAGTTATTTTTGGCATTTTATGTGGTTGTAATCGCTTGCCCATTTCTATTTGGATAAACATTAGCAAAAACTTCCTAGTGTGACCAATCATACGTCTACATTTCTTTGTAGTAATAAAAGAGGAGTTTATTCTTAGGTTGAAACTCTTGGGGATCAGGTAGGATTCCTTACTAATGTGATTATGACATTGTAGGTATTGGACCAATATATTGCATCTCATTTCCACATATATGGATGCCTAGGGAAAACATTATAACCTTGTGATAATAAGTTTCTTGAGCTTACCCAAGGGGTATGGTAGACTTTTAAATATCAATAAAAATGTAATAAAAATGAAAAATACCTTGTGATAATAAGTGTTAAGCCAAACCCCATGAAAATTTCCATTGTAAAAATTAAAATACTTCATGATAATAATCAATAAGTAAAACAAAGATGAGAGAGAAGCCAATGAAATGACTGAATTAAGTAATTCCCGGACACTGAAAGAAACTAGAGTCAAATAAATAAGAATACAAATTGAGATTCATGTGGGAAATCTTGATCTAAATTCATTATAGATTGACCCATTGAACCCTCAAACAAAACCACAAAGAGGCCAAAATTTGAATAGAGATGACAAGTGTTGAAGTGTGTTCGAGGATAGTGAGTTGTATACTAACAAAGTGAAGAGGAAATATTAAAATTAAGTATGGGAGTAGAAAGACCGTGAACAAGATGACCAACCTACATACTCTAAACAATCAACTTGCACATGAATACACCTTCTCTAGTCACAACTTTGCATGAAATCTAGTATGCAATATCCTTGTTGTCTCCAAACTCTACCTCCATTGGCCTCATGCTTGTTGTCAACTCTAATAACACCACACCAAAGTTATAAATTTCTCTCTTCACTATTACCTTTAAGGAATATTGGTACTCTACATGTATAAAAAAACCCATTAAAACAAAATAGAGCCAATAGATGACAGAAAAATTAATCATAAGTGACATTACATAAAAGATACATGAGATTTAAATAAATACATATTTACTTTACATCAAATTATTATTAAATTTTCCATTTTGTAAGAAAAACTATGAATTTCTCCTGATAAGGGGAGTAAGGATAAGAGGTTGACACATTGGAGTCCTCCTTCAGCAGGTTGGATCAAACTAAATTTTGATGGGGCCTCTAAAGGCAACCTTGGAGCCGCTAGTTATGGGTGTGTGTTTCGTAATGTTGATTATCAACTTTGCCGCCTTACTATGGATTTTAATTGTGGTGTAGCTTCTAATAATTTCACAGAAGGCATGGCCTTGTGGCGGTCTGGCTGAAGCTAAGTGCAGGAAATGGTCTAGAATTTGGGTTGAAGGTGACTCTCTAGCTATCATTATGATAGTGCAAGGAAACTCTTCTCATGCATGGAAATTACAATCCATTTGTGATAACATTTAGGAAATTTTGTCTGATTTTGAGGAGGTGAATTTTTCTCATATTTGTCGAGAAGGCAATAAGGTGGCGATGGTTTAGCTAATATTGGTGTCATGCTTTGGAATAAGGGTCGGGTGATGGCTCAATCATGGGAGACACTTTTCCCCAATGACATTCAAGCCCTTTTGGTTAATGATGTGCGTTTGGCTCGTGTAGAGGGGACTTGTAATCTCTAAAGTCGTACCCCTTGTTTTCCCCCTCGACAATGATGGTTTTTTAAAGGAAGGATTTGGTTTTGGATTTGAAGTATGGCACGTACCTAGCATTCATTGGATTTGGGGAAGGTGTTTGGATTTTAAGCCACATTTTGGTTGCCTTTGGGTTATCTTTTCGGCTCCTTCTTTCGCAGTTTAGTTGGTTTGCCTTCAAGGTGGGTGCAGTAAGTTGAATTCCGTCAACTGCTTTCTCCTTCTTCTCTCATGGCATCCGGTGGAGACTCTGCAGGTGGCTCTAGGAGGAAGCGACATCGTGCTCAGACTGGGCCTGATTTGGGTGATTCCTTTTTGGAGTGGCTCAATGGGAGAATTAAAAATGTGGCCATGAGGGGGTGGCTGGAGCAGGTTTGGTCAGTGGCCGAGAGCATTGAAGATGACGAAGAAGAAGTGGTTATCTGCGATAAATTGAGGAGGTTAATGCTGGACCCTGGTCAATATGTGGGTCAAAGGAATGTGTTTGATGTGGCACAGGGGTTGAGCGCGACCAACATTATCTCTAATTCAACAGTCAGTTTCTCCTCCACAAGGAGATGAAGGACCTAGAAGCGAGGGTGGTCAGTTTACAATTTCATATTCATGCCTTGACTCATGGAGTGAAAGCTCTCTCTTGTGGCTTGGTGGCGGTGGTGGAAAACTAGGGACTCTGCCTCCTGAACAAGCCAAAGTTGATTTTTTAGATTGTTGTGCTAGCTCTTCTTCGTCTCCTTCATCTTCAAGCGACTCAAAGGTGGAGATTCTAGTAGAAAATCCTCCGGGCTCTGCCATGGAAGATTGAATTCGGGGTTCTCTAATTTGAGCTCATTCAATATGGAGTGGGTATCACTCTTTTTGTTTACAGATCTAGGAATGTACAGTTTGGTGATATATATATTTTTGTATAGGAACTAGTTTTTGGTTTTTGTAGCATGATAAAGTGCATTTTACTCTCCCTGTTAAGTCTAGTGATTTGTAGATTAATCATGGATTGTAATAGGAACTTTTTTTTGAGGCTAGGGCCTTCTCCCTAGGAATCTTCAACAAAAAAGAAAAACTATAAATTTGTGGGATTACAACTCGTTTTAGGTTAAATAAGATATCAATTTCCCACTTTGCTCACTAAGTACCACAAATTGAAAAATGGGTTTTGATGGAAATGTTTTCTTTGATATTGACATTAATCATTGTCAATGATAACATCAATTACCGATACACCAAGTCAAACTCTCATCTTTGTTAGGAAAATGTTTTCATGGCGGAGAAAAGGTTTTATGTTATGAATAATTGTATGCGGTCGAGGAAGATTACCTAAGGATGAATCAAGAATGAGATGAATGAATGAATGATTTTAATGACGTCCATGAGGCCAAAAATCCTATGGGACCCAAAAAGGCAAAAACAAGCCAATCAACAAAACACCAAAGAAACCAACCCAAAACTGCTACTTTTGCTCTTTCTCGATTTCTTTGCTAATCTTGAGCCTTCTATTATGGATTTTAGTCAAGTAATCATTGTTTTTGCAATCTTATCCTCTTCAAACAAGGTTGTAAGAACTTCCATTTTTAGACAATCAGTATAGCTACTCTGAATGTCCTCATACGCTACACACTCCATTAGAAAATGCCATTCCATTTCCACAGAATCTGACCTGCAAAATCGACAAACTCTTTCAGACCATTCTTCTTTCGGCATTGTCCATCTCCCTGTTTCACATCTAAGATGATGTGAACTAGTTTTCAATTGGGCAATTAACATCTTAGCTTTCCACTTTATTTCTGCCTCCATATAGTGTTTTTACTCATGATCACATGTGGGATTAAAGTTCTTGAATTAGTATTCTGTTTTTTCTTCCCATTGTTTCATCCACATGGCGCTTTAACTTTCTCTCTTACATACTTTTGATGAAATAGATGTTGAAGCTTTATTATATTTTAAAAATGGAATCACTACTAACTAATGCAATTATTCTCCATTTGGATTACAAACAATCTGAAAAGCATATATAGAAAGTGGTGGTTGATTAATTCTCTACCGCTTAAAAGATATATATAAAGTGGTGGCCAATTAATTCTTTCGCTAACTTTTGCTCTTGGAGTGGTGTTTAGTACAAAAGTATATATAGAAAGTGGAGGTTGATTAATTCTCCTTCAATTAAAGGATGTTTCAATGCACCATTCAACGCATTACTTGAGTTGTTGTCTCTATTTTTTGTTTTTGTTTTGAGTGTGTTTTGAATTTCCTACTTCTACCAAGAGGGAGGTGAATGCTTCAACTGTCTCACAATATCATAGGTGGAGAGATTTGAATAATATTTTATGTAAATTTTAGACAATTTATATGATAATGATATCGGTTTTAGATTTCGAATTTTACAATTCAAACGGATCACATTCACAAATTTTAATTTCTTGTAGACATGTATATTGTCAATGTAATGTATTTAAGTACACATTTCTAACTAGTGACATTTGCAAAACAAATATTTTGAGATTTATAAATTGAACTGAAAGTGAGAAAGAGATATCATAGGTGAGTAATTTTCCATTGTACCTTTTTGTGATACTTTTAATAATATGTATCATTTTTCATTATCAAAAAAATTATGCATTCTAATTTTGTGGAAAACCATTTTTTTAATAACACTTTGAAGCCCTCAAATGGACTAAAGTTTGAACCCTAAACCCAACCTTATTCATTTTCATCTCAATATCTCTTTATTAATACCTAAAAACCATAAATACTTTGGGCGATGACCAAACCAATATTCAATTGAACCATAGGTTTAATGTTGGAGATATAAAAACTCCTAGCCCATGATCACTCTTGTAGAACTACCATTACCAAAACTTCAAAACTTGCAAACTAAGACATATGCACGACAAAAATAGAATTACAACCAATAATGGATCAAAATCATTTCCTCCATGATTATTAAGGCTCAACAAAATATACAATAACCTGATTGTGCATTTCCATGAGGGAGTGCCCGTATTATATGCTAATAGCAAGTTATCCTCAATTAGAAAATAGGGTGGAGAGCTAATATTAGGGAACACTACAAATCCCTAAAATCATGCTCAAGCCACCTACGTGAGAATAAAATAACAAGTTGTTAATAAAACAACTATACTCCCAAAATAAGCTTATCTCAAGTGAGTGGTGTGAACATGACTAAAACTAAGTAGGTTGGAAAATATCCTAAACCACTTAGCAATGTGAACACGTCAACTCCAACACCCTCCTATAAGCACAAAATTGGGAGTGAAAAATGAGAAAATCTAGGAGACATCCAAATATGAGTCCCGACAACAAGGCCTAATAAGGTACCCATTTACAATAACTGGGAAAAAGAGTTACCATGGATGAAAAAAATAGTGCAAGGGTATTCAAAACCAAGAAAGAAACAACAAAGTAGAGAGAGAAAAATATTTCTGTAAGGCATCCCAAGAAGCATTACTCAAAAACTCATACTCTATTGAGGAAGAAGTTTGGTTTGCACCGTGGTCTGGATCCACTGCTCGATCACAAAACGTAAAATCAACTAACACTGTGATACAACAAAATAGATCCATGCGAAGGATATTGTCAATCGAGTCTCTAACACTCTAACTCAATAGAATTGTTACCCTTCAAAAGGAGAACAAGATCAAAATCTAACTGAAGGAGTTTTTCGAGAGGTGATGTTGAAAGTGCCAAAAAAAACACCAAACATAATTTGATCTATTGCCAAAAAATGGTGTGCCATGAACCAAAACCAAACAAGAAAATGACATAAGACCTAAAAATAGGATTTGCACCACACCCTCGCATACCGAATAGGTGGAGTGATGCTACAAATCTATATGAGTGGCTAAACTAACTCTTGAACATTAACAAATTGATACTTGGTTTCACCAGACTAGCTACACTTCAGAAGGAGCACCAACTCAAATACAATCTAAAGGAGACTATCAACATGCCTAAAAGGTGTCAAAATATAAATACAAAATCTCTCAAAAATAAAAGAGATATTCGACAAGTACTAAAAAAATAGCTCTAAATAAGGATAATTATAACATATGAGGAGAAAGTGGAGCAAGAAGGTTGAATGGCGGAGGAGCCATGACCGTAGATTCCTATTAATGAATGCTTACATCGCCACCATAAGTGATCGAGATATCCATTCCAAATTAATACATATGGTCGAAGAAGATGCATGCATATGGGTTGGTACGAAGTGCTCAATCGAGCATGCAATGATATATCAAAATGTGTTCCAGGTTGATCATGCCTAACAATTGAAATCTCATATTTCTTAGGCCAAAGTGAAGGTGTAGTAAAACTCATTTATTGCTCAATATCCTCACGAAAAGTCGAGCGAACAAAAATTGGAGCTCTATCATCATGTAATCCCAATGAAGTAGTAGTTACACGAAAACCAATACCATGATGAGAATACCACTTAACAGTGAATGGGAGAATCAATACCATGTGAATGTTTATTAATTTCTCCATCGAATAACGAATCGAACGAAGTATACACGAACCAAATGCAATGTTATGCTTCTCAAATGAGTCGGGTATGTGAGCAATAGGAGTTGAAGTGGGATACAAAAAGTGGGTAATCGTAATAGGCATACATACGAAAGAACTTTTAAGTAATAAGCTCAATAGGATTAGGAGTATCGGGAACAAGAACAAGAACAAGAGTAGACACAAAACCGATAGATCAAGGTCAATGAGTACAAGAGCAATAATACACAAGTGGACTAGGTGTAGGGATATGACTATCCATAATATGAGGGTGATGTTGTAGGCTAGCAATTTTTTTTTTTTTCGTAAGGAGTGTATGAGATCATATTTTTCGTAAATGAGGGCATGTGGAAGAGAATTTTGGTTTTTGAGCGATCTATTTTATTCCACAAATTTGACTATTTCCTCCTGTATAGAACAAACTTTAGAGAACAACATATCATTCTCAAACCGCAAAACAAATATGTGAGAGCATGCATCCACAATATATGCAAGAACCCTTTAAAAAAATGCAAATCCCAAAAATATAGGACATCGGGCTCTCACGTCGAAAATACGTCCAAAACATTGTGGAGTCCTTTCTTTTCTTATATCCTACCTTTGGACCAATGTTATGTCTAGCTCAACCAATAACATGGAAGCTTTGAACCAATATGTGTAGCTCGAACAAATACTATGAGATCTCCGGACCAAATAAAGGTAGCCCCAAACAAAATACAGGGAGCTTTGGACCAATATTAGGTCTAATTCAAAAATGAAGCAAGAAAGAAGTAAAATTGTTTTCTTATGAGGGGTTTGACCACTGTCAAATCATGCTTCACCGTTCGGTATTCATCACTCGAGAACAAAAGAGCACCAAGAAGATATTGTGCGGTGACCAAATAGTGGGGGTTTGGGGATGAGAACCCCCCACTGCGATCGAGGGCAACTCCTTGCGCTTACCACACAAATCAACCTTTTAAATGACTATTGAAATGACCAAAAATTTAATTTTTTGCCACAAATTAAATCCCACAAACCGCTTATAATTATGTTGTTTTATTACAATAGTTGATTTTCCCACAAGAATTTATTTTCCCCTTTAAAGAGTAGTTCCCAAAAAAATTCCCATTTTATAAAAATGCCTCTCACATGAATAAATTTTTTTGTAATGGGAATGAAACCCAAAACCTCTCTATTGCTAATTGAAAGTTTTAGCAAAGGTATGTGTGACCAAATCAACTAGCCAACTTAACATTTATAAAGAAGTCAAAACCTTGCTTTTAGACCGAATTTAAAGAAAATAACCAACTTAGTTCACCTACTTGGCGAGGTGAGTTGTCCAAGTTGAACGATTGGACGATGATGAGGTGGCGAGTTGGTGTTGAAGAGTCGCACAAGATCCGAGTTGAAAAGGAGTCAAAACTCAAACCTGCGCGGCCTTGCACTTCCTATTAGGTGCTTGTACCAATGTGCCACCTTTTTGCACACAACCATGTATTTAAAATATGTTTTTTTAATATTTTTACGTCATAATAAGTAAAAATAAAAAAGGAAAGGCCTAACATAGGGTTTTAACCTTAATCGCCAACAAAAAGTGACACATTTCGAGCCAAAAGGCCGAGTTGCAATGTCGAGGTGTAGGGCGGAGGATGCGCAACACGGACTTATTATCATCGAGATGTCCGAGTTACAACCAATGAGGCCGGATCAAGGCCTAACCAAAGGGTCGACTCAAGTAGACATAGGCAGAGGAACGACCAAACAAATATGAGTAGAGAAATTGAAAAGGATCTCTAACTAAGCCATGTTGGTGATAACTCAAAGTCAAGCAAGTAATAACCACCACCAAGCAAGCAAGACCCACCACCGAGTCACGAAGAACCACCAAAACACCTGAGCGTAGATTGGAGAGAGGATGTGTTAGGAATATGACGCGACCGACATAAAGTAGGGTCAAGTCTAGATTGACCAAAGTGAATTCATCAAGAGAAACCAGCCGAAACATGGGAGAAGACGACCAAACCACCACCGAGTTAGAGAAACCCAACACCGAGCCAAGGAAAGCAAAGTTTGACACTTAACAACCACCGATCTGGGACAAAACCAAGTCGGGAGCGAGTTGGTTGAGTAACATACGAAGAGCTAAAAAGATGCATGAGTTGTAGGGGTTGAGTTAAGGCCGAGTTGGGACACCGTGAAGGGCGAGTTGGGGTTGAGTTAGGGCCTTAATAAGATATATACAATCCCTTCATAAACACTTGCCATAGAAAATTTCTTCCACAAATAACCCTAATCAAATCAACCCAACATAATGCTTTCACAAAATCGTGTTATGGTCATTTGAAGCATGCTCGATACCATGTCGGAGAGATGAAAATTCTTAGCCCAAGATCACTCCTGCAAAACTACCATTACCACAACTTCAAAACATGCAAGCTTAGACATATGCACAACATAAATAGAATTACAACCAACAATGCACAACTGTGAAATATAATTACAACCAACAATGGATCAAAATAATGTCCTCTATCATTATTAGGGATCAAAAAAATATACAATAGCTCGATTACACATTTTCGGGAGGGAGTGCCCATATTATAGGCTAACAACAAGTTATCCTCAACTAGAAAATAGGGTGGAGAGCTAATATTAGGGAACACTACAAATCCCTAAAATCATGCTCAAGCCACCTACATGAGAATAAAATAACAAGTTGTTAATAAAACAACTATACTCGTGGAGGTCCAAGGTTCAAACCCCATTGATAGGCCCAAGCGCGAGGAGTAATCGACCGGTGTCCCACAAGCGTCTTTGCGAAGTAGTCCGACCAACGTCCTTAAATGTGCGCCCGCTGTACAAAGGCAATATGAAACCTAGGCTCCAATTGTACGAAGGCAGTATGAATCTTGTGCACTGATGGTCCCTTCCTTAGACTACGCTAAAGTTTACCAAGGCAAGAAGACTAAGCTTAAAAATTTAAAGTGTAATGATTCCTCATAATAAAAATAAAAAAATAAAAAAAATAAAAATAAAATAAAACAAATATACTCCCAAAATAATCATCTTATCTCAAGTGAATTGTGTGTACAAGACAAAAATAAACGAAGTAGGTTGGGAAATATCGTAAACCATTTAGCAGTGTGAACACGTCAAAAACAATTAAAGTAAAACAAAGACGTATTTCTCTGTGCCTGCGAAGGCTTACGTACCTACTACGCATTTCAACCAGTTCTTTGGCGTTTCAGGGGAAAACCGAAAAGCAATAGAAAGCAACCCCGCTTCTACACAAGCATCTCACACTGCGGTACCTGGCCATGTACTTAGTTAACATCCGACCAACTCCTTTCGTCCATCCGTCCACATTTGCCTTAAGAGACAATGCACGCCCTTAACAGCACAAAGAGCTGCAAGCCGTTTAACTCCAGCTCATTGTGCAGGAATTTGATCGCTTCTGAAAGCCTGCAATAATCCATCGATCCACTGTTTAACGGCTTCGAGAACTTTCTACAACGCTGGGCCTTGGATTAACACACACCGTTACTCCTTCATTGTATGATTTATAGCTCATTTAAACATCTGTGCAAAATATTTCCATTCTTTAAACGATACAAACCCTCTCACACAAGGCATTTCTTTTGCAGAGTTTAAAATATGGCAGTCCACTTGGAAGATGCCGTGGCGGCTCTCTCCACATTTTCATTGGAGGTAATTATATATCTAAGCCTTACACTTTTTTAATTCAAACGCTTGATTATTGCATTATAATTCTTTTTAAGTTTAGTTAACGCTGCTAAATTAGTTTCTGGAGCTCAAATGGCTCGTACCAAATCAGTTCTCGGATTTACTTGAAACTGTAAAAATGTCAGATTCAAGCCAATGATGCGAAATTTGTAATTTTTTTGGTTAAACACGGCTAGAATCGAAAAAGTTGTCGGTAACTTGAAATGTTTGATTAAAAACAAAAGAATGCAGAAATTCAGAAGTATTGAGAAAATGTCTTTTATCCAAAAGTATTGAGAAAATCCCTTCCTCCTCGAACCTTAATTGTAGTGTTTAACATTTCTTTAAATGAAATCTTTTGATATGCACTTTCTACTTGTTTAAAAATAAAATTAATTTTTGCTTACCTCTAAACCCCGTTTAAAAACTAAAAATGCTGTTATCTTTAAGTATTCAGAAAATGTCTTCTGACAGAAATATGAGCTCTAAAACGATAATGTAGATGGAAACCCTCGATCAAAATGAAAAATGCTATGACAAATTGAGAACTTGTCTTCCTGCAGAAACCTTAGATATAAAAACATAATGTATAATGTAAGCATATTATTAAACGAAAAATGCTGTTACCTTAAGGCTTCAAATGAGTGTCTTCCTGCAGAAACCTTAGATCTAAAAAGATAATGTATAATATAAACATATTTTTAAACGAAAATGCTGTTATCTTATGTATTGAGAGAATGTCTTCCAGCAGAAATCTCAGATTTAAAAACATAATGCATAATGTAAACATATTTTAAAACAAATAACATCGTTATTTTAAGTATTGAGAGAATGTGTTCCTGCAGAAACCTTAGGTGTAAAAACATGATGTATAATGTACACATATTTTAAACAAAAAATGCTGTTATCTTAAGTCTTTAGAGAATGTCTTCCTGCAGAGACCTTAGATCAAAAAACATAATGTATATTGTAAAAATATTTTTATGATATTTTTTGATACATTCATTACATCATAAGTCATCACGTGTCTTCCAAAATGATCACATGAAGAATGGAATGCTGGTGGGCTCTTCACGGGTCAAGCATCTTCAGCAGTGAACCACAACCACTTTGAAATTGTTCAACCATTTTAGGTGGTGGCTTTATTTGTTTAGAGGTTTTACAAACTTTCTCTATATTAGAATCGTTGCATAAGTTTGAGTGCAAAGTTACAACACAGAAGGCTGTTAAATTGTTGAAACGAATTTATTTTGTGGCCAGATTTTTCCTTGGCACAGATGATTCTATGTCCTCAAAGTTAAACTGTCTTTACATCGAGTCAATCAGAAAATATCTGAATGGGACACATTGCAACAGCCATGAATCAGATCTCGCCAATGAAAATGCATGACGAATTTCATGATTTCTGGGAAACTAGGGTATAGCAATGGATATCATTTTTGGCCAGACTTTTCCTTGGCACCAATGATTTTACGTCCTTGCAGTTAAACTATATTTACTTCAAGTAAATCAGAAAATATCTGAATGGGACGCACTACAACAGCCACGAATCAGATCTCACCAAAGAAATGCATGACGGATTTTCATGATTTATGGAAAACTAGGGTATAGCAATGGATATCATATTCTATCCGTATCCACATCTCCGGGTGAATACATACACACACACACCTTTATTGTTTTTAATGTCCATCAGGCCCCTAGCAGTATAATTATTTATTTAGAATTTGATTCTTTGAACAATCAGTTTTAAAGCAAATCCTCCAAGTTTCATCTGATTTGACTGATTGCAAAGAAACTTGGGTCTGTGGATGGTTAACACTCTCTACAAGTATTCATATACATACACACACACACACACATGATTTTTAACATCCTTTAGGCCAAACTCGTCTGTAAGACCTATCAGTTTATTTGTTTCTTAATAAAATTGTTTTTATCAGTAACCAGTTTTGAAATGAATTTATTAAGTTTAGTTTGATTTTTTTTTTTGGTTTAAGATTTCGTGTGCCATGTTAGGATGGAAAATATATGTTTTTGTGCCTAATACAACTATATAATAGGAAATCTAGAAGGAAATTTGTTTTATCCTCTACTTCATCTAAGTTACACCCCTTAGAGGTTCCTTATTCCCAAACTGTTTTCCTGTAGGGTCATTTACTAATTTCAGTGTAGTTCATGTTGATTGGTTCTTAGATTTGATTGGTAAATCTTGGGTAAGTTTATAGGTTGCCTTTTAACATGGAGTCTGATAAGCTTGAACCAAATTTTAAATATTTGTAAACATGATTCATCCTCAAATTTACTCATAATCATTACACCAAAACTTATTTCTTCTCTGAATTTCTGGTATGGGGGAACGTTTTTGGGATGACAGAATTTTTCCCAGATTTTGGGGAGGGCAAATAAAATACACACATTTTTAATTTAAAAAGTACAAGAAAACTAAACAGAATACACATTTTTAGCTTTTTAATTGCATAACTACAAGGACCTGAAATTCGAATAGCATCCATGACATTGTAAATAGCTGAAATTCAAATATTTGGTTCTCATGTGACACTGATGATTAGAAAACCAAATATTTTTAAATAGGCATGACAAATTTGAAGTCACAAAGCCAAAATCTCAAAATGCTTAGCTGCAATCATTGAACAACAAGCTCAGAGTTGTCATTAAACGGATAACACTTGAGCTCCAAAAGATCCTCATCACTGCTGGACTCTGAATCAGCTAGTTCCTCCAATGGGACCCCGACCAATCTTGGTTGCATACCCTGATCCTCATTAACCTACCTTGGTTTCTCTGGCTCGACATTCCATTGTATTGCTGGGATCTCCTTGTACTTCACAACTTGCTCCACATTTCATGTGCCGCGCCCTTGAAATGTCTGAAATGTTTTGGATGGCCCTACAGAGCAGGGGGCACATCTGGATTCCCCATGTAACAACCTCGCCACATTTGTTTTTGGAGATATATGGGCCTCTTTACCACAGTTGGGGGATTTTTAACCTGAGTCACACTATTATGAATGTCCTTTTCACCACAACCCTTCAAAATGTAGACATATGTATGTGCATGTGTGTGTTTGCATGTATGTATATTTGTATCTGTCTACATATGTATGTGCATGTGTATGTTTGCATGCATGTATATTTGCATCTGTCTGTGTGTATATATGCGTGTATGTGCATATACTGCACAAACACACACACATATATAAATAAACACAAACATGTACCCTTATTCATGACCTCTGTACCCTGATTTGAAATGGCATCCATATCCCTGTACTCCACATGCTCCACATGCCTCGTTAAATTTGCAAAATGTTTAAGATCACGATCTTATGTTTTTGATGATTAAAATGGTTAGTTGTGTTCAAAGAAACTAATTTACTTCCAATAGATGATAGGAAAGAGATAAGTTCTTGTTAAATGGAGAAATCCATGTTTTTGAGCACGACAGGTGGCCAACTGTATCTGCCAAATAAGTTCAAATGGATTTTTTTTTTCGAATAAAGGGAAAAATATATTATAACAAAAAAAAAGTGTTACAATGAAAGGAGCTCCCCAGAACAGAGCTCAAGAGATCTGATTAGTTACAATGAGGGTCTTAACTGAAAAAGCCAATAAGGAAATTTATGTGGACAAAACCCTTTTAACACTATGAACAACAGGATCACCATCCAGAATTCCAAACAGAATTACTTGTCGTGAGGCAAAGTAAAAGGAAAGCTATTCTACTGAATAGGGCGGAGATGTCCATGGCTGCTCTTGATTTCGAATGGGGAGAGGATTTAATAAATTTTGCATCACTGCTGACCTCGTAAGATTTCCACTCCTCCATGATCTGAATTGTGGATATGATCTTGTGAGCCAAAAAGGGGAAAAGATACATGTCAGAGTAAGTAAAATCTGTAGCGGATCAAAGACATTTTGGCTGTTAGGAGAATGACATCAAATGTGGATTTGGACCGGTTGAGATTGTAACAAACAATGATCAAATTTGAGGGGCTAGCCTGAATTTCATTGTGAAGGGAAAATATTAGACCAGCCCTTCGATGATGAAAATTAGTATTAAATATTTTACACTTTGCATTACAAGAGTAAATCAAGTACACACGTCACAAAAATTAAGAACATTTTTTTCAATGAGAGATTTTTTTATAAGGAGTGATTCTAAAAAATTAAGAACATTAACCTGGGTACCAAATATACTAGTTTACATCAATCATGTTAAGAATATTCTCTCCACTCAAAATGTAACAAAGTCTATTTCATATAATCATGTAATGAACAAGATATATGCATATGCACATTCACTTATGGGTGGAGCTCTGACAAAAAGTTTAAAATTAAATAACCTGATCAACATTAGAGTTGCAGCAACCATTTGCAAAGACAATCTATTGGGTTAGAAAGTGACAAACTACAAATTTAACACCCATAATGTGCCCAAAAACATGACAATACAACAAGGTTCTTCTACTCAAATTTATTTTGCTAATCATGTGAACAAAGCTAACTAGTTGTATACCAGACTGTCATGTTTCATCTAATAAATTGTATTAAGCATAATATCAAAGTACTAAGACCTTTATGTGCTCTAAAATGGAAAAGTTTCTTGAGCTCACCTCAAATGTGAGAAAACATATCACCAACACATTTTTGGCTCCCCTCCAAAAGGAAAATATCTGAAACACGGAATGAGATGCAAGACATAATTACAGGACAAAATGTTGAACATTTGGACCTCTATTCAGACCAAGTCAAATGTTTGTAACAAGTGTTCATTAATTATTTTGAATAAAAGTACATGGCTACAGTTTAATCTTAAATATTGATAAACATACAACAAAAAGATTAAAATACTTGTATAAGTTTCATTAAAAATCCATGGTAACAGACTAAATTACATATATTATAATGTAAAACAAACCATACCTTTTGGAATAAGATAAAAAATCCCAGCTAGGTAGGAAAGGCAGGGGGACGGCTGCTGCAATCAAACACTATTTGGGAATACCAAATCCATTGCCATTTACAAATTGAGGTCTGCGGTGGGCTGTATAATATCATAGGTATGCTGCCCAATGAGTCTCCACGGAAGTTATAAATGGTCAGTGTCCTCCCGGAGTCCCCATTATGCGTTTCACTGCCTTGTTTAAAGTTGAAATGAGATCTGATTATTGGTTTCAATTTTCATTGGCATAATGATTGAAGACTATAAACTCTACCTGATCCTACACAAGATGGATGGAATCTTTTACACAGTTAACCTCAATCCAAACACTGTAGAATAATGTAGAGTTTAAGTCCATTAATTACACTTGGAGGTGTGGCAGATGCATCATGTGCACGAACACCATGCGATTGGCTTACACTTCTAATGCTTGTGTAAACCTTCTCACAAGCCCCCTCCACCGTTATCTTGTGTTGTTCTTTTATCACCACCACTTTCCTTTGCTCACGAAGGTCAATTCAATTTCTTACCATGACAAGGCTCCAACAGCCTTTGGCCCTCCACTGAAGCCAAGTACCCAGAAGCTGGGTTTGCCCTCCTCATCCACGTGCTGGTATCTTGAGTGCCATGCTTCCATAACCAACTAATGTGGCTAGGCAGTTCACCTACATTTATATTCAGAGTGATAATACTACAAGCTACCTAAATAGTGGGCTGTTTTTTTATATTCCCATTGCCCAATAATGCAATAATTTAAAGCTGCAGCCTGAGATGAGTCCACGGGCAGTTCCACCCTTTGAAATTATGGCATTTGATTTATCAAAATCGTCCCACCGCCACGCTACACATTTTATAGACATGTTGTTTCATTTCATACATATGAAATGAGGTAGCCCATATTTTCAGGAACCTGTTGCACATTTTGTTGAATAATAAACTCCAAGCAAAAGACTTGCATGTCGCAGCCGCAGGGCCAGAACAGAAATAATAGAAAGGAGATTGACGAAAAATTTACTTATAAAATTAGCCCTTGAAACAACACCACTGCAACATGATTCCAACAATATATTATACAGACAAGAAAATTTACAAAGCCAAAGGCCATTGAATAGTCAGACCGGTCAGAAAGAAAGGCATGAACATTAGGCGCGGGAGGTGAAAGAATAAATTTTGATAAGACTTGCAGCAGTCCTCTAGACCTGTGACATGTGTAGAAATAAAACGTAAAAGCTGTTTCACTTTCAATGTGCTGCTCACCACTCAGTCTGACTGCTAGAGTATCCTTTCCATTTGCTAAGTTGCTTAAATGCTTTGCTCACCGAGTCACTTCAAATGCACCATGATTTCATTTATATATTTGCTAACTGACAACTCACAATCAAATTCTCAGCCTGACAGCCATTGATCAAACCTAAACACCTACTTTGGGATTCGCAGTGATCTATTGATATTATTGCTCAATGCCGAGTCGGCTGACTGAAATTTTAAGACGTTTCCCTTCATCTGACACTATTAATAAAATGTTAAACTTCCTTATCGCCAAACAATTTTTTTCATTTTGTTGAAGGGGTTGAGCTCAATTGGTTAAAAGCATTGGGTTCTCATTGTGGAGACCCGAGTTCAAATCCCCAAAGTGACATCTAATGTGGAGTGACTCTTGGTCTTCTTTCATTGGCTTCTCGTGTGGTTACTTGAAAGTAGCTATGTTGTGATTCTTAGTCGTTCATCATAGGCTTCTAGTTGCATTGCTCGAAAGGAGCTATGTATTAGTCTCATAAGTTGCTCACATGAGCCATATTTGTAATCTTTCCTCTCTATATATATGTGTTCTTTTTTTACGGGCAAATTTTTTATTGCACTTTTGTAACGGGTTAGAAGCCCTTGGATGGGCTGTGATGGATTCAATTTTGAACACTGGTAACAAGGTGAGACGACCTTGCATCATGGAATGTTTGAATTGAGACAGTTGGGAGACTGCATGGAATCCCTCACAATGGTCCAATGGTGAAAGTGTGATATTGTAGAGGTCAAAGGTGATGGATTGGTGAAAGGGCGGTGGTGGGGCTGAGCAAGGTTAAACTACGTTAGAAGGAATTGTGAGCCAATTGATGTTGTTGTTTATATATGTCTGATACAATCCTCCATGGGTTGTGAGGCCCTATTAGGTTTATGATGCATGTATAAGGACTCGAGAATGCTTGAATTTTTACCACGGCTAGAAAATGCCATCAGGACATGATACTTGAAACTTTCATCTATTGTATGAGTAAACCAAAGTTCCTTGTCCTTCCAAACAATAATTTTATTGATCTGAACGTTCTATGCAAAGCATTCTCTTCATTTATCATGCATAGCATTCTCTTCAAAGAGATAAATGATTGTCTTTCTTCTCCATCTAACTCCATATGAAATACAATGCTATAGAATGCAAATAAATCGCTATGGAAGATTGCAACTGTTTCAAATTGTGGTTCTTCATCTTCTATTGCTTATGATCGAGCTTTGTCAAGATGTAATAACTGGTCATCGCCCACAAAGGACAATAACGTAGTTGACGCCAAACAAACTAACACCTGCGCCATCATGCACCAGCAAAATTGTCGCTGCGGCAACAAATACGGTCCTTAGTAGGACTTGACTAGGCAGAAAATTGGCTCCAGTATTGACATAGACCATAGAATTGAATTTGGCATTGAAATTGGTCATAGATATAGAGCTGCCACTTGGATCATTGTCCTTCTCACAGAGAAATTGTCGATAACTATGATAGTTCTTTTCGAATGATGATCTGTCAACTGTTGTCCATTCTTCATCTTTGTCATTGCCCTCCACTTCCTCAAGTATTGACAATTGATTGCTATCATTAAGGCTATCTTCCTTATTTGTTTTCTAGATTTACAATTTATTCTTCCATGGACAGGATTGAGGTTTTCTTCCTCTTTCTTACATTATTTTATTCCCCTCTTTACTAGCTACCATTGTCCATCTTTTGTCATAATTCTTGGTGGAGTGTTTGTAATCATGACACTTCTTGAATTTCAATAGAACATGTCCGCAGGTTAACTGTTGAATTTCAATAGAACTTGTCCGTAGGCCAACTGTTCAGTGAAGATCCATTTTCTCTATTGGAGAATGATGACCTTTGGTAGAACTTATCCAAGATCCACTTCAAGGCAAAAGCAACACATGAAAATTTTCTATCTCTGGGTCTGGCCCAACCTATAAACCTGTTTATTCTATTGCCAATCTCGTTTATCACCTCCTTTCTTTTGAAATACAAGTGGAGGAACAACAAACACAACCATATGGGATACGGGATGTAACTGCTTTTAATAGACTGAAACTCTTTCTCGAACAATTCAGGTGCATTTTGTTAGATCATGACAATGATGAAACTGCTTTGAATATTCTATGTTTTCTTTGAATACATATAAAAGTGAGAACCTATATTATGAATGTATCAATGATCTACAGTGCATCCCTGAAAAAATGCTATGCCCAATCGACAAGATTTTCAAACTACTGCAACATTTAAGGGTTTCAAATAGTTGAAGATCCACTTATCCATTCACTATCGTACATCATCAAAACAAAAGCAACCAACTATATTAGATTTTTTATCGTAGAGTTTCTCGGAAGACATATTTTCAAAGCTTTTTTTGGATGAAATGCACAAAAGTCAATGAGCTTATGTCCTAGACAATATAGAGTTCCCAATAGTGTTACTCATATAGCTAAAAATATCACTGTTACAAAAATCTGCCAAAAAGAGCCCGTACCAACTTGCTGCAGCATTGACAAGAATCCCATATTCTTAATCAACCACTAGGTTGATCCAGGGTTGCATATTACTAAACATCATCATGATTTAATAAAAATAGAATTAAATATGATTGTGAAGTAACTACTATAATAAATGATGTACAAATGCTAGCATACAATAAGACACAAGCAAACAAGCATATATAATGTAGAACCCTAAGCAAGAGAGGGAGATAAAGAGACTTAGTTGATATCCGCGCAATCTGGAAGTGATTTGGGAAGGGTAAAGTGTTGAATAGATCAAATTGCATCGTAACAACTCATTGTAAATACGGGACCTCGGGAATAATGTTGGATAGGGCGCCCATAGTAGGACAGGGGTGCACAGGCGTTGGTTGCCGTCAAAGCTTAGGATCGGGTTGTTGTTGTGTCGCATGGGCTTCGTAGTTGTTCCCTTTTGATCGCCTAATATTCGCTCCTTGATCATCGAAGGTACCTGTAACTGTAAGAAAGAAGTTCACCTACACATGCCCACAAACCACATCAAACCTAAAAAGGAAAATGCAAAATGGGGAGTCGGAATGACCCCGACGGTCACCCGATAGAGTGAACTTACGATCGAGTGCTGCACTACACATCTCATACTCCATGTAGTTCTTGTGTGTGTGTGTAGAAATGATGCCCTAGGATGCCCTTGTGCAAGATGCACTAGATAGCGGGCTAGATTTGCTCAATGATGCAAATGTGTGGATGAAATAGAATAAACTTCCCTTTCTATCTTTGTGTATGCAACCCTTGTCCCTTGAATGGATGCTAGATGGATGCCTTGGAGTGCTTTTGGTACCTTTGGATGCAAGCTTAGGTGATAATAGTAATGCTTAGTGCTTGGTCCCTTATTTTGAACACATAACTATGTATTTATATGATTCCCTTGTTTGAATTTCGTAATTGACAACTGGAAGGCTGACCCATAAGTGAAAAAGATGCCCAAAAGATAAAAGAGACCCAAAAGGAGCGAGTAAGGTAAGAAAGGGTCAGGGATGCCCGAAGGGACAAGAGCGCCAGGGCGCTGTTGTCTGGATGGGTGCTTTGGTGTTTGAAGCCATAGAAGATAAATAAGTAAAGTTCCGACTGGGCTGTAGGGTGTGTAAGACCAAAGAGAAAGCAAGAGACAAAGAAAAGAGGCCAAAGATAGTTGTCAATCACTAATTTTCTTGCTTAGGAATCATGTAAATGCTAGCATGCTTTAAGACCTAGAAATGTACCCAAGTGCATGATTTTGTGTCTACACATCATCACTATTTGTAGGAGGGAGAGTCAGTCCTTTTGCTGAAACACCATTACCAATACTTGAGGCACAGTAGCAACTGCATCCTCAACAAGGTCAATCCAAGGATTATTCACCTTTAGGTCTTTGTGCATAAGAGGATTAGCAAAGAGGTGGGATTTGTTGAATATTTATATTACAAACATCGATTATGCAGCTGGGAACTGCCTCTAACTGAATGTAAACTGAAAACCAATTTGCAGCCACCTACTCTTATATAATAAACGCTGTCACACTTGTTTGAGTGTGCATTCAGCCTTTTCTGAATTCTTTTTCTATTTGCAGATGCTAACATTGGTATCGGAGTGTTTTTTCCGAGGAAGCCCTTGGCGGTAGTGCGAGTGTGGTATAGTGTTTGAGGAAGCCCTGATAGGGCACAAACTGAACATGAACGAAGATAAAAACTCGTGATACAGTCCAGTGAGGAGTTTTACCAGAATTGCGTTTATTTTCATTCATGTTTTTCTGAGTCCTGAAAACTGTCATTTTAATAGTTGCGAAGGACATTGTTCGCGAGGGTAGAGGTCGTTTTTTCACCGGTCACATAAGTTGCAAAAGTTTTCCGCCTATTCTTTTTAAGTCGCAAGTGGTTGTGAGGGTATTTTTTTCATTTTATTGCAGTCGTGATTTCTTGTTTCATGCTGTTATCAACAGTCGTGAATCCAAGAGACACGAAGGGCACAAACATGTAGGGCTTTCCATACACAAAGGGCACTTTTTATGATTTTACTACCGTCGTGAGGGCATAGAGTATTAAGTTTCAGTATGTTTGTTTCAACATTCACAATTGTATTCAAAGAAGGAAAAATTTGTTTTTAGGGAATTCATTTGCTTTGCTTATCAGTACCAGGGCATTCATTTGTTGAAGGCATATACTGTCTCTCTCTACAGTCACGAGGGTCGAAGGGCAAAACTTTATTTATTATTTCTGTTATTTTCGAGTAATAAATGGCGAATATTTCTAACTTGATTTTGCTGGACTCACAAAAGTTGACATGCACAAATTTCAATGTATGGAGCCATAAGATTTTGACACTTGCAGAATTTCGAGATTGTGATAAAATAATCACGGGCAACGAAGGTAGACTTGCTGTGAACTTCGCTGATTATGATAGGCATTATAAGGAGGCTCTATTACTTCTCAAGTTGTCGGTTTCGGATGATATGATACCGGAAGTGCGGAATGCCACATGGCAAGCACGTTGTGGACAAGTTTGAAAGAAAAATATCAGACATCAGAGAAAGGACGGGTTTTATACCTAAAGAATACATTTTTTCTTTGAAGTTACAAAAAGGTGGATTGTTGTCTGAGCACCTACTTCGGATGAAAGAGCTCGAGACCAGTTATCTTCCATCAACAAAAAAGTGGACGACGATGATATGGTGGCTTTGGTTCTGAACAACTTACCTTCTTCATATGAGTCATTTGTGGAGGCACTCCATTTAATGGCTGAAAGTCAAACTCTCACGTTTGACAAGGTGAGTTCCTACTTATTGCAAAGGGGCGAGAAAATTCCGGCAGAATCCAATCGGTTGTGACCAATCAGAGAGTGCTCTTGTCACACAATCAAAAGAAAAATTGAGATGTCATTATGGTGAGTCCTCCACCCGGTATCGGTTCACATGCTTATTACTTTTACAAGGTTGGGCACCTTAAGAAGGATTGTCGAAAGCGGAAGTATGATCTTTCACAACAGAACAAAAAGCCATGTGATGAGGAACATGTGGCAGCAATTGCAGAAGAACGAGATTCGGATGACGGGCATGTTCTTTATTGTCTTACGACATCATGCTCACATGACAGTGTCCTAGTTGTTGGACCATTGACTTCCGTGCGTCCGTGTACTTCTCATGTCGCGAGGAATGGTATCTTTCATTTACTTTGCAAATATATGTTTTGAATCGGTAGTACTAGCTGATGGAGAATCACTTGCAGTAGAAGAAATAGGAGATATATGCATCGTATTGAATAATGCTCATAAATTGTTGGTACAAAATGTTAGATATGTACCTTCTTTACAAAAGAATCTTCTATCTATTCATCAATTAATTGAAAATCCCAATATTTTTGTGGATTTATGTGGGAAGAAGTGTGTTGTTTCGATATGAAACAAAGACGGATGATTTCCCTTGGTATTGGGCAAGGTGGTCAATATCGACTTGTTGATCTTGCTACGATCAACATGAATGCACGTGTGGAGGACAACTCCACCATATAGGATGTATAGAGGCTGACATGCCTTGGGAGGATGGATTTCCTCATTTTGAAGAACAATTTGTTGTGGATGGAGACTCCACTATTCCAGATGCACTGAAGGTGCATGGTGAGATGGCATGCCAAGCCACTCACTCAAAGGTACTTGCTCGAAGGATAGTAGAGCATGAATAGTTTGCTCATTGTGTTGTGAAAGACCTTTCCCAATAGAGGGGATAAATGAGCAAATAGATGAGACAAAGGAGGAGTTGGTTCTCACTCCTACTACTACGAGAGATGGTTATTTCTCCCACTGCTGAGACAAAGATGTTTGTTTCTCCTACTATTGCGGAGTTGGTTCTAACTTCCACTACACAGATGGTCACATTTCTCTCCTTAGCAACTCAATTTGATTGGAAGGCACTTCACCATGCTTTCTGAAAAGGTTGGATGAGAACTACATGGTGTTGCAAGGGCATGATCGAGGTGACTTAGATTGCAAGCTAATAGAGTCTCTGTATAGCCTCCATAGGCTACACAAGCCTGGAACAAATTTCTCAATCCACCTCTCCAAGTTTCTGATTCCAACACTTTGGAGATGGGGCTGACACTCTCAGCCATTGATGATTCATTGTTGGTCAATGAATCACGTAACGAAGAATCAGTGGACCACTTGCCATATCCTCTGTTCACACGACCAGATTCTTGTTTTGCAGTCCTCCATTCGACAACCGCAACACAACAATGGACTATTGATTTTGAAGTACCACCTATGGCACAATCTATAGATCTAATGACTAAACATATGGGCTTTAGGACATTTGTAAAATTTCGGGACAAACTTGGTATTGTTTCCGGTTTAGTCATTAAGAGGGGGTGTTGAATATTTATATTACAAGCATCGGTTATGCAGTTGGGAACTGCCTCTAACTGAATGTAAACTGAAAACCAATTTGTAACCACCTACTCTTATATAATAAACGCTGTCACACTTGTTTGAGTGTGCATTCAGCCTTCTCTGAATTCTTTCTTCTATTTGCATATGCTAACAGGATTTGAAGTTATCCACTGTCTTAGAAGAGGCAGCTCCTCTTCAAGGATGTCAAAGACACAACAAAACAATTGAGGGATTGTGGACTGAAGCCCCTCTGTAAATTTCCCTTCTGAACCAGTCAGCTTCTTTGTCAAATCATTCAACATTTGCATTGTGGTCAATAGCCTTCTCTACATCAACGCACTAATTTTGAGCTTCCACTAAGGCCTTCAGGGAAGTGCTTCTTCTTTTAGCTCCATCAGATCAGACATGTCTGCCACTCGTTTTCACCCTTTTCTTGTTTCCTCTCTTAGCTGGCTCCACCTCATTATCAACCTGAAAACAATCCCTTGCTCCTTGCATTAAAGAGAAACATATCATATCAGTAATAATGGGGAAAGTTGAAACGACCCCCTCAATTTTCTTCTCAATGGTCACAACTCACAAGAGCTTTCCTTGTTCTTCCTATAAGCCAAACCTTGGAATTGTGCCCAATATCCGTGGCGTTATACATAATAGTTTGACATCTTGTGGTATGTTTGGGATCCTCAGCAGTGCCCCAATCCACATCCACTACGCCAAAGGCCTAACCATAAGCCTCACATTCCAATAAGAAACCGTTGACCTTCATGTTCAGGCCACTATACCAATTTGCATTCAATTTCTCCTTTGCTAGCCAGGAATGAAAATGGTTGGTTTAAGCAAACAGATTGTTTTCATACCGCCCTCTTCATTTAGTTTTTGTGTCTCATAATTTCATAAACTGAAAATACAGAGGAACGTATAGCGCGGGCAAGCACTGGGCCATTGCTTCACACTGCATTACCTAGGGAGAAGAGGAAACTTGAAGAGAGTTGAACCACAGTTGACCATAGGCCCACAACTGCTACCTGTGCAACAAAATGACAGAAAATTGCCAGCTATAGGGGTCTCAAACATCCCCAAATTTATTTTCAAATCCCACCACATCTACATGCCCTTCGCGCAACTCTTTGTCACCACAAACTTTATGGCTTTCCTCCCTGTTTCACAGACTGAAGCATGTTGAGAGGGATAAAAATCCAGCTCCACTGTTGAACAAAAAATTGCAGCTCAGAATAGCAATCCAGGCACACTTATGATCAGTTTGAATAATGCAACTAGAGAAAAATTCTAATCTGTAATGCTTGGATATTCCAATCGACAATTATCCAACACACATTAAATTGTTATGTTTTAATTCAATGCTTTGCTACTGAAGTTCAACATACATATGTGCATATCGATGTTTGCTACAGCTATATGCTTCCATCTACATCACATGACTGATTCCAATGTACCCATGGAAAAATTCATGAATGCACTTTTGAAAATGAGATGTACATACAAGCTAAGATTAACACAAATGCTTCCATATTAGAAATACATGCAACTACAGCTGGAATACATGTGGATATGCTGAAATTATTGCCCATACCACTCTATACAACATATATTCATCCTCTTGCGATGTTGGAATGCTCAATTACTTATCCACCTTAGTGTGTAATTATAGAAACAGTGAAAGAATCTAAATAACAACATATTGAATAGAAAGTTTCTCCTAGTAACATAGAACACAAGCAAATGAAAGAGCTACTGCAGCAATTCAGGGAAGTTTTGTAGTAACCTATGGGTCTGCCACCAAAGAAAACAGTGGAAACAAAAGATCGAGTTGTTACTCGGTTGCCCTCTTCCTAACATTGGTCTCCATTGACAACCATTGATGGAAGCTAATGAGGTAAAGAAAAAATTACAAGTATTGTTAGACCAAGGTGTAATCCATTCTAATACTTCTGCATGTGGTTCCCCATTGTTATTGTACCTAAAAATGGTTTATGGAGGATATGTATCGA
Organism: Taxus wallichiana var. yunnanensis; assembly: GCA_018340775.1. Classification (NCBI taxonomy): domain Eukaryota; kingdom Viridiplantae; phylum Streptophyta; class Pinopsida; order Cupressales; family Taxaceae; genus Taxus; species Taxus wallichiana. The sequence continues at coordinate 993,090,267 of CM031242.1, forward strand.
TTATAGGGCCTTAAATGAGGTAACTATCAAGAACAAGTACCCTCTTCCATGGATTGATGATTTGTTGGACTAACTTCCACATGAAAAGTACTTCACAAAGATGGACCTGGAATCTGGGTTTCATCAAGAGAGACTCAAGGAAGAAGATGTATGAAAAATGACATTCAAGACAAGGCAACATTTGTATGAGTGGCTTGTACTTCCATTTGGATTGTTTAATGCTCCTGCTACCTTTATGAGGTTGATTAATGAAATATTGAGGCCATTCATAGATTCTTGTGTCTTTGTCTTCTTGGATGATATATTAGCTTTTAAAAAGACTTATTCTGAGCATCTGATGCATTTGAAAATTGAAACACGTTTTTCAAGCTTTGAAGGAGAATATTTTGCTACTAAATGAGAAGAAATGTGAAGTTACACAACAATCACTTGTCCACTTGGGGCATGTGGTTGGAGGTGGAGAGTTGAGAGTTATCCCTTAAAAGTGGAAGCCATATTGAAGCCGCACAAGCCTTCCAATGTAATTGAGACAAGGAGCTTCGTAGGGGCTGTCTAACACTCAAGGAAGTTCATCAAATATTCCTCTACCACAGCGGCACCTCTGCACTCTGTGTCAGCAAGTGGTAAGTCTTTTACTTAGGGTACAAATTAGCGAAAAACATTAGTTGAATTGAAGAAAAAGGTTAGCAATTCACCGGTTCTGGCACTCTGTAATTTTCATGTACCTTTTGACGTAGAAACGGATGCAAGTGAATATGCTATGGGGGTTGTCCTATAGCAAGGAGGTAAGCCTGTTTGGTATCATTCAGACATGGGGTTTGGATATATACCACGATTTCGATAAGTGCTAAAATACAAGGCAGTAATTGGAAAAAAAAAACCCTCCAAATATGACCTCTTTCACCATTGCAGAATCAGCAGCTACCCAATAATTAGCAGAAGCCCTAAAAAAATTGAACAAACTGAGTAAAAGAGCAGTCATCCAATGTCAGCAGCAACAGGCCTCCAGCTCAAGTGTTTGCTCGTAGCAAAAAATGAAAAAATATTGATGTGAAATTGGTTTCAGATGAAAGCATTTTTAGAGTTATAGTCCTTTTTAAGTGGCGGCACACATTTGTTTTTCTTATTTTCATTAACATTTGAGTTTGTTTTTAAAATTTTAAGGGTTCCTGCATGGCCATTTCTTGCAGACAAAAATGAACCCGAGAAATAGTGGTTAAAAATGACCTTTTCCTTTAGTGGTCAGTTCCTCGGGAAACCATGTTTTGGGAAACGGTCACCTTTTTTGAGAAACCATTTCCATGGCCAACAAATGTGACCAAGAACCAGTAACAGCTGTTTCACGTGTTTCATGATAGGATAGGGCAGGATGTTCTGTTTCTCCTGACCCTTCTGTTATTCGTAGTATAAGGATATGGTGAGGCTGATTATTCAAGCAGGGGATTCCTATTGCCCTCTTCCATAAATTATCATTCTGGTATTTAGTAGTGCATATGTGATGAAAATTCTGAAAGATGCATCATATCATATTTTCATCTCTTTAATGGCGTTGGTTTTAGGAAACATTGTGAGTGTGTTACTCTTGTGCGATCAGTTTGACAACAAAGACTGTAAAGATACTATGCAGCTGTAGCTATTACATCTATTACCAACTTTGTTAGGGTCTTGAATAGCAGGAGAATACATTTGTGGCATTAGCGTCAGCATAGTTTCAAAGGCTTCCAGTGTTCCTAGGGCCTTTCAGATTGAGTCGCCTTTTGTGGAGGAAATTCGAACTTCAGCTTCTATTGTTTGCTGGTCCCTGATGTAATTTCGTTGTCCTCTTTTACACTCTATATTTCCCTCTTCTATGACTTATGGGATCTAATTGTATTGGAGTTGTGTTAGGTACTTCCTCTGGCTTGTACCAGACTTGGATCTACAATCCCATTCAACTCCTTTGGTCATATATGAATATTTTATAAATTTATTTCAATTGTTTACTTTGATTTAATTTATTCCATTTATGTAGTTTAATATACTTGGTACCCCTATCTTATTTAAATAAATTACTTAAAAATCAATCTGTAATCTGTTCGTATCTTTTTGATCTTGGGTAAGTGCACCCAGTATGTAATAGTCTATCTGAACCTAAAGCATGTAATTGTGCAGTTGACCATTGTTTTCTGTCTTAATATTTAACCTTTATGTGGAACTCTCTTGTGAGGAGTCCTATGATTGGTTTAAAGTATTATATTAGCTTTTTGTACAGCTACCGGGGAAAATATAAAGTTAGATCCTAGTTATTTCTATCGATATATTATAGGAAGATGATTTTGTTATTTCCTTTTGCAGGATGATCAACCGGATGTCCAAGGATTATCTGTTATGTTATCAACTGGAAGATATGCAACTCAAAGTCCAATAGGTAGTGATTTGGCATTTTCATTTGTTTCTAGCCTACGAGATAAAATTAGGATACAATGATTTTAACCTAGAATTCCATTGCATATTGTTTTATAAACATAGTTGATTCAATAGCTAGAGCACATTTGTAGGTTTGTTTTATGCACATAGTTGTTACATTTTACCATGGATAGGCTGGAATCTGTAGAATTGGCTGATTTTTTAATAACCTTTTGCATTGAAGATGAGCGATTTCAAGGGTTTTTAAGACTCTCATGGCATAAAAGATCATTTAGGTGCCTTTTAGGGCACAAAACTTCATCATTATTTGATATTCAAATTTGGTATAATTTATAAGGCTGGTTTCTATCTAAGTTGCCGCATTCGGCGAATTTGAAGGAAAAAATTCGAAATTCGCCGAATTTTAACAGTGGGTTGAAATTCGCGATGTAATTCGCGTTTTTTTCCTTTTTTGGCAATTTTTTCCGTTTTTGGTTTTTTGGTGAAAAAATCGCAAGTATAGAAAAAAATTTGCCATTTTTGGAAAGGGTCCGAGAAGATGTAGCAGCAAAAACTTGCATGTGCCATAACTTTCATTCTGTAGCTCCGTTTCAGGTGTCGTTTTCTCTAAAAGTGCATATTTTCTCGAGCTCTACGCATTGATGGCAATATTTTTCTTATTTTCATAAAATCCATTTTTGCATCTTTTTGGACCAAGCAACTTCTTGCAATCTTCTGAAAGAATCATGAGCTTTGATTGCCTGTAGACAGATTAGTAATTAAAAATACTGGATAGCTTTCCAAAACTCAGCGAGTATTCTCCCGTGCTCGGACTAATCGTCCCACCTGCCAGCTTGGTCGCAACCTGCAGGCTGCGAGCACATGTTTTTTGAAGTTTTTGCTTTCAATCACATTATTGTAATAGCTACTTATGAAATCAATGAAATGTGATATTATCTCTCTTTTGAAATGTGAATTTATCTTTTGTTTTTATATATGTAATAAAAATGTATATTTCTCATAGGCGAATTTAATCACGAATTTAATCGCTGATTTTTTTACCAGCGAATTTTTCATGAATTTAATCATCGGCGAATTCGAACACGAATTCGAATGCGGCAACTTAGGTTTCTATCATATTTTTGCCATTGTTGGGGTTTGGAGACTCCATTTTTGGTCATTTCTCTTGGCTGTACTTCTGTTGTTTATAATTAAATTTCCAGTTGAGTATTTCATTGGATTTTATGGTGAAAAGTGTCCCAAAATATTCTTAAAGTGTTTATCTATGTTGTGGATGATTTCTATGGTGATATTTGGTTGAATTTTCACTTTTTGCAAGCTGCTGTTCACTGTTGTTCCAAATTTCAGTTTGCTGTTATAAAAATCAGAATTTACTTCACTTGGGGTTTGTGCTATTTCCTTGTTTTTCAGTTTCAGCCCTAGAAAGGGATATTACAATATGTTGATGATCTTGCCATCACAGGAAGTAGGAGTGATGTGATTCAAGGTAAAATCATATTTATGAGCTGCTTTTAACATGACTGATTTAGGCCTCCTAGCTTGGTTTAAAATTATGACAACATGATCATATGATCTTTATCTCTCAAGTCAAATATGCCACGAATTTGTTGCAAAAGTTTCAAATGATTGAGTGTAATCCTTCTTCTACACCTATGGAGGTTGGGCTGAAACTGTCAGTCCATGATGACTCACCATTGATCGATGAATCACTCTACAGACAATTGATAGGTAGCTTGATATATCTAACAACCACACAATTGAATCTTTGTTATACTGTCAGCTATCTTTCTTGGTTTTTATCTAAATCGAAACTCATTCAGTGGGGAGTAACAAAACGAGTTCTACGATATGTCAAAGGCACTTTTGACTCTGACATATAATATTAGCGAGTCCCAGATTTCCGACTGCTTGGTCATACGGACTTTGATTGGGGAGGATCAGTGGATACTCGACATTCTACTACCGGGTATATATTCTCTTTTGGTTCAGGAGTTGTTTCTTGGCAGAGTAAGCTTCAGCCCACTGTAGCCATCTCTTCCACTAAAGCAAAATATAAGGCAGCTGTTAGTGCTAGTTGTGAAGTTGTGTGGCTTCGTCGGATTCTTCTTGATTTTCACATTCCTCTAGCTACCCCTACCTCTCTCTCTATCTTCTATGATAATCAAGGTGTTTTGAAACTGGTCAAGAATCCTGTATATCATGCCCACACTAAGCACATTGAGATTCATCATCACTATATTAAACAGTTGGTTGATTCTGGTGATATCTCTCTTCATTTCTGCCCTTCTAAGGAGCAGCTTGCCGATATAATGACTAAACCCCTTGGTCCTCTTTTGTTTGTAAAATTTTGGGACAAACTTGGTGTTTTGTCTGGGTTAGTCATTAAGAGGGGGTGTTGAAATATAGAGCATTATATAGCATATGATGCAGTTATGTAGTTGGTAACTGCTCAACCAACCATAACCACTTGTAACCACCTCTTTTATATTTAATAATGCTACCACACTTGTTGAAGGTGTGCATTCAATCTTCTCTTTGCATATTCTAACAGTGTATCAAACAAATTTGTGTGGAAAGGGGACACCCTATGATACAAGGATAGGTTGTACCCATGCAATAATTCAACCCGAGAAACAAAAAGTGCTTATGCTGCTACATTTTCCTCTAGGAGGTGGGCATTTTGGATTCTTGAAAATTATCATAGGATCAAGAAAGATTTCTTTTGGGAAGGACTCAAGGGGGATGTCTAAAAATTTGTGGTAAAATGTATGGTGTGTTAGGAAAATAAGGGCGAGGCAATTAAGTCACTAGGCACTTTGCAATCCCTATCTATTCCCAGTGAGTGGTGGGAGGAGGTTTCCATGGATTTTATTACAGGGGTTTCCTAGATTAGAATGAAAAAATGTCATCATGGTGGTTGTAGATAGGCTCACCAAATATGCCCATTTTTGTGCCTTGTCACACCCATTTGTAGCAAGCAAAATAGCATTTACTTTTATGGACACAGTTCAAAAGTTACATGGTACCCCCAAGATCATAGTAAGCAAATGTGATCCTATCTTTACTAATATTTTCTGGACTGATTTATTTTCATGTTTGGGTACTCAATTGACACATAGCTCGTCTTATCATCCCCAATCAAATGGGCAAACAAAGGTGGTCAACAAATGCCTAGAAGATACTCGGGTTGCTCTCTTACCTTGTCATATCACATTTCTCTATGTTTGCATATTGTTAGTAAGGTCGGCCTATGGAGTAACCATAGCCTCTTACGCAGGTATATATACGAGGTAGTAGTTAGTACTTGATGATCACATTATGTATTCTATTCTTGTTGTAAGGTTGTGGAGGTTGCTCCTTCGAAGTGGCTAGTCATGTAATTCCATTATTGTGCCCTGTTTTTATATAATCTTATGCATCTGCTCTATTATGCTCCTATAATTGCGAATTATTGCTATTCTTTTGTTTCGTGTTCGGATATATAATCTCTTGTTGACTCCATCTAAGTAATTTCATTACAATTTGGCTTTGACAATCCTAGTATAGATCCTTAACATGCACTTACCTCCTTGTTTATTCTTGCAACCCTAGTATAGATATATTATATGCACTTGCTTACTATGATCACGCTTACAATCTAGGGTTATAGGAAGATCCCACCCCCATCTTAGACTTAGGCTTTGGAACCCTATGCCTTTGATAGAGTGGATTTTTGTCTTCTAGATCCATGAGGCATACTCTACATTACAGTCTTGGCTTGTGTGTAGGCTCTAGAATGGTCTTCTATCCATATCATAATCTATATTATTGAGAAGAGAGAGGATAATATATTGACCATCTTACCCGCATACACATTATTTTCAGAATTTTTAAATCTAGTGATTTAGGACATTTTCCCTAAAATGTCATATTTTCACCCCAAAAAAATGGCGACAAGATGACTGAGGTCTATCATTTTCTAATGACAGGAACTATGTTCCGTTATCCACTTGAGTCAACTACAACATGTGTTCAACATGGGGAAATCAAATTATTAGGGCTTCACTTTGGATGGACACTAGCAATATAATTGGTCTCATGACTCTCCTGTCACTCTGGTGCAGTCTCGACTCTCACAAGAGTGCTATAGTTTTTATCCAAATTCATCATTTGTTTTGTAGATCGATGCACGCTTATGCATTTTACTTGTGAAGTTTTTATAATTAAGTAAAAATGTTCAAAAACTCCCATTTTAAAATTTTACCGTTTCACATATATTTATCACATTTCGGTCTGTTCTTATAGTTGCTTTATACTTAGCAAATTTGTAGGTGCATCATGAAATTGCCAAGAATTTTCCTGTACAGTGTAATGTGAAACACAATATGAACAGATGGTTGAAGTGTATGGAAATTATGAAAGAACTTAAGTTGTTTCCCAAATGAATGATAGTTTCTTGGTTGCAGGATATGAGGATGTTCCTGCCTATCGTTTATCTTTGACGGAGGATACAAAATCTATTAATCAGCTGGTATATTTACTTCTTTTCTCTTAGCAATGTTCAGCATTCGCGAGTATGTTTTCCAGAACAAAGCTACACACTAAGCTCATAGGTGCTTTCTGGATTTAGCATTTGTTTATGTAACTCCCATTGACAGTAATACATTTTTGATTAGACAGGGTAGTTAGTTCTCCTTATTTCTTTTCCTGTTTCATTTGTATGAAAGCTTAACAAATTTTTATTGTTTTAATTAAGAATTCATCAATTTTAAATCTAATGATCTAATACTTTGGAGCTGGATAATGTTGCTCATAAAAATACTTACAGATTGTTGTTGATTTACTTTTAGAATCTGCTGGTTCAAGAGGGAAAGGAGATGACAGCTGTTCTTTACACATATCGCAGCTGTGTTAAAGCTCTTCCTCAGGTCATAATTTTTTCCTTACATTAAATGACAGCATTTTTATTGAGTCCAAGTCTTTGATCTTTTGTTGAACAGCTATAGAGAATGTCATGTAGATGAAATATACACAGTTTGAAAAATGTTTATTGGATGAATCACCTTGCATTATTTGGCTACCTTTTTGCCACAAAAAGTGATAATTTGACTATGTTTATGGATCCTACGAGGTTGGCTTTGTTGGTCTTCTACCACTGATCGCCTAGATATATCATCAGAGTAGGAAATAAAATTAGTAGCTAGCATAAGTGTGTGTACTGAATTTAAATAGTATAAGGTTAGGAGCTGTAAAGAACATACTTTCCTTCTGTGGAGGCTAGGAGGGCATGCATCTCTCACTGGGTGTCTAGATCAGCAAATCCAATAGTAGAACGTCAGGAGCTATGAAGAGCTTACTATCCCTCTGTGCAGGCACTCAGAGAGGGCAGGCATCTCTGACTGGGCGCCTAGATATATCATCATAGCAAGGAATAATATATCTAGCTAGACTAAATGGTTGTTATTTTACTTTTTGCAAAAAGCGGAGTCATATATGCATAGAAAGTTAGGAGATGTAAAGAGCTTACTTTTCCTCCATGCAGCCAAGGCGTGGATGCATCTCTGACTGGGTGCATGATTAGATACTTTCCAAGAAGATAGAATCAGGACAAACCCAAGTTGCTTTCTCCATGAAAAGTGCAAATTTTATGCTACCACATGCTTGTTTTAAACCAGCAGGGGTTACCATTCAGGTTATGAAGCAGATGAAGGAAATGGCTACAGGTCTAAGAAAAAACCAAAAATTTCAAGCCACGCGTGTACAGAAATTGGTTCTCTAAAGATGGTTGCTTTTCAATTGGAACTTCCATTCTGCAGCTGTCTTGCAAAGCTATATTGCCAAAAAAAAATGTTTTCATTGGCCTCCATTTTCAAATAAGGAGTACAGAGGCCATCTGTTTGGCTTGATTTTGAAAGTTTGCTCTTTCTACTTGATTGCTGGCAGATGTGTTACCTTTCCCTCTGGATTTCTTGGGTGTGTCCTTTTATCATGATGGACATGAAGCTGACATATAGGGTCACAGAGCAAACGTATAATACATCTCAGTTCAAGCCATGACTCATATTCCCCACTTTGTGTCGGATAGATTCCATTATGATTATGACAATAGATTATTGTGTTTGAAATTATTTCTTAGGGGCCGATTTAGTTTACTGCTGTCCTGGCCTATTCAATTTCCTCTTTAGGAGCCTTCCTTGCACAAAATGACTTACACTTCAGGTCTTAAAAGCACGAGATGTATAGAGCATCATATTTTAATTGTCTACTCACATTCTAAGAAGAGGAACCAATTAGGTCAAACTAGGGTTACGTTGGGAGAAAACTAAGATAACTATAAGCATTGTCTAATAAAATACCTTTAAAGTGACAAGTAAAGTCATAGATACATTCTAGACAGATGGATTAATTTGTAACATTTTATACAGAGCTAATGGTTATAAAGTGTTATCTACAAGAAGAACCAATCTCTAATGCACCAATAGAAATCTGCATTTTCAGTATATGACCTGCCACTTCAGACTTTCTAAATAATCTTTAACAAGAAATGCATAAGCCATGATATACCTAGCTTGTTATATAACTATGCATTATTTTGTAGCATCTCTTGGAGCAGTTAAGAGAGCAACCTGAGTATCTTCTTTGTGTAGGTTTGTTTCTCTGGCTCTGCTATTGTTACATCAAGGTTTTGGACTACTCAATTTCAAACAAATACTTTCACATCCTCTTGAATGTGTTCTGAATAATGTTCCTGCTCACAAACACAATTTCTACTATTCCCTTTGTCATTCTAACATTGCTTAGAGATTAAAAATGAAGGGGAAGAACCCTTGGAAATGTGTCATTTGTTTGTGTTTTTGATTTTGGTTGCCCTTACTGTTAAAACTAGTTAATTACATGTTTACTTCTACATCATTGATGATGTAAGAAACCGAGTATGAAGTCCAGTTCCCAGCTTAGATGAACAATACAATAGAATTAAGTTTTAATGTGTATGCATGATTATGCTAAATCAGTGAAAGCAAAGCACATCTGAATATGACTATTGGGACAGTACATCATGTCAGCAATGCAAAAATATGAAAAACTAGGACATAACAATTGTAATTCGCAGAAGCGTTGACATTATTGTCAAAGCAATTTTCCAGTGTAAGCATGCTGACAATTCTATAAAAATTGGGGTGTTCGTTATAACACAAAGGAGTAAGGACCATTGCACTGGTACAAGAGGGGAGTCGTCGTTATGTCAATTACTAAATAGCTTAACTTAATAACTAGTCCTTGGAATTAATCATGTGGGAAATGCATTTACTAAGAATTTTAACTTATTATATTTCTTTACTTAAGTAAACATGATAATAAGGTCATTAATTAAGAGATCTAATTAGGTTGAATCCCAGAAAAGTAAAACGAATAAAAACGTACATCTGAAGATAAGAGTAATTGGAGCATTACAACATTATAGTTACTTAAGTTGCTGATTAGTGGATCAGTTGGTAGTTAATCTGAAACATGGCTATTGAATCTCATAAGATATAGTTTTAGTTTAAGCTATTTAAATCTCAAAAGTGACAAGTTTAATGTATTCCATGTGTTGAACATTAACACCATTTTAGATGAGTTGTTTCCTGCTTGTTCTATTGATTTGAATTTGATAATCATATAAGTCATTGGTTAATTTCAGTAAGACAGATAATTTATATTGAAATGAACGCGCAACTACCACGATGAAGACCTCGGTTCAAATTTCACATGGGAACCACTAGGCCAAGCTCCCTGCAATAATGCGGGCACAATAAGGCGGGCCAAAAGTGCATGTGCTATACCAGGGAATGGGAGCCCTGCTTCGCTCTCCAATCAGCCTTGGCCTCGGTGATGTCCCAGTTTACCAAACTAGAAAAAAGGAAATTAAAGTTTGATGCCTTGTCGGCTTTTCTTAGCGAAATGCAAGTTCTCCTAGACAAATACACAACAAGAACAAAGACTAAATATCATTTGATATGGCTTAACTAATGTACACATTTTTGCTGACTTCATTGATGTGTGTTGTGTTGTAATGTCCCCTTTCCTACGCCTAAGGCCTAAGGGCCAATTCGAGTCCAAGCCTTGGTCATACCCAAGGGCTATGGACACTGGGAGCTATTGGGTATGAATATCTAGTCCATTTTGTTATAATTTTTCGTTGACATGAGCATAAAGTGTTTTGGAGGGACTAGATATTATGTTTTGTCGTTAGGAAGGGGCCACATGACACTTAATGTTTTAATTTTGCGTTGGGGTCACTTATGGACCATGGTGACTTAAAAGGGAAAAGTAACTTAAGTTACTTTTATTTTATTGGTCCTTCCTAAGGAAAAATGCGACTTGGGCTATTTGGGGCTCTTTTGCCTTGGGGAAAAATATATAAGGAGTTGGGAGGAAAAGTGAAGGTCATTCTTGCATACATAATTATTTTCCTTCATGTGCAACTGCTGCTTGCAAATTTACAGCTTGTGGAGTGAAATCCCACAGGACTCTAGTTTTAGTGGTGAGATATCTATCCCTAGCTAGTAGGGCATTCTTCGGTAGTGAAATTAGGGCTGTTTTTCAGAGGCATTTTCAGAGGGTTTCAGAGGAAGGGTTTTGAGGGTTTTGGTGACATTTTGTGGAGAAAATCAAAGGGTTTTCAGATCAGATTTACGGCAGCGATAAGAGCAGGTTTTGGCATCATTTCTAGAGACTTTTCAAAGGGTTTTGATCATTTTCCAAGGGGGCGACTTGTTTTGGAGATTGCAGCCATTATTTGGAGGGTTTCCAGTGGTACAAATTCAGATCTGAAGGTTGGAATATCATTCCCTATATTTATAAATATTATTTCCAAAGTTTCATAATTTTTGCACTTGTATTCGGAGAAATAAATTTTTGAAGTTTTCCAGCTGCCTAGGGCACGCTGTAATTTTCTGGCAGCGATTTATTATCTGAAAAATTCCAAAAATAATTTTCTAATACTTGTTAGTGCATTTGCAAGCTCTCTATAAATTTTCAAGTGATTTGGGCAAGTATTTTGTGAGTTATAGATTTATTTCTGTTCGCTGCCCTAGTTTTAATTTCTGCAAAAATCAGATTTCTGTTTGGCTGCAAATTGTCCGTATTTTGCATATTTTTTAGGGGTATCCCACTAGGGATATTTCAGTGGTATCAGAGTAGTTGTTTCTCCAGCCTGATTGGGGTTGAAAGATGGGAGACAGAGACAATGAGGATATGGGTGTGGATCTGATGAAACAATTGTTCACCAACATGGTAAAGCAACAAGAAACTACTAATCTCTATTTGAGCCAACTCACTGAGAGATTAGCGCAGGTAGAATTGAGACTCATACAGATAGAGGGGAAAATAGCAATATGGGACAATAGGGTCAAAGAGGTGAGAGTGGACATTCAGGGCAGTGGTCTCCCCATTCTTCTACCAGGCCTTTGGGGCTTCACGAACCTTCTTTCTTGAAGGATCCGGAAGTTTCATAGGTACGGCAACTAGTAGATATTTTGGATGAGGAGTCTTGTTGGGAGAGGTACCAGACCTTGAGTGAGGGCTTTCATGACAACATGCCATTCCAAGAATATTGCAAAATGAAGATTGGCAACAGGCCCAAGAGAGATCATCAGATACAGGTTTTTTGAGTTACAGAGGAGATTGGGACAGATTTCCATTCCACACTTCGATGGTTCTAAGAAGTGTACTGCACAGTCTTGGGTTCAGAAGTTGAAGACATACTTCGACTTGAATCCTATGCGCGAGGAAGATGCAATTAATTTTTCAATCTTACATCTTGAGGGAGATGCTCATGATTGGTGGCATCATGGATTGATTACACAGGGACACATACACATTACTACTTATGCAAAGTTCACGCAGAGGCTAGTGAGCAGATTTGATAGGAGGGACCCTGACAGGTATTTTAGGGAGTTGACTCATTTGAGACAGACCGGTTCCTTGGATCAGTATATCGCAGATTTTCAGAGATTATCAGTCATGGTACCTGATGTTACGGAGATGAGGTTGATTTCACTGTTCACAACAGGTTTGACAGATGCTCACTGGGTTTGTGAAGGCATTTGAGCCTTCTTCTTTGCATGAGGCTATTAGGAGAGCTCGTGATTTGGAGTTATCCACTCCTAAGTCGAGGTTTCCACCTCGAGTGCAACCTAAGGTTTTTCCTTCTAGATCCGATGGTTCATAGGCAAGATGCAGCCAGGAGACCATTCATATCTAGGGAGGACAGAGATGAGTTGAGGTGAAAGAAACTATGTTTCGATTGCCACACACCTTGGGTTCCAGGACATGATTGCAGGGGTAGAGGGAAGGCCCAATTCATAGAGGTCTTTGAGGAGAGTGATGGTGACGAGGAGTTGGACACACAGGGATTGGAGGATGATGACGATGAGGCATTGGATAGTGCAGGTGTTGAGCAGGAGAGCGAGACTTTCCCCTAGGAGACTATCGCCACTTTGTCTAGTACCCCGAGGTACAAGGCATTCAGAGTTGGGGGAGTTTTACAGGGACAATGAGTAGTGGTACTCATTGATAGTGGGGCAACACACAACTTTATTGATGCCTCATTGGTTGAGAGGCGAGGATTACAGACAGAGGATTTTGAGGGCTTTAACGTGGTTGTAGCCAATGGAGAGTCTATGAGGTGCACACGGCGGGTTCCCCAATTGAGCATCACGATGGGTAACTATACAGTTACTGATGATTTCTATATTGTTGGTATTGGAGAGACCAACATACCGCATGGAGTACAAGAACTCTTTTCTCGGAGTCATAGTAAACATGCTTTTGTTTCTGTAATTCTTTTCCATTCTAAATGCAATCTATTTTGATGATAAAAAGATCAAGTGAAAGAAGTTTTCCATGGATCACTTTGAAAACTTATTTTTAAAATTAAATTGTTTGTTTATGCACGATTATTGTCTTGTTGGAGTTGGAGAAGATTCCCTAATGGCGAGACACATTTGAAAAAAATGCTTATGTTTTGTCTCTTCATTGAGTTTTCTTTATGTTATGTTTTTCATAATATCCACTCATTCACAAATATAATTATTTATACCCCATGAAATATATCAAAGCTTATGACGCATGCTAAACACTAGAATTGGTTAATACAGCTACCGGACTCTATGAAGCAAAGTCAAAAAGATTTGTACTTTGAAACCTACCAAGTCCTAGATTTGGAAATCAGTTGTCTTCGTGAAATAAAACGATGGCAAAGCATCGGCAAATGGATTTAATCACGTGGGAATGCATTTACTAAACATTTTCACTTATTATATTTCTTTCCTTAAGTTAACATGATAATAAGATCATTAATTAGGAGATTTAATTAGGTTGATTCCCAAAAAATTAAAACGAATAAAAACATACATCTGAAAAAGGAGTAATTTGAGCCTAACAACGTTATAGTTACTTATGTCGCTGATAAGTGGATCAGTTGGTAGCTAATCTGAAACTTGACTATTGAATCTCATAAGGTATAGTTTTAGTTTAAGCTATTTAAATCTCATAAGTGACAAGTTTAATGTATTCGACGAGTTGAACAATAACACCATTTTAGATGAGTTGTTTCCTGCTTGTTATATCGATTTGAATTTGTTAATCATATAAGTCATTGGTTAAAACTTAATTTCAGTAAGACAGGTAATTTATATTGAAATGAACGTGCAACTACAACGATGTAAACCCCGTTCAAATTTCACATGGGAACCACTAGGCCAAGCTCCCAGTAATAATGCGGTCACAATAAAGCGGGCCAAAAAGTGCACGTGCTATACCTGGGGAATGGGAGCCCTGTTCGTCTCTCCAATCAGCCTGGGCCTGGTGATGTCCCAGATTTACCAAACTTAAAAAAGGAAATTAAAGTTGGATGCCTCGTTGGCTTTTCTCAGCGAAATGCAAGTTCTCCTAGACAAATACACAACATAACAAATATCATCTGATATGGCTTAACTAATGTACACTGTTTTTGCCTGACATGTGTTGTGCACAGATCTTTAGTTTTCTCTGTCTGCTTCTCAGACTTTTACTTCCATTGTTAGGATAGTTTTGTTATAAGCATCTCTTAATTGCTGGTTTCCCAGTTACAGTAAACATACTTCTGTGTGATCTCTTTTGATGATAAAAAGGTCAAATGAAAGAAGTTTTCCATGGATCACTGTGAAAACTTAGTATTTAAATTAAATTGTTTGTTTATGCATGATTATTGTCTTGTTGGAGTTGGAGAAGATTCCTAATGGCATCCACATTTGAAAAAAATGCTTATATTTTATCTCTTCATTGAGTTTTCTTTATGTTATGTTTTTCATAATATGCACTCATTCACAAATATAATTATTTATACCCCATGAAATATATCAAAGCGTATGACACAGGCTAAACACTAGAATTGGTTCATACAGCTACCGGACTCTATGAAGCAAAGTCAAGCAGATTTGTACTTTGAAACCTACCAAGTCCTAGATTTGGAAATCAGTCGTCTTCGTGAAATCCAACGATGGCAAGCATCGGCGGCATCTAAAGTAAGGATTCTTTCCCTAATATCTTGTTTTCTCGTATTCAGATTAGTGACTTGTCTTCCTTTGCTAATAAGCTTGATTTAGTAAAAGTCTTATGTATTTCAGGTTGTATTTGAATGGAACTGACTTATTATTTGTATTTGCATAGCTGGCAGCTGACATGCAACGCTTTTCTCGGCCAGAGAGACTAATAAATGGACCTACAATAACCCATATGTGGTATTTACCTACCTCTTTTTCTAGGTTTCCCATTGAAATTAACATCTATTTCTTATTATTTTGGGCTGCAATGGGTGAAATAATTTGCATTGGGATTGGTTGGTCAATTCCGCATTGAAAATTTATTTCTTCGAGCAGTATAGATTAATAGAACAACTTGCTGGCTCTAGGGTTATTGTTAAACTAGAAACTTTTTGCTTTTTGGTACCAAGATATCCTGTTTGTGTTGAATTTTTATAGGGATTTCTTTTAGGTCATATCCTTTTCTTTTGATAATAATAATATATAGTAGAAAATTTACAAAAAAAGGCAGAGTATGACTCAATTACGGATAGATATGAGCAAAGGAAGATGGCCTGAGCATTAAGTGAACCTAAGTTGATTGGCTTTCCTTTTCTGTACGGATAGGTGTTTTATAGTTTGCTTAGATACAAAATTTAATTGATATACACAAAATGGCTTTGCCGAGCTATCCCTAATCCTGGCATTGAAATTGTTGGCATGCAATGTAATGCAACCAACTGTTTCATGAAGAACAGAACCTAAGGAAGGTGCATTATGTTGTCATATGTGGATGAATCATTGAACGTGAAGCCACTAGTATCCTCCTTGCTTAAAAACATAAACCTATGGAAGGCATTGAAGCAGGAGGAGAAGATGCCAACTCTGAAGCTACGAGAAGTCCTTGTTAGTGCTGTGAGCAAGCTTGCCCAGGATCAGGTCCCACTGTCCACTGAGGAAGGGGATGATGAATCAGAGATGCATGGAGGTCATGATTGGCCTGCTTGGTTGCTGATTGACTGGACGAAGAAGAAGGGTGGACTAAATTTGTAGAGATAGGAACAGGCTGGACATGGTACAGATGGTCCTGTCATATGAATGTAACCATCAGAGGAGGGAGCATGGCAGCACAATTTTTTCTTGAAATTCTCGCTCACAAACAAGCAGAACCTTCTGTGGAAGAGATGTAGTCTTTGAAACAATATCTTCACTGTGGATCGTGTGGCTGACCATCTGTGGAGTGCTTGACACCTTATATGGTAGCGGCAGTGAATGACGACTATAGGAAGTGAAGACATCATGCGTGGCTGTGTAGACAAAGCAAAGTTGCTAGATGTATCTGCACATGCCATAGAATGTAAAATCACTGATATAAAGTTGTAAATTTCATAGAGGAATCATTGTGGAGATGTTGGATGGTTGTGCACATTTTTAATCAATCTCTGGAACATACTCGTCATTTGCTGCATAAGTTGGAGTTGAACTTAACTTATTTCTTGTTGCTGGTTCTCGTGCAAGGTGTTGGACGAAGATGGGGTTCCGGTCATTCTTGAGAGACTGTCGGGACTGCCAAAAGAGCCATGATAGTTTTATTTCTTTTTAAAAAAAAGATTCAAAATAAAAGGAACTTGTTTTTGTAAACTATTTTGTTTGTTTTACAGTTGTGCCTTTTTTAGTTCTGTATACAATAGAAGTGGTACAATGATAAGGAGAGGGTTAAAGAGGAAAACCCCTTAGAAGACATCCTCATCAAACAGAATAAAAAAGGACCGTAAGTTTTTAATGTCATCCATACGTTTTAGAATAGCTTCCTAAACATGAAGACATCTTTTAAAAACTCAGGGTTTGTTTTTCAATGTAGGAGAGGAGGAATATTCTAAAATAAAATTCTAAATTCAATTAATTTAAAGATTTAGGAGATGTAGATGAATAATCGAAATCCTTAGAAGCAGGCAAAAGACATAAATAATGTGACACATGAAATGCTGAAGGTTGAAGGGGACACGACGATTGAATGGAACCAATGTGCAGGAGCAACCTTCCACGAGGCAGGGAAACTCAGTTAAGATGATGAAAATTTAGGATATGATTCTACTGCTGTGCAGAAAATAATTCTGGATGATAAATCTGCTGCCGCACAGAAACAAATGCTGAATTTTGGCTCCACTGCAGTCCAGAAGAGAAAAATGGACTAGGAAGTGTTACACAGAAAAATAATCTGGAACATAAATCTGCTGTATTACATAAGCTTGAAAATGGATGATATGTGGGGCCTAAGGAGGAGATAACTATGTGAGAGGTTCACCTCAGGTAGCGATGCCTTAGCAGTTGACACTGAAATATTCCAATTAAGGACAGAAACGGAGAGCTGAAATGCCTTCTGCCCCAAAAGGTAGATATTCTGAGGCTGGAAGAAAAAAGCCAAACAACAGCTACAATAACAGGATACATTTGCGAAATGATTCCACTAGAATGAATGCCACCTGGGCTGGATCTGAGTATAGTCATCCTAGTTGACCCTATTATGGAATCAGGGCAGTTCAATTCGGGCGCATGATCTTTCACCATAACCAAATGTCTATTTTCCCATTTTGAACAAATAATACAAACCTTTTTGATATATCAAATGTTATACTCATGACTTATTTGATATACCCAAGCTGTACTGAACCAGGCCCCCTAAAACAATCAGCAAACCTCTGTACTCATATGTGTACTGTACCCGTGTCTATATGTGTACCCTGGTAACTTAGTTCTTCATGTAACATCCCCAATCTATCACATTTTACTTTACAACTGAAGTCTTGATTGGGAAATCCAGGTTAGGTCTCACTTTTTTGTTACATTAATTATAGTGGAAATAGAATCATATTGTAATGCCCAACTTTGGAACTGTCCTAGTTGTGTAACACCTCGATGATTTATTAGTGTTTAAAACTAATTCTTTATTATTCACTGAATTAGGCCATACAAAATTTGATTAGCTTCTAAACACTCTCTAGAGTTTGTTTTCAGGTCCATGCTTAAGCTGCTTGATGTGTTGCTGGAGCTTGACCATTTAAAAATGCAAAGGCGAGTATACCTAATGATTTCTCTTGGTACAAAAGGTAAGTGATTGGAAGCTTCTTGTTGTGTTTTGGTACACAACATATCTTAATGTGTTTAAATTTATTGTGTTTTTTATTTTCTTTGACTTCAAGATAATAGGAGTTGGGACAAAGAGGGAAAAAGAAGATCTACTTATTAGATCAATGTCCTCAGGTGATTAAGAGGCGTTAAAAGTATTGGAAATTATACTAAGTACAACTAAACAAAGTAGATAATAAGGCATCTCTATCTTGAATTATAACAAACACAAAACTCACAATGAAATGATGTCTATCACAAAGTAATGGAGATCTGTACCAAAACAACAGATGGCTTACAGTGAGCTGAATTAGATGCACACTAAATTTGAGTAATTGAAGCACCTGTTTTGCCTCATTCATAACTATAAAATTTCAAGTAGCCAGATTAGTGTTTTTGTGTTAGCTCTGCAGATATCTATTTTAATAACCCACTTTGAGGGGTAAATGACACCCTTCAGATACTTATAAGGCCAGATTTAGGTCTAAAATTATCATGCTTGCTGAAATTTAATTTAATTTTTAGACTGATATGTTTTGAACGGGATTATAATTGTCACAACTAATAAATAAACAGCACTTTCAGTATGGGTATAACAGTTCTAATTATATGATCTCATTGAAATAAATAAAATTAAAGTAGAAAGAAACTAAATTGGCTTTAAATTTTGTGTATTCTACATTATGAACTAAGATAGATGAATGTGTTTACTGTAAAACTACATTACAAAAGAATAGCAATTACAGAATAGTAAAAGCATACCACATTACAGTATAGAAAATTATGAGAGTAATCACTGCTTTATGCATAGGTAGTGCTCTATACCAGCTATTCGGTACAGGGAGGACTTAATACTTTGCCCCCTTACCCCGACATTTAACATTCTATTTGAATGCCATGACTCAATGGTTGATAGTTAACAAAAGCGCTAACAATCGAACATAATTTTTTACATCTCGACCTAATCCCTATAAAAATTAATATAACACGGTCGGCTACAAAGTAATTGCATTTATTCATAATTAACTTGTAAATGTAAGTCCACGCGAAAACACCAAACTGGGGTGCTTGGCAATGCACTTACAATTTTTTGACTTATGATAGCCTCTCTTAAGCATAGGTTTAGACTTGCTTGGCATAGACATGCCATTTTCCCTGTAGGATTTGATCTTGGGTGACGGTCTACATTATGCCCCCCTTTTAGATAAGTCAAAGTCCATTCTGACACAACCATACCGAATCAACTCAAGAAGGAGGGGATGAAGAAGATGTCCCTTGAGGTGCTGAAGCTTGAAGAGGATGCTTTCAGCTGCTGAAGTTCAGCTCAACCAGCATAGACTTTAGATGTGTGATGTTGTAGCTTCTTGGCTGCCACAAGTTCATGCTCACATGTTCCTTTCACCATATGCACAACAACCTTCACCTTACCTTTGCATGAATGGTCTCTTAATCAGTGTTCTGTGCCTTGCCCTACAGTTGTGAGCTCATGCTCATACTCAACAACCTTCTGAATATGCGGGAATGTTGCAGCCTTCAACAAAGAATTCCAATCATCTCTGACCATGATCAATTTTGGATCTCCTTTTGATCCCAGGTTGACCTTGACAGTGGTTGGTTCCTTGTATTTCATATGCTTTGCGCTTTTAAATTGACGGGCATGTTTCTCATCTATCTTTGCATCATCCACTCTATATTCCGCTAGCTCTAGGGGTAAAGAAGAGTGTGGGGATGATGTTTCTGTAGGACTTTGCATTGCTGACTTCAATTTTCAATTGCCATGGTGCCTAGATGTTGGCATGGAAGAGTCTTTCATTACCAACTTCATTCAACGGTTATCTCACTTGCTTTCATCAATCTTCATAACCTCAGCAAAATTACAACTAGGTTAGAAGACCTCATAGTATTCCATCTGCCAATGAAAGATACCATTTAGGGAATTCATTTCATCCTCGAAGCATGACTGCAATTCCAAGGCACCTTCATCATTCTTTTCCATTGTGTCTTAGTTCCCACCTACTGAATGTTCTTCTTCGGAGGCCAAATCTGATGTTGCTGCTTTCTCTCTCACTACCTGATTCTTTAAATCCATGATATACTTATGGCCTTTGTTTTCAATGGAGATCAGATTCTTGTACCAGTTATGGTCGACTTTGGCCGCTATCAACCATCCCCACCCAATAGTGCATCATATGGTTTTAAGGTAGATGACAACTGAATTTAGTATCAAAGATTGTGTGCCAATGATTACCTTTTGAGCCATAAGAGTTCCCAACACCTTTACCATGTTGATCAATTGCACCACTTCTAAATTCAACGACCATATATCAGGCTTCCTAGACTCTTCCAGTTCTCTTCTAGAAGAATGTTCATGCCAAATTCGACATACACAATAGTATATGCGAGATTACTTCTCAATATCTGCATATGCATAATTGTCGGCCTTTGTGAATGTTATTGTTAGGAGCATTGGATCAATCATTTGATCACTTGAAAATGGGGGTTCTATAGGGGGTTCATTGTCTCGCTTCATGCTATCCTCATCTCCCAATGCTACACCTTCTAACACTAGGTGTGTTGTATGATCCATGTCACGACAACTCCCTTGTATGGTAGTAGTTGTAGCATTCTAGAGACATGGAATGATATGTAATAATTTGCTATCTTGACAAGGACACTAGTATGTAAAACATGTCTTGCAATTTCTTTATTTTACTTGAGTTGATTGGTTATTGTACTTGTGTGGTCATGCAACTTCAGTCAATCTTCAATTCATAGCCCTTTCGACTTTTTCTCTTGCTTTGACCCTCTGCTTGTCTGTATGTGGATTGGGGTAGTTGGCTTTCTTTGCCTATGCCATGGTGGTTGCCATAATGTTGTGCTTAACTACATCTATCATATTCACCATTCCTAGAGGGTGAGAAGCCCAAAGTGGTGAATTATATTCACCATTCCTCCCCTACTAACAAATGCTTACGGTGTTTGTGTGCTAAAGTGGGTCCCCTTGCCTTGTAATTATTACTAAAAATACATGAGGAAAAATGCCATTAGAGTAATGACTACTTATGGAGGTCATTTGAATAATGACTAAAACCCATGTTATAATCCCACAAAAATAGATAATCTAATAAAATTGCTTATGGAAAGGTGAGAAGCGTAAAGTGGAGTTATATTCACCATTTTTCCCCTCCTCACAAATGCTTGCATAGTGTTTGTGTGCTAAAGTGGGTCCCCCTGGCTTGTAATTATTACTAAAAATACATGAGGGAAAATGTCATTAGAGTAATGACTACCCATGGAGGTCATTTGAGTTATGACTAAAAACCACGTGTTATAATCTAACAAAAATAAATATTCTAATATAATTGCTCGCAAAAATTATGTACTTAACTTAAAGTAAATGATTGGATTGTAATTGGGTTAATCCCACATTGGTAATAATTGTTAAGACAAGGGTGATTTATTAGGCACTCCACTCAACAAAAGCTTTGCCAATGAGAAAAGAGGCTAGAGGGTGAGAAGCCTAAAGTGGTGAATTATATTCACCATTCTTCCCCCTACTAACAAATAATTACGGTGTTTGTGTGCTAAAGTGTGTCCCCTTGCCTAATAATGATTATCAAAAATACACGAGGACAAATGTCTTTAGAGTTACGACTACTGCACTCGCCTCTACTAACAAATAATTATGGTGCTTGTGTGCTAAAGTGGGTCCCCTTTCCTTGTAATTATTACCAAAAATACATGAGGAAAAATGTCATTAGAGTAATGACTACTCATGGAGGTCATTTGAGTAATGACTAAAAACCACACGAGTAAAAATCCCACAAAAATAAATAATTTAATTAAATTGCTCATGGAAACCATCAACTTAACATAAAATACATCAATCATGTTTGACATTTGCTTGCTTGGGACAATATTTGTTGTTATGGTCCCCTAGCTCACACCATCCGTAGAGAAGTTCAACATTGGTTTGATTGGTAGGGCAATCATCTATAAAATGGCCCCTCATTGCACTTCCGACACTTAACAATTAGTCAACCTTGGCTATCTTATTGGATCCGTACTACCTCCCACATTCTTCTATTGTCGGTTATTCCTTTAGTTCCGATACCCGCTAGAGATGCACTAGGAGATGTGCCCTTACTTCTTTGAGGTTTCATCTAGGTGCTAGGTGGTGTTGACAACTTTCTGTGAGTGAAGAGTACTTGGGTACCATTATTCTTTAGGTTGTAAGGGAAATCGTTGATTGCATGGCCCGAAGCTTGGCAGATCTCGCAGAAAATTTTCCTTGGACAATAGGCCTTGGTATGACCTTCTGTTTTGCAGTCCATGCACCAATGGTCTTTCCTTTCCTCCTTGATATGACCACTTATTTTTGCAGTTTGTGCACCAAAGGTCCTTCCCTTCCTCCTTGGTCTCCTGATTTGCAATCCCCGCACCATCATATGGAGCATGTCCCTCCAAAGTGCCATGGGCAACTCTAGTTCACTGGCATTGGAGTCAGAGAGGTCATCTTCGTTTCTCCTTGAGTGTGAGGATTTCTTGTTTTTGCCTTAAATATCCATGGCTCTGTTTTACATTTGTTTGTAGAAGGTGGGACCACCTTCATCATCCTTTCGCAATGAGGGTACCAACCCTTAAATGAACCACCTCTTCTTAACCCCATTTGCTGGTGCTAGAATCTGGTTTCATCTCTAAGGGGTCTGAATCCCTTCTTGAATGTGTTTGTTAAGTTTTTCCCATGTCGCTTTATCAAAACTTGTTGCATCTGTGAACGAATAAATTTCCACCCCTTGAAGTGTGGTTGGGAAGTTCATTTGAGCACTCTTTGGCAGTAAAGATTGTAATACATGCCCTGCAATGCCATATGGGATCCTTCAATCTGTCACCAGTGATTTTTGGTAGCTTTTCCTTTTTTAGAGATGGTGTTGATGGGGTAACTATGGATATGTGTAAGTGTTGATCTTGACACGACTCTTCAAATAAATTCTCCTCAAGAAGGTTTGTTTTGGACGTTCCTCTTCTCTCTTGCACAATAAGACACTTCTTTATGCTTGACCCTTCATACGACGAGGATCTCATGACACTATCTCGCTCACCATTAGGTCCCCTTTTAGTGTGTTGGCGAGAAAATTTGTCGGGTGGACAAACTTGTGGATTTCTTGCCAACGCTTTGGGAATCTAAGTCCCTCTACTTAACCGGTACAGCTGCCGTAAATGCATGCGCATGAAAAGGTGGATTTCTATGGTGGCCTTTTGGACTGGGATCAACAAGGACACTCCACCGACTGACCTGCAGCAAAAGCTAGCAATTACTTGCTAGAGAGGACTTTGTCTGAAGTGCGGAAAGGGGAGTGAGAAAAGAGGTAGGAGAACTAATGCTTTGCAGGTAGGAAATCATATTCCTGCACACACTAGTCAGAACTATCATCACATGTATTTATGAGAAGAAACAACTTTGTAAGCATCATTAAGACCAAATGAAATTTGATGAACACAAAGTATCAAGAAATCTCTTAGTCAAAGAAAGCTATAAAATCCTTGTATTAATTTCTCAAACAAAAGTTGTACATAGTGGAGAAATGGAGGAAATTGAGAATGGGGAAAGGAAGAATTTGGCTATCTCCTTTGTTCTCTCAAGGTAGAATACACTCTTGAGCTTACAAAATTAATGACCAACCCTTTGAAATAGGAATGGTGTTACAATTTATAGAGTGAGAGGTGACTTATCATCTTCCTCATGACCCTCTATATGCCTTATTTCTAACTTTAGACTATTCATATTCCTACAAAATATTTAAGTCCCTTTTAGAAAATCAAGGTGACTTAATTTACATCATGTTTCTAATGTCACTTTTAGGCGACTTAAAGGCATATCAAAAAGTGCAAACCCCAACGAAGAATTAGAACATTTGAAGAGAGATAAAGTTGGGGAGAGGGAAGAGTGAGAAGAGGAGAAGATGTTGCCCCTGATGAAGTTCGATGGTCCTCGTTAATTGAAAGCTCTGATGCGATGAAACTCTGAATCTTCAAACTCGTGGAAAACTCCGTCAAATGGGCTCACGGATGCTTTGGAATGAGTGTTTAAAAACACTGCTGAAAGGTGCTGCCGATGACCACAACTTCTACCCCGCACAAGATACTCTTGCAACTCGAGCCATGGAGTGAGTGTTAGGAGACACTATTGAATTCTCGAGGTGAATCTCACATTCCCCATGAGAAATGCCTATGATGATCTTGCATGATGATGTTGACTTGAATGATCATTCCTTAATGTCCCATTGTGCCAAACTTGCCCTTTTAGAACAACCTGTTATTTTTAGTAAGTGTGGATTGCGAGCCGAGATGAATTGTTTGATGACTTTGCCTGCGATACTCCCTCTGTGTTCACCGCCTTCTTCATGGCATCTTCAAATGGTGGCTTACCAAGTAACAGACCCCTATGCAGGGAGACATGCTATTTTTAGTAAGTGTGCCATGAATGTCAAATTGCGACAAAATAGGTCTTGAAATTCTGGGTTTTATTCCGGGTTCCACGCTTCGAATTTTGAGTAATTCCTTCATTTGAACAAGTGGGAAAATGATATTTTCATCGGCAGGGGCATAATACTGACAAAAAACACAGCCCTCCATATCCCTAAAAAGTAGGGACTTCATTGTGCAAAAACTAGTTTGAGAGAAACTAGATTTTTGGAGATCCTTCCCTCTGAATTTTGGATGATTTCACCTACCGGATCTTCGGGAATTTGAGAATTTCTTCAAAGAGGGCATAATGCTTGATAAATAACACAACCCTCCATATCCCTAAAAATAGGGACTTCATGGCACGAAAACTAGTTCACATGAAACTAGATTTTTCAATGATCGTTCCCTCCAATTTTTGCACGATTTCGCCCACTAGAACCCTGAGAAGTGGAGAGGTAGCTTGCTGATTTTTTCCATTACTGTGTCATGGCAGCCATTAATGGAGCTTGAAAATTGCAGGTCTGTTTTTGTCTCCGTTCGCGACGAAATCGATTCCATTGCGATAGGTTTTTGCTTCTTATGCTTCAAGAGAAATTTCTCTTCAATCCGACAAACGGTTTGACGGGAAATTCAATTTTTCCTTCGTTGAGCCAGAAATGAGATTTCTTCACTGTGAATGTTCTATGCACTACTAGGGAGGATTGAAAGTGTTTTCGAATCTTCGCTTTTATGGCAATGGGGACTTCCACTCTTCTTCTTTTGTGTTCTCCATTTCTTTTTCTTATCTCGATGAATTATCCTTCTGGGACTTGTGTGCCATCATGGAGTGAAGGATAATGTGTTGTAATGGCGCTGGTTCAAGCTTTGGCAATGGTGGAGTGAGGTGTTCTCTGCAACTTTTTTCTCGTAGTGAGAAGCGTGAAGCAAGACTAATAGTTAGAAATTTTTCAAATTTTTGAGTTGGGGTTGGGCACACTTTTTGTCCCTGATGTCCCCGACCTCAAGGACGTGAGGGACATCAATTTCCATAATGAGCAAGACGGCGACACGTGGCGGCGATCCGACGGCAGGGAATGAGTGCTCCAAAATCAACTTTAAAGCACCGAGGGGCTGAAGCGGGTCACATGGGTGACCAAAATTATCCTCTAGGGGTTGGGCGTATTTTTCCATGTTTGATGTCCCTAACCTTAGGGATATGAGGGACATCAAATTCCACGGTGGTCTGGCGGCTGACACGTGGCGCTTGATTTGATGGTAGGGAATGGATGCTCCAAAAATGCACCTGGGGGTTGAACTGTCAAGTTTGGAGGTCACATGAGGGTCCCAGAGGTCACATGGGGGCTGGGCGCATTTTTCCAAGGTTGGTGTACCTGACCTCGGGACGTCGGGGACATGAAATCCCGCCAAGCTCTTGGTGCTGACATGTGTCCTCCCGAAAATTGACTAACTCTGAACTGCCTTTGAGAGGGCAACTTGGAACGATGATAACTTGAGCTCCCGGTGGAATTTCTTGGTGAAATTTTATATGATCCTGACTAGAAATAACATTTTGAATCCAATGGTGGGGGTCTCATGTCTTGATTCATCCATTTGATCCTTGAAAAATCAAATTTGTGATTTGAGACTCCACTTGTGCCTGAGAAAAACTGCCTGCAAATCCTATGCGCCAAGGTGTTGTGAAAATTTGATTTCATCATCATGTAGGTCTTGGAATCCTCTTTCCGGTGATGTTTCGTTTTACTTCTAATTCCATCCGGAGCTCCCGGAATCACCTTTCGAAGCTTAGCGGCTGTTTTGGCCTGTGCACTAACTAGGCTTGTGAACTCTAATTCTGGCGAAACTGCCCCAACTTCTCTAAGACCTTCCTAAACCATCTCCATGATGTCCCAAGACCTTTGGATCACCTCCACATCCACTTAGGCTCTTCTTGCTTTACTCCGTGAGGTTGCTCTAGCTCTAGGAAGGCCAGTGATAGCCCTTCCCACAACTGCTTCTGTAGCTTTGCAAATGAACTCCTAAAATCACCTAGGGGAATGAATGGAATTTCCTAAATCACCTAGGGGATGAGATAACATTAATTGGGAGGTCACTTGGATATTTGGATATAGACTTGGGGTGCCTGGGAATGATAGGACTAGAAAAATTTGGTACAGGGGTATCGTTGTCGTGCTTGGAAATTGTCAATTTCCCTGTTGCACATTTGCACGACAACATAGTGCTACTCCCTCCAATTTGTGGTTTAGGATGCCCCGTGTATTTTTGCTCTATATTGTCAATAAACATGTCTTCTATTCCATGGATTTTTGTCTCGTACGCAGCTCATTCTTCTTTTGTGAAGAAGTTGTCATTGAACTCCGTCTCGTAACAAAGATTCCCCTTAGAGGAAGAGGGGTCCATCGGATCCTTGTTGAATTCAATGGATTCTTTGACAAGACGTACAAACCGTATCTAGTCAGCAAGGTCAACACTTCTTTCCTCTGGAAGGGGTAGTTTCCTCACAATCTCCTTTAATTTTGTACTTGTGAGTGGTGTATGGTTTTCTGTTACCAACTTCTTCGTTTCCTTGGTTTCAGCTTTGGCTCATGCTTTGTCCTTGCAAATGCCACGTACTTGCTTTGACGGATTTGTAGAGGTGGGTAACTCTCACAATGTGTCTCTTCACTCTTGTTGCTCAAGAGGTTGGTAGACCATCAAATTTATCGGTTCGTTCCCCTATTGCGTTGTCTTCTTCTTTCTCCTTTGTGGGCCTCAAAGGCATCAATGCCGGTTAGTTTACCCTTAGTCTTTGGATATTTCTTCCTTTTCACGACGACACCTCTCCTCATACCATCATGCGATTTCTTGTTGTTGTACTTTAAAGATAGTTACCATGTTCGTACGAACACAGGCCAAATTCGGTTCGGAACGAATTTTCAGGGAAAACCAAACTTGTTTGGTAGATTCGATTGAGGGTTCTGGGTCTAAAAAAATTCTTTCCTTTATTGGCATTTCTTTCCTTTTTGGATTTTTGGTGAAGAAAACACAAGGAAAGAAATATTTTTGCCATTTTGGAAAGGGTCCGGGAAGATGTAGCAACAAAAACTTGCATTGCCATAACTTTCATTCTGTGGCTCCGTTTCAGGCGCCGTTTTCTCTAAAAGTGTATATTTTCTCGAGCTCTACGCATTGATGGCAATATTTTTCTTATTTTCATAAAACCCATTTTTGCACCTTTTTGTACCAAGCAACTTCTTATTATTTAGAGACATATTAATAATTTAATAGCAATATGTAGAGATTAATACTTAATAATTGTAATACTTGAATTTATTACCGAATGTTTAAGTTACTTTAGTAACTAGTTACATAAATTTAATTGTTTTAGGTTTAACTTTTAGTATTTTATTAATAAGTATTTTAGTTTTTATAATTTTTTTGGTAATTATTCATATTTTATATTTTTTTAAAATTTATAATTTTTCGAGCCAAACCGAACCGAATTTTTACAAAATTCCCAACTTTTTTCCCTATCCGAACAACCCGAACTTTTCGAACATGGTAATCTGTGCTTTATAGTCATGTTCAACATGAAGGTCTTGCAAAACAATATAGTGCTTGGCAAGGAGTATGGATAAATGATCAAGTGGTTGATCCACTCTTCAGTTACTGCCAAGCTGCCTAAGAATCTATCGATAGTTGGGTCCTATTGGATTCTTCCTTGATGTGCTCACATACAAAGAGATCCCACAAATACTTGAAGTCCCTTATGAGTTCGTCTTCTCTTTGTTTATTGGTTTCAATTGCTTCTTGAATTGGTTGACCCATTAAGTTTCCACCATAAATTTTTCGTCATCAATAACCTATGTTCACTTTTGAACCAGCTTTAACTTGACCCAATATTCACTTCTGGACTGGCTTTAACTTGTCTTAACTTTCTTTAAAGGCACAATGCCAAAATTTTACTGTAAAACTATACTACCAAAGAATATCAATTGCAAAATAGTAAATGCATACCACATTACATGATTGAAGAATATTAGAGTAATCAATGCTTTATTCATAGGTAGTGCTCGATACAAGCAGTTTAGTAGAGGGAGGACATGGTACATTACACCCTAATCCCGACACATAACATGCTATTTGAATATCAAAACTCAATGGTTGAGAGATAACACAACCATCAACAATCGAACATGAGTCATTACATCACACGGTCAGCAGCAAAACAATTACATTTATTCATATAACGGTCTACAATATACTTCTATATCAGCTAAAATTAAATCCACTGGGCACTCATTGAAGCCAATATTCTGGAGCAGTCCTGGGAATTCAGTTTACTACCTATTCACAAAGCTTTTAAATATTCATAGAAAGTATTAAGCACCATAGCATGAAATATTCCAACCAGTAATAATGATGATGATAAGCTGCACTTGGAAATGACAGAATCTTTGAAGACATTGAGATTTATCAATCTATAAAATATGTTCATATGTGTCTTATATAGAGAACATATAACTACATGGACATTGATTAGCCATATTTCTATATTTTTCATCTATGATTGCTCAGGACATTCACACAAGTTAGTAGCCAATGGCAAGATACAGATTCAATGAGGGAGGAGTTGGACGACTTGCAGGTGCAACTCTTAATTCCTTTTCCAATATTACTC
The DNA here is from genome assembly GCA_018340775.1 of Taxus wallichiana var. yunnanensis. NCBI lineage: Eukaryota > Viridiplantae > Streptophyta > Pinopsida > Cupressales > Taxaceae > Taxus > Taxus wallichiana. The sequence goes on from CM031242.1 coordinate 993,119,448, forward strand.
ATCAGCTACAATGCTGTGAAAGCTAAGATACTTGTGACCAGCCATCTCAGTTGTCTTGTGGTTATATTTGATTCTTAAAGTTTTTGATTGTGTGAGAAATGTACACATTGATTCCGCATAAATCTTTGCTGCAGTTTCGTAGAGATTACTTTACTACAGTGTCTTTGCTATTTGTTCATGTTTCTGGAAATGCCTATTCTGAGTTGTTTATGATTGTTGTTAAACATTACATACAGATATTTCTGAGTACAAGATGGGCCATTCTATTGAACATACAGGTGGAGCTCTTTCGAGTGAATAAGTATCCTTTACAATTTTTTTTAGAAATACATCGCTTTCTTTGTAGATCATTCTTCTGTTCAGATTTATTGGCCATATGATATTATTAAAGCTTTTTTTTTGTTGTCTTGACACTGAGAAGTATTGAGGACATACTTCAGATGCTTATCGTTTTTGCGTGGAATCACTGGAGATAGATTCTGCTCTGTTATTCTCAGAGCGTCACGCTCTTCTGAGAGTGCTACCTGTACTTGTGGTTTTAGCAACATCATCTGAAAAGGAGGGGGACACAATATTTAAAAAAATTAAGATAAGCCGTCTCATTAACATATTCAAGGTAAGGCATTTAAATACGATGAACATTTTAAAGGAATATATGATTCATGCAAACCCGAAGTTCCATGTGTATGCTGCGATCCATGCTAACAAACTTTCATTTGCAACTGATTATGTTTATATGAAGATGTGTAATGTTACTGGGCATTGCATATTAATGAAAAGACTATGTATCAAATCAATGTTCTAGAGAAGCACACTTCATCTGGGTTTTCTAGTATCTAGTAAATATGACTTATCTCTTACTTCTATCTTGCTGTTAAAATCTAGTTCTCCACATCTGTAGAATAAAGAACATTAAACAACAACTGGCTCTATTGTTAGCATGGATTCATGCTCGCTCAAGCACTTGTCATAGATCAAACTTCCATCCAGCATTGATTTATGAAAGACATGCCTTTATGGCCTTTCTGCATGGCTAACCAATCATTCACGTAATCCCTTCAATGGTCAGAATTGAATTATCATATCCCAATGCCTTAAGCAAATATGATGTAGGTGTCTGACATGTAACTCAACATACTTCACCATACAAGCCATGGCTCCATTCAGTACAAGATCCATGGCTCCATTTGCAACTTGCAGGTTTGCAGCCTACACAGTTGAGTAAGGCATCACTCTACCATGTTCCACGGAGATAGCAAAATCATTGCCCAACTAGGTGGTAATGAGAGGATATGGCATGAATCGTGACAAGGTTAGTGCACATTTATGGTTTGAGTCTCTTGCAACATATAGCTCCACACTGGGGTACTTCTTTCCTAGCTAGACTTTCTGTGATCTGAGCATGACATTTGAAAATCCTTGTAATCATTCATAGGTCAATACTTATCTTGATCCATATCGGGTGCATATGTAACTGATATTAACATGGTCCCTTTGAACTAGCTATGCTCCATGCTACGATTCTTCACATCTTGATCTCATCAATGCTGTCACTTCCAACAACTTACCCAGAGGAGTTTTGATGCGTCTTGTATGCTGAATATGCGTCCTCATCCCCTAGTTGGTGGTTTCCTCCATGGCTGCCTAGCCCCTGTTTTGTAGGGGGAGTGCGTGGGTGCGGCAGAAGGAGAGTTCTCTTGCTAATATTTAGCTTCTTTCCTAACTGTCCATGATTTTAGCTTCTTTCCTCACTGTCCATGATGCCATAAATTTGGATGCCACTTGTGCAAGACATGAGCTTACCAAGCAGGCTATTGCTGTATTTCTACTCTTATCCTGTCCTGAAGGGTTTCAATCTTTGATTGAAGTATTCTAGAGATCATGAGAAAACTTTCAGCTTGTGTAGCTCTCTTTTCTCCATTGCGTCTTTGTTTTAATGAAGTTGCGTATTTGTTTTACTGAAGTTGTATGGCTGAATCCTTTATCCTTGATTGCTATGAACTATATCTACGGTACCATTAGCGACTCCTCGGATACTAAGGAACATTAAATAAATATTTGTTTTCATTCATTTGCTGATGATTTGTAAAATGTAAAAGGCAAATATACATAAATCTATGTAGCAATGAATCTCATGATTTGGCCTAAGTTACATATTGTGGGCAATTTATACTGAATGTATTAATATCTTGATCATTCCTTTGCAGAGGGATCCTGTTATACCGGCTTTTCCAGATCTTCATCTTGCCCCTGCAACAATGCTTAAAGAACTCTCTTCATATTTCCAGAGATTCTCAAGCCACAGTCGTCTAATTTCTCTACCTGCACCACATGAAATTGGGCCACGTGAAGCATTGGAATATCCTTAATAATGAAACATAATCAGTTATATTATGATGAAATAAAATCAATTTTACTATTGAGTCTTGAAATATATTGTAGGTAAAACTGGTAGGTACCTTCCTCTTATTAGTACCTCATCTGGATAATGCTTTGCATCCTTTAGTCATTAAATAATTAAACCTCATATAACTGCATATCAAAAGCCATATTTTGTAATCCATCACAATATATAAGGTGCAGTTATGTGTGAATTTTGTTGATTATAATATATATTTTATGGTCAAGGACTTATAAACCATGGCATATAATTTTGTTGATATGAATAGTGGTTGTTTCTGTTAGCTTCAGTTCCTTGTATTTTCTTAATCTTCACAAGTATCAGCGACACTATTCCATCCTCAGTCATATTGCCGTGATCCGTTCAGAACATGATGAATTTGCATTGCGTTTTGCAGCTGCAACAAATCAGGTGTGCAACTGTAACACTGAGTTCATAAAACCTTTATCCGAAGTAATTGATTTATTTTATTTGAACTGGTTGTGACCTTGTGCCAAGGAGCATTTGAATTTGTTAGGAACTTGAAGTTGGAATACATTAATGATTTTGTTTCTCCCTGAAAATATAGCAAAATGGATGACGAATTCAATTTATGTTTAGCGTCTTCTGCGTGATGAGATATGCTATTATTTTGCATAATTCTTTACAGATTTGTAACTTTCGCTGATCCTTATATTTTCTCTTTTTAGCTTTTACTTTTGAAGTCGTCACAGAGCATTGATCTTGAGAGGAACAGGGAAGTCAAATGCAATCTGTACGGTATGGTTGTTGAAGGTTTTCAAATTCTTAGTAGGTGGATCGGTCATGTTTGGGAACAATGCGCATGGAAGTTCTCCAGACCTTCTAAGGATGCTGTTCCTCTAGACCCAGATGATCTTTCCGCAACTGTTTCAGATTATGAGAAGGTAATACATGCAGTGTTGGGAATTATCTTGGAAGCTAATCAGTATTCTTGTAACTTATTTTAATGAAGATAGAAGAGCTTCAAGATTGTATGTGATGTGTAACTGCGGCTACTTTCACTTTGAGTTTTATAAAACCATAAGCTAATTTAATGATGTTCTTATAAAATTGAGATTTAATAATGTCAAAATGGACATTTGTTTTGAGAAATTTGCAATATTGCTAATGAAATGGCATATAACAAATTTGATGTTGCACTAGATTTTGTTTAGTTGGCAGTGGCACATAGTTATAATGCTTGAGCGTAGTAAATTGCAGCTCAAGGGACTATCATTATACATTGGTCTGTAATTGTTGCATGTAATGTATTTTGCCTGGATGAAATTTTGACTTAAGTAGGAGCATATGCTATCATTTCTATTAATTTTGAGCATGTTCATGAACTCTGAAATATTTCTAAGATTGTTCTTTTTGCATTATCATGAACGAGTTAAGCTTTTGTGATCCAAAATGATTATGAAAATCAAACCTCTTTATCATTGAATCAGGGAACAATTTTGGGCAGTGACAAAATACTTGTCGACATGGTCACTCCCTGTGGTGACCATAAGAAGATGCTTGTTAATATGGTCACTCCATAAAGTAATCATAAGCAGGTGATTGTCGACATGATCCCTACCCAAGGTGACCATACGCAGGTGATTGTTGACATGGTTACTCCCGGGGTGACCATAATAAGATGCTTGTCGACATGGTCACTCCACATAGTGACCACATGCCAATAAAGAAAAATAATGGTTAATGCCAGTGCCTCTTCTGTTCTGAGTTGTTTGGGAGACCTTAAGTGCACAAAACGACACTCTTGTTGGCGAACCCTCTTTTGATATCCAGAAATATGTTTTATTTTTTTTTAATTTATTCTTTTCCTGTAATTATCCATTGGAATAGAAGTGCGACTTCATTTATTCGCAGCTAACTTCACCTAATAATTTTGTTGTAGGTTTGCATTGTTCAAAACTCTTAGCTGCTTGTGACTTCATTCCTGACTACTCGTCAATTAATCTTTACTTTGTTTGTGGTCCTATGGGTTGGATCCACTTCATACCACTGCACAACTCTGATTTGTTGCTTGACAGCTTAGGAATAGGTTTATCGATTGGGATTATCATAATTACGTTACAAAACTCTACAAACGACCTTTAGATTAAATCCCGCTTCTTAATCTCTAAAGCCCTTTGCCATAATGCATCCCTTTTCAAGAATTATTTTGAATACTTCTAGATGCATGGCCTCAGGCAGGCATCTTCATTAGCTAAAACAGCATTTGCAAAAAGTGCTAATGCATAGGTAAATATAACCGTTCTACATCCTTTAGTTTGCTAACAAACTCATGGTGCTTAATATAGGGTCTTACCAATTAAGATTTCTTGATATAGTTTATACCAGTCCATTAATTTGCCATTAACCTTAAGTATCCTATACAGCTGGGTTTTACATTATATCTCTGTTTGCAACTCAGTTCACCTTTAACTGGCGAAGGGCAGATTAGCCTTAAAAGTTTTATCTTAGGCTGAGATTTTACTTATGTAATATTCTACTTGCTTGATATCAAAGTTCGCACGGGACTCAACCTAACTCTCAGTTTCTAGTTCATTATTGAATAATTACTAATAAATCCAAGATCGCTCATCAATCCTACCATTCCCTCAATGACTGGAATGGGGTTTAAGGAGGATCTCGAGATAATTTTAATACACAGTCTAGTTGAACATTTAAGTTACTGAAATTTCCATTCTATGTGTTGGGTCTTAGGTTGTACAAGAATCATTACAACACATTCTTTTCCCCTTTTTTTTCCAAGAAAAATATCGCAATTTCTATTCAAATAAGAAAGGAAATTACACTCCACAAGTGCCAAAGCACATGAAAAATCCGGAAACAGTGTCTGGACAAAACTAGAACCCGCCAATACCAGTACAATAACCCCCAAAATAAAAGCCAAATTTGATACATATACTGGTACAGTATAACTCCCAAAATATAGTAGACATGCCAAGTGTACAAAGAATACCAGAAAAAGATCATAAAAAAAAAAACCGACTCCATAGTACACACTACCCCAACGTCACCAAATGATAATAATAATAATAATAGTAATCAAAAAACCCATCAAAAAGGTCAGATATAAAAAAACGTAGTCCAAAATACCATCAACATATTTCTCCATCTTCATAGTGCCCTCTGGGTAACTGCTGACCTTCTTTGGACAATTTATCAGTGACGTGATTCAATTCCCTGTAAACATGGGTGAAAACAGTGCTATCAAAAGAGTTCACCACTTCCAATAATAAATTGCCCACAGGTCTAAGCTGAATATTATGTAGATCAGTGGAACCCTTAATCCAATTGATGACAAGAGAAGAGTCTCCAAAGACCTAAAAGTGTTTAATATTCCTATCCAGAGCCCACTTCAGAAGCAATTACAGAGCATGAAATTCTGCAAAATTATTGGACCCGGGGCCAAGACCAGCTTTGAACTTAATAAAATGTGAATCAGGAAAAAATATAACACCACCCACACTGCTGAAATCAGGATTACTCATGCTGGCTCCATCAAAAAACCCCATGGATTAGTCTTATTGATAGACAATGCTCCAACAAGTCGTGGATCCTTTTGTAAGAAAGCCATTCTGTCATTAGGAACTATGGCTCTCACCTGAAAGAAAACTTGAAACGGAGGAATAAACTTCTCTTCAAAAATGGAAAGATTTCTAGCCAACCAAATGCCCCAACACATAAGACATGGCAGAGCCCTGAGCTCTTTCAACTCTTTTTTGTTATACCATTGACTCAAACAAATCTCTAAGGTATCACCATTCCAAATAATTGGAATACCAGTAATACATTCAGCTTCTTTCCAAATCTGCTGAGCATATGGACACTTGATCAATAAATGGATAATATTTTCTTCTTCCAACCTACACAACATGCAAATCCCAGGACCCTGTCTACATCTCCTCTGCAAAACATCCCAAGTCAAAATCTTGTTTCTCAGCGTGAGCCACAAGTAAATGCGAGTCTTTTTAGGAGCCCTCAATTGCCAGATCTGCCTCCACCACCAAACATGCCCATTTGGATCAGTAGGAAGCAATGCTTTGTACCCAAGACTAGCTGAAAAATCTCCACCAGATTTGTTAAAAGCCCAAGCAAGAGTGTCATTTTCATTTCTCAACCTGATATGACCTCTTAAGACTTTCAATACAAGCCTTTCACAAAACCGCCTGATCTCCATCAAATCCTAAATCCCAAGCTTGTTTCCATCCTTGTGTGAAAAGGTTTGTAGAATCTGAATCCTCCACTCGATTGAGGGTGAAAAACCTCCCATCCGGAAGAGAAATAACCATATGATCAGGCAAAACTATTCTATCCCCACAGCCCAAGATTGAATCAGCACCAATTCTGACATGCTCTCCATTACCCACTTTCCAAGCCAAATATTGTCCAATCACAGGAAAAACCAGAACAAGTGCCTTCCATTGATTAGAAACATTTTTAATCTTTTTCCTAGGATTTCTAATCCAGTTCATAATAGTTTTAGGACGAAGAATATACTCTGACCAAGAATATCCCTCCACAGACCATCTTTAGTAAGAACCCTCCATAAACTTTTTGCAGCCAAGGAAGAGCCAAAAAGATGAATATACTTCAGACCCCGTTCTCCATCCTCCTTAGGAATTGCTATGTGCTGCCATTTAACTAAAGGAATACCCCCATGCTCCTTTTGTCCAGACCAATGGAATAATTCTTTTCCCCTCTTTAAGTATCCTACAAGTCATAATAGCATTGAATAATGTCAACCTTGACATAGTGTAAATAAGAGAACCATATTCACAACAAAATCTTTGGTATATATAAACATAATAGAGCAGGTATATTATGGATCAATGCAGTTTGCCATCCCTATGTTATTTCTAAATAACTCTTCAGGATTAGAGTACAAATCAAACCAGGCTAAATACTAGGTATGACTAACAATGACACCCATTCCCACCTGCTCTTTTCTCCTTCATAATACCCGAGAAGGTATTATAACACCCTCTAGCACAGTCCATGGGTCTGGTATCTATACAGATGGATGTAAGTATAGTGCAATTCAGAAGAAACTGTTCACACACACATATCCAAACATTGAACTAGTTCAGAACAGGTTAAGAAGAGGGCTACAGTCCCTATCATTTGCCTACATTGGAGGAAACTATACCACATCATATCTCTGGTGTTCTCAACCACAACCTCAATATGGGTGTCGAAAGGTGACCCAATTATATAAATATATACACTCTGGCGCAGATTTCAGCACCACTCATGAGCTAAATACATACAGAGGGTATTTAGCTACAGACCACTAAGATTCAAGAGCATATTCAAAGATGAATCATGTAGGAAAATTGCATTCGATTCGTTAATAATTCTAGGCCTAACTCATCAATTTCCAAGGTGATCTAATACATGATTTTTAAAGACACATTTCTGGAAAACAGTTAATAAGTAGATTGAATAACAAGGTGCATTTCCATATGCTTCTATTACCCATAATCTTCGTTAATGGAACATGATACAAGGAAGGCCAGCTCAGTCATGATTACTGTATGTCTTCACAGGCAAACAACCTTTGTAGAGCACCCTACAGTACTCAATTACTTAACTTAGACAACAGGGCTTTCAAGTTCCCAAATACCCTCAAGCCTTGGCTAATACATTCATGCATTGTAGGACATGCCTTTCATTCACACAACACAGTTCTTAAGCAACTGCATTCACTAGCCTTAAAACCATTGGAGTTTTTAGGTACTTTTGTTATAAATAGCCCATTAAACATTTATAATACAAGTTTCCTTGATAATGAAGTAACCCATCTTCTCAGCCGTACTGGGCCCTTATAATGACAATCTTTCAATCTAACTGGAGTAACATATCAAGTATAAAGTAAGAATATATTATTGGGAGATACTAGCCCAAGCCTACAGGCCACACTAGAAGACAATACACCTCATTCCAACAGAGAAAATAAATCTAAACAAGGGCTTTAACTTCACAAATCTGTCCATAAATGGACTGACAAAAATGTATGCTAACAAGGTGATTGTACAGAAAGCATGGAATATGAGATATGTTTTGCAATTTGTATGTTTTACAGTCATAATGAAGACTTCATACACCAGCAATTTGCAAACTAATTAAAATAGAATGAGATCGTCTTTATTTCTCTTGCAATTTCAAGGATTCAAATACATCTTTCCAAGGAATGCGCTACATACAATGTACAAAAAGTAGTTTTCAATCATTCTTTTCTGATGATGCAAATATTAATAAATTCCCTTCCTTTCTGAGTCCCAGCAAGACCCTGCAACTTGGATGATTATTATGGGCCAGCTCAAAGGTGAATTGGCATGGATTTATTCCGTCAGCTATGCATCATCTAGATATGGCATTAGATATTAGCATTCTTATCCAAAAAAATCTCTTCATAAGTAGAAAACGATTGAAAAATGTAAGCTCACTTTCAAGTGTAAACATATCTAAAACCCCATGGAGTTAGGGTTGAGAGAACAAATTGTGCAATGCCAAATCAAATCAATCACCAATATTTCATTTCTGCCCTTGTGATATATCCAACATGAAAGGTTCAGAGGTAGAGAATACATTGTACAATCATTATTATTTTTCATAACAGCAGGTCCATTTCATGAAATCAATCATCATCAAGAACAACAATGGAGAGAATCACTGTATCAAACATGTTTAGGTGTATGCATATACCAATGTTTATATGCCCTAGCATATATACATTGATGTATGTATATACCTATTCAAACACATAAATAAACCAGTCATCAAATTCAAACATCACACAACTGCAAACCATGATCTCACTCATACAAGATAACAACAAGATCTAAGGCCATAATAAGTGGAGCAAAGCTCAAGGAAGAAACCCATGCCTGGTGTGTGAGGGTCATGCTCTAACGAGCTCCAAATCCCCTTTCCAACCAGTGCTAGTTGCCGCCATCGTGGAGTAATTTCCACCTCGAATAGCGTTCACATCCGTGCTCCACACAGGCTTCCAAAATTATTCTCAGCTCACATTTTAATTTCTTTATAAGTTCTTTTCCTCTTTTTAGTAACCGACGGCACATTGTTCCTAAACTCATAGTTGTGTCTCAGTACCCCGCCAAAGAGGGGTTCACTTCCATTTTTTAAGCAAATGCTGACAGCTAGATTGACTGTTGTTTGAATGGCATGCAAGGCTGAGATCTAGGGTTCAAAGAGAAATATGCAACAAATTCAAACAATCACTATTCATGCAGCTTAATCCAAATGCCCTATCTCACAATAGGGTTTGAACTCAAGATTACCAAAAGCAAAATGATTTCCTACAAAATAGTCAACTCCATTTAAAAAACGAATTTCAAATCATTATTCAGTCTACTAAAGTGTGGGCCGGGTCCATGACCCATCTCAAGCCAAAAGGAGTCATTATTTCTAAATGCCAATCATAATGTTTCCAAGCCGTTTTATTCTATTTCATCTGTCAAACAATAAATCAAACGCTTATCAACCAGACATGAAGTATATACATAAAATAAACATTTAAGTATAAGTTTGTATTTACATACGGATATTTATCTCATACTTTTGAGTTATATTTTATGTATATACGCCCAGGATGTTTGAGAGTGGTTTCAGATATACCGGAATTATAATGCAAATTAATAATCATTCTATCCTTCGGAAACTATGCTTTGTTGATTATGTAGCTATCCCCAAGATTATGTAGCTTCTCTATTATTTTAAACCTTGCATTGGTTTCCAGCTCTATGTAATCAGTGCCAGCTATTGGATCACATAAGTGCATTTAGTTCTCTGAGCATGGTAAGTGCTTACTTGCCATGTAAGCTTTGACTACATAAATGAATGATTGAATGTAATTTATAAGATATTTAGTAACGATGTTGAGTTTTTCTTGTCCTATAAACAAACAATTGGTTGGTGAAACTTATAATGATGGCAGGTTGTTCGATGCAATTATTCTTATGAAGAAAGAAGGGCAATGGTCGAGCTTACTAGCCATATAAAAGGAATTGGTGCAATGATGCAGAGATCTGAAACAGTGATTGCTGATGCTTTGTGGGAAGCAATTCATGCCGAGGTTCAAGATTTTGTGCAAAATAAGCTGGCAACTATGCTGAGAACAACATTTAAAAAGAAGAAGGACCTGTCACGGTAATTATGATGTTCCATATATTGATTTTTAGAATCTTCTCTTTATTAGATGCTGCTTCTTGTCCCCTGCTGCCTTTTCATTTTTAACTTAAGAGAAAAAGGCATGAACAACAAAAGTTACAGGTAAGGAAAATATTGCATTGCTGAATATATTAGGATGTACTAAAAGAACAATTTAGGTTCTCAATGTTGGTTGATATAGATGTAGGTGGTGGGTTTGAAATGCCTTGTAAGGCTATATATGTGTGTTTTGGATTTGTTTCTGTGTGAGAATCATCTTTCATAAATTTTCCAGGATTTTATCAGACATGAGGACAATTGCAGCAGATTGGATGGCAAACACAATCAGGCCCGAGTCTGAACAAAATGCCTTAAGGCGAGGAGGTGATGACAGTACTGTGGTATCTTTCCAGCCGAGGCCTGTGGCGCCAACAGCTGCACAGGTTCACTTCTTACATTGGAAGTGAATCCTATTTTGTGATCTGAATCTGCATCCATGATAAATACTCTGAAATAAAGCTGTAGAATTCATTAATTGAGTTGCTTGTTCATCTTTGGTGCTGTTTTAACATTTATTTTATTACAGATAGGGAATAAAAAACAGTACAATTTATCTCAGGCATAAAGGAATAAAGATAATATTTAACCAAGAAGTTTACTCATGCTAATGTTTACCATTGTTGTTATTATAACTCTGGTTTGCGGCATAATTTCATTCCCTACAACTCCCTTTGACCCTTGTTTAATACATTGTACATTTGAGCTTAAGATGGCTGATATTGTACTAGAGATAAATTAAAAAGAGAGGCCTAAGAAAGAAAAAATAAGGTGCCTACCTTGGAGGATTCTAGATGACTAAAGGGATAACGAAATTGTGGGAACTTTAAATGGTTTAAAATCCCTATTCAATTTGAGTCACAAGGGCTGGAAAGTTCAGTTAAGGGTTTATAAGAATCCTAAGAGTTTTTATACATTGTGAAGTATGTAGTGTCCCTTTCAAAATAAACCAATAATCTATGCAAATTTCTCTGATTTCTATACTTAGGAACAACTGTAACTATCACAAGTATTCATTGACATATTCACAAACAATTGGCAAACATGAACCATTCATTGGCATTTCCACAAACAGTTGGCATACATGCACTATTGCTGCGCTCAGAACAAAATGAAAACTATGGAACCCTTACACATAATGTTATGACTGCACCTCAAATGACAGTATTTTATTGAAAATCTCAACACACATTTGACTGATATCTGAAATAGCAATACACAGAAATATAGGACAGCAAACTCCTTTATAGATATCAATCAATGAGTGGCTGCACACACAAATTCTGAATGCTCACACTGACAATCTTTCCCTGCAAACCAAGCTAGAATGATACCAAACTGAAATAAATACTTATCATAATGACAGGGTACTGTAGTGTCACTGTAGCAACGGTACGGAAGTACTGTAGCGGCACTGTAGCAACTGAATCTGGAATAAACTTCAATCTTTCGGCACAAATGTGATCCCTGGATGGAATCACCACAAATGGACAAGAGGGTTTTTGTCCTCCAATCCGACACACCAATAAACCTTGGGTGAGAAGATGAACACAAGTGCTCACACTCTGAAAATAGGGTTTGATTTCAATAGACAATGGATAATGAATAATGAATCTTTTAAGGCCAACTCCTTTTATAACTTTCCCTTTTCCAATTTACCCTAAAAGTATTTAAAAATACTTTTAATAAAACATTACTTTTCATCCACTTAATAATAATTACTTTTTGACCCTCTTAATAATAATACATAAGTGTCCTTTTTATGTTATAAAATAAAAGTGACTTAGGACAACTTAAAAGTATTATTATTAATTTATTTCCCTAACTTTATCCCTTAGCCTATGGGAAATAAGGAATAGGCCATGGGTCTTCCGATCAGTTAATTCCGGAAAGGGAACATGACAAAGTAATACACTTAACTTGCTGTTATGGGTAGAACACTAACAATTATAACTTGATAAAATTTGTGTAGATAAAATGTCCAGATGGAACTGGTTTGGTGTTGTTTGAATACAAAGGTTCTATCTTATCCTAAAAATTTACAACTTGATACAAAAAGTATGAGAACTCTATTTATAAGTAGATTTCTCACCTTATGGCCATCTTACTACGCTTTTTGGGAAAGTAACTATGAATAAGAGGACATTTCTTTATTTTTTGGGAGGCATTGTATATTTTCAAGTTGAAATGAAGGACTTGTTTACTGGAGAAAGATAGCTACACCCTTGATGAAGACCAAGATGTTGTTTGGTATATTCCATTGTTATGAGATGCAGACTTGGAAAAACTCGGCAAGCTGATTTTTTGACTCATATCTAGACTCGATGAAACACCCGGTACATTTAAAAATTATTACAAAAGCATATTTTAGGAAAAAGATCTTTTCAAATGCATTCCATATCGAATCAACTTGAAATACACTCAAAACTAGTCAATGACATCTACCATACACATATACACACAAAGAAATAAGTAAATAATGCAATATTGAATGTTGAACATGAAACTTGAAAGCTGATACGAAATTGGAGTTGCTTTTGTATTCATTAAATTGTTTCCTTTTACACAAAAATGGATATAGAAATCCATGGCAATGGCATCAACAAAAAACATAATATAAAAGACAAACTTAAGGTTGATATGAGCTTGCATTGCTCATCCCAACATGAGATGCAACATGTAGGACCTTGTGACGCTTTGTTACGTCAAGGAAGCAATTGCAGCCATTCTAAGAAGATCAATAGTTTCATGTTTTTCTATCAGTCCAACCATCAAACATAGTTATGCAACCTTTCATCCAAAAAGATTTCTTCTCGTCAATGATTGTTTGCACATTTGCCACCTATGACAAAATTGGTCCCCATAGTTCATCAATAGAAAGGGCTTTCAATCTTACCTTGGAAAAAAATAAAAAATGAAGATGGATAAAAATGTGAAGGTAGGTAGAAAGTATACCTAGATCAATCTACAAAAGGAAGGTCAACAACTGACCTCTACAGGAAAAGTAAGGGATTTATCCCACATTTTTAATCAATCTTCCCAATGAAGACTATCACATGGAATGTAAGAGGGCTTAAAGGTAGCCCATCAAAAATTAATGAAATTAGAAGAATGATTCAGACTAATAAGCCATAAATGGTTTTTCTCCAGGAAACCAAAATATCTATTAAATTAATGAATGTTTTGGCAGCTAGGATTTGGCCTCATGCTCAGGTGATCTCACTTGGTTTTGTTGGTGCTTTTGGGGGGGTGACTTGTCTATGGGACCCAAAATGATCACAATTGTTAATTCTTGGGGAAGTAAGGGAGTTCTATTCTGCTTGTGTATACTCGAGAGGATGTTCAACAAACCCTCTTCATTAATGTTTATGCTCCTCTTACTATGGAAGAAAAACTAGCACAATGGCAACAAATTGCATTTATGATTTAGTCCTATCCTGAGGTTCCAGTGCTTGATAGGAGGAGATTTTAACACTATCCTCAATTTGGAGGAAAAGCAAGGCGGATCGAATGTGCTTGATGCTAGCTCATATAGTATGGAGAGGTTTGTCAATTCTCTTCAACTGGTGGATGTTAAAACTGATAATGGGACAATGACTTGGTCTAACAAACAGCAAGGACAAGAATGTATTCTTGAATGTTTGGATAGATTCTTGATCTCGGAAGTCTGGTTGGAAAAATGTACGTCCCTAAGGCTCATATCCTCAACAATATTGGGTTTGACCATTGGCCTGTAAGTCTAGACATTGGGAGAACTTTTCCTAATTTCTCTGTTTAGATTTCAGTTAATGTGGTTGCGTCATGAGAATATTACAAATCTTATTCATCAATGGTGGATAGAAAGCAAAATGCGGTATGGTACACATATGTATTCCCTTGTTAAAAGACTACAATACATCAAAGCCAAGTTGAAGGTGTGGAGACATCAAGGAGAAAAAGCAGTAGCTAATCAAACAACTGGAGGAGCTCAATGATAGAATTCGTACTTTAGGTACTACTGTTGATTTAGCTAACAAAGAAATCTCTTTGAAGGTTGACTTGCATGAATGGGAGAAATAGGAAGAGATTCTTTGGCAATGAAAGTCCAAAGTTTAATGGCTCAAAGCAGGGGACAAAAATACTACTTTTTTTCACAAATCCCTACTGGCTAGAAGAGCTAATAATTATATCAATTCTCTAAAAACAGCTGAAGGAAAGACAGAATATTCATGGGAAGGATTGCAACAACTAGCCCAAGATTATTTTTCTCGGTTATTTTTCGATTAGCCCATTGATCACTCGGCTCAGAATGTGTCCTTGCCCATATTCCACAACCTCTATCTTATCAGGATAATGAGCAACTCACATCTCTAGTCTTGGAAAGTGAATTAAAGAGGGTGGTGTTTAGCATGAAAAAAGAAAAATGCCAGTCTTGATGGGTTCCCTATTGAATTCTATTAAACTTTTTGGGATATTCTGAAAATGGAGCTTCTGTAGGTTGTAGAAGAAGTGCGGTGTGCTAAAACCATGTTAAAAGAAATAAATAAAACCTTTATTGCTTTGATTCCTAAAGCTACAAAGGTGGAAGATATAAGGGATTTCGACCTATTGCCTTATGTAATGTGCTGTATAAAATCATAAAAACTTATGATAGATAGTGTTGTACAGAAACCTCGTTCTCGCGGGTGAAAAAGCTGATACTAGAAGCCACCAGCAACTTCAAATGATGGAGGGCTTAGGACCTCAGATGCGGATATGGATCTATAGGCGCAGAGAAGATAGATATGTGATAAAAGAAGATAGATCTGCAAAATGAAACAAATGTGATTAGATAACAATATGCGGGGTTGTCAGGACAATCCTCGGTTCCAAGAGGATGTTAACTCCCTTGGAGGATGTCAACCCCGTGTCTAGAAAGATAGCAATAAATGATGAACAATAGATATCATGCAAAAATAATGAAATACAAAATGACAAGTAACTGAAATGACGAGGGGACTTAGCTTGTGCTTTGATATGGAGATGAAATGGGCATCAGGATGGCAAGATGACGAACAATGGCAAAGCTTTCTCTTGACCTCAAACTTGCAGAACTTAATTAAGCACTTTCTTCTCCTCTCCTAAAAACTTCAATACGCAGAGATTTCATGCTCCTTCATCCTCTCCTAGGTCCGGTCTAAGTCCAGGTCCTCGTGTCCTAGGTCTCTCGGTCCTAGGTCCCCCTTGAAAGATGGGGAAAACCCATATTTATAACTTGGAGGTGAGGTTAGATTGGGGTTAACGAGTAACCGGGGTTTGATAAATTAACCCGGGTTAAGAGACATGATGTGATCATGCGGGCCCCGGTTTGACTTATTAGATGGAGTGGGGAGCATGATTGACATGGTAGGTGAGATAATAGATTCCATCTTTTGAAATTAAGAAAGGGGTGTCAGATGGGTATATTATTACCCATGAATTGAATAAAATGATATGGGAGATAATGCCAAAATTTTAATTATCAAATGGGTCCACATGGAGTCCATTTGATAATTAATTAAATAAAGGTGAGTAAATAGATGAAATTTACTCAAATTTAGGAAAAAGAAAAGTGAGAGGAAAGGTTGAATGAATGTGAGATGACAAAGGGGCGTTACACCGAAAATTGGTGTCTACAAATAGGTTTAAGCCTCTTTTGAAAAAATTGATATATCCAGAGCAAGGAGGATTTGTCCAAGGTAGGAAAATCCATGATGAGATAGTTCTTGCACAAGAAGCTCTTCATTCTATGGATATTCGAAATTTCCTTCAATGTTCATTAGGCTTGATCTTTCGAAAGCCTATGATCGAGTGGATTGGAGATTTTTGTGTCAGGTGTTGGCGAAGTTTGGCTTCTCTTCAGAATGGATAACATGGGTTCAAGCTTGTTTGTCCTCGAGTCTCTTATTTTGTTTTGGTTAATGGCAACCCTTCAACGACCTTTTTAACTTCTAGAGGATTCATCAGGGGGATCCCCTTTCTCGCTTCCTATTTATTATCTTGGCTGAATGTCTGGGAAGATTGTTGACCAAATCCTGCCAGGATAAGACAATAGGAGGAATTAAATTGGCTAATGGAGCTACTCCCCTATCCTATTTACAATTTGTGGACAACTCTACGCTTCTTGGCAAGGCTACTGTTTAGAAGCAACTCGTATGAATAAGAGTCTTCAATTTTTCACTAGAGCCATAAGACAATTGATTAATGAAGGTAAATCTAACATCTTTTTCACTGTTCTTTGAGGCAAGAAGGTCAGATTTTAATAGGTGGCTCTCAACAGGAAGCAAGAATGACTTTGGTTAAAGTTGTTCTCCAAGCTTTACCAATTTATGTGTCATCTATTTTAAATATTCCGGTGAAAATTTTGAAACAATTGGATTCCATTTGCCAGAAATTTCTTTGGAAAAATGCAAATGGTCTTTAGTCAAGTGGGATACCTTATGTCAACCTAAATCAAAAGGAGGCTTAGGCTTTCATTCCACTGTTAAGCATAACAAGGCCTTAATAACCAAACTTTATTGGAGAGTTCTAGAAGCTTCTAATGAGTTTGGGTTGTTATTCTTAGAGCTAAATATGTTGAGAATAATCCTCTTGAGAAGATAATTTGCTTGACCCTCCCTTCTAAAGGATCTCCTATTCTTTCAGTCTTGAGAGTAGGAGAAGCTATCATCAAGAGACACTACTTCTGGATAGTTAATAATGGTGGTGTCTCTAGATTTCATCCCAAATGCTGGGACTACCCTATTTAAAAATTTTCGTACTCTTAAAATAATGGGTCGTTTTGTGTTTTTATTGCCAGAAAGTTTCGGTATTGTGTCAAGATATTCCCAAAGAGCCATATAAGCCAATTTCGATAAATACGCATATGCCCAAAATTGTTTTATTTTGTCACTGGGGTTTGCCTGCGGAAATTTGTATTTAATTATTTTGAGCCCCGTTTGAGGCAATTTGTGCTCCGGTTTAACCTTGTTGTGATCTTACATGTCAATATTCTCATATACCATTAGGGTTTTAACCAGGAATGAATTCTGGGCTTTATTTGCGACTTCTGACAACATTTTGTGTTTTTTGTGTTTTCCTGTTTCGTTTTCTGTGAAATTTCTCTGGATCAATTTCTTTGCGGTTTGGCCCCGATTCTTTGTCCGGAGTATTTGGAGATCACCTATGCACGTTGTGCCGAAAGGAATTCGCCATCGAGAGTCCGGTTCTCTCGGAAAAGACAAAGTTGTGCACCAAAAGCTTCTTCAGGCAGCCGCATTTTTAGAAAAAGAGGGTTTGAAGTGAATCATGGGATTTTTGGAAGCAATAGGTAGATGAGATTTTTGTACCTGCCTAGCAGGGTACTTTTTCCCATGAAAGCAATGCCACTTAAGTCACAATGGGAAAATTAGAGGCAACAGCAGGCGAGAATTTCTTACCTGCCTTGCAGGGTAAAAATTCCCATTGTGAAATAAAAGGAAAATCACTTAAGGCATTGATGGGATTTTATTACCTGTCTTGCAGGTAAATAATCCCATTATGAAAGTCAAACAGCTTAAGTGGATCATGGGATTTTCGGAGCTGCCTTGCAGGTAAATAATCTCATTGTCAATTGACTTTTAAAAATAGAAATTGCTCATGCCAAAAAAGTGCGCCCCATTTGGGAGAGAAATAATATTTTTTAAGTATTAATTGATTTAATTAATTCCTATTTTCAGTGGCTAAGGTCAAAGCATACTGTGAGGCTTGAGTTAACTGGAAGCAGAGCTAAAATTAAATAAATTTAATTTATTTAATGGCAGCCATAAGCATGCACAAAATAGGCGCCCCATTTGAAGAGTGAAGCTTATTAAATAATTAATTAATTGCCAGGAATATGAAAGACATTAATTAATTATAGAATTATGAGGATTATATAAGCAAGGGCTGCCATAAGGATGAATTAATTAATTCAAAAACAGAGAAGTGCAGCCCAGACAAAAAGTGCGCCCCATTTAAAGAGGATTTTTGCTCAAAAGAAGATTTAATTACTTTCTTTGGAAGCTTTTAAATTTGGTGCCTATGTTTGAAGGAGCTTGATTTGTGTCTGGATAATTGTCTGCATAAGTGATACAGATGCTCAGGTGAAGTTGGTAAAATTCATGCTTGCGTTGCATGCAAATAAAACATCAAATTTTGGGGCAATAGGCTTGATATATGCAGATTTTTATGATTAAAATCCGTGTTCATGTTCCGGTTGCCATTTTTGTCTGAATTAATTGCAGGAATTCATCACAGGTGCTTTTATAAGAGAAAGGGAGCTTAAATCAATGTCCAATACATTGAACATATCCTCCGAATCTAAAGAATTATCCAGATTGCACCGGTTGTGAAGAATTCCGACCAAATAAAGAGGAAAAGAATTGTTCGACAAAGATAGATACAACATGGCAAAGCATGATGAACGAGAAGCTCAAATAAATCATGCATTACTTCAGATTTGGCTTCGACATTGGAGACACAAATCTAGGTGCAGATCCGAGATCCGATTCAAATCCGTAGATTGAGATCCGAGATCTCATAATTGCAAAAGCTTGCGGCAAAAATTCATCCTCTTGTTTTTGATGCAGCCGTGTAGAAGTCGGTCATGTGGAAAATTTCTTCCAGGATCTTGTGCATGCTTCCAATCTTCCAATCAAGCCTTCATTGAAGTTGCATTCACTCGAGTGCTTTCTAGAATTTTTATTTGTTCATATGCAATCAAAAATAAAAATGATGAGTTATTTACGGCAAACATTGCACTGATACATGCACAGGAGAAGAACGTAAAACTTCAAGGATAAGAGGGAAGACAAGGCAAAGGCAACACTCGTAAGCAAGTTTTCAGATCCAACTTGCTTCCAGATTCATCCGCTTCCAGATCTAGCTTGCTTCCCGATTCATCCGCTTCCAGAACCAGCTTGCTTCCGAGATCCAATCGCTTGCAGATCCAGCCACTTCCAGATCCACAATATGGCGAAAATCAAGGGCAAAAGAATCAACCATGCAAGAATATGAAAAAGAGCAAGACTCGCACTTTCCTCTTTCTTCTTCTTACTCTTATTTTCTTTGACAAAGTAATTGAGCAATCAATTAAATTATACAATTTAAATGATTGGTTTAAAAACCATTACTTGAAGAAGTCAACTACTTGGAGATAGGTGGTAGACGTGCAAAATAGAAGGTTCTATTTTCATTCTGAAACTATGCATGTCATGCAAAGAGAAATTCCAGGAGGGAGCTAGATAGTTGTTTCCTTTTCGACTTCCACATGTGCCAGCTTCAACTAAAAGCTTTCGACTTGTAATTGCCCTCTACATTCTATAAGTAGAGGAAGAACCTACGTGTTAAAGGATCAAAATTGGTAAGCAACATTCTTGTGTTCCAGACTTTGTTTGAAACCCCGACGATAGCCACTTGAAGCAAAGGAATATAAAGGAGCAGGTTTCTCAAGAACTTTGTGTCATGGTGCATTTTGTTTCTAGCTTTCTATCTTAGATCTTCTAATAAACTGTGTTATTTTAGATCTAGATCAGAAGCTGCCTTTGCGTATAATTACGTGTGTTGATATCTATTGGTTTCTTCTATGTGCATCAATCAACTGTGTTATCTATTGATTGGGTTGCACATCTTCCCCATTTCTTCCCCGTGTTTTATTATTTCTTTCTTCTATAAATATTTTCTTTCTTAAAACAACTGCTTACTTATTATTGCAGAGCTATATAGCTATGGTTCATGAGCTGCATGGTTAAAGTAAAACCCCCATATAGATACTAGCATATTTTATTGATAAATGCGAAAGGGGAGCCTCACCGGTAAATGAGAGAGATTTATCTCATGACTGCCTAGGTTTTCAACAATGCAGAAAATCTAGCCAACAAATGCTCAAATTGCTAATTTTTGGACTGACTCATGGGATGGTCATCCACCGCTTATTGCCCAATATCCCGAGCTTCATCAAGTTATGGAAAATCTTCATGCGAAAGGGGTGGGTAAAGGTTGCTCATTATTGCCAGCCTACCATACACTATTGGGAGATGGGAAAAAATTGAATTCCTCCTCATGAATGGCTTGTTCAGCTAGAACCACAACAACAGGTGGCAACGAATATTCTTTAGACAAGACAACTTTCATCTTTAGTAAAGATGGACACAATATCATGGGGAATGGTGGCATAGGCTTATATACAGTCTCAACTGGTTATGTTTCTCTTTGCAGAGTCATTCCCCATCCCGTAAGGAATATGTTCACTCACCTTTTCTTTGTTTGGTTGCTATTGAAAAGAAGAATTCTTACAAGTGACAAGGTTTTGAAAAGAGGGTATTATGGCCCTTTT
The DNA here is from genome assembly GCA_018340775.1 of Taxus wallichiana var. yunnanensis. Taxonomy (NCBI): domain Eukaryota; kingdom Viridiplantae; phylum Streptophyta; class Pinopsida; order Cupressales; family Taxaceae; genus Taxus; species Taxus wallichiana. The sequence goes on from CM031242.1 coordinate 993,140,423, forward strand.
AGATGTATCATGTGCTTGGACTCTAAAGAAACTATTCTTCATCTTTTTCTTCAATGTCCTTTTGTGAGCAGTTTGTGGCAGCATTTGGCTAAGTTGTTTGGGATTCCTTGGACTGGTATGCAAGCTATTGAGCAACCCTTTAGGGAGTGGGGTAAATACACTAAAGATAGTCATAATCTTGGGCAGGCTCTATGGAGCGGAATTACTCTATTGTTATGGAACAATTGGAAAGAAAGAAATAGGAGAGTATTTCAGTAGGAGAGTAGGGACATCTCTTGGGTTTGGGAAAAGATAAGGGTGGATTTAGCTGAATATATCAAGCACCAACTTTGCTTGCATCAATTTTTATCTCCACAATGGGATAATCTTCTAAAATAGTTTCAGATATGCCCTTTAAGCACTACAATCACTATTTCCAAACTAAGAAAGAAAAATCGGATTGAAAGTAAGTCGTCTCCCCCTCCCTCTCGGTATTGGTAAGTTGAACACAGATGGTGCTTTTAGGGGTGATCCAGGGAAAGCAAGTATGGGTGGCATTGGAAGACTCTCTGATGGTTATATGGCTTTTTTCTTTTCAGAAAATCTTGGGTATGCCACAAATAATTCAGTAGAAATAAGAGCTATAACACCCAATGCCCTTTAAGCACTTCAATCGTTGTTTCCAAACTATGAAAGAAAAATCGGATTGAAAGTAAGTGGTCTCCCCCTCCCCTTGGTATTGGTAAGTTGAACAGAGATGGTGCTTTTAGGGCGATGTAGGGAAAGCAAGTATGGGTGGCATTGGAAGACTTTTTGATGGTTCTATGGCTTTTTTCTTTTCAGAAAGTCTTGGATATGCCACAAATAATTTAGCAGAAATAAGAGCTATAACACCCAACCTACAGGATGCCATGAAACTTGGATGGCAGAGAATTCAGGTTGAATCTGACTCTACGATTACAGTGAGAATGCTTTCGACCTCTATAGCACATCAGGGCGGAAATTTGAAATTATGTAGGTAGAGGGACAAAATTCAATGTCTGAAAGATAGGTTTCAGGAAGTTACCTTCCATCATACTCGAAGAGAGCTCAACAGAGTGGCAGATGCATTAGCCAATCGGGCTCTTGACAATGGGAATATAGCTTATTTCGGTCCTGCGCCGCTGTGGTCTGCCAAACTTCAACAAGATTTTAGACAGATTATCAAGTTAGATTTGTATCAATGATTGTAATGCCTATACATGCTTCTGTGTCTAATGCCCAGACTTGGACTAATAGTTTTTATGCCTTGCACAATAGAATATGTATATGTTGATTCATCCATGATAAAAATCTTTTCTTTTTAAAGAAAAAGAATGAAAGGGATTTCAATGCCGAAAGAACGATGTCATCCACTAATACTTGCCAATAAGGTGACCTAAAACACAAAAAAACAAGAGTTTAAAAAATCAAAATTTCAGAATAGAAAAAACAAATCCTAGTGACGATAAAAAACAATAAAACTCATGCACTATCATTATGTAGAAAAAAAACGTAGACTACAAAAATGGAATCATACTTGGGCACATGAAAGGGAATGTTTGAGAAGCACTGAAAGTCACCTCCGACACTCCTTTCCACTGTGGTTGTCCTTGTTCCAATCTGTGCTTTTCAGCAATGGTTGGGAACCAGAAGCACTGCCTCCAAACCAACTCCTCAAATTACAAGATCTAGCTCCAATGCAACTAAACCTTGATCTCGGAATTCGAGGAGCATAAGAGAACCATTTGTTGGTTTTGCAGGAGTGGAAGAGACAAATATCTGTTGGGTTTTCCTTGCCCTCTGCTCCTTTTCCTGAAATCTATCCAATTGAGCTGTCTCCTCCCTTACAACCTTGAGCTCTATAAATGGGAAAAATGCCATGTCATGATTGGTATGTGGGAAAGGTGGTACCTGAGGCGATCAATACCACCTCCTAGAAACCCAATACCAAAATACTTGAAAAATCCCGTTCTTTGTACCTGAACTGCCATACTTTAAGGTGGGGTCTTTCTTTTGCGGTTCCGACATCTAAAAGTGAAAAACCTACATTATAGAGGAAAAACAGTGGTAAGGAAAGAAAATAAAATTAAATGTAAAAACAATTCAACAAAAGATAATAGGAAAATAGTAAAATTCTAGGTTTTTATAGCTTTTTCCATTTTAGATTTTAAATTTAGAATTTTTAAATTGTAAATAGAAAGAAAGAGGATGAATGGAGAAGAGGAATAAAGATTCTAGAACGAGAGAGAAAAAGAAAAGGGTTCAAGTTCTGATCCATTTACCTCTGGTAGATGCTAGATTTAAAAAAAAACAGCTAAACCCTTCTATCAACTCTGCTTATGCACACAATCAATCACCTTGTATCAAACCCTTACACAAACAATCAGCTCCTTTGAAGCAAAAACAGAAAATCAGAATGAAGGTTTGCTAGAGTGATAATAAGCTTTACTTGAGTGTTTTAAAAAGATTTTTAGGTTTGCCCATCGATGTGTATTTTTACTTCATTGTGGTTTTAACTGTTTCAACAACAAAAATTACAAACCCAGCTGAGTCCATGTGTGGGACTCACCAAGTTTGCGAACCTTACCTGCAGCCTTGCTGTAGGTACCTCAATTCTGATTGGCTGGACTCGCTTGATTTTCATAACTATGGTATATTCTCACAGAATCGTGTTGTTACTTTTCTTAATATTGGTAAAGAAAGATTTATATTTGGTTTCTTCTCCAATAAAGAAAAAATCGGTATTCAATGACGCAAAAATAGCACCATGTTTTGGAAATTTATATTCAAAATAGTTCGAGTTTATTAAAGTAACTAACTTACGAGTTGCATGACAATAGCTATCATCCTTTAAACCATTATAAGCTGCTAATAAACTGAACAGGCCTATTGACTTTGTACAACTAGTCAAAATTTACTAGATTTCTAGAAACAAAATGAAGTCAATATCGTACATGGCCAATTCAGGCCATAACTGCATTTTTGGCGCCATCTTTCCTCCCTTAAATCCAACTTCAGCAGCATGCCCTCAACTTCTCTCTTCGCCCACCCCGCCGGTTTAAAAGTCCATATGTGTTTTTCCCCTTGTGCTCTTTAACATGTAATCTATGTGTGTTTTCAACCCCTGTAATATCCCCTTCTCAGTCAAAGACCCTTAGCCCATTCATTGTTTCCCGATGGCTAAGGGAGGAATAAAAGGAAACTTAGTCATAATGAATTAATTATAAAGTGCAATATAAAATATTATTATAAGCACTTTATATTAATTTATTAATGATAAAGTTAAAATAAAAAGAAAAGAAAAGAAAAAGATAAAGTGATAAAATAAAAAGAAATAAAATGATAAAGTCACTTTATTTTATTTTATTTCCCTAAGGAAAATGTGACCCATGTGGAGGAGAAAAAAGGTAAAGAAAAATATTAAATGCGGGAAATAAATCTGATTGGTGGTTGTGGGTGGCTAAAAGGCCAAATGAGGTTATAAAAGCAAGTCGAATTGCAAGGGGAAGGCATCTCTTTTGTTATGATAATTTTTAGATTTGTGTAAGCTTGCATGCTTTCCATAAAAACTCCAAAGGACGAAAACCCTTTGAAGTTAGCTCTTGAGGACGAAAACCCTCTTGAGGATTAGAGAGAAAGGAAAGGAAAATATTCTCTCTTGAGAGGATTCTCCATTTAGGGGTTTCCATTGAAGATTTGGGATTTATTTGTGTTTTCCAGCAGTTGTTGAAGGCTAGATTTACAGATTTGTGTTACTTCCGGCGAGGGTTTGAAGGTGGAAGCTTGTTGCATATTTTTTTCCTTCATTTGCAGCCATATCTAGAGTCATCTACACCCGTGTGGGTGGAGTTAGGGACATTCTAGGGCACGACAAGTTTCGGATCTCATCACCAACAACTTTTCCATAATTTTTGAAGCCAAGATCAGCTGGTTTGCATAATGTTTGGGCTTGGGAAACTCTGTTTTTAGTCTTGTCTGAGGATTGTCATATGCAGATTTATAATAAATAATTCAGCCTTCTATTTTGATCCAATCTGGTATTTTTCTCTTGTTCTTGTCCTTATAAAAATTGCTGATCATCGGTTTGGGAAAGAAATTTAGTTGATTTACTTCAGTCTTGGTTGATTTTCTTCCTTCATGCAACTCTCCATTCACTAGTAACATTCAGATTTGCACTAATTTAATTTTGTATAATTGCTACTACTTGCTATTTGGATTGGGATTCGCGAATAATCCGTTCGGGGGTATAATTTATCCAATTGAGGACATTACAACACCCTCCCCGGTATTTATTCCAAACTCCCTTTTAATTATAACATCATACCCCTCAAACTAGAAATGCAGCCTCAATGTAACTATAACTCCAAATTTCTGTTTGCGAAAATAACACAGTATTCCTCCAAATAGAAACGCATTCCCAAAATAACAATCCCTAGTTTTGGATCAGTCCCCATAGAAATAGAAGCACAACCATGCAAAATATGAGTGTGAGTGCCAAAGGTCCCCATCCGGCCCTCCTAGCAAAACACAGAGGCTAAATTAGCAGAGGAGAAAATCACAGAAAAATGCTTGAGTAATCTGTGTTTTTTATGATTGGACGTTCATACCCTAAACATTGATTTTCGCTGATTTTTTGCAATCTTCTAGGAGTTTTATTGCCATAAATTACTGATTTATTAGCACAATAAAAATTGGATTTTCTTGAAGATAAATCGTGTTCATGCTTTCAAACGATTTATCGTTGATAAATCATGATTTCTAGAACAATGGCTATAACTACTTGTGGTGCGTCATCATGTATGGCCTTAAATACCACGTCTCTCCCTCAACTTAGTGTACTTGATAATTCTAGGAAAATTCCCCAAAGGATTACGACCACTATATATCTAGAATCATAGTTACAAAATTCTCCGATTTCTTGTGATAAATATCCAACTACTAGCAAAATCTGCTTTGTTCAACTCCAAAAACGCAGTTTATTGACCTGTCTGATCAATTTTACACAAACCAACAAAAATGCATTTTTATCCATAAAATCGGTTTTTTTTTTTGAAAAAATCACATGAATAGTTTGTGATTTATAGTGATTTTTTCAAAAATCAAGATTTTTGATTGTAAATGTAAAGTTTGAGATTTTTTGGTTTTTTCCATCCTTTTTAGTCAGATTTGGAGCACTTTTTGACATTTTTCCAACAATTCTTAGGGTTTTTTCAACTGCTTTTATCTTTCAGCATTGATCAACAAGGAATCCATTTTTTGAATTTTTTTATTAATCAAAACCATAAAAAGCCGTAACCCTAAATGTTGGTTTTCTAGCATTCAAGGTTAAGTTATTTTTTTAATCAAAGTATTTACATATTTAGATGATTTACCGATTTTAGGTATTAAAAAAATTATTACATCTCAACCCTAACCCAAAATGTTGGTTTCAACGTTTAAGGTTAGGTTTTTTTGAAATATCCCTTGTGGGATACCACTTAAAAATGCACAAAATATTGAAAATTTGCAGCCAAATAAAATACTGATTTTTGCAGTTTTTAACAGATTAGAGGTAGTGAATTAAAGAAAACTAATATCTCCCAAAATATCCACCCAAATCACTTGAAAATTTAAAGAGAGCTTGATAATATTGTAAAGAACATAAAAAAACTGTTTTTGGAATTTTTCAGATAATAAAATGCTGCCAGAAAATTATAGCGTGCCGTAGACAGTTGGAAAACTTCTAAAATTCGTAACTCTCCGAATACAAGTGCAAAAATTATGAAACTTTGGAAATAATATTTACAAATATACTAGATGATATTCCAACCTTCGGATCTGAATTCATTACCACTGAAACCCCTCAAATAAAGGCTGCAATATTCCAAACAAGTCGCCTAGCTTGGAAAAGGGTTGGAAATTGATGAAAAGGCCTTCAAACCGATGCTAAACCTTGCTCAAATGTTTGCCGTAAATCTAATCGGAAAACCCTATGATTAGCATCACCAAATGTCTCCAAAACCCTCAAAACCCTTCCTCTGAAACCTCTAAAAATATCTTTATAAATCAGCCCTAAAAACAGCTCCAAAATGACAAGCTAGGGTAGATCTCTCACTACCGAAGAATGCCCTGCTAGCTAAGGATGGATCTCTCACCACCGAAGCTAGGGTTCCTGTGGGATTTCACTCTACAAGCTATAGATTTGCAAACAACAGTTGCACATGAAGGAAAATATTTAGGTATGCAATAATGACCTCTATCACTCCCCAAAACCTCCTTTTATAACTTTTCATTACCTTTTTCCAAGTTGGGAGCTCCATGTGGGACTAAAAGTGACTTAAGTGACCCCAACGAAGAAATAGAATAATAAAGTACCATAAGTCATCCCAACGAAGAAAAGAATAATAAAGTACTATAAGTCACCCCAACAACAAAATATAATAATTATTACCACCAAGTCGCCCACTTAATGTCAACGAGAAAATATAACAAAACAACAACGTGGTAATAAGTCATCTACACCCATAGCCTCTAGAGTCTTTATCCCCTTAGGTATGACCAAGGCTAAGACTAAAATTTGGCCCTTAGGCCTTTGGTGTAGGAATGGGGACATTACAGTCCTCCTTTCCCAAATTTTGCTTGTCCTCAAGCAAATGCAAATTAGGATGCTGCGTATATCTGCTCTCCCTCCCAAGTAGCATCCTCAAGTGGCAATCCCTTCCATTGCACCAAATACTCGGTGATCACTCTACTCCTAAGTCCCCTCTGTCTCTCCTCAATAATGGATTATGGTTCTAACACCAACTTCCCCTCCTCATCTAGTGGCGGCAACTCTGTAGATGGTACAATATCTTTGTCCAAGTGCCTTCTTAAGGCATGAAACATGGAAGACATTATGTATCATCTTTGTGTGTTCCGGTAGCTCTAGCTCATATCGCACTACCCAACTTGACGTACTACCCGTGCAGGACCATAAAATCGTGGTTTCAATTTCTCTGCCCCTCTTGCCGAGGAGGACTGCTATATGGTTGCAAATGTAGGAATACTAGATCCCCAACCTCAAAAGACCTCTCTATCCTGTGCCGATCTGCATATACCTTTTGTTGATTATGTGCCTTCTGAAGGTTCTCTCTGAGAGCCTTCAAAATATCTGGTTCTCCTGTAACCAATCTCGAGCTTTGGGAGCTCGACTATCCGGTAATACCAAATCCACAAATGTCATAGCGTCGTACCCATACAAGGCTCGGAAAGGAGTCATGCCTATGCTCATCTGATAGGTGGTATTGTAGCAATACTCACCCATGTGTAACCATCTAATCCATGCCCGCCGATGTTCACTATCCCTCGTATCCACTTGTTGACTATCTCCGTCTCCCATCTGTCTGTGGGTGGTAGCTAGTGCTAGGAGTCAACTCCGTACCTGTTAGTCTGAAGATCTCTGCCAAAAGGTGCTCATGAAGATCTTGTCCTCACATCATTGACAATATTTTAAAGCAACCCATGTAGCCAAAAAATACCTGTATAGAAGATCCTGGTCACATCCACCGCCTCATGCCCCTTGGGTAGGGAAAATAAACGAGCATACTTAGTTAATTGATCAACTACAACATAAATGCAACTATGCCCATGCACCAGGAAGCCACAGTGATAAAGTCTATAGATGTGCTTTCCCATTTACTTCGGGAATGGGAGAGAAGCTAAAGTAAACTTGTTGGAAAAGATGCTTTCGGATTTGGTTTGCTGGCAAACCATACACTCTTTGACATGGTTAAGGACATCGTCATTCATCCCCTTCCATGCAAATCTCTCCCTGATAAACCTGTATGTTTTGAAATACCCAAGATACCCAACTAATGGTGTATCATGTACTGCTCGAAGGATCTTCTACTTCATTTTGGACCCTGGTACAATGAAAATCCTATCCTTGTAGAAAATGAGATCATCCACAACTTTGTATCGGTCATCCTGTATAATACCATCCATGATCTCACATGCAAACTGATTTTTGGAATACTCAACAAGTATATGAGCCTTCCAATCCGCTGAAATCTCAGACATAGAACTAAGCATAGAAGTGAGGTAAGGCCTCCTAGATAAAGCATCAACAACAATATTATTCTTACCTCTAGTGTACTCTATGTCGAAGTCATATGTTTGTACCTTGTTCACCCATCTTTCTGGCGATCATTGAGCTCCTTTTGCCCCAAGAAGAACCTCAAACTGTTGTGATCCGTACGAACCACGAATTTGCTGCCCACAAGGTACTGTCTGAATTTGGCCAAAGCATGCATAATGGCCAACATCTCCTTGTCGTAAATTGAATACCCTCTCTCCACGGGTTTCAATTTCCGACTCTCATAGGCAATGGGATGCCTATCCTGCATGAGGACTGCCCCAACACCCTCTCTTGATGCATCACACTCTAGAATGAATGGGCGAGAGAAATCTGGTAATGCGAGAACGGACACAAACTCATCACCTCCTTGAGGTGATCAAAAACCTGTTGTGTTGCCTCTGACCAAGCAAAAGCCCCCTTCTTGGTCAAATCGGTCAATGGAGTAGTCAACCGAGAGAAATTCTTCACGAACCTCCTGTAGTATGTGCACAACCCCACAAATCCTCTCAAATGTGTCAATGTCCTAGGTGGCGGCCAATCCAGAATTGCACCTGTATCTTCTCTCTATCCACCTTCACTGTACCCCCACCAATCACATATCCCAAATATAGAAGTTCGGTCATGCCAAACTCACACTTAGAAGCTTTCGCATATAGCGAATTAGCTTCTAATATCCCCAATATCTCACCAAGGTGCCTGATATGGTCCTCCCAAGTCATGTTGTAGACTAAAATATCATCAAAGAAAACCAATACAAACTTCCGCATAGTGGCGGTTGAACACATGATTCATGCAAGACTGGAATGTAGTTGGAGCATTAGACAATCCGAAGGGCATCACCAAGAACTCAAAGTGACCGTAATGGCATCTGAAAGCTATCTTATGCACATCTTGCTCCTTGAATTTGATCTGATGATATCCAGATCGCAAATCTATTTTTGAAAAATAGATTGCACCATGCGACTTCGTCAAGCAACTTATCAATGTGTGGTCTTTGGATACTTGTTCTTTATTGTCTTCTTATTCAAGGCATGGTAGTCTATACACATCTGCATGGTCCCATCCTTCTTCTTCACCAATACCACCGAAGAAGCAAAAGGGCTAGAACTCGGTCTAATATGCCCCATATCAATGAGCTCATGTATAGTCTTCTCGATCTCATCCTTAAACCGTTTGGGGTGACGGTAAGGAGAAGTAACCACAGTCTAGCATCCTCGAGCTCAATCACATGCTCAAATCCCCTATTTGGAGGTATGCCTGGAGGTATGTCACCAAAAATTGTACTATGTCTAATAAGCCCTGTATATCCACATGATACTCCTGTTGTCCATCCTCTGATTTCTTGGTCGAAACCAAACAATGTACTGCCCAATCCACCCCATTGTGCCTATAAATCCTCTCAATCCTCTTGGCTAACAACTCGGGGTGCCTTTGAAGATAAGCTCCTCAAAATCACATTCCTCCCTTCGGACTTAAACTTCAGCTCCATCGTCTAAAGTTAGTCCGAAACTCACCAAGGGAATGAAGCCATTGTACTCCAAGCACTATGTTGGTCTCTCCAATACCAACAATATAGAAATCATCGGTAACTGTATAGTTACCCATCGTGATGCTCAATCGGGGAACCCGCCATGTGTGCATCTCATAGAATCTCCATTGGCTACAACCATGTTGAAGCCCTCAAACTCCTCTATCTGTAACCCTCGCCTCTCAACCAATGAGGCATCAATAAAGTTGTGGGTTGCCCCACTATCAATGAGTACCACTACTCACTTTGTCCCTGTAAAACTCCCCTAACTCTGAATGCCTTGTACCTCGGGTACTAGACAAAGTGGCGATAGTCTCCTGGGAAAAGTCTCGCTATCCTGCTCAACACCCGCACTATCTAATGCCTCATCATCATCATCCTCTAATCCCTGTGTGTCCAACTCCTCGTCACCATCACTCTCCTCAAAGACCTCTATGAATTGGGCCTTCCCTCTACCCTTGCAATCATGTCCTGGAACCCAAGGTGTGCGGCAATCGAAACATAGTTTCTTTCGCCTCAATTCATTTTGTCCTCTCTAGATACGAATGGTCTCTTGGATGTATTTTGCCTAGGCGGAGGTACCTTCGGCTGCGAGCCATCGGATCTAGAAGGAAAACCTTAGGCTATACTCGAGGTGGAAACCTCGACTTAGGAGTGGATAACTCCAAGTCACGAGCTCTCCTAATAGCCTCATGCAAAGAAGAAGGCTCAAATGCCTTCACAAATCTAGCGAGAGCGTCTGTCAAACTTGCTGTGAATAGGGAAATCAACCTCATCTCTGTAACATCAGGTACCATGACTGATAGTCTCTGAAAATCTGCGATATACTGATCTAGGGAACGGGTTCGCCTCAAATGAGTCAACTCTCTAAAATACCTGTTGGGGCCCCTCCTATCAAATCTGCTCACCACCTCTGCGTGAACTCGGATAAGTAATGTATATGTGTCCCTGTGTAATCAACCCATGATGCCATGAATCATGAGCGTCTCCCTCAAGATGTAAGATTGCAAACTTAATTGCATCTTCCCCACGCATAGGATTCAAGTCGAAGTATGTCTTCAACTTTTGCACCCAAGACTGTGCAGTATACTTCTTAGAACCATCGAAATGTGGAATGGAAATCTATCCCAATTTCCTTTGTAACTCGGTATTTGTATTTGATGATCTCTCTTGGGCCTACTGCCAATCTTCATTTTGCAATATTCCTAGGATGGCATGTTGTCAAGAAAACCATCACTCAAAGTCTGTACTTTTTCCAACAAGACTCCTTATCTAAAATATACACTGGCTGCCGTACCTGTGAAACTTCTAGATCCTTCAAGAAAGAAGGTTTGTGAAGCCCCAAAGGCCTGGTAGAAGAATGGGGAGACCGCTGCCTTGAATGTCCACCCTCACCTCTTTGACCATGTTGTCCCATATTGCTATTTTCTCCTCTTTTCGTATGAGCATCAATCCCGCCTTGTGCTAATCTCTCAGTGAGCTAGCTCAAATAGAGATTGGTAGTCTCCTGCTGCTTTACCATGTTGGTGAACAATTATTTCATCAGATCCACACCCATATCCTCACTGTCTCTGTCTCCCATCTTTCAACCCCAACAGGCTGGAGAAAGAACTGCTCTGATACCACTGAAATATCTCTTGTGGGATTCTATTTAAAAATGCTCAAAATATTGAAAATTTGTAGCGAAATAAAATACTTTGATTTTTGCAGATTTTTTACAGATTAGAGGCGAGTGAACTAAAGAAAATTAATATCTCCCAAAATATCCACCCAAATCACTTGAAAATTTAAAGAGAGCTTGCTAATATTATAAAGAACATAAGAAAACTATTTTTGGAATTTTTCAGATAATAAAATGCTGCCAGAAAATTACAGCGTGCCCTAGACAGTTGGAAAACTTCTAAAATTTGTAACTCTCTGAATACAAGTGCAAAAATTATGAAACTTTGGAAATAACATTTACAAATATAGGAGATGATATTTCAACCTTCAGATCTGAATTCGTACCATTTGAAACCCCTCAAATAAAGGCTGCAATATTCCAAACAAGTCGCCTAGCTTGGAAAAGGGTTGGAAATTGATGAAAAGGCCTTCAAAGTGATGCTAAACCCTGCTCAAATGGCTGCTGTAAATCTGATCTAAAAACCCTCTAGATTATCTTCCCCAAATGTCTCCAAAACCCTCAAAACCCTTCCTCTGAAACCTCTGAAAATATCTTTGTAAATCAGCCACAAAACAACTCAAAATGACAAGCTAGGGTAAATTTCTCACTCTTCAAGAATGCCTGTTAGTTAAGGATGGATCTCTCACCATCGAAGCTAGGGTTCTGTGGGATTTCACTCCATAAGCTATAGATTTGCAAACAACGATTGCACATGAAGGAAAATTGTTGGAAATATTGTCATTGATGTCAAAAGAGGTGCTGAACTAGTAAATGGAAATCTGTCGAAAGTAACGGAATTATTGACGGAAATTTGTAGAAAGTAACGAAATAACCAGCGTATAGAAGGATAGAAAACGAAAGTTTAAATACATGAAAAGAAGCGTTTTCCATGAGGATTATCTGGTATAAGCGAGATATACACAACTATACATAAGAGAGAGATATCCGCATTTTAAGGTGTTCATATGCAATGTTTTATGGTGAAAAAGAAGATTTAATGATGGCTGGCAGCGATTTAATGATAACAAGATTTGTCTAAGGGGGCAGCGCTCTATCAAGTGGTTAATTGCATTGATTAATGTGCATTTAATAATTATGGGCTGCATTTATTATTTTTTTGGTTTTAGCCGACTAATGCACTTAATTAAGTTGTGTTAATGGAAAGGTTGTGTTGGTTGGAGCGATGTGTCTTTTCGAAAAGGTACGAAAGGCTATATAAGAAGATTCATATGAGACTTATTAAGCATGGATTCAAGCTGAATATCTTAAGGAAAAAGAAGAAGAAGAGGAAGCGTAAGGGTAGAATTTTAGAACAACAAATCTGAAAGTAAGAAGAAGAATTTTCCATTATTCGTTGAGGAAGCAACAAGTTCAAAAGTGGAAAGCAAATTTTGTAGGAAAGGTTGGTGCCTTCATATTCGAAGAGATTGGTGTCTCTTGCTGAGTTGGTGCTTAGCAAAAGGGGTGGGTGCTCCTGTAGGTTGGTGCCTACAAAACTGTAATTTGGGGATTGGTGTCTCCAGTAGGTTGGTGCCTACAAATTTTTGAGAAATATATATAAAGAAAGAAGTTTCTCTGTGGTTTTCTCCCAAAAGGGTTTCCATGTATATCTGTGTCTACTTGCATTAAGTTTTGTGTTCTTTGATTGATTTGATATATTCACATTGCTCGTGATTATAGATTTGAGTTTAAGTATTGAAGTTTGAAATAATATCATAATATTGATTCACCCCCCCTCTCAGTATTATCTTGTGCTCAACAAAAATAATTAGGTATGCAATAATGACCTTTATCACTCCCCCAAACCTTCTTTAATAACTTTTCATTTCCTTTTTCCAAGTTGGGAGTTCCATGTGGGACTAAAAGTGAGTTAAGTGACCCCGAAGAAATAGAATAATAAAGTACCATAAGTCACCCCACCGAAGAAATAGGATAATAAAGTACCGTAAGTCACCCCAACGACAAAATATAACAATTATTACCACCAAGTCGCCCAACTTAATGTCAACGACAAAATATAACAAAAAAATGTGGTAATATGTCAGCTATACCCAATAGCCTCTAGAGTCTTTAGCCCTTAGGTATGACCAAGGCTAAGACTAAAATTTGGCCCTTAGACCTTTGGCGTAGGAAAGGGGACATTACATATTTTTAAAATTGAAATATTTATAAATTTCGAAGCTTTTACTATTTTAGGTAATAAATATTTTTATTGCACCCTTACCATTACCCTAAATCTTGTTTTTTAGAGTATAGGGTCTGGGATTTTAAAAAATATTCAAAAAATGTTTTTATATTTATGAGACTTTAGGTTATTTAAAAATTTAAAACACCTTAACCCTAACCCTAAAACTGTGAGTGTTTTTAAAATTGAAATAGTTACAAATTTAGAACAAATTTTCATTTTAGCCTTTAGGTAAATAAAATATATTATCGCACCCTTAACCTAACCCTAAATGCTATTGTTTCTAAGTTTAGTATTAGTTTTTTTAAATAAAAAATGATTATATATTTATGAGACTTTAGGCTATTTAAAGTTTAATACATCTTAACCCTAGGGTGTATTAAATTTTTAACTAACGTAAAATCTTATAATTCTATCAAACACAAATTAAGGTTAGTTTTTTTGATTTAAATTGAAATGTTTGCAAATTTTAAGACGTAAATGTATGTAAATGTTCTATATTACTATATGGTAAAATTAAACACCTTGAAAATTCCATAGGTGAAAGAGGTTCTGTAAAAGGCCCGGATAATTATCAAGTTCATATGCAATCACACAAGGGTGCTTATTATGATGCGCACATTCACTGATGGAAAGGAACTTCTTCGGCTAGGGGTGACAAGGTTTGCAACCCACTTCCTTGTGTTGCAAACTTTGTGCCAACAAAAATGAATTTGAAATGAATGTTCGTTTCAACTGAGTGGGTGGACTCTTCCTTTGCAAAACATATGGATGGCAGAACTATGGGTGAGTATGTTTTCTCACCGTCCTTTTGGGAAGAGGGCGAGAAAATTGTCCTATTCTTTGAGCCTTTAGTTCGAGTATTGAGACTTGTTGATGGGGATAAATCCCCCATGGGTTATTTGTATGAGGCCATGGATAGGGCCAACGAGGGTATTATGAGCAGATTGGAGAATAACAGGGCCAAGTACATGCCATTATGGGAGATAATGGATAACAAATGGGATCAACAAATGCATTCTCCCCTCCATACTGCTGGATATTTCTTAAATCCAACATTGTTCTTAAGCGACTCATTATAGACGATGCAAAAGGTCACAAAGTGCCTATTTAAGTGCATAGAGACAATGTTTCCCAAATAGTAGGACTTAGAGGCAGCTATGAGAGAGTTGTCGATATACAAGCAAGAAAGGGGTTTCTTCTTCGGTAAAGTCAACCATCGCAGGAAAGAAGACCTTGAAGCCGTAGACAATTTTTTTATATATGTATGGTAGAAGTGTTAAATTTTGATTGAAGTGTGCATGTTGCAATGCTGCCAAACTCTGTATTTGCAGCGCAATAGTGTGATTTATTTGGGATAAATCCAAAAGCCTCCAATGGATGACAATGCATATCTTGAGCCAGCCATGTAGTTCATCCTTTTGCGAGTGTAGTTGGAGTGTGTTTCAACACGTACATTCACGAAAACACAATTGACTCACTCGAGAACGGATGGATGATTTGGTGTTTGTCCACCACAATCTTTGCCTAAAGATCAAGAAGATGCAAGGTTAGGAAATGTCGCAACTCTGCATCTACTTCTAACTATTTTAACCATTTATCAAGCAACTCTACATCTACTTGTCCTTCAAAGCTTTTGATATCAACTTTCGTCTCAACTTTAAAAGGAGCATGGTCAAATTTTACCTTTTCTCTTGCATTTGAAGTCTCTTCTTCATGCTCTTCCCCATAATCTTCCTCATGGTGGCTCTTCCCTATGCCAAACTTTTTAGCTAAGCCTCGAACCACTGAGTCCTTGGAGTCTTGCTTGTCAGAAGTTGCCTTCTGCAAATCTGCAAGTTTTGTTGCCTTCTAAACATTCTATCCATCATGGTCTCCAACATCTCGATTCTACGAACCAAGTTCTCTTCCTCCATTTGTCCCCAAATTCTTTGTTTCCACTTCTTTGTAGAAATTTCTGGATCGCAAGGTAAAGCCTCTTCGCCTTTAGATCTCATCATTGTCATACAAATCCAAGAACGAATACCACAGTCCTAAATACTTGTTAGCTCTGATACCAAAATGATCTGTAATCTCTTCAACTTTGGAATTATCCACATAATCACAAATTAAACGCTTAATGGTGTTCTACTTTCTATTAGAAATGATAGAGATAGCTAATGAATGAATTTTGCTTATGCTTAGAATCCACAATTGCAGGAAAGGAAAGAATATAAACTCATAAACACCAACAAGTTTTATCCTGGAAACCTCCAGAGGAGGAAAAACCAGTTGGGAAGGGCAATTGCTCTTTCTTCCCACTTTTATTGGCTAATTCAAAACAATAAGTACAAAAATTACAATAAGTATGAAAGAGAAGTAGATAATATCTCACACTTCCTCCCAATTACTTGCTCTATCTCAACACTCCTTCTACAAAACACAATTCTAGCACTAAGAACTTGCTCACTTGCTTTCATGCTTCGATGATCTTGTTCTCTTCTACAAACATGTATTTATAGCCTTTCTCATGTCCTCCCAGTGCATTGGAGAATGGGAAAGGTCATGGAGGAGAAGAGACACGAACAACTTTTCAAATTCTGTGGTTGTTTGTTTCATATTTTTGTTTTCTGTCCGAAAGAGCCAGGGATCTGCATCCCTATGCGGACCGACGGTCTTAGGACCGCCGCCCTTGTTGGGTGGCGATTCTATAACCGCCACTCTGCATGTAGAGCGGCGGTCTGTTACTAAAAAACATAACCTCCATTTATTTGTTTTCCTTCTTCGTGTTGGTGATCGGATAAAGTAGAGTCATTTTGGATCCCTATGGATCACACCTCCCCTGCTTAGGAGGCTTTTGGTCCCACAAAAGCTTAGTGGGGAGTAGATGAGAAATATTCCCTCACTTGCTCCTTCGAGTAGCACTGGGCCTGCGTTGGTGTCTTTCCTTGACCCAATCTGCCAAGACTCATGCAGACCTCTCCCAGTCTCTTTGACCTTCATTGCAGCACTACATCCTCCTCCACGCCTTGTGAGTCCAAGACGAAATCCTCAATGGAAGGTAGCAACCGTAGTCCTTCATCTTCATCTAGTGTGGATGGCTCATATAGGTGCAAGTTCTTACAGGTTTACTATAGAGTACATCCTCATAAATGATGTCAAATCAAGTCGAAAAACATTTTCTCAACCTTTTCCAATATGGTTTAGGGTCCATATCATAGTGGCTTGAGCTTCCGTGCTTGACCTTGTAGTCTCTCCTTGCTCAAGTAAAGCCAAACTCTATCTCCAACATGAATCTTATGTTCCCTCCTACGCTGATCGTGCCTAGATTTATACTTGGCTTGAGATTTCTCTAGCTGTTCTTTGACTTTGAGATGGATTTGCCGAATCCTCTCAATGAATTTGTTTGCTCTAGTTACCTCTATTTCTCTTGTTTCATCATCATCCTTCTGCCCAACTGATATGTTCGGTAGATTTGTAGGTAGATATCCCAAGCATGCTTTAACCGGTGACTTCAGAGTGGATGTGTGTATTGCTTGGTTATAGGAATGTTGAATGTAGGCTAAGGACTCATCCCAAGTCCGTGGGTATTTGTTGTTATACCCTTTGATTAACTGTACCAAAGTCCTGTTCACCACCTCTGTCTGTTCATCTGTCTGTGGATGGAAAGTTGTGCTCCTCTCGTGTCTGGTATCCATCTTCTCCCACAAAGTAATCCAAAACTTCCCCAAAAACCTGGAATCCCCGTCGTCAAAACAATAGACTTTGACAAACCAAAATGCACCCATACATTAGCAAAGAAAAGATCTGCTACCTCATGTGCTTTATTGTCGTTTTACATGCCATAAGAATACACATCTTACTGAATCTATGAACAACAACATAGAGATAGTCATGGCCATGTTTAGACATAGGTAATCCTCCCGCAAAATCCATAGACATGTCCTCCCACGGACCCGAGTAGAGTAATGCTTGCAAAGGCATATACAAACCCTCCTTCCTAGTCTTTGGCTTCTTAGTACAACAAAGTTTACATCCCCGTATAAATTTTGATACTTCTTGCATATTGGGCCAATACACGTACCTTTGCAAGTGGGCTAGGGTCTTACCAACACCGAAATGCCCATTACTTTCAAGGTATGTGCTTCCTTCATGAATAGAATTCTTTCTTCTTTTGGCACGCAAAGCTTCCCCATCGGTAGAGCAGCCCGTGTTTGAGATAACAATCTTAAATCCTGTCCTTTCACCCCTTGGGACTGCAACTGTTGAAATGTCACCCCAAAGTCTTTGTCTGGGCATATACCTCTCCATAAGCTTCCTTCGTGAAGGGCTTGATCCGAGAGATAGTGGCCAAACAGAAAATTTCTTACGTGTGGGTGGCCTATACAACATGTCTGCCACCTAGTTTGTCTTTACCGTTCTTGTATTTGATCACCAGATGGAATTTGAAGGAACCCCATCCATTTGTAGTGCCTTGCTTACTGCAATTTAGATTGTGCTTGCAAATAATGGAGAGGTTTGTGGTCAGTGTGCACAATAGTTTCTTTACCCAACAAATAATGCTTCCATTTTTTAATTGCCTGAACTAGTGCATACATTTACTTATTATATACTGAATATCCTTTAACTGCTAAAGTGAAAGTTTCAAAATGATAGCATACGGGTTTACCTCCTTGAAGCAACACTGTGCCCATGGCGTAATCACTGGCATCTGTCTCTACTTGAAAGGCTGCTGCAAATTAGGAAGAGCAAGTATTGGAGCATGACTAATCTTGTATTTCAATAACTCAAAGGATTTGTCTTCTTCCTTACCCCAGTCAAAATCCTTACTCTTTGTGGCCCTTTGTGTGTAGAGGTGTCTGCAATCGCGGAGAAGCTCGGAATGAACTTCGCATGTACCGTACTGCTCCCACAAAATTCGTAGTCTCTGTGGCTCCAGTTGGTGTTGGCCAATTAGTGATAGCTTCCACCTTCTTTGGATCCACTCGTAGCTCTCTTCCTCCAACCACGTGCTCAAGATAAACAAGTGACTTTGGCAAATTCACATTTTTTCATATTAGAAAGCGATTGTTTCTCCCGAGAACTTGCGAGACTTGCTTTGTAAATGAGTTAGATGTTCTTCCCATGTGACATTAAAAATCAAGATATCGTCTAGATATATAATGACACATGAATCTATGAAATCCCGCAATACATCATTCATCAATCTCATAAATGTAGTGGGTGCATTGCATAACCTAAAAGGAAGTACTAACCATTCATACAAACTTTTTTTGTTTTGAAGGCGAGTCCTCGATATATCCTCCTCCTTCATTTTAACTCGGTGATAACCGGACTTGAGATCCAACTTCGTGAAGAATTTGGCATCTTGAAGCTGGTTGAATGTGATCATCTATCTATGGGGAAGTGGATATCATTCTTTATGGTGATCTTGTTCAAAGCATGGTAGTCGATGCACATTCTCCAAGAACCATCCTTCTTTGGCACCATCACAATAGGCGAACCGCATGGTGAGGTGCTCGGACGTATCACCCCTTGGTCTAGTAGTTCCTAGAGTTGTTTCTTTATGTCAAGATTACTCTCAGCAATGATTACCTATACAACCCGATATTTGGTAGAGGGGACTCTAGCAACAACTGAATCTCATGCTCTACTTCGAGGTTTTGGTGGTAACCCACTGGGAGCCC
The DNA here is from genome assembly GCA_018340775.1 of Taxus wallichiana var. yunnanensis. NCBI lineage: Eukaryota > Viridiplantae > Streptophyta > Pinopsida > Cupressales > Taxaceae > Taxus > Taxus wallichiana. The sequence goes on from CM031242.1 coordinate 993,159,560, forward strand.
GAAATACTTCTGAAAAAAGACCGAATAATTCTATCCAAATCATGCTTTCCGATTAGAAATCTCTTAAACTTCTACCCCATCTTGTATATCCTTTAACAAAAGTAAACAAAACTAATTATGATTTGCTGAATAAGTTGTTTTGCTTGGTTAGCACTCACCATAACAACCCGTGTCTTACGCTGCACTCGGATGTTGTAGCTGATCCCATCCATGACCCATCTGTACCGGTTTGCCCTCCTCATAAATATAGCATCCCTAATATACAAGTAAGGACTTCCGAACACAACATCAAAAGCATTAAGTGGAATTACATCAACTTCCAAAACATCAATATACTAGGAATTTATCCCAAACTTGACCTTACATCTTCTTGTTACACTGAATTTTAACACCCTCCTTCACCCAACCGAAAGGATAAGGGTGTGGATGTTTGTAAGTCTCAAGACCAAGCGTCTTTACAATCGCTTGAAATTAAGTTAGGCCGAGAACCGGTATCAACCAAAGCATTTACCTTAGTTCTCTTGATCTCAATTTTGATTTGGAATAGTCTACTTTGATCTCCTCTTCCTGGCTGTCCATGTTGGTGGCCGTGCATCCAAGCCTTTCGTCTACATCAGAGTCATCTTCGATTTCCACCTCCCCTTCTGTTTTTACAACTATCATGGACTTCTTTGAGTCCTTGGTTCGGTTCTTCGGATGTAACTCTGGATGCAACTTCCAACATGTAGTGTCAGTATGACCATTGATATCATAGTTCTTGCAAAAATTCTTGGGATCTTTACAAGTATTTAAAGTAGTGGCAGCTTGTTTACCTTTCCCTTTCCACTTACCCTTGTTACTTGTTTTCCCATACTCTTTTTTTGCTGATTTGTCGATTGCTTTGCCCTTGGCTCTGCTTCTCCTTGCTTCTTTTCATCATCTATGTAGTATGCTTGCACACACGCCTTGTTGAGATCTTTGGGCTTTGTGGAGATGACTTTTCTTCGAAGGTGAGTGTGAAGTCCTCCCAAGTACTTAGTCAAAATATCCTCATCCTCCAAGTCCATGTTTAGCAACATGGCCTGCCTTCGAAACTCCATAGTATAGTCCTACACACTTTGACCATTGCCTTGTCTAAAATACTGCCATTTAATTATTTGGTCAGTCTTGTGGCCAATAGGATAGAAGTTAGCTCTAAGTAATTCTTTAAATTCTTGCCAAGATTTCACAATAGGACGCTTATTCTTTTCACAAGTGGCTAGATGAGTTTCCCACCAAACTAAAGCGTGTCCCTCCATTTTGAGACGTGCAAAGGTGATCCTCTGTGCCTCAGTGACATTATGGATGCTAAAGTAGACTTCTAACTGTTTTAACCATTTATCAAGCAACTCTGCATCTACTTGTCCTTCAAAGCTTTTAATCTCAACTTTCGTCTCAACTTTAAAAGGAGTATGGTCAGATTTTACCTTTTCTCTTGCGTTTGAAGTCTCTTCTTCATGCTCTTCCCCATAATCTTCCTCATGGTGGCTCTTCCCTATGCCAAACTTTTCAGCTAAGCCTCGAACCACTAAGTCCATGGAGTCTTGCTTGACGGTGTGTCTTTTTGCAAATCTGCAAGTTCTTCTTGCCTTGTAAACAACCTATCCATCATGGTCTCTAGCACCTCGATTCTACGGACCAAGTTCTCTTCCTCCATTTGTCCCCGGATTTTCTGTTTCCATTTCTTTGTAGAAATTTTTGGATCACAAGGTAAAGCCTCTTCACCTTTAGATCTCGTCACACTTGTCATACAAATCTAAGAACAAATACCATAGTCTGGATACTTGTTGGCTCGATACCAATATGATTTGTAAACTCTTCAACTTTGGAATTATCCATAGAATCACAAATTAAACGCCGGTGTGTTCTACTTTCTATTAGAAAATGACAAAGATAGCTAGTGAATGAATTTTGCTTATGCTTAGAATCCACAATTATAGGAAAGGAAAGAATATAAACTCATAAACACCAACAAGTTTTATCCTGAAACCTTCAGAGGAGGAAAAACCAGTCGGGAAGGGCAATTGCTCTTTCTTCCCACTTTTATTGGCCAATTCAAAACAATAAGTACAAAAATTACAATAAGTATGAAAGAGAAGTAGATAATATCTCACACTTCCTCCCAATTACTTGCTTGCTCTATCTCAACACTCCTTTCTTCTACAAAACACAATTCTAGCACTAAGAACTTCTTGCTCACTTGCTTTCATGCTTCGATGATCTTGTTCTCTTCTACAAACATGTATTTATAGCCTTTCTCATGTCCTTCGTGCACTAGAGAATGGGAAAGGTCATGGAGGAGAAGAGACATGGACAACCTTTCAAATTCTGTGGCTGTTCGTTTCATATTTTTGTTTTCTGTCCGAAAGAGCCAAGACCGCCGCCCAATGTAGACTGGCGGTCTTAGGACCGCCGCCCTGGTTGGGTGGCGGTTCTGTAACCGCCGCTCTACATAGAGCGGCGGTCTTGTTACTAAAAAGACAGAACCTCCGTGTATTTATTTTCCTTCTTTGTGCTGACTGATCTGATGAAGTAGAGTCATTTTGGATCCTATTGATCATTGGATGGTGTAGACTCTCATTTATCTCTCTTTCATAACTTGTATCCATTCTCTATGCAATTGAAATGCCTAATATGTATCTCAATATAATGAAAATTGCCTGAAATTGAAAAAAACAATTTTCTCTTTTTCACATTTTTTCAAGTGGTTTTCAGTTTTTCTGATTTTTCCTGATTTGTTGTGATTAATTGCTGTTTTTGAAAAAATCTTATGCTTTTGGAAAAACGGTTTTTGCTGCTATGCCTAGAACCATGTGTGCTTCCCCCAATCTAACAACATAGAAATCATCACATATGGTATTATCACCCAATGACAACTTGAGCTGCTGAATTATCTTGATCTGTGTGATAGTGAAACCATAAGCAACACTCATGGTGAACCTTGAAAGTCCTCCGCCTTGAAAATTCGTTTTGGCCACAAGGCCCTTCTTAATAAAAATGTGGGTAGCCCCACTATCAATGAGCACAGTAATCTGCTGTCCGAATAAGTCACCCTGAACTTTGAATGGATGATATCATGATGCTCTTGAAAGAGCTTCAAAAGTACCTTTGCTAGTGACAATATTATCCTCCGCCAACTACTCAGGCTCATACTCAACAATTGGCTCCTCTTTTGCCTATTGTTGTTCTGATTCATCAGTTTGATAACCGATCTCCTCCCCATCAGATATGTCATGCAATAGACTCTTGCCAAAGCATCTATGTCCCGGATTTGCATGCCCCTTGCACATAAAGCACAACTTTTTTCTTCTAAGTTCCTTTCTAGTTTTCCCATCAATCGTTTTAGCCGTAGTGGGGGCACTGGGTGGAGTCGTAGCTCTTTGAGGGTATGAAATATCCCTACTGCCTCTTTATTCGTTTCTGAAAATCCCTTCTCTGCTGCCTGGTAGTAGGTCTTTTAGGCTGAGACCAAAATATCCTCCTAAGCGTAAAAGGCTCGAGTGTCTATGTTCTCCTAATTCACTCCTCCTAAGTGTAGAAGGCTCAAGTGTCAATGCCCTCCTAATAGCATCTTGTAGTGATGGGGGTGCAAAGGCCTTAACTAGACCTTTGAGGGGCTCAAATAAACCCTTGATTAAGAGGAAATTAATTATCTTTTCCTTACATTAGGTCCTATGACTGCAACTTGTGAATTTCGGCAACATATGATTCCATTGAAGGCTGTTGTCTTATTCGAGCAAGCTCCCTGAAGTACTCCTCTTCCTTCCACTCAAAGTGGTCTAAAGACCTCAGGCTGAAGTCAAATGTCTATATAAGGCTGTGCCATCAAGTAATTGATCTGTGGTGCCAACAGTCATAGGCAACTCGCTCCAAATGCAATGTAGCGAGCTGTATGGTATCCTCTTCCACCATAGGGATGAGTGTAAAGTATGTATGTAACTTCTGCAACCATGCCTGAGCGGATACTTTATCGCTGCCATCAAAAGTGGGAACATTAAGTTTGTTCACTTTATGTTGCAAATATTTCCTGTTGTCATTTCAATTACTACCATGGGCTTTACCATCCTAATACTTCTTTCTAAGTATTTCCAAGAAATTGACAAAAGTTATCGTAGCCCCAAAGTTTTCCGATTTCCCTTGATACTCCTTAAAGAGTGTGTAGAACTCTGAAGAATCTGTCTCAGAATTTGATCCTTCATTGCTTTGTGTAAACATGGGCTTTAAGGGTTTTAGAATGGGACCCGTTTGACTAACCACTGGTCAACTATGTGAAATTGTGCTTCCCTCTCTTTGAAATGTACTAGTAGGGTCTGGATTTTGCAAAGGAATGGGGGTGGGCTTGTTACTTTGAAGCTGTAACATTTGTATCATTAGCTTTGTCATTCTTCTTGACTCCTCTGAATTCGTATTAAGGTATTTTGAAATATATGTGCCCTTTCCTCATCTATCAGAGTTCTCCCATTTCTGTTCACGGTTCATGGGCTGGCAGAAAACTGGTTCTGATACTTTGTTACGACCTCTATCTAATTATTTATTTATTTTATTTCTAGTTTTTTTGTGATCAAAATATTGTTAGGAAGAAAAGAACAATACACTGCATAAACAAAGTAAACCTTGATGATAACACTGGAGCTGTATTTTATTTATAAAAGCTGTTGGAATACATCAATAGAAAAATAATAATAATGTGGAACTAATTAGAAATCAAGATCCTCATAAAAGATATTTCCTGAACTAGAATTGATGCTGTTGTATAATGCTGTTCCAACTGCCCCACAAATCAGATTGCCAATAAAAAAGAATGCTTTCGGTGCAATGCAATGTATGGATGAAATTGCCCACAATAAAGTAGAAGGGTTTCATCCTTTGATCTCTAGATCCTAGGGTTTTCACCCTGAATCAATAGATGAGCTCTGCCTGCCGTAACTACCCACTGTAGGTCAGAAAATATGTGAAATGACAATAGAATGATTCTCTCAAGTTTGGGAAGCGACTATTTATTTATTGACATACTCCCAACCCTAGGTGCCTAGCCTTGGTGTCAAATAACAAAGATTATATTTATTTGATTATGACACTTATATCACTTATTAATTATCACATAACATGGCTCTAGTTTAATAGCATTAAAATTCCCAAGTAGTCGATAAACCTTGACCTCTCATTAATAAATCAACCACAACTTGAAAATTACTCACCAGAAAGGCCCGAGGTAAAGTGTTATGAACAACTGACTCTCATATTTATCAAAGAATGTAATTGCTGCTCCCAAATTCCTCAAACCGCTGTCATATGCTATTTGCAGTGTTTGGAAGCTTCAGAGTGCACAAAAAATCTCCTCTCATATACTTAGAACAATAAAAAAATCTTTAATTATTGCTCCAGCCTCTTGCTTCTGTTTTTTTGCACTTACAGACGTCACTCTCCCCTATGCTCACAAAATAACAGAAAACTCTCCTCAATCCAGTACTTAATAGAGTAAACAAGTTGATAGAAACTACAACTAAATAAACAATATTCAAATAATTTTAACCATGGATCGGGGCAATGAACAATAGTGGAGCTGCCCCTCATTAGTTATCAAAACCTCTCTAAAATTGCATTAAGGATTATCCCTCTTCAAGCCAAACTTGCCTGCTCTGATACGGAAGTAAAAATAACAACTAGATTATTTTATTCGCTGCCCGGAGAGATATTTATACATTAATTCTCCTTGTTCTTAATTACACATCCTAAACTCTAGGTGAGTTGTTATTACATCTTAAGTATACACTCACACTGACTAATTGTAATATGACTAACTAATAACACCATTTACTATGTGATAGAACCTAATCTAAGGGTAGAATTGTTAGCTCTAGTTTTGGAGGGAAATGTCTTTTCAAACTTAAGTTACTTTGTAAGGTGTTTTTAATTTGACATAAAATTTATTAAGTTGTGAACCTTATGTTCTCATTTGAGTCACTTTTATAGATGAGGGTGTGATTTAAGTTGACACCCTTGGTGTAACTTTACGACCTAACTTTTTGTGTGCCACTGATTTTTAATAAAGTAAAATTGATATTAGAACATAAAGATTGCATTATGATATACTTTTTATAATTTATTGCAAAAATCTTCCAATGCCGTTTTGTTTCCAAGGGTTTCTTGAAAATCTGCATTTCCATGTTTCAGACCCATTTCCATTTCCGTTTCGATTTCTGGAAACTTAGGTTATGTCATCTCTTTTCATTTTTAATCTAGTTTTCTATTCTACAAGCATGCTTTGTTCCTCTACTTCGATTTTGTTAGGAGCAAATTGCTTCTGTTTTGTGAGTAGTGTTATGATGATGCTTTCTACAAAATTTTTTTAAAGAAAAGATTTATATTATGGAAAATCAAAAGATACATATTCTACTGTGCCAGGCATAAAAACTATTAGTCCAGGCCTGGGCATTAGACACAAAAGCATGTATAGGCATTACAATCATTGATACAAATCTAACTCGATAATCTGTCTAAGGTCTTGTTGAAGCTTGGTAGACCACCATAGTGGTGGAGGACCAAAACAAGCTATATTCCCATTGTCAAGGGCCCAATTGGCTAATGCATCTGCCACTTTGTTGAGCTCTCTTGGAATATGACTTCCTGAAACCTGTCTTTCAGACACTGAATTTTGTCCCTCTCTCTACACAATTTCCAATTTCCGTCCTTGATATGCTGCAGAGGTGGAAAGCAATCTCACTATAATCAGAGAGTCAGATTCAACCTGAATTCTCTGCCACCCAAGTTTCAGGGCTTCTTGTAGGCCCCGTGATATAGCTCTTATTTCAGCTAAATTATTTGTGGCATACCCAATATTTTCTGAAAAGAAAAAAGCCACAAAACCATCAGAGAGTCTTCCAATGCCACCCATACTTGCTTTCCTGGATTGCCCCTAGAAGCACCATCTGTGTTCAGCTTACCAATTCTAGGAGGAGGGGAGACCACTTACTTTCAGTCTGATTTTTCTTTCTTAGTTTAGAGACAACCACTGTAGTGCTTGAAGGGCATATCTGAAGCTTTTTTAGAAGATTATCCCATTGTGGAGATAGAGAATGAGGCAGCCGAATTTGGTGCTTGATAGATTCAGCTACATTCAACCTGATCTTCTCCCAAACCCAAGAGATGTCCCTACTCTCCTGCTGAAATAGTCTCCTATTTCTTTCTTTCCAATTGTTCCATAACAATAGAGTAATTCTGCTCCATAGAGCCTGCCCAAGATTATGACTATCTTTAGTGTATTATGCTTTCTAGAGTTTAAGTTAGTGTCTAGCTCATTCTAAATACAACCTGATCATACTTAGCCATACTATTTAACAAAAGTTCTTTGGCATCATCCTCCATGACCTTTACTTCTACTTTAGCAAGTTGTTTCATTAAGGAGCCTAAAATATTTGTGCCCCATCATTGTTTTATTTCTTTCCATTTTTAGACCAAAGTTTAGGTTGGATGTTTCCATTTTGGGCTTTAGTACCAAGCCATTTGTTTAGCTCTTCCCAAATTTCCTTCGTTGGTTTATCTAAATCTACGAGATGCAACTCAGTGTCTGCTATTCCTAAACCGATTATTCATTTAACCCAATCGTCTTCAGTTTTATTCTGATAACTGATCAACCATCTTTGGTTTATCTTCACTTTTGACATTCTTTATATTCTTTTGCATAAAGTGCGATGGTATCTTTTCTTTCTATATCTGAAAATTACTCCATTAATTTTTTCTATGGTCATACTATTGTCTATTTCTTTTGTATACATTTTTATTTTAGTTTTTCAACTACAAAATCAAATTCATTTTTAGAAACATTTCTCAAGATGCTCCTTCTGCAAAGGATTTCCAAAAAGCCTGCACCTGCCACCTTCAAACGGCAATACAAAAATTATTTGAACAACTCTTGCAGAATTAGATTCACAGTCACTGATAGAAAATCCAAACCTCTGTATTGTGAGTTTGAAATGATTATGCAGTACATTGAAACCTGTGGATACAATGTCAAACAACATTTAGGTTTTACGAATCTTTTCTAAACATTTATTTGCTAACAATGGCTTTGCTACATTCATATCTTTCAATGAAAGGAAAATGTATAGCAACATCATACCTGTTATAATCTTCACTATTTTGCAACAGATCTTCATGTCTAAATATTCTCACTGCCATTGCGTTCTAATGATTCTACAAATCCAAAACTACAGACAAACCTTCAGATTTTTTCAAATCATGCCTTGTAATTGATTTTCCTACGCCACATCTTGAATTGATACTAAACAGGACCTTTACTGTCAATCATGTCTGTAATATTCTGCAAAAGTGGCTTCCTGTGTAAAAAGAGTGAGATGCCTAGATTCCCAACATTAAATCTATAACATTGAAAGCAACCTTGATCTAACTTTCATTTTATATTTTTTTACATATGTAAGGAAGGTAGTCTACAATGATTATATTTTTGCTCTGTTATATGCCATAAAGAGCATGGGATTACCTTCAATTTTCATGTGTGTGCTTTGTCTAAGAGTGTTTGTTCACTTGTTTAAAGTGAGCAGTAATTAGAAATTGCTTATCGTAATACATTGAAAGCGACCTTGATCTAATTTTCATTTTATATTTTTCAATCATTTATAAGGAAGGTCGTCTACAATGCTTATATTTTTGCTCTGTTATTTGCCATAAATAGCATGGGATTACATTCAATCTTCAAGTGCGTGCTTTGTCTAAAAATGTTTCTTCTTTGCTTAATGCGAGCAGTAATTAGCAATTCCATATCGCATCAGCTTGTAATTAATTTAAGTGAAGTATTCTTTTGTTTAGGACAAAACTATTTTTTGAATTACTTTGCCTGTGCAGGTACACTGTCTGCAGTTTTTGATACATGAACTTGTGTCTGGTGACAATCCAAAGAAGGCTGTAGGCCTTTTTAGAAACAGTGATCTAGAGATTCCTTTGAGAGATATGAGGGAATTAGAGGTGTTTTTCACAAGCTAACTTTTTTCTCTCATATATTGGACTATTCAGGTATATACTAACACCATATTTTGTGTGTGTGTGTGTAAATATAATGGCTTTTGACATTATTTTTATACTTTATATGCCTGCAAGCATTTCTTTTAGTCGCCTTTTATATTTGTTCTTTTATGGGGTGAAATAAAGGAACTTGCCTATGTTTTCTTATTTCTGACTTGTTAATAGGTAGAAGTCTTGTATAAGTTGATGTGAAACAAGTTTACTGTCTAATAGAACCGTTGTAAGCACCATGAATCACATATTATAGTTTCCTTCTTCAGTACTTTAAAATGTGAGATATTCGTACTAAATGAATTATCCTCTATTTTCTTTGAGGAAAGAATTTTTTATTGATTATATAGATGTTTTGCAAAAAGACCAGCCCCATGGGCGAGAGATAGAAGAAGAGAGGAGAATTAGCAATTTAACTAGCTATAAGAGGACATGCATATGACTATAGATGGTTAGAGTCCAGCAGAAACAAAAGAGTTCAACATACATAACACAGCCTCATCTATGAGGAGAGAAAAAAGTCTTAAGAAGGACGGAAAGCATCCAAGGTAACCCAACAAAGACAGAGCGTTCAAATACAAAAGAGGGAAAAAGGAAGGAACTTATTCAGTTTTCTCATCCATGGTTTCATTCCAGCATTATAGCGGGAGAATAGTACCTCTTCCTTAGGCCATGTGCAACCATTTAAGTGTTCCATTCAGGTCCAGCAGAAATGGAGGCAAGAGGGAAAAGAGTATTTTTGCCTCTTTTGGAAGCTTCTGTAGAACTTTGGATCCTGATAAGCTGTTGTTTTAGCATGGACTACTGGCAATTGTGCTGCATCTGCTCAGGCAGCCTGTTACTGTAATTGCGTCATTTCTGCTATGGAGCTTACTGAGGGTATGTGTCAGAAAATTAATACACTTCTTTTGTTGATGGACACATCCACTGCAAGGCAAGCATGCAATCTCTCTGTTGTTGAATACAAGCAATCATTAAAAAGAAATTCCTTGCAAGGAGGGACATGTCAATAGCTTTATCATCATTTTCTGTATCAACATTATCAATGCTTTTAGTAATGTTATTGTTGGCTAGATTTTCTGCACAGCTGAAAACCTAGGCAGTCATGAGATAAATCTCCCTCATTTACCGGTGAGGCTCCCATGTAAGATTTTGTCAATTATATTTCTTAATATCTATCTGTTGGTGTTACTTTAATTGCGTAGCTCATGGACCATAACTAGACAATTTTGCAGCAAGTAAGTAGCTGTAAGCAATATGTGCAGGAAAGGGAAATAATTAAATGCGAGAAGAAAGGAAAGGAAATGTGCAATCTAACCAATAGTTGACAGAGTTGATCACATGCACATAGACGAAACAAATAGATCTTGAAATGCAGAATTTAAAGCAAAGGAAAGTTCCAGATCCAGATCTAAGATAACACAAAGTTTATGCAAAGATCTAAAAAGAAATAAGAAACAAATACACCGTTGACACAAAGTTCTCTAGAAATCTGCCTCCTCTCTATTCCTTAGCTTTCAGAAAGCTATCAAGGGTTTCAACTCAAAGTTTGGAACACAAGAATGCTGATTACAAATCCTGATCCTTTTATTGGTAGGTTCTTCCTCTATTTATAGTGTATAGAGGACAATTTACAAATAGGAAACTATAATGAATCGACACATGTGGAAGTTGTAAAGGAAACAATGACAATCTTCCTCCCGAAATTCCTCTTTATATGACGTGCATAATTTATAACGAAAATAGAACCTTCTATTTTGCATGTCTGCGCCACTTATTCCAAGTAATTGACTTCTTCCAAGAACTTGAAGTAATGACTTTTAAACCAATCACTTAAGTTTTACAATTTAATTGATTACTCAATTACTTTGTTGGAAAAATAAAGAGAAAGAAAAAGAAAGAGAAGAAATTAGAAGAAAGTTGCTACACACCCAGTTTGTTCTTTTTCATATTCTCGCATGTGGTTGATTATTTTGCCTTTGATTCTCACCAAACTGGATCTAGAAGCAATTGAATGTGATTTTGCTTACGGGTGTTGCGTCTGACATGTGTTCCCTCTTATCCTTGAAGCTTTTGTAGTTCTTCTCCAAATCGTGCACCGGTCACAATCTTTGTAAGTAAATAATTCGAGACAAAACTCATCATCTTTTATTTTTAATTGTGTATGAGCAATTTTAAATTCTGGAAAGCACTCCGGGTGAAGGCAAATACAAGTATATTCAATGAAGGTTTCAACTAGAAGATTGGGAGCACATGTACAAGCTCCTAGAAGGAATTTTCCATGTAATGACTTCTACTTGGGTGTATGTATTAGCAACAAGAGGATGAATTTTTTCGAAGCCTTTGTAATTATGAGATCTGGATCTATTTCTCCCTCTGATTCTGAAGATATATTCAATGTATCAGATATTGACTTCTGCTTTCTTCACCAATATGGGCATCTGTGATGAATACCTGCAATTGATTCAGACAAATATGGAGTCCATGGCATGAATACTCAATTTTCATCACCAAAATCTACTTATAAAGCCTGTTGCCCTCTATTTTTAGACTTTGCTTGCATGCCAAGCAAGCTAAAAATATTATTTTATTCACTTGTGCACTCACATCAACATGCATATGCTCTGAATAATAAAAAGAAAGCTTCTCCAACCCTAGGCGCCAAAACTGGATGCTTCCCGACAATTAAAAAAATTTGCTTTTAGACATTTAGCTATGCCAAAATGGGTCGCACTTTTTGGCTAGAAGTCATGTTAAAAATAAGAAGTCAAAGCAATGGGAATTTTCACCCTGCAAGGCAGGTAAGAAATTCCCACTTTCACTTAAGTGACTTTACTTTATATAATGAGAATTTTCACCCTGCAAGGCAGGCAAAAAATTCTCGCTTTTCACTTAAGTGACTTCACTTTCATAAGAGGAATGTCTACCTGCCGCAAGGTGGTGAGAAATCCTATGCATGCCACCTCTAATATTCCCATTGCAGCTTAAGTGATTTTGACTTCATGGGAAAAAGTAACTTGCTATCTGAGCAAGAAATTCCCGCTTTTTCTCGCCTTGCCAAAAATTCCCATTGGCAACTTAAACCCTTCATTCCAAAAAGTGCGACTTGCATGAAAAATAGCTATTTTCCAAAAGTGCGACTTGCATTGTGACTTTTGCATTAAAAATTGTGTGAAAATTTGTCACTTAAGGCGCATGGAAATTGGACGCGGAAGGCAGCCTTGAAAATTGCGACTAGCATGAAGACAACATTTCTTTCCTTTTTTGGATTTTTGGTGAAGAAAACACAAGCATAGAATAAAATTTGCCATTTTTGGAAAGGGTCCAGGAAGATGTAGCAACAAAAACTTGCATGTGCCATAACTTTCATTCCGTGGCTCCGTTTTAGGTGTCGTTTTCTCTAAAAGTGCATATTTTCTCGAGCTCTACGCATTGATGGCAATATTTTTCTTATTTTCATAGAATCCATTTTTGCACCCTTTTGGACCAAGCAACTTCTTGCATCTTCTCAAATAATTACGAGCTCTCGATCGCTGCTTTGTAGATGATTAGTAATTAAAAAAAACTGGATAACTTCTTCAAAACCCTAAGCCTAGGGAAAGATCTGGCAAGAAGAATGAATAGGCTATGGGAATTGCCGGAGAAAACAAACCAAAACATAGACAAAAAGAAATAAAAACCAAACAAAAGAAACTGCAAGCAATTGCTCGAACATTTCTCCAATTAGCTAATCTGCAATTTTTTTCCCCGGGTGAATGTTCTATGGTAATAATGATGGGGTGAAGTGCTTTATATAACCTAAATCCTCCAATTTTAGCTCAATCTATTTTTAAAAGAACTTTATTTATTTAATAAATAAATAAATAAAATTCTCTCAGACAAAACTTGCGAAGGGATAGAGTGAGTTTTAGCATGTGGGTATTTGGCAAATTTGGCTTTTATGACTCTCTGGGGATATCTTAGAGCAATGCAAACAACTGCAGGCAAAACAAACACAAAATGACCCGTTACTTTGAAAAGAACGATTTTTTAAAAGGGGTAGTCCCAGATTTCAAGGTGAAATCTCGGGGACACCAGTTATGAAATGCTTCAATTATGGAAGTGTTTTCCTTCAAATAAAAAGAGGTTCTTTGAGGCTGCATGAGGGGGGGTGTGCTTGAGGTTTGCATTATTTTCAAGCCTTGGGAAGCCAAAAGATTTCGAGACAACAAGGGATATAGAGTATTATTATCATAGGTAGAGTTGAGAATCGATAGAAGGGCTTGACAAGTTCGTATGATTTAATGTGGGTTGAGCATTGAAGCCATGGTGCCTATTAACGTGTTGAGTACGCATTTGAGCAACAAATCTAACCCTTGTAGTTTGACTGTGTTTGGGAGGAAGAAGGGGGCTAGCGAAGGGATCGTCAAAGCAGAGTGGGGCTCGTATTACTGAAAGCATGGGGTTGTTCCTCCGCACGGAAATCGCGGGGTGTTGAAATTGGGATGCAACCATCTCTTTGTCATAGCTCATTCTTACGGGCTCTTCATAATCAATAGGAATAGGCTGATCCTCGGTGGAGGGTGGGAGGTTGCATTTCTCCTTGTTCTCGGTAGGGGTGTTTGACATGAATTTGCATTGCTTATTTTTACTTTATTTCTTCCTTATGGTGTAGATTTTCAGCTGCTTGTGAGGGTTCTTCGGACATTTGCAATTAGACTAGTGAAGGGCTCCTTTTAGAATTTTCCATAAGCCTATGGCTCTTTACATTTGTGATAGCCATAATGATGGTAGTCCCAGTTTGAGTAGGTGAGATTGAAATTACCCGATAAAATGATTGCAAATATTACAAATGTAATTCTTTTATCTAAACCCTACCCAAGTAATTGTAATAAGCAACCATAAATTCATTAAAATGAACGATATCAGCTTGATGTGTTTCGGTGTAGGAGGAACCATCCTTATAGGCATCACATTTAGTGCTTTTGGGCCCCTTTTACATGCGGGCTTTGAACCTTGAGATTGAAATACCAGCACATCATCCAGTCACCATTGACATGTAGCCATTTTCCTTTCAGTATTGAATCCACAATCTTTTTCCTCTGCATTGACACATTGTGAGGAAAAGAATCGTTTAACAAAGCAAGCCATCACAAGAAGACTGCTAAGTAAAACAGTTGGTAAGAGCATATATATCAAATCCATTTGGAGCGGATGCATTTGTTGGTTTGCATTATAATTCCTTTGGCATGAATCTTCTTTTCATTCTTGAAACCTATTAAACCTATTGTTTGGTGAGGTAACTATATTGATATTTGAATAAAAACTTGCTTCACGGAAACTAGTCCTACAATATCTTCAATTATCAGCTTTGACGTTTTATTCTTAAGCTAAAGCATTACTCTTATTTGTAGTGTTACTAGGGAACTAGTTCCCTAACCTAGGAACCCATGTCTTAACATTAGAATTTTCCTCCAAAATTTCTATTTCATTAATGTATATATCGTTAATAGTATATTGTTAAGTATAGTTAATAGTAGCGTCCACTAGAAGTTATGACGCCCGAATAATGTCTTGTGGCAAGATATAATGTAACTAGTAAATATTCTATGGTAACAATCCAAGTACATTAGGGAATATTGTGCAAGCGACAATCAATGGTAAAAATAAATATTTGTCGTAAAAGGTTAGGGTAGTGTCAAAGGTCATGATACGTAGGTAAGTAGGGTCTACATTGTCATAAATTAGAAATATTAAATTTGTAATTGTGACAAAGGAGTGGTGTCATATATATTTTGAATATTTTATTTAATTTTAGTGATAAAGTCTAAATAACGTGGAATCCCATGTGTAAGTGATAAGGGTTACTCTATCGTATCGAGATAAGCCTACATATAAAGATAAGATTTAATATGATTGGATAAAAGGAATTTCGTATCGTATCGTAGACATAATGTGGATAAGCGTAAAGTGCTATAAATAGAGAGGCCATGCCCCTCATTTAGCACATAAGAAGGTTGTGAGGATTAGTATATGCAAGTAGTAAGGTGTTAATACCATTGTGTAGGTGTGTCAAAAACTATCAAAAGACGTATTTGTGAAGTTTCTCTTGGAAATGTTGTTGGAAATGTGAGCGGAGTTGGTAACACTCAAGAATAATTCTTGGGTGAGAGTGTAACGATATCTTGTTAACAATACAATTATTCGTTATCTTTCGTTTATGTTGTCAAGTCTTCATATTTTATTTTGTATTACTCTTGTGTCATGTCTTTGGTTGTGTTTTCCAAAGTCATATTACCAAACCAAAAGTTGTGCATCGCTTAAAACAATCATAGCATGAGGAGTTCTGGTGAAAGATTATTTGAGTGTTGGATTTGTGTTGATATTTTGGTTCCATTCTTTGGGACGGTTCCTCGTTGGTGGATATTCTAGAGTGGTATTCTCGATCAACCATTAATTCTTTGAAGGGTAACTTTGCATTTACCATGAATAGTATTTACCATAGTTCAAAAAATCGTAAATCGGGATTAATCGGCAGGCCAAATTTTGAATCGGAAATCGGAAATCGGCAAAAAATCGGCATTAATCGGCAACTTTATCGCTACTTTTAAAAACATTTAAATTCATAAAATATACTTAAATTAAATGTAAAAACAATGTTAAATGATGCGAGAAGTGACTCTATAGAATGCCATAGGCCCATATGCATATTTTCAATTAAGTTTTGACCAAAAAAGAGAGTACAAAGTTTGCAAACAAAAAAATAAAAAATATTGTTTTATGAAAATAAGAAAAATATTGCCATCAATGCATAGAGCTCGAGAAAATATGCACTTTTAGAGAAAACAACACCTGAAACGGAGCCACATAATGAAAGTTATAGCACATGCAAGTTTTTGCTGCTACATCTTCCCGGACCCTTTCCAAAAATGGCAAATTTTTTTCTGTCCTTGTGATTTTTTCGCCAAAAAGGAAAAATATGCCAAAAAAGGAAAGAAATTCCAAAAACGGAAAAGAGGAGAATGGAGGAAACCCGAACCGCGCAAGTGAAAAAACGACTCAGATTTGGGGCCACGATTTTCCACCACGATTTCACCCGCGATTTTCCATGATTTTCGAGTGTACCCGAGCCGCGCAAGTGAAAAAACGACTCAGATTTGGGGCCACGATTTCACCCGCGATTTTCCACGATTTTCCATGATTTTATCCACGATTTACCACGATTTTCGACTGTATTTTATCACCAAAAATCGCGATTTATCGCCATATCAAAAATCGCGATTTTTCAGAAGATATATCGTTTTCATGGTTGCAAACGATTTATCGCGATTTATCGCCGATAAATCGCGATTTTAAAAGAGGTATTTACCTTAGTAAAGTCGGTTTTAGTATGAATAGTATTTACCATAGTAAAAGTCACTTTATCTGTGAATAGTATTTACTTGCAGAAAAATCACTTTTTCTTGTGAATAACATTTACCTCGGTAAAAGTCAATTTTATCGGTGTCATTCATTTTTACTTTGTAGTAAATCTAATTTTACCGTGAATAGGTTTTACCATATTAAATTTACTTTTACCATGGTCAATCCCATCCTTATTGTAAAAAGTGTTTTCATATATAAAGTCTCTTTCTATCATAGTCATTTCAATTATTTTTGTAAACAAGTCACACTAGGTGTACTTGTGGGTTGGTATTTTACCGTGGTTACATTTTTGTATAAAGAAGAATGGGTGAGATTGCTATTTTTTCGGCTCTATTTGGTGAGGATGCTCTCTCTTTCGTTCAAGAGTTCAAAAATCTTGCATCTGTAATGGTCTCACAAGAGGAGGGAATGAATTTCTTCTTACATTTTTAGATCGTTCAACTCATAGATGGTTTGAAACACTAGGTGATAATATTAAAAACTCATGAGATTTGTTGATTGAAAGGTTTCTTAAAGAATTTGGTGCGCAGAGAATTATACACACCTCATGATAGGGATCACAAAACTAGCTCAAAGAGAGACAGAGAAGATCGAGTCTACCATGCACGTGTTCTAGAGTTGAGGAAACTTGATGCACGGATCCGAAAGGAAGGATTAGCGAGATGTGTTAATGAATGACGTGGATACTCTTCTCTGCAAACACTTCATCCTTGGATGAAGCCAAAGATCGAGATAATGAGTTAAGTATGACCTCTCAACGACCCTCGAGCAAGCAAAGGAGATTGCTTTGAGGGCGAAAGAAAAGCATGGAAGGAGCCCAAAGAAGTTTTTAAGGTGGAGCTGTACAACACAATGGTTCAAACACCACAACCACTCATGATGAGCATGCCTCTTCCCTCTAGTACATTCAATGAATATGAGGATTTTCTTGAGAAAATGGGCGATTAACTATTAATCTTCTTTAAGGATAGGAATTTGGTTCCCAAAACTTCGAGGGAGGGGATAGGGGTCTAAAAAGAAATATTTTGAAGTTGTATGTTATGGATGTCATAAAAAGGGCCATTATAAGTACAATTGTTTAGATAGAGCATCTACATCGGGAAGAAAAGATAATGATAAAAGAAAAACATTTGTGAATTCATTTGATGTAGTCTAAGTCACAACGTTCGAGTTCGAGTTTAAGTTCGACGATGATAAAATTCGGTTCAAGTTCGCCCAATGGATAAAGTTCGAAAAAAAATCGCCAATAAGTTCGATGAATAGAAAAAAAGAAAAACATTAAAATTAAATAACAAATAAAAATAAAAATAAAAAACATTATAAAATCATTTAAAACATCATTAAATATATATATAAAATTAAATAAAAGCGATTTCATATTATATTTAAAAAATAAATATAATAAACAAATTAAATTATAAATTTTTAAACCAATTTAAAAAATATATATAACAAATTTAAAAAAAATTAAAACGTTTGAAAGAAAATAAGAAAAAATAATTAAAAGTTTAGAAATAATAATAAAGATTATAAACTAAAAATAAAAGAAAACCTAAAAAGTGGTTGAAACCAAAAAGGTAACATAATAAAAAGTAAACTAAACCGAAACCTAATATGCATCGTGAATGTTAAAAGGCAAGAATAATATTAAAAGGCAAGAATAATATGCATCGTGAAGAATAATGGAAGATTGATATGCATCATGAAGAACAATGGAAGACTGATATGCATCGTGAGGAAGGTGGACTAAGACTCGACCTACGGTAATGGTGAGGCTGCCACGCGCTGCTATTCCAATGTGAAGAATAATAATGGAAGACTGCCGACTGTCCACGATTTCTTCTTGTGCCTCTCACGGTGGTTCTATTCTATTCTTGTGACTCACCTTGCGCACGCAGACTACAACAGTAGTCAACCTAAACCAATGCCCACAGTGTTGGTGCCAATATCACAGTGTATTTTTGTTGCTCGACCTAAAAAATATTTGATGTGTTTAGCAGAGTGCAAACTGCACAAATTTAAACAAATTTTAGGGCACCATAGAAGTTCAACGAATTTCGAATTTTTGGCCAAAAATTCGGCGAACCTTGTGACTTAGGATGTAGTAGATATGAGTAAAAATTATGAAGTAGATGTTTTTGTGTCGAGAGAAAAAGATACCAATATGAAAATGATCATAAGAAAATGAAAGGAGAGACTAGTAAGAAACATAGGAGAAGAAAGTTGGGTGTGTAGGATTTTTTGATTTCATAGGGACAAGGAATCGTACTCCATTTTGGAAGATCTATCCAGCGCCACCAAATACTACCTATGGCCAAATTCTTTCCATGTCTTCCGAGAAAAGGCATGAGCTACGTAGTGGACTCGGTGCTCGATAGAGGAAGGAGGTTGAGGTCCCTATTTTTGAAGTAGAGGTAGATCATTATGCTCCACAAATTGAGGTATTGTGTAATGGAGTTTCAATTTATGATATTTTAGTTGGAGTTGCGATTAATGTAATGGTTGAGTCTGTAATAAATATGTTTGGTTTAAAAATCGATCGTCCCTCAACATTGATGCTAAGATCATTAAATACGGAAAAATTAAACCATAAGGTGTTGTTTTAGATGTAATAATATCTGTCATGGGCTTTATATGTGTGGTAGACTTTGAAGTAATGAAGAATGGTATCTTTGTTGCATACCCAATGCAATTGGGAAGGCCTTAGTTGAGGAGTGTTCATGTAAGAAACTACTAAAATGAGGGCTTCGCGACACTTGGACACGACAGAGGGTGAAGATGAGCACGCGATCCCTCAAAACGTATGGTTGGACACAGGATTCAAGTGATAAGAATGATGATTGGATATCCTCGGATAACTCTAGGACTAGTGAGGTGGACATTTATGATAAAGAGATGAGGTGGATGTATCAGGTCATGGATATTTTCCGTCACACCAGCTAATGGATCCAAACAATTCAACAAGAAAGAAATGGAAGAGTGTCTCAAGAGATACAAATTGTGTGATCTTGTGAGGGAAAGAAAGAAGGAAACCTACCTCCAACTCCTTCGAAGGTATATGCACCTATTCACTTTTGATTGTAAGGAAGTCCGCCAAGTAAGTTGGGTAGAGCATTCTATTGAGTTGGTATGAAACACCATATAGAATGAATCCTAATATTTCCAAGATTGTAAAAGAAGAAATAGATAGCTTTGCTTGATGCGGGATTCATATTTTTAGTGGAGAATTCGAGAATGGGTTTATCCGTTGTGATTTCAAGAAAAAAGAATGGAAAGCTACGCATTTGTGTTGATTATAAGAAACTCAACAAGGCAACGAAGACAGATCATTATCCTCTTCCATTCTTGGACCGGATCTTGGATGAAGTAGGCGATAAGGAGTGTTATAGTTTTGTAGATGGATATAGCGGGTATAACCAATCTCACATAGTTGAGAAAGATCATCTCAAGACTACATTCACCCCTCATGAGGGAACATTTGCTTATATAGTTATGCCATTTGGTTTATGTAATGCCCCAACAACATTCCATCGCTAATGAATAGGGTGTTTGAGCCCTATATTGAAAGCTTCATCATAGTGTCCTTCGATGATTGGTGTCCCTAGATTTCACCACGAAATGCAGGACTACCCTTTGTTAAATTTTTTTGTTCTCTTTAAAATAATGGGTCGTTTTGTGTTTTTATTGCCTGTTGTTGTTTCCATTGCCTTAAGGTATTCCCAGAGAATCATATGAGTCAATTTCGACGAATACCCAGATGCTAAAACTCATTTTATTCCTCCGCTAGTTTTTGTCTGTGAGAATTTTATTTAATTATTTATTAAATAAATAAAGTTATGTTTAAAATAAATTGTGCCGTAATTGAACCCTGCTGAAGATTTGCATGCCAATATTCCCGCCTCTCAGTAGGGTATTCACCAGGGATGAGTTTTTCTAACCAGTTATTCGGCAAAGCAATTGTTTGCAACTTCTGGCAACGTTTTTCATTTTATTTATTTCTTTTGTGTTTGTTTTCGGTTTTCTCCGCAGTTTGTCTGTTAAATTCCTCTTGATCTGTTTGTTCGTTTTGTATAGCCTGTTTATTTGCCTGGAAGTTCTGGAAGTCATTCATGGCCTCAAACAATGGAAGAAATTGATCATGGAGTGCTAACTTCTGACAAAAAGGAAGAATTTAGGCAAAATAAGCTTCTCCCATGCAAGTCACACTTTTTGGAATAATGGCATTAAGTCGCCGATTGGGGATTTTATGCTTGCCTAGCAAGTTAAAAATTCCCATGATGAAGTCAAGTCACTTAAGCTGCCAATAGGAATTTTGGAGGTGGCACAAAGGTGGGAATTTTATGCTTGCACAGGTAAAAATTCCCATGATAAACGATAAATCACTTAAAGTACCAATGGGAATTTTAGAGCTGCCTGACAGGGTAAGAATTCCCATCAAGGAAGATTATTCACCCATGCAAGTTGCATTTTTGAGAAAGAAGCTCTATTGCATGCAAGTCACACTTTTTGGAAGGAGTCACTTAAGCTGCCAGTGGGAATTTTGGTAGTGGCAGGCAGGTGGGAATTTTATGCCTGCTTGAGGGTAAAAATTCCCATGATAAAGTTAAGTCACTTAAGTGAAGGATGGGATTTTTGGAGCTGCCTGGCAGGGTAAAAATTCCCATTACTTTGACTTCTTATTTTTAGCACACCCTCTAGTCAAAAAGTGCGAC
Source organism: Taxus wallichiana var. yunnanensis (assembly GCA_018340775.1). Taxonomy (NCBI): domain Eukaryota; kingdom Viridiplantae; phylum Streptophyta; class Pinopsida; order Cupressales; family Taxaceae; genus Taxus; species Taxus wallichiana. The sequence goes on from CM031242.1 coordinate 993,180,724, forward strand.
CCATCTTGGCTTGATTACATGCATTTAATGATATTTATTATTATTATTTCTAGCTAAGTTTGGCGCCATAAATAGGAGGAAAGTCAAAGCAATAAAATGAGCTAAAAAGAAGGCAAGGATGCATCTAAAAACAATAAAAGAATTTCATAAAAAAAAGAGAAAACATGCAAACTTGGGCGCCCAAATTAAGAGAAAGAACATGGCTTATTATTAAATAATTGCCAAAAATAGGAGAAAACAATTATTAAAAATAACATGCAGTTGGCTATATAAGCGGGGATGCCATAAGGAAGAGGTAATTAATTCTTTTTGATAGAGGTTGCTGTCCTGAAGGATTTTGGCGCAAAAAGGAGTGTTTTGCATTAAAGAGTATTTTCCATTGTCGAGAAGCTTCTAGATTTGGCGCCTAGGGTTGGAGAAGCTTTATTTTTATTATTCCAAGCATCTGCATGTTGGTATAAGTGCCCAGGTGAATTAAATAATATTATTTGCTTGCTTAGCATGCAAGCAAAGTCTCAAATTTTAGGGCAGCAGGCTTTATAAGCAGATTTTGGTGATAAAAATTGAGTATTCATGCCATGGACTCCATATTTGTGATAAATCAATTGAGTATTCATCACAGGTGCTCATATTGGTGAAAAGAAATCAAAATCAATGCCAGATACATTGAATATATCTTCTGGATTAGAAGAAATTGCAAGATCTACACAAATTGATCCAATTACAAGGGATTCCGCAAAAATAAAAGAAAAAGAACTCTTCAGACAAAGATTATTCCAGGCACGATGAAGCATGATGAAAGAGAAGGGTCAGTAGAGTCATGCATAACTTCCACGCTCACCGAAATCAATGATATAACGACATGGGCTCTGAACCTATCACTAATTTGATTGATAGATCCAAGGCCATTGGTAGATCATCTCTCATGTGGGCAATAAAAACAGCGGGATTATTCAATCTTCAGCGTTTCCAGTCACAACTCAATTGCTTGAGTTTGTTTTGGAGTGTGTAAGGTCTTTTCATCCTCTTTCTAGGAAAATCCGTGATGTTGCAGGGAAGATAATAATCAGGTTGGATGCACAATTTATTAATTATTGCCTTAAGCTTCTGGCACGGCTAGTGGTGATTGCAATTAGCATGCAGGATGCCAACAATAGATGGGAAAAGCACAAAGCGGATTGCGTGGGTATAATGAACAACAGATACATGAAGAAGCCATGATCACCATTGAAATTCGGAGGACTCTTCCACGATCCAATCTTGTGCAGGAAGTTGATGATATCACCAAATTGCTTTGCGGGATAAACGGGAAGCCAATACCAAAACTTCTGCTCATGGATGTGTATGCCTTTGTGAGGACCATTGAGATCAACAGAGCTAATTCGATGATTCGTTGGGCGGAGATCATTCGTGATAACATCAGTAGTAGTTCCGAAGTGTGAGGCAAACATTCAACTTCAAAATGGCTTCATACCTTGTATATGAAGCAACTTCTCAGGGGATATTTTCCAAATTAGATAGACGGGGCATATTGTCAAAAGATCCCATTTATGAGTGCTTCCTACGATTGGCAGAGTTCCCAAATGCTACAAAGATTACAGGGTGGTCAACGATGGGTTATTTTGAGATTAATTTGCAAGTTAAATAGTGATATGAAGACCCGTAGAGAGTGAGCAAAGAGGCCTGGCAAATTGTCTCCCAAAGCATGGTTGTATCTTCATCCAGTTTGTGGACTTCACATATCTCAGGGTGAGTGGTTTCTTAGGGGAACCAGTTAAGTTGCCAAGATACCCAAGTGATAAGTGGGTCATCATGGAGTTGTGCAGGTAGCTCGTAGAGTTGCATGACTTACAGTCAAAACGACACAAGTCTACAGGTAGCTTTCCGATCCATGATGGGTCATTATAGCTACCAGAGCATCCACAAAGCTAAAGGAATTGAAGCGAGAATGTTTGTTGGATATGAGCATGAGTTCTTCCTAGAAGGGATGAACTTTGACCCATATGGGATAGCAAAGAGAACGGTCTCCCAAGAATACTCACATGTTCCTTCACTTGAAGACTTTTGGATGAATTGCAGGAGCGAATACAAAGTCGAAAGGAGATTTGATGAGTTATCGGTGTAGCGGGTTTCCGATTATGGTCCAACACGGATACCTACAAATCTTGCAAATGATGGGCATGTGGTACTTGACACATATCATCAAATGGGAGAAGATAGAGCTGTTCTTCGGAAAGTGTAGGCGGTTGTCATCTGATCGAAGAAGGTCTTCCGCAGATCTGGTTAACACGTCAAATTGGTTGTTGACAAAGGGGTATTACATGGATGAGACTTTGATGAACCGGATCACGGGAATTTCATTGCGGGGGCTTCCATCAAAAGAAAGCACGAAGGTGAGAGTAGTAAAAGGCCAAAGAAGCTCAAAGTATACAAGTAGTCTCGGGAACCGAAAAGACAAGTCTACATCCATTTTACAGGTGTCACTTTTAGACGAAGCTTCCCATCGACTCACAAAGCACCTCTGTAGCTCCAGGACCTCAAATAGATGTTATCCCACCATTGAATCCAACATCGTTCGTATTTGTTCCTCAGCCACCGAGATCTTCACCTCTCCTTGATGAGAAGTTGAAAGCACAAATGGCAGAGTTCGAGAGAGCATTATCTTTGGACAATTCAGAAGAGGGTAGCCATAACACTGTGGTAAATTTGGATGCATCAGAGTCAGAGCATGAGATGGTGGTACATTCGGCGACTTCCCATTCCCCAAAGAGTAATTTCTCATCGTGATTGGCTCTGCGATAAATTCGAAGGCTAGAGAAGAAATCAACTTGGAAGAGGAAGGCTGCATTTGCTTTTGAATTGGAAGGTCAAAGTAAAAACTCCAAAGTTGTTAAAATGACTTCACTTGGTTGATTATTGAAGAAGTAGAGGAAAATTTTGATGAATTGTTAGTTCTAGTTGAAGGAAAGCAGAAGGGAGAGTTAAGCTGCTGAGACGTATCGGTGACTAAAGTACCATTGGGAAAATCACCACGGAAGGATTAAAGCAAGATACACGGGCAGCGATGAGCGTTTTATTCCTTAAGCTTGACAAAGAGCAAAAAAAGATAAGCTACGGATCTGCGCGCGCATCGTAGCTTATCTTTTTGCTTTCTTTGTCAAGCAAGGAATAAAACGCCTATCGTGCCGTGTATCTCTGCTTTAATCCTTCCGTGGTGATTTTCCCAATGGTACTTTAGTCACCGATACGTCTGCAGCGCTTAACTCTCCCTTCGCTTTCCCGGTATGTGAGATCATCACTAAGGTTGCTAAGCTTTCTTCTCATTTTGTTAGTGTAGGAATAGGTGTGCATCCGTTTGGTTGAAGAGATTGAAAATGCGGGGGAACCGGGTCAAAGCTATTATTGCTCAATAGAAAGAGCAAATTATTCACCAAGCTTGAGCATTTCGAGGAATACCAGGTGGCATGGAGAATATGCATGGGCATTATCTCGGCTAAAGAGACTAATGATAAGGATAGAAGTTGAGAAACATAGTTGCTGAAAGTCATCTGGATACCTAAGTTAAGATACATTCATTACTAGAGGATGTGCTAATTGCAAAGCAAATTGTACTGATGGATTGATAGAAATGGGGAAGCGATTAGATATAGTAGTTTCCTTCCGCATGGAGACCCTTAAGCTTATCTTTGAAGAGGACGCATTTGTTGGAAAACGAGATGGGGAAGTACCGAGAGAACATTCAAGATGAATTGTTTGTTTCCTGGGAGGAATTCATTCTGGTTGTGCAAAAGAAGATTGATGAAGCATTCATGCCTTTCATGTTAGATTCCATTTGTAGACTCATAAAGCTTCATGCAGATATTGAGGGGTATGGATTTGGTTTGGAGAAGGTGAAGGCTAACACTGCTGCTTTGTCCAAAGGATTGTTGCGGTTTAAGACTGAGAAGGAAGCGGTTGCTAAAGCAGATGGGAAGTTACTGAGTCACATGTTTGACAAGTATATTCAGTTTCATAACAAAGGAAAAGCGTAGAGTATGATGGTGACACATTTTCCTTCTTCTTCCCTTCTCTCTCTTATTCTTATTTTCTCGGACAAAATTGTAAAACTAAAGTAATTGGTCAAAAGCCATTACTTTTAGTTATTTAAAAAGGTCCTTAATTGAGAATAGGTGGCAGACATGCAAAAATTTGATTTAATCTTGAGATGCATGTCATGTAGAGAGAAATTTCAAGGAAAGATTGCCAGTTGTTTTCTTTATAGCTTCCGCATGTGTCAGTTCAATTATTGCTTTCCTATTTGTAATTTCCTTCTATACACTATAAATAGAAGAAGAACCTACGGGTTAGAGGATAAGAATTTATAATCAGTATTCTTGAGTTCCAGGACTTTGTCTGAAACCCTTGATATCTTTTCTCAAAGTTGAGGAATTGAACAAAGGAAAATTTTCGGAGAACTTTGTGTAAATGGTGCATTGGCTTTTTACTTCTGTGTAGATCTCTAGATAAACTTTGCATTATCTAAGATTTAGATTAGAAGCTTTCCTTTACTCTAATTACGTATTGTGAGATCTATTTGTTTTTACGTATGTATGAGACCAACTCGTAAACTATTGGTGGATTACACATCCTCTTCTTCTTTTCGTATTCAACTGTTTCCCTCCTTTTGCAAATATTTCTTTGTAGCTGCTTATTTCTTTGCGAAATTGCTTAAATTATGGTTCATGAGCTTCGCAGTTAAAGTAAAACCCACAGATAGATATTAGAAAACATAATTGGAAGAAATCTTACACGGGAGCCTCACCGGTAAATTAGGGAGATTTATCTCATGACTGCCTAGATTTTAGCTATGCATAAAATCTAGGCAACAATGATTTTTGCATCTACTGACCGCTTTATACCATATGGAGAAGGCCTTTCGGAGGTTGTATGAAGCACAAGCCTCACCGATCGTGTGATGTGCGTCTTTGGATGCTCCAAAGGTATCTTGTTAGGACATGTATCTAGTGATGGTATTGGTACTAATCACGATAAAGTTTCAAAAATTAAATGGTTGCCATTCCCTTTGAATAGAAGTCGATTAAGATCATTTTTAGGCCATGTGGGTTACTATAGGAGGTTCATCAATAACTTCTCAAAGATTGCACAACCATTGACCCAATTCTTAAAGAAGGATGTTACTTATGAGCAGACAAGAAAACACATGAAGGTTTTGAGCAACCTAAGGAAGCCTTAGTGACTTCATCATTTTAAGGAATCTAGATTGGACAAGCCTTTCATTGTATATACTTATGCTTCGGATGTAACACCGGGAAGCATTGTGAGTGAAAATGATGAGAATGGAAATGATCATCCGATCTAGTTTGGGAGTAGATAGGTGACTAGTGCTTAGGGAAATTATTCTGTAACATGAACGAAAAGAGGCTCTACCTATCATTTTTGTTGTAAAAATGCTTAGAAATTATTTATTAGGGATGAAATTTACAATTGTGAGAGATCATCTGGTTGTAAAATATCTTGTAAATAATCATAACCCATAAGGAAGGATAACAAGATGGATAATTTATTTGTAGGAATTCGAATTTGATATTGTGGATAGGCCAAGGAAGAAGCATGTCAATGCATCTACACTCTCTCAAGCCTATGATGGTTTGGGTTCATCTTGTGATGATGACGAGTTTCCCGTTGCAGTGTTATTATCCATTAACAAAATCCTGGTGAGTACATAGACATTTGGAATAATATGAATGATTTCCAAAAGGAAAATCACCCAAGCAAGTCCATATTCTATCATGCATGGAGTCTTGTTTGGAAAAGACCCGATGGGAGATACGAGGACAATTGGACACGACCAGGAAAGGATTTAATTGAAGAGTTGCATGATGGTACATGTGGGCGACACTTATCAGGACAACTAACAACAAGGATCTTGGATGCATGTTACCAATGGCCAATTCTTCTTAGAGATTGTTATAATTATTGTAAGACATGTGATATTTGTCAATTACATCAGAATTATAAAACTTCATCAGCTCGATGTGTTAGATTCTTTCACTTTGTCCCTTTATAAAGTGGAGAATAGATATTGTTGGAGCACTTCCGCCCACTCCATGCCAAAATTACTATATTGTAGTTCCCTCGATTATTTAACCAAGTGGGTTGAGGCTAGACCCACAAAACGTCCATGGATGAAGTGGCAAGGTTCATTTATGAATGCATTGTCGCTAGATTTGGCTATCCATTGGAGATTGTAATAGATCAAGGAATGTAATGTCCCACTTTGTAAGATATTCTTGATGAAGACCCTTAGCCCATTTTGTCTTCCCGACGGCTAAGGAATAAATTAAAGGGGAGACGTAAGCTATGATATTTTATTATAAAGTGCAAAAATAAAATAAAACAAAAGAAAATATTGATAGCACGATATTAAATTATTATAAACTTAAAAATAGAAAAAGGCAAACCAAAAGGAAAAAACATTTAATAAAAATGAATTAATCCAAGGAAAATATGAGTTGCCTAAAGAGAGAAGGTAGGTGGGAAAAAACATTAAATGTAGGGACAAATCTGATTGGTCATCCAAGAAGGCTATTTAGATCACAAGTTCGATAAAGGGAAGTCGACTTGCCTTAGGAGGCACCTCTTGATCATTCTCTAATTTCTGATTTTGTCTGAAGCTTTGTCAAAAATATTTGTAAAGACGAACCCCTTTAGAAATACTCTCTTGAGGACGAAAACCCTCCAAGAGATCAGGGGATATTCCACCTTTGGGTTTCCATTGTGCATCAACTTGAAGTAGTAGTATTATTGCAGTATTTTCCAGTAGTTGAAGGCAAATAAGTTGTAGATTTTTGGCAAGGGTTTGAAAATAAAATTGCTTTCATTTTCTATGCCCTTATTCCAGTTAAAGCGACCACCTATGGAGATGATTCATGATGTTCTAGGGCTGCTTTGGAGCTGTTTTTAGTGGCTATTATTACTCCTGATTTTTATACATCAGATTCTCCTATTTTCAGAATTTTTGGGTGTTAAAAAGGTACCATTCTCATTTATTTTCAAGGGCAGCTTGTCTGCAGATTTATTAAATTATTTCAGCATTGTTGTATCTCAGAAATCTGGTTTTTCTTCCATATTTTGGCCTCGTAAATTCGAATATAAGATTTGAGTGGAAATAGTTTAATTTAATGGTTGATTTCTATGGGTTTTCTTCCTTGCCCTATTCGTATTTTTCATACATAAATTAGATCAACATTAGAATTAATTATTATATCTTCTGTAATCTGCTTGTGGCATGAGGGGATATCTGTTTGGCGTTGAAAAGTGCCCTTTTGGGGACATTACAATGGTATCAGAGCGAGGTTAATCCTCCTAGCCTGTGAGGAAAAAGAAGTAAGGTCAGATCTGAATGCAATCAACAAAAAACCATATAGTATATCAAAGAAGAAATACTCCAAAGAAGGGGACTATGGATGATAGAGAAAGACCTCCTCCCAATGATGAGCTGAGTTATATGAATGAGATGTTCTCTAGAGGTAATAGAGAGCTGCATAACTGTTTGATGGAGTCACATAGAGATCTTAGAGACTCCTTTATAGGAGCCATTGCTGATTTGGGTAGAGCCTTACAAGGGATAAGTATTGGGAATCAAGGCAATCATGGTGAAGGAAGCTCTTCTAGTCATCATACGGAAAGAGTTTCAAACAAGACTCCTTCCAAGTTCTTTCGTGTTAGTTTCCTTCAAAGAAATGAGCCACAAGAGGAGAGGGAGCAGCCACCAACACATGGGTTTGCTGAAGAAATCAATCTATATGGAGATGAGTATGCATCATTGAATCCCCACACAAGGGATTTGCTTTCATTCAGAGACTTTTGCCAGCTTAGAAGAAGCGAGGGACCAAGGAAGAAGGTGAGTCATCCTAAGGAAATATATTCAACATAGATTGGGTAAGATCACTCTTCCTACATTTGATGGTACGAGATAAATGTTTTGCTAGAGCATGGTTGCAAAAGTTAGATACTTACTTGTCACTAAATCCTATGTATGAGGAAGAGGCTCTTAAATTTGTCACCTTGCATTTAGAAGGTGTGGCTCACGAATGGTGGTATCATGGTCTAGTAACACAAGGACATGGTTCCATTACCACTCTTGAAGAGTTTGGCAAAAGGCTAACAGAAAGGTTTGACAGAAAGATCCAAAGGTACATTTCAGGGAGTTGGCACAACTCAAGCAAGAGGCATCCATGGAAAGGTATGTTGTTGATTTTCAGAAATTAGCAGTCATGGTTTCAGATATTAGTGAAAGAAGATTAATTGTTTTGTTCATGGAGGGCTTGACCGAACCCCTTAGAGGTTTGGTAAAGGCTTTTGAGCCTCCATCTCTTCAAGATGCTATCAAAAGATCACTAAATCTGGAATTTACAGCGGGAAAGAATAGAAATCTGCAGTTTGGGCAACAAAAAACATCACCTTTGGGGCAGCAAACAAGTTCATGTGAACCACCAAAGACAACCCCAAATGATAAGCAAGGAGCAACAATTAGTGGGTAGCAAGGTAGAGCACAAGAATGGGAGAAAACAGTCTGAAATTGAAGCAAGAAATGAATTAAGGAGGAAGAAATTATGCTTTGATTGTAAGGACCCATGGACACCCAATCATCGTTGCAAAGGTAAAGGATCTATCCATTACATTGAAGTTGTTTCAGATAATGATGAGGATGAAGGTAATGTTGATCCAAAAGATCAAGCAAAGGAAGATGAGGTGGTTGTCACGGTGCTACTTTAGCTACATTAACAATGTTGCCTAGTTTCTATGCTTTCCATGTGAGAGGTGATCTTCATGGGCAAAAGATCACCATATTGATTGATAGTGGAGCAACACAACTTCATTGATGAAGATTTGGTTGCTAAATTGGGTTTGCAAGAAGAAGACTTCCAAGGATTCAATGTGATTGTGGCGGATGGACATTCAATCACATGCACCAAGAAGATTCCTCAACTCCAATTCACCATGGGAGGTCATGAGGTAAGTGATGAGTTTTATGTTGTTGGTATTGATGGTTTGGATTTAGTACTTGGTGTACAATGGCTTCAATCCTTGGGTGAATTCATCCAAAACTATCAAACCATGGAGTTGAAATTCAAAGTGCAAGACAAGGAAATTGTTTTGCAAGGTATGAGGAAGGGAGTTCCTCAAAGAATGGCAACCAAGAGCATGATAGGAGTATTCCAAGAAGGGAAGATTGCACAAGATGTGAGTGGTGAAGAAAGAAGCATAACATTGCAGCAGCTGATTTGTGAAGAAATTCAGCCTTTTGTGGATCTTGGTGACTTCATGAGGTATGGTACAAGTAAGATAATGTCATATATGTTGCATATTCAGATTTGTTTTGAGAAAAGTGATGAACTAGAAGATAAAATCTGCAATCTGCATTATGTAATACCTTGGATGCAACCATGTATATATGAGCATCTTGTGAGTGATAAATGGTGGCAAGATTTAGCTCATTTAACAGGTACAAGTGCCAGGATTTTGAATCATTTCAGCATGTTTTGTCTATTGTGCATGACACTTAGACAAAAGAGTTTGGAATTGCTTGAGGGCAAGCAATTTTGGGAAGGGAGGACTAAAATGTCCCACTTCCTAAGATAATCTTGACGAAGACCCTTAGCCCATTTTGTCTTCCCGACGGCTAAGGAATAAATTAAAGGGGAGACTTAAGTTATGATATTTTATTATAAAGTGCAAAAATAAAATAAAATAAAAGAAAATATTATAAGCACTTATAATAAATTATTATAAACTTAAAAATAGAAAAAAAACAAAAGACAAAACATTGATAAAAGTGAATTAATCCAAAGAAAATGCGACTTGCCTAAAGAGAGAAGGTTGGTGGGAAAAAAACATTGAATGAAAGGAAAAATTTGATTGGTCATCCAAGAAGGCTATTTGGGTCACAAGTTCTATAAAGGCAAGTTGACTTGCCTTAGGAGGCACCACTTGATCATTCTCTAATTTTTGATTGTCTGAAGCTTTGAGCTTTGTCAAAAATATTTCTAAAGATGAAACCCTTTATAAATACTTTGTTGAAAACGAAAACCCTCCAAGAGATCAAGGGCATTCTCCACCTTCGGGTTTCCATTGTGCATCAATGAAGTAGTAGTATTATTGCAGTATTTTCCAGCAGTTGAAGGCAAATAAGTTGCAGATTTTTGCAAGGGTTTGAAAAGAAAATTGCTTTCATTTTTCTATGCTATTATTTCAGTTAAAATAACCACCTATGGAGATGATTCATGATGTTCTTGGGCTGCTTTGGAGTTGTTTTTAGTGGCTTTTATTATTCCTCATTTTTATGCATCAGATTCTCCTATTTTTAGAATTTTTGGGTGTGAAAAAGTATCATTCTCATTTATTTTCAAGGGCAGCCTATCTGCAGATTTATAAAATTATTTCAGCCTTGTTGTGTCTCAGAAATCTGGTTTTTCTTCCATATTTTGGCCTCATAAATTCAGTATATCAAATTTGAGTGGAAATATTTTAATTTAATGACTAATTGCTATGGGTTTTCTTCCTTGCCGTAGTCGCATTTTTCATACATAAATCAGATCAGCATTAGAATTAATTATTATATCTTCTATAATCTGCTTGTGGCTTGAGGGGATTGTCTCAAATTTGTTTGGTGTTGAAAAGTGTCTTTTTGGAGACATTACAAGGAAGCCTCATTATTAATGAGGTGGTAGAAGCCTTGGTGGATAGGTTTTCCATCAAGCATAGGAATCAACAACTTACAAGCTAAGCGCGAATGGATAGGAGGAGCGAACAAATTTGTATTGTGCCAAATATTGGCAAAGGATGCAACTTTGCAGATGCATAAGTGGGATAAAAGGATTCATGTAGCATTGTGGGCATATAAGGCTACATCAAAGTCAACAACATGATACTCCTTTTAGTTGGCTTATGGCATTGATCCAGTTCTTCCTATTGAATTTGATATTCCTACCATGAGAGTTATGGATAATGTAAGGATGGATGAAAGTGATTTAGTAAGAGAAAGGTTGGTACATCTTCATTTGTTAGAGGAAATGCGAGAAACAACAAAGGAGACAAGCTACAAGAAGAAGATGAAGCAGGAGTATTTTGATTAGAAGATCTTGTGGTCTCCATTTCAAGTGAATGACTTGGTCCTAGTATATGATTTTTGACACAAAAAGGAAAGGCATAGTAAACTCCTTCCTAAATGGATGGGACCCTACAAAATAGTAGTTGTGCATGACAATGGAATATATCAATTGGAGGAATTGGATGGTACTCCAATTGAAAAATGGATCAACCACGACAAGTTGAATATTTTCTAGGCACCACATCCAGTTGTCCATGACAGTCTACTCTAAAGACAAAGTAGAAGCTAGGGTGAAGATGTTGACACTAGAATTTTCCTCCAAAATTTCTATTTCATTAATGTATATATTGTTAATAGTATGTTGTTAAGTGTAGTTAGTAGTAGCGTCCACTAGAAGTTAATGACACATGCTAATAAAGTACGACATGCAAGGTAGAATGTAACTAGTAAATATTCTATGGTAATAGTCAAAGTACATTAGGGAAATGTTGTGAAAGTGACAATTAATGGTAAAAGTAAATATTTGTTGTAAATGGTTACGGTAATGTCAAAGTGTCAAAGGTCATGGTAAGTAGGTAAGTAGGGTCTACATGGTCATAAATTAGAAATATTATATTTGTAATTATGACAAAGGAGTGATGTCATATATATTTTGAATATTTATCTAGTTTTAGATATAAAGTCTAGATAAGGTGTTATTCTATGTGTAAGTGATAAGGTTATCTTATCCCAAGGAATAGCCTACATGTAAAGATAAGATTTAATATGATAGGATAAAAGGGATTTCTTATCATATCTTAGAGATGAGGTGGATGAGCTCTAAAGTGCTATAAATAGAGAGGCCACTCCTCATTTATCACATAAGAAGGTTGTGAGGATTTTCCCATGAATTTCGTGATATGGACTAATTGCCTCTCGTAGATCCTAACTTTGGTGATTGTATCAGAGACTAACGCCTATGGGTTTTTGTCTAACGACAATCATGGTCCAACAAATGGTATCAGAGCGATAGGTCTCGAGTTCGAAACTCACTTGGGTAACACTAAGGGGGAGATTGTTGGCATGTGTCCAACGCTCCCCATGAATTTCGTGACATGGACTAACCGCCTCTCGTAGATCCTAACTTTGGTGATTGTATCGGAGGCCCGACACCTATGGGTTTTGGTCTAACGACAATTGTGGTCCAACATGATTAGTTTATGCAAGTACTAAGGTGTTAATACCATTGTGTAGGAGTGTTAAAGAAACTATCAAGAGGCGTATTTGTGAAGTTTTCCTAGAAATCTTGTTGGAAAGCCGAGTGGAGTTAGTAACACTCGAGAGTAGTTCTTAGGTGAGATTGTAACAATATCTTGTTAATAATATAATTGCTGGTTGTATTTCATTTATGTTGTCAAGTCTTCATATTTTATTTTGTATCTCTTGTGTCGTGTCTTTTGTTGCGTTTTCCAGATTCATATCACCATGCCAAAAGCTATGCATTGCTAAAACAATTATAGGATGAGGAGTTCTCTGTGAAAGATAATTGAAGTGCCATATTTGTGTTGAGACCCCATTACGGGAACTTGGGAAACCTATATGGATCTTCTCTCATGTCCCCTTGAAGTCCCCCAAAAAGGAACTCTTAAGGAACACGCTCTCATCCTCTAGGCAACATCCTATAAAAGGGAAAACTGCCTTCATGTTTTAGGAAGTTGTCCCCCAAATTTGATGGAATTTCCCTTGCTGCCTTTGTAGATAACGGTGCGTGAGCAATGAATGGTCTAGGCATATAACATAAAAGGGAAAGACTCGGTTCTTGAATGTGATGATTGGTGAGAAGTATGTTGTCTCATTTCTTGGTTGCATAGCCCATGTGATCTATTATATAGCCATAAATGCTTCTATAGATGGAGAAAGAAAGAAATTATATTAATGTCCACGAATGGCCAAAAGTAGGTCAATAGGACTCGAAAACACATCCAATTACAATAGAGCATGCTCGGGTAAAAGGACTCGAGCAACAATGACTTACCAAACTAAAGAAGAACATTAACATTGAAAGTTAAGGAGGGTAAACCCAATGTAAAAACTCTCAACCCATGTGGTTGGGGTAGCAATATATATATATATATATATATATATATATATATATATTTGTGGGGGGAGAAAGGGCGAGATTCCGAAAAGAGCTTGGGGTGATGAGAGTCAAAGAGACAAGATGCTAACCTTGTCAAACGACTTTGACCATGTTTGAGATAGAGGAATCAATTGTGTCATCATCTATCACTATGAAAGGGCCTGTCTGTACAAAGTTTGAGAATGCCCATCTGATCTCCTCCAACACACCGGCTTGTCCTATGCCAATGTTACCTTGTCCATTTTCGTTGAAGTTTTGTCCTCATCAAGTTCAGTGAAGTTGAGACACTCCTACTTGATTTGTGAATCCTCCTCTGGACTATACACTTCTTTAAAGGCCTTCATAAGGCCCTTCTTCACCTCATCGTCATCCAAAGGGATTATTCTACTTGGCCTTGCCACATACCATTTGAGATTAAGTGCATATGTAGCCATATGAAGTGGGGTGTTCAACTTCTTCCATCTGTGTTAAATGATGTCTTTGAATATGTTCTGGTAGAACTCAGTGGGGTCCCTCGCCCCGATAGCTGCCTTCATTTGCCTAAGCATCTTTGTCGATTCACTCATATTTGTCACCAAGATTGAGGCTATTAGAATCCCCATATTTGTGATGCTAAAAACTAGAGTTATAATTGATGTGATTATTTCACATCAGACCAAAATGTCTCCCTCGCCACCACTTCACGCTCTTCCCTTGCTCTATCTTGGACTCACACCACCTAGTCCAATCCCATTTCATAATCATAACCCGCATCCTGCAACTCAAGCATCCTTTGCACAAAAATAAAATAGGATGTAAAGCGGGTGTCAATGGTTTGAGTATCTCCTTCCTTACAAGCTTGAAAAGACCACCAACAATGTGTGGTGATTACATATGAACTTCTACACGTCCTTGGCCTCATTCACTGTCTTTGCGACTCATTGAATCTTCCTATGTCTTTGGTGCATTGTTCATGGCATGCATGCAACAAGGGATCCAATAAATTTGATTGTAGGTATGCTCCACTAGCTTGATTGTTACTCTGCACACATGAGCCGCATCTGTGATGATCTCATGTACAACATTTGAAGGTCTAACCTCCTCAATGGTATCCTTAAAAATTTAAAGCGAAACTCAACATCTTCCGCTTCCCGAATAATCGGTTTCTCTCAAGAAATATGGTCTATCTTTGCAAGAGAATAATATTGATGAGTGGCCAGGTGACTAATGTCCGTACACTCATCTATGATAATGTTGCATCCATGTGACACCCATGTGACCTTTATCTTTGTAATGTCCCTCTTTAACACGAGATCACCATGAGACCCTTTTTACCTAGATGACTTCTCGGGGATTAAAGGGAAATCACGAGGAAATAGTTTATCGTTATATTTTTAAGTTGCTTTATTAAGACTTGTAATATTTATAGAAAAAACAACTTTAAGTCATAACGATTAATTAGAAGGGGACTTTCTATTATTAAAGTGACTTTATGATAAAGTGTATTCATAAAGATAAAATAGAAATAAGGAAGTCACTTTATAAATTAAAAATCACTTTTAGTCCCACATGGAGCACCCAACTTGGAAAAAGGCAAGGAAAGGTTATAAAAGGAGGTTTGAGTATTCATTTGAGATCATCTTTTGCCAATCTATTTTCTATCATTGCATGTTAAGCTATTTGCTTGCATCAAATCTTCTAAGGACAAAAACCCTTAAGGAGAAGGAGCTTTGGGGACGAAAACCTCCAAGGTTTGAAGGTTGGGAACGAAAACTCCTCAACTTTGTGAGGTGGATCCACCCGAGATTCACTATTGTGCTACAATTCAGAATTTCAGTTATTGGAAGGTTGTTTTTCAGATCTAGGGCACGTTTTGGGGTTGTTTTCAGATTTATTACAACTAGGGCATCATCTGCAGGTTTGATTTTCAGTTTTTTTTTGTGTTGGGTCAGCCAACAATCAGTTGAGATTCACTTGTGACAATTTTGGGCTGTATTTGGCAACCATTTTCATGGCTTTCACATCCATTTCTAGTTTGATCTACACATTTGGAGATTTCGGGATCATTTTTGGGGGTCTTCCCGTGGGTGGAAAAATCTAAGGTTTGCTTTAATTGATAGTTGTTATTTTTGTGATCATTTTGAGCTATCCTTTGCATTGTCACTCCAAGTATTCCGGGAGATATGAAATTTTGAAGTTTCAACTATTTCTAGGTCTAAAATAAATTAAAATAAATTCATATCCTTGTTAGAAAAATTATTTTCTTCCATGTTGATGTTATTAGAGGTCTCCTAGATGTTTTAAGCCTTCTGGGTATTGTGGGTTGTGGGTATTTTGATAAATAAAGTGAAATTTCAGATTCTTTATATTTTTTGGGTAAGGGTTTTAAATAAAAATCAATTTGGTGACATTTTTGTAAGGGTCCTCTTGGAAATTCAGATTTCTTTATTTTACGCTCTAAGGGGACATTCTGATCTCTTGCATTACCAAATTATCCTTGGAATAGTTTCTATCCAAGGTTGTTGTCCTAAGTTTGGTGTCTTTAGTGGCACATAACTTGTACTGCTTTTGCTATCTTAGCCATAGCCTCCTTGTAATAAGGAGAGTGAGCGACATGAAATGGGAACCTAGTAGCATAAGTTTTTTTCCGATAGCATCATCCACCTCCCCTTTCCTTTGAATCAAATATATTTACAACTAGATTGGGGCTGCCCCCATGGCTTTTCTCTTCCCTCTGCTTTCCACTTTTGTCATTCCAAAACTAGAACTAGCCAAAGTATTTTTGCCAGACCTAAGAGATCTCAAAGGAGTGATAGCCTCAGTGCTAGTACCACGAACTTTTAGAGCGTCGTTCTCTGCATTTCCATTATAAAGTCTCACCATTTTTTCTCCTTGATCAAGCAATAGAGCCTTACAAACACCAACCCCCTTCCTATGAGGTGTAACAAGTGTGCATTGGTCCTGCTGATGCTGCCATGCCAAGTCTTGCATCATATGTTGCACTTCCCATAGTTTACTGCCCCCTCTAGACTTGGGGTTCTCAACTATGTGAGCACATTGTTGCAATGGCTTCTTTTCAAATGGTCCCATGGAAAATACAAAGAACATTTGAGAGGGGCAATTTGTAGTTAAAAAATAAATTGTAAACCTAACAACCAAACCCTATGTGATATGCATTTTGTAAAATCCTACAGACTATAAACATGATTACATTGTGAATGTAGATACAAAAACTTAAAAACAACCCCTAAATAATACAAATAGAAGCTAAATTTTAAAAATTAGAGACTATCAACAAGTATGTAAGCAAATAAAATTATAAATACTTGTTACTTGCTCTTGCTCTTGCTCTTGCAGTTGCCCTTCTTCTTCCTCTTCCTTTTGCTCTTGCTCTCCTCTTCTTCTCTTTTGCTCACTTTGTTCACTTTGCTCAAGTGCGAATATTGAATGTAATATGGAATGAGGCCATAAAGTCATTTTATAACTTAGAATGTCACTTTTAGGGTTAGGGTTATGTTGTGTTTCTTTTATGTTATTTTAACTTTCCATAAAATAAAAAATAACAAAAAAGTGTTCGTTTAAAAGTAAATGAAATAAAAGGTTAGTGCTGCTGGGGACGTCCGTAGGATGTGCGTCGATTATCACAGGGATGTCCAGCTGTCCTTGGTGTCCCCAAAACATTTGGGACGTCCCAAAGACATCCTCCTCCTTTCCTACCATTTAGGAAACGTGGGGGGGATGTTTCCCCTTCGTCCCGCCGTCCCAGCATGTCCCAGATGTTCCAGATACCTGATTTTCAGGGAGGACGTGTCCCTGTCTAACACTGGTTGTGGGATGGATGGGTGTTGCTATATAAAGAATGTTTATTGAGGAATTGAATTTTGTACCCATGTAATTAGAGTAGGATGGTGCTGCGATTTTCAAGGATTTTAAAATACAGGGACTGAAACAAACTTAGAAAACACATGAGAATGTGAGGACATATTCTCACATATTCTATTAATGAATGATGGATTGACAACAGCAGAAGCATGTTGAGACTGGTTTTATATCATCACAGAAGAGCCTCAAGTCCCATTCAACCCCGGAGGAGGTCTTCACTTCCATCAGAGTAATTGTGCTGGTTCATTTTTGAGAATGTCTCTGCTAACACCTTTATTTGAGCTTGATTTGTCTCCTATCGTTTTCTGAATCCTTTGTTTTGGTGTCTCTTAAAACATTTCTTGTTCGACAATGCAGATTCACATGTGATAAGCATGTGCAAATTGAGGGCATGTGTTTGTTTAACAGTGCCTTTTGTAGCCAAAGATTTTTATTGTGATTGAGTTAGAGGAATGTCATGATGATAGGAGTGCAGAGATAATTGAGGAAATTGAATGCTTGACACCTCCATTTTCTATGCTAAGATGTGTTAATAAGGATGTATTAGAGAGGAAGGGGCTCTGTGGAGGGGTGTGGTTTGTGTTTTATGGGGTAATCCAGGTGTGAAGATGCCAGGCAGCCACCAAGGGGTTTTGAGAATATTTTAATTATGATTAACAAGTGAATAATCTCCCTGCTAAATATTTAAATTATAAATAGAAAACACCTTCGCACATAATCCCAAAGAGGAAGTGAAATACCATTGATTTCATCAGGGCAACAGCCCAAAAGGAAATATTATTTCAAACCTTGATAAAGTATATAATCTTCAAAGCTTCCATGATGTTGGAAATTCAGATTATTTGCACACATTCATCATGCTGCCTACTAACAACCAATTCATAATGTTTCATTGGCTTCCTCCTCTCTTGTGAGTTTGAAAGGTTTATTCCATTTGCAGTAGCATAATGTTTTGCAAATGTATGTCCTTTGATAATGGTTCAATAGTTATCAAGTCAATGATGTCGCATGATTTATAATTTGATGGGACTATGATGGAGAAAAACCTACGCAGACATCATTATTGAAAAGATCAACAATGAGATCAGTTTGCATCCACTCCATGTCTGTGTTGGACTACGATTGCCGTTAGACCAAAACCCATAGGTGTTAGTCTTCGATACAATCATTAGAGTTAGGATCTACGAGAGGCGGTTAGTCCATGTCATGAAATTCACGGGGAGCGCTGGACACACATGCCAACAATCTCCCCCTCAGCGTTACCCAAGTGAGTTTTGAACTCGAGACATCTCGCTCTGATACCATTTGTTGGACCATGATTGCCGTTAGACCAAAACCCATAGGTGTTAGTCTTCGATACAATCGTCAGAGTTAGGATCTACGAGAGGCGGTTAGTCCATGTCACGAAATTCATGGGGAGTGCTGGACACATGCCAACAGTTTGATGAAGTCAAATACGAGACTCTTTACCATCTGCTAACTTACTAGTCCTCTTTTTACAATGGTGTGTCGTATGATTGGTGATGAATAAGTACCAAGAAGCAAGAAAGGAAGTAACGTGCACGGGAGATTTTAAGAGATGTCGTGGAGAGCTGACACATGTAAATCTTAGGTATGAGGCCAGTGTAGTCAGATTACCTTAAGGCTTAGGTAGGAGGACCAGTGTAGTCAGATAACCTTAAGGCTTTTCTTCATGTAGTCAATTCTGTTGCCATTGTTGCCCTTATGTTTTCTGTTGATGAGAAATCTTTACTTTTTGAACCTTCAAAGAAAGACTGTTTTGTTGATGGCTTCAGTTTTCACGTACATTTATAATGTATAATTCTTGGGTGTTTTAATCGGGTGCCATAAAAGTGGATGAGTAAATTTTAAAATGCTTTTGAATATTGAAGGTTGCAAAATGGATTTTATATGAGATTTTACTCATTATTAGATTTATTATTATTTTTGTGCTGTCTTACTTTCTCTATATTTGGAATTGTTCAATGTGCTTTTCTGTTTGCAGCCACGATAGGGAACTTAACAGATCTTGGTTTCCTTTGGTTTAGAGAATTTTACTTGGAAACTTCTCGTGTGATTCAGGTAAAACTACTGATGCCACTTTTATCAATGCAAATTTTCTTGGTTATTTTGAGATTTTTAAGCTGGAGGAATTTGAGATTCTAACGTGTGAATTTTGTGTTTTTTTCTTATATTTTCAAATTATATCCAATATTAATTCCTAATTAGTGGTCAATTCATTTTTTAGTATCATTTCAGAAGTAACAATTTCAGTCTTTCTTGGGTACATTCTTTTAGTAGATGCTATTTTTATGATTGTGATAGGATTTATTTTTTCTTTCTTTCCTTCCTAGTTGATTTACCATACATGGAATGAAA
Source organism: Taxus wallichiana var. yunnanensis (assembly GCA_018340775.1). Lineage (NCBI taxonomy): Eukaryota > Viridiplantae > Streptophyta > Pinopsida > Cupressales > Taxaceae > Taxus > Taxus wallichiana. Next base: position 993,200,196 of record CM031242.1, read on the forward strand.
TTTGAGTTTTTTTTTTGACTCTTTAAACTCAATTCTCAAATGGAAGGTCTCATTTCATATGGCTCTAAAATGTATAGATCTCTTTTCTTCTTTTGTCATGGGTTTTATATGAGAAATCTACCCTATTAGGAAGAATGAGAGCTGCAATTCCATGATTGATCTTTTACTTATTGACTATACTAGAAATTTTTAGTTAGTAGAATATTTCTCCTACGACATAAAATATTTTATAATTCTAGACATCAAAATAAAATATTTGGGTTTTCAAGGTTTATAGCCCAGGAGCATATTTCCCAAGCATCAAGATGAAATATTTGGGTTTTCAAGGTTTATAGCTTTGTGTTGTTATAATGACATAATACTCATAAATTTAACGAGAGAATTCATATGGAGAATACACATTCAAATATTCATTTTATCAACATGTGAAATCATTGAGACGGTGAAATCATTAAACCGGTGATATTACTTCTTGGTTTGAGTCCATCTTAAAACTTATCTTAGGTAATTTTGGAGATCAAACCTACTCAATAGGGATATTTGTTGCTTATAGTTTTTATAGTTAAGTCATAGACATGATTAATTATGCATAGGAATTGATATGTTATGCATCTTCATTCCGTAGGGAAGGGAGTTGAGATCGGCCGTCAACTCGGTTATCGAGGGCTATAGCCAACCAACCCCATATATAGAAATTCCAACCAACTTTGTAGACTATTGCTCTTCATTAACTAACTACAAATATTGGCTAAACTAACCCTATTTGTATATAGGGGCGTTGGATCTCTTGTTACCGGTTTCACTACTCCCGGATCTATATAGATAAATAGTTTGTTGGCCCCCCTATATAGAGAACTGCCCCCCTCCCCTATAGAGAGAACTATATAACTATAGAACTGAAAGACGTTGGCCGGAGAAAGACGATGGGGAATGGGGGCACTGAGGAGCCCCCCTCCTATATCTATGTTGGCCAATGCTGATTGCTCACATCTGTTGACATACACTTGCAACAACAAATATTGTTGTTAAAGCCACATATGCACCTTACAACCAAGCCTATTAAATGAATGTTATTTAGTCGACTTGGCACAAAAATTAAATATACCTCTAATGCATTTTCCGAGAGAATCTCTCCAAGAAAACCTTTTGAAGATTTTCTTCACATTGTCGAGGTGCGGTTAAGATTGTCACAACTTCCACATACTTGGATTATAATCTATTAGTCCATCTTTCGGTTTGAAGTCTACTTGGTCACCACCATGTAAGGTGTATGCTTGACAATATTTCGGTGTCATTGCTTTCAAATCTGTCTCTTGGATATCCCATTGAAGATGCGCCTTTTTGTACTATTAGCAAACTGTAGTACTATATGGCATAGTTACGAGTTCGGCGGATCTGAAGGAAATCCGGTTCGAACCGAATTTTTTGAAGGGCCCGGATAAATCCGGTACGGTTCGGTCAACTATTTTCACAAAAAACAAAACAAAAAACCCTAAACCTAAGCCATTCGTGGTTGCGTTTTGCTTTTTCTGAGTTGTTCGTGGTCACGGTCACAGTCATGGTCGAAGTTGGTTGTAGTTCTCCCCACGAGGTCGAAAAAGTGTCCAGCGGCGGCGAAGACCTGTGCTGCGGCTACCGCGAACCAGGGATGTCATTTCCCTTTGTTTTCTTTTTTGTTTGATTCGATTAGGTTTGTTCTTTTTGTTATGTTTTTATTTTATTCGATTAGGTTTCTTTTATGTTTTTATTTTATTCGATTGTGTTTTTATTTATTGTAATGTGTTACTTTTCTTTGTTTTATTTTTTAAAGTTATTTTGTTTGTTATTTGATGTAATGTTTGTTATTTATTGTAAAGTATCTATTAATTTAATATATAGAATAAAATAAATATATAATAAAATAAGTATATATAATATAAATGATATAAATATACTATAATATATAATAAAATAATATAAATATATATATATATATATATATATAAAATAAAAATAAGTATACAAATATATAATAAAATAAGATAAGTATATAAATAAAATAAAATAAATAATACAATAATAAAATAAAATAATACAATAATATAAATATATAATAAAATAAGTAAATATATTCCAAACTGGATTTTTCCAATTTTTTGAGAATTTCGGATTGTTTTATTTTTCCAAACTTAATCTGATTTCTGAACCTGGTAACTATGCTATATGGCCATGAAGTATGGGGCCTTTTCTTTGACCAATTAAGTGTAGGTGTATTGAAAGAGGTTAGAGTATTCTGCTGCAACATTTGATCTGATGTAAATGTACTATTCTTCATAGGATCATTGATGGACAACTTTATGCTCAACTGTTGTTCCGTCTGGAAAATATTTTCAGACTTATTACAATCTTCATATGATTTAATCGTTAGGTGATTCTCTTGTTGTCTACGGAGATATCCTTGGAGGAGTAGGATGTGGTGTTGGTACAACGAGGTCATATAGCCTATGTAGTTTGTGAATATTTCCATTGATTTAACTTCTTTATAGACACTCCTTGGATTCTCACTCTTGCCTTCTTCATGCAAGAGGATCTCAATACGGTGATGCAATGAGAGAGAATATTCTGACGACTATAATTCAAATAACGTAGCTCACTCCTATCTATCCTCTCAATCCTCTATGGTATTTCTACTTCGCAAAGTTTTTATGTATATCTCTAGAGAACATATAATTGACAAACTATTTGAGCCAAACATTGAACCCATTATTTTTTATTCTTTCGGTTGAAAGGGTGTCTAATGACATCAACTCTTTATTGAGATAGATCGTTATAACCCTTGTGTGGAGTGGACAAGCAAGCTATACACTTTTGATTTTGTGGACATTAAAATTTGTGATTTTCAAATATTTAATCTTGTTAGAAGATGTGAACAGAGAAAAAATGAAGTAAATCCAAAATGAACACATTGTAGATTGTGTGTCCGTCATGTTACTATGCAAAAGATAGTTACAAAATGGTAGAGGAGGTTACAACAAAAATTAGGTAATCCATAATAAATAGTGACTTAATTATAAAAGGTAAGCCTTATATTCTAATACCACCTCATAAGGGCTATTGTACTAAAAACCAAACATACTAACACATATAGTGAAAACTAAAAACATTAAAACCAAATAGATCCATATATTCTTCATAATATTTTTCTTTGAAAATATTTCTGGACCAGTAGAACTCCATCAAGCTACCTCATAACCTTCGTAAAGGTGTGGTTCCCGAACTAAATTCCCAAGTTCCTAGATTGCACCTTCCCAAACTCCCGAATTACAAAGTTCCTGAATTATTTGACAACCATCCATGTTGAGTTACATCCACAGTGCTCCATCAAGTTGTCTCATGACCCTTGTGAGGGTATAATTAACAAGATACACAAACTCCTGAACTAACGGGGCTGCCATCCATGTTGAGCTTCATCTACATTAGGTCCCTGCCCGTCTTTAAAGTGTGGGCTTCTCAAAATAAGTAGTCTTCATCAGCAAATTCTTCACCACTTTCAGTATTTGGCGGGTCTTCAACAATGGCCATATTAACCTCATTTGGTTTGTCTTTGAGTTTTCCCTTGAGAACATCATAGGCTCGAATTAGGTGACCTAACAACGACCCATCCTTTTACATTCTTGCTGAAAACAACGAATTCTTTAGGTAGAACACGTGACTCTTTTCTGAAGTCATGTTCAGATCAGTCTATAGCTTACTAGCAACAGTTTTGTTCTATACCTATGACAAGACAAGGTTTTGATTGTTTGACATTTTCCCACACTATATGACTTTCTGACCCACAAATTAACGCAGAAAAAATGAAAGCTACAGTTTACAGGCTATATTCTGAATGTCTTACTTCTGACATGGAAATAAATTCAATAGAAAATACAGTTCTAAATATTTATTTTCATGCGGAAATCAATGCAAATAATTTTTAAATATCTGAATTTTCAGGGCAGAGGAAAATGTTTGCCCTAGTTGGCTGTTGTGACAAAAAACATCACAAAAGAAAGAAAGAAACATGTTTTCTTTTACTGTATAAAATACCTGAGAATTCGCGAATGCTACGATCAGGAACAAAATTTAGTCTCGTCCCCTTGAACTCTGCTGATTTACGTGCCCTAAAATCTTGTTTATCATGAAAAATGCACGTAAATATAGAAGTGACGGCTGGGAAATTGTGTTTGTTTTGCTCTGTAAAACATTGACTTTCTTTTCTTGCTTTTTGTCCTCAAACTCTGAGTTGTACTGCTCTCTTTATGACATAGTTACCTAAGACCCCGAGACAACAATATTTTTCTAAATTTTGGGGATGGCTAATTAAAATAATATATAAATATTTAAAATATAAAAATTAAGTGACTAAATTATATAAATAAGCGGAAATAAAACCATTTGAGATTTAAAAAGCCAAAAAAATCATTTGAGATCTAAATGAGTTGAAATCATAAATATCAAATAAATTTAAATTATAAATTATACATAATTTAATAAAACCATTTCAATTTGAGACTTAAAAGTTAAATAAGCTGAAATAAAACCATTGTGATTGATCAATTGACAATATTTGATATTCATATCATTAATCTGAAATTCAAATACACCAACAATTGTCAATATTACAAAAAGAAGAAAAGTTTCAGCTCAAAAACCAAAATCAATATCTGAAACAATATCCATGAACTCCTCGTTGGAACTATCATCCTCATCTTCAATGGAGAGCCCAATCAATCCCCATTGCATAGTATTGTCCTCTTCTACCTTTCGCCTCCTTAGGATCTACATCCCACCGTAATGTTGGGGTCTACTTGTATTCAATTGTCTTGCAATCTATAAGACACAAAGCACTATGTACAACTACAAGCTTCTCCGCTCTCTTAGAGGTAAGTCTATTCCTCTTAACAGAGTGGATCCAACCACATGTTGACCAATTCCTCTTAGAGGTAGAGGAACTAGAAACCTGGGAAACAAGGTGAATTGCAAGCGTTTCTTTGGTCCTGAGACGCCTATACTATCGCCACTAACTCATCGACTTCTCCTCTGCCAATGTTACCACGACCATCTTTGTTGAAGTGTTGTACCCATCAAGTTCATGAAGTTTAGCCACTCGAATTTGACATGTGGAGCCTCCTCTGGACTATACATTTAATTAAGGGCCTTCATAAAGCCTTTATCATCTCGTCGTCATCCAAAGGGATTACTCTACTTGGCCTCTCCACATGCCATTTTGGATTAAGTGCATATGCAACCATATGAAGTGGGGTGTTCAACTTCTCTTGTCTATGTTGAAGGGTGAATATATATATATACACTAGAGTGGGGTCCCTCACCCAAATAAATGCCTTCATTTGTCCAAACATGTTGTCAATGCACTCATATATCTCACCAAGATTGGGGCTATTAGAATCCCCATATTTGATGACACTAACACTAGATATATAATTGGTGTGATGTTCACATGGGCCCAAAATCTCTCCCTCGCCACCACTTCACTCTCTCTCCTTCCTATGTCTTGGACTCAAGCCACCTAGTCCAATCATGTGTCATAATCATAACTTGTAGGGGCTCCTACAACTCAAGCATCCTTTCCAACAAAATAAAATAAGATGCAAAGTGAGTGTCAACTAGTTTGAGGAATTCTTTCCTCGAATAGCTTTGAAAGAGCGCTAACGATGTCTGGTGATTGCATATAGACATCTGCATGTCCTTGCCCTCACCACTAACTCTCTAACCCACAGAATCTTCCCTATATATTTCAAAGTGCATTGTTCATGTCATGCATGCAACACGGGTTCCAATAATTATGATTGTAGGTATTCTCCACTAGCTTGCTTGGTGCTTCGCACACATAAGTTGCATCTATGATGACCCGTCCTACATCGAAGGGCCACCTCTCCTCAATGGCATCCTTCAAAAGCTAAAATTGAAATTCAACATCTTTCCGCTTCCCAAAACAATCAATTGCTCTCAAGACATATAGTCTATCTTTATAGGAGACAATGATATTGATGAGTGGCCCGTGGTTAATATCCGTCCACCCATTCATGGTAATGCTTCATCCATGTAACACCCGGGTGACCTTCATCACCTTCATTAGCATATTAACCATGGAATTGTATATATCTTATATTGTTGTCCTAAGTTTGGTGTCTCCTGTGGGCACATAGCTTGTATCCGCTTTTGCTGCCTTGGCCATAGCCTCCTTGTAACAAGGTAAACGAGTGACATGAAATGAGATCCCAACAACATAAAACAAATTTCTTATAGCATCATTTTCCTCTTCCCTTGCCTTCAAATCAAACATTTCTGCAATAGGATTGGTGGCAACCCCACAACCTTTCTCTTTCCTTTGCATTCCACTCTGTCTTTCTGAAACTAGAACTAGCGAAAGTATTCTTGTCAGTCCTAAGAGATCTCAAAGGGGTGTTAGCCTCGGTGCTAGTACATTGAACTTATGGAATGTCGTTTGTAGTGATTCCATTATAAAGTCTCATCATCGCCTCTCTTTGATCAAGTGAAAAAGCCTTACAAACACCAACCCCCTTCCTGTAAGATGCAACAAGTGTGCCTTGGTCTTAGTGATGCTGCCATTGCAAATCTTTGAACGTATTTTGCATTTCCATAGTTTACTCCCTCCTCCATACTTGGTGTTCACAACTATGTGAGAAAGTTGTTGTATTGCCGTTCTTCTCATCAAATGGTCCCATGGTGAATGTGGCCTACCTTCGAGAGGGGCAATTGGTAGCACCAGCTAAACTACCGGTTAGCATTGCCACAACATTTTGCACACATCTTCACTCCCCCCAATAATGTCATCACTAACAGTTCCACTTATCTCAACCTTCTCCTCTATTTCATAATCATACTCAGAATAACTCATTCAGATGATTGTTGGGGCTGCAATGAATTAAATAAACAGCCATGACTATATGCAATGAATTTAAAAGACAGCACTAAATATATGGAATGATTAAAATAAGGTAAAACAATCATAACTATATGCAATGATTAAACAAAAACAGCCATAGGCCCATAACTATATGCAAAAAATATTTAAAAACAAAAACTTAGAAACAATGAAACATCAACATGTGAATAGGAATATTAAGTTTTTCATTTTTGTATCTACATTCACATGTGTATCAAAGTTTTTGTATTCCTAATGTTTTTAAGAATGTGTATCATGGTAAACCTTGCCAAACCTATTCAATAATCAAGAGTTTTATATTTAATTTTTTTTTAATTTCTAACAGCCAAACCCTATGCAGTATGCATTTTGTAAAATCCTAAAAACTATAAACAAGATTACAATGTGAATGTAGATACAAAAACTTAAAAACAACAATTAAATAATACAAATACAAACTAAATTTTAAAAACTAGAGAGTATTATCAAGTATGTAAACAAATAAAATTATAAATACCTCTTGCTTGCTCTTGCTCTTTCTCTTGCAGTTGCCCTTCCTCTTCCTCTTGCTCTCCTCTTCTTCTCTTTGCTCACTTTGCTCAAGTGTGAATATTGAATGTGATATGGAATGAGGCCATAGAGTCATTTTATAACTTAGAATGTCACTTTTAGGGTTAAAATTTATTTATTGTGTTTCTTCTATGTTATTTTGGATTGGAATAGAGGATAAAGAACATCTCGTGCCTTCATAGTGGACTGTCAGCCAAATTGTATTGTGCTGGTTCATTCCCTTGTTTGAAGAATTTGCGAATGATCTCCACGATTGTGTTTTCCCTCTGGATTTTGATGTTTTTCAGATTAACCACGACTGAAACTAGTGAGAAAGCCCTTTGGTAATGTGGGACAACGTCGAAAAGCCAAAAATTGCAACTATTACAGTCTATTTGCCTTTCAAACTCACAAACAACTTCTGCCCTCAATGCCTCTAGTTTAGATGACGTAACCTCCACTAAGCATGTGAAAACAACTAAAAAATGTGCCCTAGACATCTTTTTACTACCTCCTTTGCTTTGATGACGGTTTGTAGGTCTACACGACCCTTGAATTCTTCTTTCTATGTTCATACTCTTTGAGCACCAATGGCTCTGATACCGGTGTTAGAAGATGTGATATGAGAAAGAATGAAGAGAAACTGGAAGGCACAAATCAGAGATTGTGTCCATCATTTAATCATGTAATAGATAGCTACAAAATGGCTGAGGAGGTCCACAACCAAACATTAGTAATTACATAACTAATAGTGAATTAATTATAAAAGGTATGCCTTATATTCTAATAAATCTATCATGCAACCAAAGGAAGGTATAATTGCTTTCTTAGAAACTTTGTAGGGTACCACTCTACTTCTATTAAGCTTAATTATTTTTCTTCGTGAGGTTGTGACCTTCAGTGTCAATATTTTTAAGGTCATGTAGAATTGCTTGACAAATGACATCTTACTTCGACCCAATTTTATTCGACGGTAGTGCCATTTAGACAAGGTGTTTTTCGTACTTCTCAAGGTGCCCCATTTGACTCTCCAAATCAAGTGTCTAATACATTAAGAAAACTAGATCTCTTTGCATCCATTATGGTCCTCATGGACAAACCATTAACATGAGTGCCACAGGTCTTATAAGAGGCCCATCTTATTGGAAGGAGACAAAATGGTAATGTATATAACCTATTCGGATAACTTTGATAATCCCTCTATTAGGAATATTAGTGCTCCATTAATATTGTATGAGTAAATATCATGTTAATGTGTGGAATATATTAGTGTAACAATACACTAATATAAGTTATTAGTGTTATGTGAGTTGTTTGAACAACTCACCTAATATGGTGGTTTGTTGTACGAGTTAAAATAGGACTCCTCCATATTAGGAGTTCATCCTCCTATATATTTATGTAATATACAAAATGAATATTATTGTGTGTTTTATAATTTGAGCTTAGACCAAATTCAATATTTGGTATCGAGCAGAGCAGCTTAAAGATGGGATTTCTCGATGGATGATTAGAAGGATTTTATAGTATGGTTTGATTTAGTTTATGTTTTAACAGCCCCAACGTCTCAAAAGCCACGGTTGATTTGTGGATTTGCTCATCATAAACTTCTTCGGCACCTATGATGAACTCCATGACTTCAACGTCACAAGGTCTCTCATGGCCTGTCTAAAATCTAAAAGCCGCCTAGAAATTGGTGACTCTCAACACAGGCCCAATGCAACGCACCATTGCCATCATTGGAAAGTTTATGACATATTTATTTATATTGAGATCTGGCGGTCAGGAATGCATATTGCTATTTTTCTCTCCATGATTCATTTGTCATGGACTCCTTCCGCTGTACACATGCTTTGCATTAGTTTGGCTTACTCAGTTTTGATGTTCATCTTCCAGCTTTGAGCGAAGTGATCCACCTATCAATGCTATAAGCTTCGGATGTAACTAATTTCCAAATCACCTTCCTCCCATGCCACACTGCTCGACTCAAAATTTCTTGTGGTATTTGGTTAATGCTATTATTTTATCGTTTGTTTATTCTCTGTTGTAAAGTCGTGTAGTTTTTAGGTTTTAAAAAGTTTTGGGTATATAAATATTAAGTCATGCCTCGATCCACGTGTAGGTGTCCATTAGAGATCATTCTAAATTTGTTAAATGTAAGTGGTGTTTCTTTAGCCCTAGTGGGATTTAGAGTTTATTTGTTGGTCAAGTAATAAAGTATAGAGTCGGTATTTTATCAAAAGTAAGTATTAACATTAAATTGTATAAGTTCCCTTTTTATGTAATATGGTGTCATAGTACTTTTTTCATATTGTTCGAAGTCATTTTATCTAATGTCAATAGTCACTTAGTATTTCTTGTTTGAGAGTCTTGAGTCAAAAGGCGTATTGTCAATATTATAAGTCACTTTGTGTTGTCAAGAGTGTCAAAATATTTTATGTATCATAAATATATGTATTGTCGGTACCCATTTGTGTCATCATTATGTTGTCGAGTTTTGTAAATGGTCTTGTCTTTGTTCAAAAAAATCCCGCATTTCAACTCGACACACAATTGGTGGAATTAGACGTCCTCGGATATACAACTAAGCCTCATGTTCACATTATGTCGAGTTAGTAGCGCCACATTGGAGGATGGAGGCAATAGAGGAAGGAGGAATATCACCGTCCTCGAGGTCATCACTACCTCAGAAGCCACAAACTGCTTTAGTGACACCTTTTGTTGTGTGTGATGAATAAGAACAGATGAGCATCCTTGTTCTTGTGTGTAGTACAGTGTTTGTGTTTTCCCTGTTATGATGATGATGTGGAGATTTATACCATTGATACTATTGCAAGAAGTGTTCTTAATCAGATTGACTTTATGGTTGATGTGAATTGGTTGATCGGTCCCAATTCATGTATTCACTTGGATAGGTTGATGGGCCCCTATTCATGGATGATGGAGTTCCCACAGTCAGTGTTGAGGATCGAGACCATGTGCAAGCTATGGAGTGACATGTTGCTTGGTTGAAATGGTTTTTTTCCCCATGTTCACTATGGGGGGAATGTTAGGAATATTAGTGCTTCATTAATATTGTACGGGTAAATATCATGTTAATGTGTGGAATATAGTAGTGTAACAATGCAAAGAATATGAGTTATTAATGTTACGCGAGTTGTTTGAACAACTCACCTAATATGCTGGTTTGTTGTAGGAGTTAAAATAGGACTCCTCCATATTAGGAGTTCATCCTCCTATATATTTATGTAATAGACAAAACATATATTATCGTGTGTTTTATAATTTGAGCTCGAGACCAAATTCAATGCCATCATAGTCTAGGAAAACACTTTGGTGAGATTATCAAACCCTACGTTAGGGTTTATTTTAAGAATGGCGATCCTATAGATTCTTCCATAGATACTCGAGTAGTGAATCTTTAGGACCCCAAAATGATGCTTCTAGGCCGAGTGGCATACATAGCTTTTAGGTTTTAATTTTTGGCACACATCTTGATTTTTTTGTTTTAATAGTTTTTTCTTCTAACAATAGAATTGAGTCTATTCTTCCATGCTTGAAACTTGGAATTTATGATGGTGTTGCTCAATCTCTCTCTTGCTTTTCCTCGTCTTACACTATCTTCATAGCGCTTGAGAGTGTTCATCTTCTCGGTATTGCTTCTCTTGGCTCTGTTCAACTCTAGATATGTTCGACATGCTCGTTTTATGTCAAATTACTTGCCATATCTTGTAGAGGAGTTTATGCTATTAGACAAAGTTTGTCATGACAACATCCGAGATTGTATTGAATATAATGAATATATTTATACACACACATATTAGTTGGTAGTCTTCAGTTATGAATTGTCATAGAATTGTTCCAACTACATTGTAACTACTCCCAATCGGTGTTTTTAAAACTGGTTGAACTCGAACTGGAACTGGCTGGTTCGACCGGTTCATTATTTTTTTGCACAAACTAGTCCAACCGGTCCGGTTTTGATCTGAACGCCGAGCCGGAAAAATCACATAATATGGCGCCAAAGCTGAAAAATATAATTTTTGATTAAAAGTTCAGCTTTTTAGTTGATATTAACCTAAGTCACCAGGTTCGCTGAATTTTTAACCAAAAATTCAAAATTCGTCGAACTTGTTAGATGCCCTAAAAGTTCGTGGAAATTTGTGGAGTTCGTACTCTGTTAAACACAAAATATTTTTGCTTTTGCTGGGTGAAACACATCATATTTTGAGTGATTTTACAGAGTTTTCCGTTTATGTCATACCCGCATTTTTAGAGGCAACCGGATATATCCGATCCGGTTTGCCTTGTTTTAAAAGAAAAAAGGACCTAATTTTTTTAAAATTGAAACCTTAAAAACAAAAGAGCCTAAGCCTCATTGTGCCATAAATGCAATTGCAAAGAAGGAAATACAAAAAAACAAGTGTGTTCGTTGCTACAGTATTTGCTGTTACAGTGTTCGATGCTACAGTATTTGCAGCTACAGTGTTCGTCAATTTTGAGCTTGCCATTGTGCTTGGCATTGTTCGCAGCCCTGGATGGGAGAATAGTCGTGAAAGGTAACTTAGGTTTTGTTTTTAGGTGTATGAAATATTAACTAGTCTTTATTTTTTTAATTTAAATGTTTATATGTTAATAAGGTGTTAGTTAACATAATATATTGTTAACTTAATATATTAATAATGTTATTAACATGATATATTATGTTAATAATGTATAATGCTACTAATAAATTAATAATATGTTATTAACATATTATATTAGGTTTATTCACATAAAATATGATTCATAATATATTATGTTAATAATGTATTAATATATATTAGTGTTAATAATATGCTATATGAATAATACATATAATACGTTAATGTATAATGTATTATAATATATTGTTAATAATGTTAATAATATATTATTAATATAACGTTAATAAGTAATAACTAAACATTAATATTTAGTTATTGCATATAATTATTTTTCTTTATTCTCTTTTAAACGTTTTAATCCTTTTAAAATGTGTTATATATACATATATTTAAATTGGTTTTAAATTCTTATTTAAATTTTTATAATTTAATTTGTTTATTATATTTATTTTTAAATCTAATATGAAGTAGTTTATATATATATATATATATATATATATATATATATTCAATGATGTTTTAAATGTTTTTATAATATTTTTTATTTTTTATTTTTATTCGTTATTTAATTTTAATGTTTTTATGTTTTTCTATGAATCGAACTTAATGGCGAATTTTTTTCGAACTTTATCCATTGGGCGAACTTGAACCGAATTTTATCCTTGTCGAACTTAAACTCAAACTCGAACAGGTGACTTAGATATAAACCCTATTTTTTTCTATTTTGCTATAAACACCTTTGTTACATGTTTTACATATATACATGAGAAAACTTTGCATATTTTGTGTGTAATTCTTGGAATCATGGATTCTAATCTTTCAAATATATTGTTTTCATTAAAAATGTATTTTTAGTAAACCGTTCATAAAGTTTGAACCGGTTCGATTCCGGTCCGGTCCAACCCTCGACCCGGTTCCAAGTCCGGTTCCGATTTTTAAAACATTGCTCCTAATCATAATAAAATGAAGGACACACATTCATTTGATGTGTAGTCCATTTCCTTTTCATTCTATCATCGTCTACATTTGCTAACATTGATATTAGAGCCTCTAGTGGGGTTCGAAATTAGAGAAAGCTTGGCAATAATCAAAAATTTCGAAAAATTAAAGAGACTTCATTTTTAAGAAAGCCTTGTGCTAGGGAATGAACAAAGGAAAACATTTCGCTAGGGCATGGAATGAAGAAAAACATGTTTTAGAATATCCTGGTCAATGCAGCATTTTCTCCCCTTACAGTCATTTCAGTTGCCATTTGGCATACACCATTTTTGAAAGCATTTTTGTGGGTGCTAGGGCACAAAATTTGGCACAAGTTTCTGTACATTTCACGGGTGAGGCATGAAAATTCATGCATAATAATTCTGCTAAAAATGCATGCCATCAGTTCAAAATAATTAGAATTTGAAGCCCAAAACAATCAAAATTTCAAGCCCAAGTTAGGGCATTGATAAATTCTCAAATGATTTTGTGGGTCAGACTAGCAAGTAATTGCTTCTGTTATATCTTTTTTTGCTCATTTCTGTTATATTTATTTCCGCTTGATTTTTATTCTGCATTAATTTGCAGGTCGGAAATTCAAATTGGTGTGAATGGTAAGTATACAAAACCTTGTTGTGTTGGAGGTGCATAAGTTAATCGGACAAAATTATAATATTTGGAGCCATAAATCTCGATCATTGCGAAATTTTGCAATTGTGATAAAATTAAATGTGGCAAAAAAGTAGGCCCGCTGCTAATTTTGCAGATTTTGACAAACGTTGTAAGGAAGCCCTAACACTACTGAAGTTGTCGGTATCTAATGAATTGATAGCAAAAGTCCATAGTGCCACTTTGGCAGGTGATCTGTGGATCAATGTTATACTTAAGAATTTGCTATTTTCAGCAAGGTTGTAAGAGGGTGGGTCTCTGTCAGAGCACCTACTTTGGATGAAAGACCTCCGAGATCAACTTGCCTCCATTAACAAAATAATAGATGATGATAATATGGTGGCGTTGGTGCTGAATAGTTTGGGATCATCATTTGAGTCATTTGTTGAAGCCTTCCCTTTGTTGGCTGAAAGTCAAACTTTGACTATTGATAAAGTTAGTTCCTATTTATTACAAAAGGCGAAGACAATTTTAAACACTTAAGTCCAGTTCTGGAAAACCCGAGAGTGCTTTTGCTGTTCAATCCAAAGGAAAATGGAAATGACAACTTGAAAAATCATCTCCTAAATATCAAGTCAAGTGTTAAAACTGTCATAAACCTAGTCGGGGAAGAAGGATTCTCGAAAAAGACAATATGATCTTGCTAACAAAAAGCAAAAGGGAAAAGAAAATGTGGCAACCATTGAACAAGAGCTTGAAGAAGAGTATGCCCTCATGGCATCCTGCTGAGGACAACAAGCATATAAGGTATTGGTTCTTTAATTTTGGAGAATCAAGACACTTCATGTGTCAAAAAGATTGGTATGTAAATTTTCACAAAAAAATCAGTTTTGTGTCAATTTCATCAGGGGATGGGAGATCTCATGCAATATAAGGGATAGGGGATATCCAAATCATATTAAATTGATAATGTCAAATAAAAGTTAGAAATGTTAGATATGTATCGACATGAATAAGAATTTTTATCTATAAGTAAGCTAACGGAAAACCCCAATATTTTTGTTAACTTCTCTGGCAAGAAATGCATTGTGTCTGATGTAAAACTAAACAAAGTTGTTGCCTTGGGCATTGGGCAAGGAGGCTTGTATAGGTTGGTTGATCTTGCCACGATCAACTTACATGCCTTAGTTGTGGAGGGTAATACCAACATTTTGTGGCATGAGAGATATGGACATCTCAACCTTCAGTATCTCGCCAAACTCAGTAGAGCCAACATGGTTCTTGGTTTGTTTGCTATTCAAGAGAAACATGATATGTGTGCAAGGTGTTTGGCTGGAAAATAGAAAAGGAAGCCATTTCAAGTGAAGGTGTTTGACGTGCCAAGCGGCTTTTAGATCTTGTTCATGCGGATCTCTGTGAACCATCCCGAAGTCTCCCACCGTTCTTGATGTGACGTAGTTTCTTTTTGTAATATCCCCGAGATATTAATTAAAAACTTAAATAAATTATTTCCAATCGAATTTAGAAGAGCAAACCCTTCTAGTTCGACCTCAAATAACTCTAGTGTCAGCTACAATGCAACCCAAATGGGGTTGTAGTGAGCCAAGGTGATGGGTTAGATGGGAGAGCTAGTTGGAATTTAATTCTTACTAAATCAGAAAATTAATTGCAGCAGTGGAAATAATAAATATGCACCAAAACCAGCTGAAACTTCAAAAATTAATAACTTCACCAAAACTTAGTATTTTTCCATGAAACGAAATGCGATGAAAACTAATAATTTTATCTTTCCAAAGAACTAAAGAACTGATTTTTCTGAGCACTGGAAACCCCTCAAATCTGACTCCAAAATCTGAAAACCATTCGCCTAGGGTTAGGAAAAATATAATAAATATTTAGAAAAATATTATAAATATTTAGAAAAATATTATAAATATTTGGAGCACTTCTCCTTGCTTCCAAACCCTCAAATTGCCCACACATAAACCTGAAATAATTAATTTATCACAACTTATGAAACTATCAAAATGCCCCACATGAGATGCCAAAAATCACTCCAAACCAGTCGATCCAATATGAATAAATTCCAGCAGCATATATAAGCTCAAAAATCATCAAAATAGGTGCTTAAGGCTTGGAAAGCTGTTGGCTAGATTTTTGCACAAGCGAAAACCTAGGCGATCATGGGATAAATATCCCTCATTTACCGGTGAGGCTCTGTATAAGATTTTGTCAATTGTATTTCCTAATAGTTATTTGTTGGTATTGCTTTAACTATGTAGCTCATGAACCATAGTTTGCGAAGTAAGCAATCTTTGTAAAAGACAGGAAAAATCTGCAGAAAAGAAAAATAATAGGAAACGGGGAGAAAAGAGAGGATGTGTAACCCAATCAATAGTTTACAGAATTGATCGCATGCACATAGATTAAAACAAATAAATCATTAAACACAAAATTCAAAGCAAAGGAAACTTTCAGATCTAGATCTATATTAGCACAAAGTTTATGAATAGATCTAGAAAGAAATAAGAAGCAAAATGCACCATTGACACAAAGTTCTTCGGAAATCTATTCTCTATTCCTCTGCTTGTAGAAATCAGGGGTTTCAGCTCAAAGTCTGGAACACAAGAATGCTGATTACAAATTCCGATCTAACCCATAGGTTCTTCCTCTATTTATAGTGTATAAAGGGCAATTACAAATATGAAACTTTAAATGAATTCCCGCATGTGGAAGCTATGAAAAGGGAAACAATTGACAATCTTCCTCCTGAATTCCTCTTTGCATGACATGCATGATTTATAACTGAAAAATAGAACCTTCTATTTTGCATGTCTGCCACCTATTTCCAAGTAATTAACTTCTTTAAGTAACGACTTTTAAACCAATCACTTAAGTTCTATAATTTAATTGATTACTCAATTACTTTGTCGGAGAAAATAAAAGAAAGAGGAAAAAAATAAGAAGAAAGCTGCAACCCTCTCAGTCTTGTTCTTCTTTCATTTTTGCATGCGGTTGACTCTTTTGCCTTTGATTCTCACCAAACTGGATCTAGAAGCTATGCATGAATGTGATTTGCTTGTGGGTATTGCCTTTGACCTGTCTTCCCTTTTATCCTTGAAGCTTTTGTAATTCTTCTTCAGTACATGCACCAGTGCAATGTTTGCCGTAAATAATTCAGACAAAACTCATCATCTTTTATTTAAAATTGCATATGAGCAATTTTAAATTCTGGAAAGCACTTTGGGTGAATGCAAACACAAGTAAATTCAATGAAGGCTTCAACTGGAAGATTAGGAGCACATGCACAAGCTTCTGAAAGGAATTCTCCATGTAATGACTTCCACATGGGTTGCGTTAGAAACAAGAGGATGAATTTTTGCCAGAAGCCTTTGCAATTATGAGAGTTGGATCTGTCAATCAAATTGGTGATAAGTTCAAGGCCTATGTCTGTATCATTGACTTCAACAAATCTGGAAGCTATGCATGATTCTGCTGATCCTTTTCTTTCATCATGCTTTATCATGGCTGGAACAATCTTTGTCTGAGCTCTTTTTCTTTTAATTACGCGAATCCCTTGCAATTGGATCAATTTGTGCAGATCTGACAATTTCTTCTGATTTGGAAGATATATTCAATGTACCTGACATTGATTTGAGCACCTGTGATGAATACCTGCAATTTATTTAGACAAAGATGGAGTCCATGGCACAAATACTTGATTTTTATCACCAAAATCTGCATATAAAGCCTGCTGCCCTAAAATTTGAGGTTTTGCTTGCATGCAAAGCAAGCAAAAATATTATTTAATTCACCCGAGCACATATACCAACATGCAGATGCTCAGAATGACCAAAATTAGGCTATTCCAACCCTAGGTGCCAAAACTGGAAGCTTCCCGGCAATGGAAAATAAACTTTAATGCAAAATCCTCCTTTTGGTGCCAAAACTTGTCCGGGCTGCAATCTTCATCAAAAAGAAATAAGTGCTTCTCCTTTATGGCATCCCATGCTTATATAGCTTTGTGCTTGCTATTTTTAATAATTGCCTCTTCCTATTTCTGGCAATTTAATTAATTAATAGCCATGTCTATTCATCCAATTTGGGTGCCCAAGTCTGCATGCTTTGCTGGTTGCTTTTTAAATAATTTATTTTATTTATTTTTAGCATGCATCCTTGACTTCTCCTTAGCTTTTCCACTTGCATTGACTTTCTTTCTATTTATGGCACCAAAATTGGGTGAATAAACCATTAATAAATATTATTAATTTCATTGTTATTCACCCAAGGTGGGTTGCATTTTTTAGCAAGGGTAATTTCCAAAAATAGGAAGTCAACTTTGATGGGAATTTCTACCCTGCACTGCAGCTCCAAAAATCCCCTCTTTCACTTAAGTTGTTTGACTTTCATAATGAGAATTTTTACCCTGCAAGGCAGGTAAGAAATTCCCGATGGTGCTTTAAGTGATTTTCTTTTATAATGGGAATTTTTACCCTGCAAGGCAGGTAAGAAATTCCCACCTACCTGCCACCTCTAATATTCCCATTGCAACTTAAGTGACTTTGACTTCATGGGAAAAGCACCTGCGCAAGGCGGGTAAGAAATTCCGTCACTGCGCCTCTAATTTTTCCATCGTAGCTTAAGTGACTTTGACTTCATGGGAAAAAGTACCCTGCAAGGCAGGTAAGAAATTCTCGCCTGCCTGCCGCCTCTAATTTTCCCATCGCAGCTTAAGTGACTTTGACTTCATGGGAAAAAAGTACCTTGCAAGGCAGGTAAGAAATTCCCGTTTGCTTGCCACTACCAAAAATCCCATTGCAGCTTACACTCATTAATTTCAAAAAATGTGACTTGCCTGGCAGAGGCTTTTTGTGCATGACTTCATCTTTTTTGGTTAGAAGTTTGCATTTTGAGTCGATTCCTTTTGGTGTTTGCGTCGGTAGATGATCTCCGAGATGCTTCAGAGAATTAAACAAATTATATTGGACAAAGAACAGACCTAGGGAATTTCACAGAGAAACTACGGAGAAATCCGGAGAAAAACGCAAAAGAAATAAATAAAAGTGAAAAACGTTGCCAGAAGTTGTAGACAATGCCCTGAATTTATTCCTGGTGAAACCCTATTGAGATGAGTGAATACTGGCATGCAAAACTTCAACAGGATTCAACCGGAGCACAATTTACTTCAAACGGGACATTATTTATTTAATAAATAATTACATAAAAAATTCTCGCAGACAACTTGCTGGAGGGATAAAATGAGTTTGGGCATCTGGGTATTTGTCGATATTGGCTCATATGACTCACTTTGGGAATATCCTAACATAATACAAACATTTTACGGCAATAAAAACACAAAAGATTCGTTATGTAAAAGAACGATTTAAAAAAAAAAAATGGGTAGTCCTAGATTTCGGGGTGAAATGCTGGGACACCAAACACATGCATGAACAAATCAGATTGGAACCCACTTCAAGAGCCACTAAAACATGCCACAAATAATTCTAATGCAAGTCGATTTGAACCAAAACAAACCAGCAGCAATAGCAGATTGTATTCACCATCAAACACCTCCAAAACCCTCATAAATCATGCACATATACTTCCAATAATGGCGCCTCACATAGATAAATTATATTATGAAATAATCACCAATGTAAAGCTTGGAAGGATCTCACACACTCCACAACAATGGTGGTGCTTACAAGCACCTTTGTTTGTGATCACAATTGGGCATACATCCCTCTTCAAGCATGAAGATAAGTTTAATAAACCGTCAACATGCCAAAAAGGGGACGCCTCATCTTCTTTTATAGCTTTGGCAATTTAAATCTCCAATGTTTCCCTCCAACTTTGGCGCCCAACTCTAGAAAGGAGAGATACATTTAAAAATAGTCTTCTTGGCCTGTAAAAGTCAAACTCCAAGTCCAAATATTAATTCCCTCTAAAAATATATTTAAATTAAATACAAGAGAGGAATTAAATAACAATTAAAAGCACCATAGGAATCGACTTGCCTAATTAAATCAATTTATCCCAAATAATAATTAATTGGCCCAAGGAATAAATCGATTTGCTTCCCAAAAATGCGACTTGCCCAAGATAATTAATATTAATTTTTAAATGCACAAGGAAAGTCGATTTCCCCCAATAAAATCCCTTTAATCCAAGGGGAGTGGATTAAAGGATATTCGACTTGCATCAATTAATTATTGCTTGAAAAAGGGGACATTACACTTTTGTTGGTGGATGATTATTCGAGAAAGATGTGGGTCTAGTTCTTGAAAAAGAAGTGACAATTTTGCTTCTTTTGAGAAATTCAAGGCATTGGTGGAAAACTAGACCTACCAGGTGGATTAAGACATTGGGATCCAATAATGGGGGCAGATATTCACTTTTGAGCATTTCAAGGATTACTTACAGCAAGAAGGAATTCATCATCGATTGATAGGCCCATATACCCCATAGCGAGAATGGTGTGGTTGAGAGGTGGAATAGAACTATCATGGAAATGGCTCGGTGCATGATGCATAATAGAGGTGTACCTTTCAAATATTGGGGAGAAGTAGTAAACGAGGCGATATATATTCTCAATCGAAGTCCTTGCAAAATTTATTGAACTTCACACTTGAAGAAGCTTGGTCCAAAACCAAACTTGAGTTATCACCTTTTCGTATATTTAATTCAACACCATATACTTTAGTTCTGATTAAAAGATGAATAAGTTAGACTCTAAAACTAAAAGATATTTCTTTGCTGGTTATAGCGATCAGTCTAAGGCTTATAGTGTAATGTCCCCAAATGGACAAATTATGCCCCCAAATGGAACAACTGCAAATCCAATCTTTAACAACAATGTATAGAAGGCACTTGATAAAATAATGCAGATTTGAATTTCTACAAGGAAATGCAAGTTGCCTTTGAGATGATTGATACTCAAAACTGATTGAAAATCATCCAAATCTTTAACCAATCAATTCAGAATTTATTATAGATGCAAGAACACCAAAAATATAATTTTTCAGATCAAGAAGAAGAGCTAGAAAATTTATTAAAGTCTGCAGAAAATCAACTTACAGACAAGGCTGGAAAAAATGTTTCCAAAGCCCAAATCAGATGCATACAAGCTAAAAATGACCTCTAAAAATATGGCAATGAAGATGGAGATGAGATCCGGGTCAGCCGTTCCCTAGAATGTGTCAAACTCCACTCACAATGGTGTAGATAACCCTAAATCTGGCTGGAAATGCATGCCAAAAATCAGCTACACTCTTCTTCTTCTTCATGTGGAACTACCTCAATATAATGGGCTGCCCCTTACTGCCCAAAATTTGGTGCTTTTTGCTCACTGTTTGAAGTAGTTTTTGGCTGTCCAAAAGACCCCTTTGGCTGCCCCAAAGGTGCTGACCTTTGCTGTCCATAAGGTGCAGTCCTAATACCTTCTCCAGATGCATCATATTTAACCATAAGAGGAATTGAAAAATCTGGGACAGCAAGTACCGGGCATGAACTCATTACCTTTTTGTCAATTGCTTGTTGTATGTCTCTTCTTGGTTGCTCCCGTTGAACTCTTCTATTCCTTCTTGTGCCTTTGCTATTCTTCAACTCACAAAAATATTTGAAAGACAACATCTCTCTCACCCTGAAACTGAGGGTTGCATATTCTTCACCCCATGCCTCTATGTCTTCAACATCACTAGGAGTATCTACCTCAATTGGTTGTTCCTCTCTTTGAAGAAACTTGGCTCTGAATATTTGAGGTGGAGGCTTGATGGATGTCTTTGCCGGTCCAAATGAGCTTCCTTCACCATGATTACCTTGATTTCCTTGGAGATTCGGTATGGTAGTGCTTAGCCCTTGTATAGATCGATTCAAATCAGCAATAACTCCTACAAAGGAGTCTCTTAGATCCCTCTGAGCATCCAACAAATAGTTTTGCAATTCTCTGTTACCTCTAGTGAACATTTCATTCAAATAGCTCATTTTCTTTGTTGGTGGAGGCCTCTCTCTATCACCCATACCTTCCTTTCTTGGAGTTCTTGAGTAGTGATATCTAAAACCCTCTTCACCTACGTCCATGCAAAATTGATTCTTTTTTCCTTCACAGGCTGGGAGAATCACCGCTCTGATACCACTGTAATGTCCCCAAATGGACAATTTCTAACCCCAAACGGAACAACTGCAAATCCGATCTATAACAACAATTTATAGAAGGTACACTTGACAAAAATAATGCAGATATGAATTTCTACAAGGAAATGTGACTTGCCTTGGAGATGATTGATACTCAAAACTGATTGAAAATCATCCAAATCTTTAACCCAACAATTCAAAATTTATTATAGATGCAAGAACACCAAAAATATAATTTTTCAGATCAAGAAGAAGAGCTGGAAAATTTATTAAAGTCTGCAGAAAATCAGCTTACAGACAAGGCTGGAAAAAATGTTTCCAAAGCCCAAATCAGATGCATACAAGCTGGAAATGACCTCTAAAAATATGGCAATGAAGATGGAGATGAGATCCAGATCAGCCGTGCCCTAGAATGTGTCAAAATCCACTCACAAGGGTGTAGATAACCCTAGATCTGGCTGGAAATGCATGCCAAAACAATTTTCTTCTTCAAACCCTAGTTGGATGTAACAAAAATTTGCAAATTAGGACCTTTAACACATTAGAACTTTAGAATTATCCTTGAAACTCAATGGAAACCCCTAAATAGAGATCCCTCTCATAAAGGATGAAGAGTTTTCGTTCTTCAATCCTTGGCAATAGAGGGTTTTCATCCTCTAATGCAACACTTCAAAGGGTTTTTGTCCTTTGAGGTAAAAATGGAAAGCAATTAGCTCAACCAAATTTTAGATATGAAAATATGATAAAAAGTGATGCCTTCTCCATGCATGGTGACTTGCTTTTATAACTTTCCCTTGGCCCTTTAGCCACATAAAGGACCAATCAACTCTCTTCAATTTATTTAATATTTTCCCTTTGCTTTCTATCCCCATATGGTCGCCTTTTTCCAGTAGGAAGAAGTAAAATAAAGCGACTTTTCTTTTTCTAATTTTATTTTGTCACTAATAAATTAATTTAAGTGCTTATAATAAAATTTTATTTTGCACTTTAAAATTAATTTATTATGACTTAGTTTTCCTTTTTCTCATCCCTTAGCTATTGGGAAACAATGTATGGGCTAAGGGACTTCGACCAACTGCTTTCGTGAAGAGGATATTACATATAGGCCGATTGATATTTCCATTGAAAGAGTAATTGTTGGTCGTGATGTTGATGTGAAAGAAATAGAGTCATTCTTTGCATGTGATCAACAAACAATCGATGTAATAAACCAGCATTTGAGTGTGATTAGCAAGCCACATCGGAAAATATTGTGATTCCTTTACCCAATGAAAAGTCTAGTTTATCTCATACTCCTCCACAGACTCCACCACAACTTGTGACGCCCACCGGTGATACACTTTTATATAGAAGACGAAACTTTGAAGTGGTTCCTCATTTGATAGAGCCTTAGCTGGAACAAAATTCTTCAGTCCAATGAAGGCCTAAGTGGTTTTACTCCACTTTGCAAGATGTGCTGGAGGATGAAATGTCTCAATCGATGCACAACCTCGGTGGACTTGTAAGCAAATTGGTGATTTAAAGCATGTTCTTTTTCTCTTTCTTTTGGTGTTCACAAAATAGTTGAACCACAAAGATAATCTGAAGCAAAAGGCATACTTGAATGGGAAACTGCTATGCAAACAAAGTATTGTGCCTTGATGAAGAATAATACTTGGACATTGGTGGAGTTGCCTCCATGGAAACCGCCCATTGGTTGCAAATGGGTATACAAATTCAAGTACAAAGCTGATGGTACTTTGGATAAGTGCAAAGCACGTTTTGTTGCGAAAGGCTTATCGCAAGAAGGGGGAATATAGTATGAGGAGACTTTTTCTCCTACTGGAAAGATGGTCACTTTTTCGGTTGCTTCTTTTAATTGCCACTCAATTTGGATGGAAGGTTTTTTAGATGGATGTAGAAAGCGCTTTCCTAAATGAAGACTTGGTTGAGGAAGTCTATATGGTGCAGCCTGAAGGGATTTAGAAATATGGTCATGAACATCTAGTTTCCATCTTGATTAAGTCCTTGTATGGGCTTAAGTAGGCTCCTTGAGCCTGCTATATTAGAATAGATCAACCCTTGCAAGATTCCGGATTTAGAAGTTTTATTGATCCGAATCTTTATGTCAAAAGTGACGGTGATGACATTGTGATACTTATTGTTTATGTCGATGATCTTTCCATCACGGGTAGTGGGGCCACTACTATTCAATGAGTAAAATCAGATTTATGTGCTATTTTTGACATGACTGATTTGGGCCTTGTACACTATTGCCTTGGTGTAAAATTTTGGCAACACTATCATTTGATTTTTATAGCTCAATTCAAGCATGCTACAAATCATTGCGAAGTTTAGTATGACTGATTATAATTTGTAATCATTCTTCTACACCTATGGAGGTCGGGCTGAAGTTATTAGCTCATGATGATTCACCGTCTGAAGATGAATCACTCTATAGATAGTTGATGGGCAACATGATAAATCTTACGCCCACCCGTCTAGACATTTATTTTGTTTTTAGCTATCTTTCTTGGTTTTTGTCTAAAACGAAACTCACACATTGGGAGTAGCAAATCACTTTCTTTGATATGTCAAAGGTATTCTTGACTTTGGCATTACGTGTCACGAGTCACAAATTTCAAACTCTTTGGCTATCTGGACTGCACGATTGGGGAGGTTTAGTGGATACTCAAAGATCTACCACTAGTTACATCGTCTCTTTCGGTTCGGGAGTTGTTTCATGGCGAGTAAGCCTTAACCCACTGTGGCTATCTCTTCCATTGGAGTAGAATACAAACCAACTATTAGTGCCAGCTATGAAGTAGTTTGTCTTCACCGATTCTCCTTGATCTTCAACTTCCTCGACGCACCTAGTCCACTTTCCATTTTTTGTGACAATCAAGGTGTATTGAAGATGGTAAAGAATCTTGTTTATCATGCTCGGACTAAGCATATTGAGATTCATCATCACAATATTTGACAATTAGTGTATTCTAATGATATCTCTCTTCACTTTTGTCCTTCTAAGGAACAACTTGCTGATCTAATGACTAAACCTCTTGGTCTTCTCTTGTTTGTAAAATTTCGGGACAAACTTGTCATTGTTTCCGGTTTAGTCATTAAGAGGGGTTATTGAATATAATAAATGTATTAACAGGCACACATGTTAGTTGGTAATTTGTAGTTATGAACTATCATAAAACTGTTCCAACTACATTGTAACTACTCCCAATCATAATAAAATGGACACACATTCATTTGATGTGCAGTCCATTTCCTCTTCATTCTATCTTTGTCTACATTTGCTAACAAATTATAGCCAAGCTTCTCGCTAACTCTTCCTCCTCCCTTTTATTAGATTTGGTCACGAATACTTCTTCCTATTCACTTTGAAATTTACCCATTTTATATTTGTTTCCATTTTTTTCTTTCTTGACGATTATATACCTTGTAAACATGGGAAGTCAAACATTATGTAGATGAAGAGGGTCATAGGGTGTTTGATGGAGGGTGGTTCATGTGGACAATAATGGTGTCAACCACAAAAATGCCGGAAATGTAGGTTGAAAAAAGTCCCATATCATCCTATGAGAATGTCACACACATGCCCATTGTAGTATAGAATCATCACATAAAATTGTCACAAAACATACAAGATGATATGACCATAAAGAATATAGACTAGAGTCCTCTTTGTGAATGTCACATGACGATGCATGCTCCTTGCTAGGATGGAAACCCTCGGAGATGCTTAGTGGTCCATTATGTACAATCCAACCATTTAGAACATAGGATGTGGAGAATTTATGATGGTTCGGAAAAAACCCACCCTCTCGGGACAACCCATTATATCGAAAAATTAAGAGTACTGCTTCTACATAATGACTTATACACCCCACTCTCAAATATATTCTTTTACTCGTATTTTATTACAATCTTTATTCAAATATGCAAGTAATTTTTACATCTTAGCAATAGAACATGTTGTAATGTTGTGATATGACTATCCCCCTCCCAAATATTCACTTTTTGTTAGAATATGCGGAGAGAGAAATAATAAAGAAAGAATATAATGTACAAAGAACTAATGAAGAGAAACCAGAATGCACACATTATCATTGTGTGTCTATTATTTTATTATGTGAAAGATGGCTACAAAATGGTTACAATCGTTTATTAGTTAACACTTAACTAATATTAACATAACACTAATAAATAAGCCTTATATTTTAATACCCCCTCTTAAGGCTTACTCTATAGAACATATTGATAGAAGATTAAAATAACAAAACCAAACAAGACCACACATTCTTTAGAAGCTTTCCCTTTTGAAAACAATGCTCTGACCAGGTAGAACTCCATCAAGCTACCTCCCCGACCCTCGTAAAGGTAAAGGTCCCGAGATGAATTCCCGAGTTTACGGATTCTACCTCCCGAACTCCCGAATTACAGAATCTCCCGAATTGTTGGACAACCATCCATACTTGAGCTACTCCCACAATGCTCCATCAAGTTGTCTCATGACCCTCATAAGGGTAAATTCCTGAGATCCATAGACTCCCAAACTATTTGGACAACCATCCATGCCGAGTTTTACCTACACTGGATTCCTTCATGTCTTCAAAGTGTTGGGAATCTTTTAAAATACACATTCTCTATCAATGAGTTCATCAATTTCAGCATCCGGTGGATTTTCAACAATGGCTTCATTTGGTTTGTCTTGGAATTTTCCCTTCATCTTTTTCTTTACAATCTTATCCATCTCTTGAAAAATATTTCGTTCAATAACTTGATAATATAAACTTTCTTCACAATTCTTTATCATTGGCTCCAAGAGTAACACAGTCCATTCATGGCCAAATAAAAAGCCCTAGTTCGTGATTTGCAACAGCAGATAGGATTTATGTGCCCTAGATTTCGTATTTACCTGAAACACTGTCTTTCTCCTGAAATTTGTGACTGTTTTTGATTGTTTTTGATGTCGTGCCTTCCCTTGCGACCAGACACGGTCCGTTTACCGACTTTCTTCTGAAACCCTTTGTGACTGGTATTTTCTGTTTCGTGACTGGTATTTTTGTTTCGCAACTGGTATGTTATGACTCGAGACTGTTGCAGGCCCTTGATTTAGCAGGCCCTCGATTTAATTTGTTGCAGGCCCTTTCATGACTTTGTTTAGGCCTTTATATGACTGTATTTATTTAAAACATGCCCTTGAAATATCCACGTCATTTTTGTTTTGCTCCTGAATCGTTTGCTCCTGATTCGCGACTGGTAAATCGACTGTCTTTATTGCTGTAATGGCTTCACGTTCTCCTTGCGCGACTGTGATTTGGCTTTGACTGAAATTGTGGCTGTGTTGCACATTGGTTTTGTACTGTTTTGCCCTCAATTATGTCCTTGACTGTGCCCTACAATTTTTGAAAATCCTCACAAGAATGTGAATTCGACAATCCAAATGTAAACTCAAAAATCCTCACAAAAATGTAAATGTTTGGATTTCCTCAACGTGCCCTAACGGGACTATCACGAAAATGTCTTTCTTCCCTTCTCTCTTTCTCCTTGCTTGCCCGCTCTGATACCAATGTTAGAATATGTGGAGAGAGAAAGAATAAAGAAAGTTAGAATGTACAAAGAATGGATGAAGAGAAACTGGAATGCACACATTATCATTGTGTGTCCATCATTTTATTATGTGAAAGATGGTTACAAAGTGGTTGAAGTGGTTACAACCATTTATTAGTTAACACTTAACTAATATTAACATAATGCTAATAAATAAGCCTTATATTTTAAAAATTTTACTCATATTTTATAGTCTTTATTTAATTTCACAAGCAATTTTTACATCTTAGCGGTTGAACATGTTGTCATCTGGTGATATGACTATTCAAACTTACTATATCAATATTTGATGCTTGGATGGGTTTGAAAATCCTTAAAGCTTTGAAATCTAATGCCAAATATTTTAAGTTGCATTTTATGATTAAATAATGCTAGTGTGAGCTTTTAATTGAGAGATTTAGTTTTGCTAACAGATTTAGTATGTGCTTATGGGAATTAAATGTTTTATAACTTTTGCGGTTATGATTATTTATCGTCATATTTTCTTGTTGTGAGTGTTGTATATGGTTGCTTTTGGCCATAATGTTGCCGTCTTTTATTATTTGGACACATCGTCTCAACCTATAGATAAGTGCTTTGTTAATCCTTTTTTCTTTTTGTCTTCTTGTGCTTTGGGTACCAAATCTTTCGATGAAATTTTCTCCTTGGTAATAGCAAAAATAGAAGAAAAATATAAAGGCGAGCTTCTATTGTTTTTTTATTTCCTTTTACCTTTTTTCTGGAGCTAGTTTTCTAGTGTTATCTTTGTCCCCAAAGACATATTGGGAGGTGAGCTTTGCAAGTTTCTTATTTTGTCTTTGTCATATTTAGCTTTTAAACATTTTTGAGGTTACTAAATGTATAATCCCGTGCTAGTTATGTTTGATATTAACCATTCATTGTTGGAGAAAAGTGAGGCTTGTTTAAGATCGTTATTCCTAGATTTTTGAAGGTGGAGTGATTTAATTTTTTAAAGAGCACTTTACATGCTAAACGTTACAAATATGTAATGGTGCCATTTTTGGGAGCGATCAGGTTGGTGGTATTGACATACATCATGTTCCTTTTGTTTGGGTAGGTAGCATATAGTTCATATACCTGCATAAACATGTTGAAACCGAAGAATGGAGACTATAATAGAAGATTAGCTTGCAATGTATTGAACCAACTACAGAAGGGAACAAGTTATGGTTACTACCAAACCTATCATGGCCTTCTATTGTAGGATTGACTTGAAATTAGTCTTTCCTTTTCATTGTTTGGGGCGGGGCTTACTGAATGTGATTCCAATCCTCTTTGAAAGGGACTGTTATGGGGACCTGATTAGAGTCTTAAGCCTAGTATGGCAAGACATTGAAGTAATTGAAAAACCAGGAGTATCTCATCAGGGAATATCTATAATATCCTACCTTAAAGAGAAGAGAGACATTGCCAGCATGACAGCAAAGTACTAGCCCAGGGCCAGCATTGGGGGCTTGATGACGATGCTTGTAAAATAAAGCCTCTAGTTCATACCTATAATTATAAGAAATAAAATTTAGTTTCGTTGCAATCTGCTCAATTGGCAATTTTCTTTATAATTGACAGTTTTGGAGCTGGTTTTTGCTGCAAAAATGGTAAATTTGAGATTTCTAAAAATTCTGGAAAATCATGATGTCTATTAAAAACTGAAAAAAAAAAATCTGGACTTTTGTTTACAAATATAGCAAACATTGAAAATTATTAAATTTTAATTAGTATAGAAGTTTCAGGATTCTTTTTAATTCCTGATTTATTCTCGTTTTGTTCCAATTTTTGTTCTCTTCGA
This sequence comes from Taxus wallichiana var. yunnanensis, assembly GCA_018340775.1. Taxonomy (NCBI): domain Eukaryota; kingdom Viridiplantae; phylum Streptophyta; class Pinopsida; order Cupressales; family Taxaceae; genus Taxus; species Taxus wallichiana. The sequence goes on from CM031242.1 coordinate 993,229,426, forward strand.
GCGTTGCTAAATATTTTCTGATCACAACTTTTGTAAAATCTATTTCCACACACTTGCATGCATGCAAGCCCGTGTATATAGTAACAGACATGAAAGTAGATATTTGAAGCAAGGGATACCTTGATGATACAATAGTTCAATAATGACTTAGAAGATGAGTAGAAAGAGAACTATCATTTTTCTATAGATGTTTCCTATGGTTACACATTGTGCAATATTTTTGGGAGAAATCTTGAAGAATGATTTATAGGAAAAATCGCCAAACTTTCTGTATATCTACATGTTTATTCGTTAGTTTATCTTTTTACTTCAATCATGTTCTACAGCTAGTGTCATGTTAACTCACATGACAACTTCATTGTGTGATGCGACCTCATACTTGGCTGGAACAAGCTTATTATAATGGAAAGTTCTTTAAACATATTTTGGAGTGGTTTAATCCTTATGTTGTAAGATCCTGATGTGTATTCACAATATGGAGTACTGGTTACACATAATTAATCATCTTGATTATTGGCTTCTTGTATATTGACTGGAAGTTTTTGGATATTACTTAATAATGTTTAGTCCATGTAGTTAGACAGATAGTTTTCCAAGTCTTAGGATTTCTGTGCCACAGTAATATTCTCAGGTACTGTCTTTGCATTATTCAACATTACTATTGAGTAGCACTATTTAGTTATTAAGTGCTTTTACACTGGTTTCAGTTTGTCAGATAATTCTTATAGAGGACACTTATTCTCAATATTATTCCCTGTAGAAAGACAAGACACTAAATGAAATCTTGGTTTGTCTTTGGTTTTCAGTTTCCTATAGAGTGCTCTTTGCCATGGATGTTGGTGGACCAGATTATAGAATCTCAAGATGCAGGGCTTTTAGAGAGCCTTTTAATGCCATTCGATATATACAATGATTCTGCTCAACATGCACTTCATGTACTGAAACAGCGTTTTCTTTACGATGAAATTGAGGCTGAGGTATGACTGATATCTTGATCTATTGATGTTGTATATGCACTGTTCGTTTGTTTTATTTGCGGAATTTCATATTCGTCTGACAAATTGTTGTTTGTTTGTTAAACTTAATTTGGATGTTTCGGAAAATGAAACTCGTTATCTAGATAACATGGAAGGTCGAATCTTGAATTTAGTTTGTAGGCTTGTCTATTAGTGTTTGAGATATACAGAATCCGACAGCATTCGCAAGGCAAAATTGTTAGCGATGAAACATATGATTTGCCAATATGGGCATCCGTTGGACTTCAATCCCGGAGTTAAGTGTCTTTCTCACTTGAATGTGGAGGAGTGCAATCTATATTTATCATTTATGTTGATATTAGGATAATCATTATTTATGCAATTGGTTCCGGATCATATAGCTGTTACTTAATGGAAAGATCAACAATTGAGGTAGTTGTCAGCTTCAGGTTTTCATAGTCACTTAGAGATACAGGGACAGGGACCCATTTTGAATCAGAGTCAGATTAAATGTATAATGGGATGACAGTATTATATAAATATAGTCACCGAGAGATGTGGGTATGGGGATGGGGACAGGGACAGGGCCCTCATTCCTTTACTGGAAATTCATTGATTCTATAGCATGTAATAGATGATACATTGTTCATGCTTCATCTATTTGCTATGGCTATGTATACTGTCATAACAAGTCACATCAGTATTTATCCACTCTAAGCTAGTAATTATCCTTCACAAGTCTCGGTAGAAGGCTAGGGGGTGGGTGAGGTCACTTAATTTGTTTCATGTGGCAAGGTCACATTGGGAGTGAAAGCAGAATAAGCTGGGACTATCATCTTCTATGGGATTCCTACCGACAGTCATGTTGCAGTCCAACTCTCGATGGTTTTATAGAACAGAGCAGATCATACTTTGTACATGCTTCATCTTTTTGTTATGGCTGTGTATAATATTATAAAAAGTCACATCAGCGGTTAGCCAATCTAAGCTAGTAGTTATCCTTAACAAGTCTCGGTGGAAGGCTAGGGCTTTGGTGAGTGCACCGAATTTGTTTCATGTGGCAAGATCGCATTGGGAGTGAAAGCAGAAGAAGCTGGGACTATCTTCTTCTTTGGGACTCCTATGAACAGTCATGTCGTGGATGGTCCAGCTCTTGATGGTGGAGTCCATACCCACAAAATCTGGAATGAAGGTGCGGTTGAGGGTGATGAAAAAGATGAGGAACTATCCTTCACCTTCTCTAACTTCTCGACTAATGCCACTTTTCTTTTAGGCCTTAACATCAATCTTACTCAATCCTCCCTGTCTTTCAAGTATATAGCAACTTCTTCACCAAATCTCTACTTCTACCTCTCCCTCTCTCAGTCCACTTCGTTTCTCTTCATCTTCACTAACTCGGACTCAAGGTACATCAGATTGTTTGCAATAGCCTAGTGTTTCTTCATTTTCTCTTCTATGCTCTTTCTCGCATTAGCCACCTATTTATTTTTCAACTTCAACTGCTTGTATACATCATTGAATCTCATATCTACTTGTTCTATTTGCACATTCAATCTTTTTTTTTCTTTAGTAATGTTTGTGTCATGAATTTTCTGATGTGCCTATTCACATTCTTCTGCATGTCTGTTTTCCTCTTTTTGTGTAATGTCCCCTTTTTCGAATTAGTTCCAATTGAAGACTTCTTGCCATTTTTCTTCCCATGGCCAAGAAGAAATTGAACAAGGGAAGTCCTTGGGTTTCATTTCTGTTTTCTTTCATTGCTATTAATGTTTTTCTTTTGTATTTTCCTCCCTAAGGCAGGTCGGCTGGGTTGGAGAGCTCCCAAAATGAAAATAGAAGATAAAACAAGCTTCCTAAGAGGTCAGTCTTGGGGTAATTCACCCCTTAGACCTTTGGCACCACCAAAGGGGTATAAGAGGAGTCACATAGGCTCATTTTCATCATCAATTTTGGCATATATACTTTTCTACTTGGTTCTAGGGCTGATTGCTCTAATCCAACTCCACTAAAGGGCGAAAATCCATTAGTGTGGCATCCAAGGAGGACAAAACCCTTCCTTGTGGCATATTGGAGAATGAAAACTCTCCAAATTGGTGGTGTGAAGGCAAATATTGAAGACCATCTTGTTGGTTTGCAACTAGGGCATCAAGGAGAAGTCATTTCAATAGTTTTTGCATTGTTTGGAGCCCCTCTCCTAGGGAGCGACTAGGATTAGAGTGTTTTGGGTGCCTTCTAGGGAATGGAACTTTATTATTTGATATTCATATTTCTCATAATTTATAAGGATGCTATCTTCCATATTTTGTAATTGTTGGGGTTTGGAGACCTCATTTTTAGCTATTTTTGTGGACTGCACTTCTGCTGTCCTAAAATAAATTGCAGTTGGGTATTATTTCAGATTTGGCACATGTTTTGGCTTGGTAATGGTTCCATTAATTATATATAATTTGGAGAAGCATTGGTATATTTAATTTTAACTTGTTTGATGCCCTAACATGCAAATTTCAGTATGCTGCTAGGGTTTTAAGTAATATTGGATATGCTGTCATAAAAATCAGACTGCATTCAGTTTGGGGTTTGTGTAATTTCCTTCGTGTGTTTCAGCCCTAGCAAGGGATAATACATTTTGATTAACCTTAGCCATTGCAAAATACCATATCCCTGTTTGCCAATTTAGGGCAACTCATGGACAACTCTTTGAATTATGTCATCATGTATCTGTTCACCAAGGAATCTTCCACTCTCAATGAAGAATGTATCGCATTGTGTTGAAATTTGTAGTATCAAGTTAATCCTTGAGTTGCTTTTCCCGTTTGCACCTTGCAGCCAATGAATCTGATGAAGCACTGTGCTACATCAGAGTTCCACATTTCTTCGTCCAATCTCATTTGCAACTCATGGACGGCTCTTTGAATTATGTCATCATGTATCTGTTCACCAAGGAATTTTCCACTTGTCAATGAAGAATGTATCACATTGTGTTGAAATGTGTAGTATTAAGGTAATCCTTGAGTTGCTTTTCCCATTTGTAACTTGCAGCCAACGAAACTGATGAAGCACTGTGCTGCATCAGAGTTCCACATTTCTTCGATCAATCTCATTTGCAACTCAACCTCCCATGTATTGATATTGGTCCAATTGTTGGGTTTTTCCTTCTTTCCCCTTGAAGAAAACATTGATAGTACCATCTGCTGCCTAGGTGCACTGGTTCCTTCCATTGTCTTCTTAGGAATTGTTGCTATTGCCATGCTCTGACGATACTATGTTTTTGGATTTGTATCAATAGGGAGACAGTTGACTGGGCAATTACTATAGAACCTACTCAAAGAGACCCTGACAGAAAAATGCTAGGGATGGCTGTTAATAGCTTGACAGTAGAACTTGGACAGACAAGGTTGCTTGGATGCACAAGATGCCTTTGATTGATGTGTACCTCAGACAGACGGTCACTCTCGTAGATGGACAACACTCTTCAAGCACATTTGGACTTGATTTACTTTAACACTGAATTGCTCTTTACCTATTCTACTTCTTTATTGAAAATTCTTATAAATTTTTTTCCCCCTTTTCCAAATTTATCCCTGATCGCTGGATAGGACATATTAGTTAAGAATCCTCTTTGATGTACTTGGGACTTTCTATTTTTGGCAAGTTGCATCTCAATGTCTTCTAGCAATCCAGGGTGTAGTATTAGCAGTCTGACCTATATTCATCTCTTCAATTATACATCAAATTTTCCTTTCATACTGCAGTATATGACCTCTGTTGTGAAACAAATCACATTACTCTAGGGACTTGGAACTTCCTTGGCTCTTTTGGTGGTTGTCACTGTCAATGAAAATTGCCTTTCTAGTGTAAATAAGTCCTTCACTGGGATTTCTGTTGCAAGTTCGATATAATTTTGAGTTCAGATCCATTTACTGCCTCGTTGAACATGGCTAAATGTCTATAACATTGAATTCCTAATGTCTAGCTGCCACCAACATCAAGGTCCACATATCTTCCTCTAGTAGCACAATGTCATCTTGAAAATCAAACTTAGGTAATTATAGTATAAGGTCGTCCTTCGCAGAAAATGTCTTTTTTTATTGAAGCCGGATGTTTTCTTCTTAGTCTATGGTAAATGAAGTCAGTTGACATCGATGCCTGATTGCTGTCCATGATTGCAATTGACAATGGTTGGTTGTTGTCCATGACTGCAGTTGATGATTACTTCCCTTAAGTTATATCTACCCTAACCCTAATAGAGAGGGAGATGGAACTTAGTGATATTCTCTTTGGCAATGCAACTGGCCACTATCTAAATGGGTGTCGATGTTTTAGCTATCCTTTGTTTTAGCTTTCTTGTCAACATTCTCTTCTTTAGAGTGCAATGTGGCTAATGTCTTGTCAAGTATCCTGCTAAGAACTTTTTCTCCCGCATTGCTTGGTCATGTGTGTGTGTGTGTGTGTTTCTGTTGATATTATTCCCAGGCTAGACTTCCTTTTTCTTTTGTTAACTGATATTTCATCACATAATCTCATCTCCATGTATTAAACTACAATGCCTCTTTTTCTAAAAATGAGACTTGTTGCTTTTCTATATCATACATCATTGCTGTTTGTCTGTTCGTATGCGAAATGATCTCCTCAAGTAGAAATATATGACACTTGCCCATGTTGGAACTCTGCCATCAACACCTATGGCTGCATCACCTCTAGGTCCTTGTACTGAACTCTAAGAAGCACATGCAACCTTCAAGCTACTTGGTGATTGGATTCGCATGTCATCAATAAAATAGGCATTTTCTTTCTTTTTCCAGTTTTGGCTTGCAATGACAACTTATGGTGCATTCAGTAGATTACTATGCTAATGTTTTAATCAATGACTCAATAATGTATAATGACTTCATACAGGCTACAAGGACTTGAACAATATAGAAATCAGATGGAAACACAACGGCAATTTATATACATAGATGAGATCCTATTTATTGCATTATCACATCAATAATCAATGTACAAAAGTATCAGAATGGAATATCATCATTATAGAAACACAAGATCATGATGTACGTATCCTTGATTTTGCATGATGATATGGCAATGGTCATTAGGTGGAGAATCCAAATCCACCATGAACAACACTTATAACTAGGGACATTGAGGAAGTAGGCAATGGTTGACCCCAATGTTCCCATTGAAAATTACTCCCAAACTCAAATATTAAATTAATTTCATATTGACTTTTACACCATAAAATAGATGATGAACTCATTTATTTTTTTATTCATAATTAATGTCTTTTTATGGGTATGTATATGGTATGACGAGTCACATTTACATACCTATCAGTCTTAGCAATTGGAGCAGGGCAGTTTGTCGCCCAACCATTCCAAATAGTAATGTGATAAAGCTAATGCTACCCTCACTTTGTTTTTCAACATGTGTTGATCCATTTAAGTACATTTTTCGTTTACTGAAATTTACAATAATTTTAGCTTCCTTTGTTTAGAGCGGTTAGATAAAAATTGGTTTGCATATGTTATGCAATTTCCTGAAAATCCAGTTCTAGCTTTCTTAGTATGTAAGATTTACAATTTTGCATATGGTCTCAAAATGTCTTGCAGAATCTTTTTATGGCAATTTTCCAGCAGTTGTTTTATATGCACAATAAATGTCCTTCCTTTCACCATCTTTCACAATATCGATGACAATTTTCTTTATCAGTTTCAACACTAGGAAATTGGTTAAGTAAATTAGTGCAACTACATGTTCAAATCATTCCATATATCCAATCCCTCTAAAATAAACATCAGTGATGTAGATGCACTATAAAATATGCTGATTTTTTAACAAAGTGTCCTGTGTTTCAATAACTGTACAGGTAGATTTATGCTTTGATCAATTAGTATTCAAACTCAGTGAGAATATATTTGCATACTACAAGAGTCGTGCTGCCAGGTATATTCATCTGTACATATGGACGTTTACAGTTTATGCTTTTTCAGTGGAATTAATGATTTGAGATTTTATTCACAGCAAATTACTTGATCCAGCATTTCTCTTTGCCTCCGACAATGCAGACAAGTATTCTGTTACACCTAGACGGTATGATGCCTTGTTTAAAATGCGGCGTGTGAAGGTATGATATCTATTTTGGCTGAAAGAGCAGTTGCTGCTAATTACATCAATACTGATCCTAGTATATTTTATTGGAAATCTGGCAATCCTTATTTAGATCTAAACAAAAAAATTGAATGAAGTCAAGTGAATTCTGTTAGAAACTATGATTTCACAATATTGGAAAAACTAGTCATGATAAAACAATAATGGAGTAGTACAAGAACACATCCTTAGCTTTAACATGTTGGTCTATCAAGGCTATACATACAAGTCAAGACAAAAGAAAAAACTGACAAAATGTACCATAACAGTCACAGGAGAAACCACAAATTGCTGGGGTCCATTGTCACAGCAGTTCTTGCTTTAGACAGGTGGTTAAACAAGTTCATCTACTTCAGGAGTTTCCAATCTGTATTAACTTTGTCCTCCTTTCTGTGTGGAATACTTTGGAAAACAGGGAGTACTAGTTCATATTGGGGGAGGGTGATGCAGGAAGGGAAGAGGTGTTGATCGTTTCTAGGCCCGCTCTTTCCATTGGTCTTCTTGTATAGTCACTGGTTAGGTAGCACTTGAAACAAAAGACTATTGTTTATCACTATGCTAAGACATGAAACACCATTAATTGCAACTAACATATAGGCATTTAGTAAGGTTAAGCAAGCTTTCTACAACCTTATTGAATCATCCGGAAGTGCGCTTCACCTGAAAGTTTTTAAATTGAATCATAAGTCCTCTGGTCTCTTTAACTGGAGGATAAAGCTTATATTTGTTGAAAAGAATATACTTATCCGCTTTTAGATATGCTACTAGGATTTGAGAATCTGTTTCCACCTTAGTAGAGAGAATTCCTTTTCGAAATGGTGAGCCAAAGCCCCTCTCAGTTGTCATTGAAAATATTGCACTTTTGCCCCAACAGTCACATCCCTGAGAAGGTTAAAATGGAATCAGACTTGTCTAGTCATAAAGAACACTTGAAAAGCAATGAGTTGTACTAAATCCAGATAGATAGGTTTGGGAGTTTTGAGACTCTTTGAGAGGAACAAACATGCACGTCAAGCAATCAAATTTGCAATCTTGTTTGTAACATTTGTTAATGAGTTTTACTCAAAATAGATATGGGTGTTTCTTATTCAATCAAATCCTGAAGTATTTTATCTCTCAAATGGCAATGACAATCTGCATACAATAAGAGCTATAAGATGTATGAGCTCAAACAGATTACAAACTGTCAAAATGAAGAGCACCTAAGAATATCTTGAATAATAACTGGATAAGAAAATGATGTCTCAAGATTGTCATGATGTCTTTGACTTCTTGCAAAACAGGATGTGTTAACACAGAGGTTAATCAAATAAGACATTCAAAACATGAATGTACACAGTATCTACCTTGAGACCATAAAAGCACACATCAATCATCCAATAAATATGTTGTAAGATTCCGTAAAATGATCTCCGACTTCAGATATGAAGTACTTGCAACAGAATTGAGCTCAAATGACAATAGAACATAAGTATACCTGGTCAATTTTCTTTGATTTGAAAATGACCCTTGAAATTCTTTCTGCCCCCACTTAAGGGTATTTAGGAGGAGTTAATTACTTTTTAATTTTAGGGTTATAACTTCAAGTTGAGCAGAAACTTGAAGTCACTTTATAATGTTCAAGTGATTTTATAACTTAAGTCACTTGGCTAAGTTACTGTAATAGAATAAGGAAAATTTAACTCTTAATACATATCATGTTATAAAATTAAAAGTGATCTCATTAATTGGTGTCAAATTAAAGACTGTACCACAGCTAACTCAAAATGTCTAAAGCATGCTTAGGGCCCACCTATCCACTATACTAAGTTTCTTCTAAGCATATTTGAAATGGGAAAGTATGCCTTCTCAAACACATTAGGCTTTTGAGATTAAACCCAAAATATTACCACATAAACTAAACCTGATGATATTTTATTGGGTATATACATCTAAGATGTTATTCACCACATCCGTACAATGTAAATAGATCAGCAAACAATACATCCATCACATCATAGCCACATTAAATCATTTTATCCATTCCAAAACATGCTCAAAATTCTGAAAACTCATATACTGCCAACATTGAAACAAAACTTGCCAGTAAAACATAATCATTTTAGAATGTGTAATGTACCCAAATGGAGCTCTTTGACCCAAAGTTGAATTTTAGGCAAACCCAACTCACCAAAAATAGATTTGTAGATGTTATAGTAATTATTATTAAGGCAGACCTGAATTAGCTTAAAAATGGTGACTAGGGTTGAATGAAGAACCCACACAAATCAGCAATAAAATTTGTATAAGTCCACTCTAACTGATTCCCTGATTTTTAACATCCCGTACATATAATAAAATTCAGATTTTTAGAGGCAAAATATGCTGAAACACTTCTCAGAAATCTGCAGTAAATTATGACTGAAAAGGACACTTCTAATGCTTCAAAATTCTGAAATCTGTTTACTTTGATACATAAAAATCAGATATAGAGGTAGCAACATAAAACAGATCTGAAATACCTCCAAAACAACTCAGAATTGCTAGGAAATGGGTCCTCCGTCTTGGATAATTAATCAAACCAACTGCTGCAAACTTGCCCACAAACCCTTCTGCAACTCTTCCTTATTCTCTGCTGAAATAAACTGAAATATCTCTGTAAGCACAATGGAATCCCTTGTGTAGAGATCCCTCACATACTCTTGGGGTTTTCGTCTGCAAGAGAGTACTTCTAAGGGTTTCCGTCCTTAGAAATAATTCAGACAAAGCTAAAAGCTTCAGATAAAAATCAGAATTTAGAAGATGATCAAATGTGTCTCTACAAAGGCAAGTCGACTTGCATAAATAGAGTTTGTGACCCAAAATAGCCACCCATGCAACCAATCACCTTTCTTTGCATTAAATGTCTCTTTTCCCCCCACTTTCCTTCCTCATGCAAGTCACATTTTCCTAGAGGGGATAACTTTTGGCCCATATGCTTTTTTACTTTCTTTCTATTTATTTTTGCCTCCTAGTGCAAGTCACACTTTTCCATGGATATTACATTTTTGCTAAGTGCTTTTATCCTTTTGTTCACTTCTATTTTTATTAAGTCCATAATAATTTATTATAAGTGCTTTTATAATATTTTATTTATTTTTGCACTTTATAATAAAATATTAGAACTTAAGTCTCCTTTTAACATTTCCTTAGCCATCGGGAAGACAAAATAGGCTAAGGGTCTTCGTCATGACTATCCTAGGAAGTGGGACATTTCAGAATGCAGTAACATTTTCCATTTAAACTTCATATTTCATCATAGAGCCCATTGCCAATTGAGAAAGCTAAAAAGAAAAAAGAAAAAAATATAGACGTCACATCATCTTTCAATCTGTCACACCTCTAAGAATAATTTGTGTTTTCTGTGATGAATTTCAACCTATGCAACACTCATTACCAAGGTAAATCTTGCTGATTATAAAAATTGAAGTTTTTACTTGTTCTTTCAAATGCAATGGACTCCCATACAACCCAATATTTATAGAATGACATTTTAATTGAAAGAAGAAAGTGATACAACCATATTTAGAACAATCTTATTTTCAAAATTCTTTAATACTTTGCTTATACGATCATTATACTAAAAATCCACTGAAGGATTCTGAAGGAGATTGCAAACAGAAACATCAGTTTATCAAGATCTTGCAGCAACGTTTAAATAGCAACAACTGAAATGATTCTCCCAAGAGAAAACATTTTCAGGCAACAGATACAATGCAGAAAATTAACCCATAGAGCTTTAGGCACAACTTGCACTGAAAAACCTTCCATGCTCCAAAATTTCTTTCTAGCCTTTAACTTATGTTAACACTTGGAATGGCAATGCTCATAATGAATTTCACAATGAAAATAAATAAGCTGTACAAGCCGCTTGAAACAATATTTTCATGCTCAAAATAAAAGCAGTAAACCCCTAACATCTTTACAAATTTTTGTGCAATACTAAAAGCAACTTAAGCTCTGCAGAAGAAAAACCAGAACATAAACTGCTTGCTTTTCCCCAATACTCATAATGCCGTGATTGTTTAGGTTCTCTTTCGTTTCCATGCAATCAAAGAAGATTTCAAATGAGTTCAGTGATGAACAATTAAAAGAATTTAAAATCAGCTTGGCTATGATTTTCTTTAGGAACATAGACTAATATTTTGAATATCTATTTCAGCATTGAGGTCTGTGGAATTCTTAGTTATTAGAAAATATTATTGTTTCTATTTACACTTTATTAATCCTCTTAAGATATGACTTGTTTTCTGTGCAGCTGCTAGGTAGAAGTATTGACCTGAGATACTTGATTGGCCAAAGGATGAACAAAATTTTCAGAGAGAACATAGACTTCTTATTTGAGCGTTTTGAATCTCATGATATATGCTCTGTTGTGGTATGAAGTTTTTTTGGCGATTGTTAAAGTTGAATGCATTTGTAGAGCTAAAGGCAACTAGTAGCATTCGTAATCTTTCGAGACTAAATCATTATCCCTTATTTTCAGGAGTTGCAACAACTGTTTGATGTCTTGAGACTTACATATCAGCTCTTGGAAGAATATTTAACGATGGACCCTTTTAGTGTCATGCTAAATGAGATGTCCGAGAACATCTCCCTTGTCTCATTCTCTCGTCGGCTTGCCTCCCAGGTAATATATATCTCATTGTTTTCAGATAATTCTACTGGCTGACCAACTTGTATACGTGTGGATGTTGTGCATATCCTTATTTGACTTTGTATATACCTGTTAAATCCTGCAAACTTAATGTTTTCAGGATAAATGATTCTAGTATTTACTAAAATAGCATTGTAAGCTGGCTGCCTTATTTGAAGTCCAAACATTTAGTTAAGAGCTACATTACCGAAACGGCAGAAGGGGGCCTCGAGAGCGAGAGCGGGAACGGTGGAGGGAGCGGCATGGGAGCGGGCAAAGGGCTGCAGAAACGGCCGGGTATGGCCTGTGCCGTAGCCGGCTGTTTCCGCATCCCTCTGCCCCGCTCCCACTTGCAAAAAACATTTTTTTAAATTCATTTTTTATTTTTTTCATATTTTTAAGGCCCCACAACATTAAAAATTAAAAATTCTTCTAATCTAAACCCTAAAAGCTAACTCTAAACAATAAAACAAAAGAACAACACAAAAACAAAACATAAAGCAAAGAAACTTACCTTTGGCTCTCCAAAATTGCATTGTGCTTGTCTAGGGTTTGAGGAGCTATTGCTAAGCTTGTAGGAGTGTGAGGAGCTGTAAAGGAGGAAGATTTGTGAAGGATTTGTGGTTTACTAAGTGAAGGTAAGTTTTTTTTTAATTTCTAACCTTGTTTCTTTTTTTTTTTTTTGTTATTTAATCTTTCACACATTACATTTTTTTGCTTATGTTCATCTTTTTTTTTCTCTTTCTATTTAATTTTTTAATTTTCATTGTTCAATCACAATGCATTGCATGCCATTGTTTTCTTTGCTTTTTTTTTTTTTTTGAACCTTGTAGGTATTTATACAATGGCACTAACAAGTTCGCTTTTCCTGGTCACAAGGACTTTAACCCAAATTCACCGTTATGGAGGCATGTAACAATACTTGACAAATTGCGAGTGGTGGTTGTTTTGAATGGAAATGCAATGATTGTGATGGAGTATTCAAAGGCTCTTACAGTAGGGTGAAAAGCCACTTGTGTGCCATAACGGGTAATGGTGTAAGAGTATGCAAGGAGGAATAATGTTGGGGTGCCAAAAGAAAAAGTTTTGGCATATATCAAAGAGCAGGAAGATGCAGAGGCAAATGTGGCTATGAGAGCGGGTCATCTATTGGCCAAAAGAGGAGGTTCATCTCGTTGGCGAGGCCTCCAATTGCTCCTATCTCCGGGATGAGGATGCTTCCTTGAATGAAAGAAAAGTAAGACAAAAGGGGCATTAGAAAAGACCTTTCGAGAATGAGAGCAGGGGAAATGCGGTGAACATATTGCAAGGTGTGTATATGCTAATGGGCTTTCTTTTAATGTTGTGAGATCACCTTATTGGCATGAGATGGTGAAAGCCATCAATGAGGCGCCAAAAGGGTATAAATCACCATAATATGAGAAGATCCGCGCCACCCTTTTGGATAAACAAAAAAATATGTGGAAACCTCCTTAACCAATTAGGACTCATGGACCAAAACAGTGTCCATTGTTTCGATGGATGGAAAGATGCAAGAAACCGCTCTTTAATCAATGTGATTGCGATGCCCTAAAGGGGCAATGTTTTTGAAGCGATTGATTGTGAGGGGCAAGTGAAGGATGCCCAATTCATAGCCAACATTCTCTTTGAGTCCATTGAGGCAGTGGGGCCTGAAAATGTTGTCCAAGTCATAACGAACAACGCAAAAATTGCAAAGCTGCAGGGATGCTAGTTAAGGCACGGTATGGGCATATTTTTGGACACTATTTGCCATGCATTCATTGAATTTAATGCTAAAGAAGATGACAAACAAAATAGAGTGGATCCAACAAGTGTATGCAGAAGTTGAAGAGATCCAAATGTTTGTCACCAACCATCACATGTCACAGGGCATTTTTAGATCATTCTTGCAGTTGGAGCTACTAAGGTAAGGAAAAGCTTTCTTTCTTTTTAATTTAAAATTTAAATATAAGTTTTTAGTATTCTTTTATCTTTCGATTTTATTTTTAAGTTTTGTTCCTCATTCTTATTAGGTTGTTGAGACTCGGTTTGCATCACACACATCGACTTGAGACGACTAGTGAAGGTGCGAGAGGCACTCATGAGGATAGTAACATCCAATCTTTGGTATATATGGAGGCAATCAAACACTCAACGGGATCAAAAAGTGAAGAACTTGATCTTAGAGGACCCTTGGTGGGATAAAGTGGATTATTTGTTGAGTTTTACGAAGCCCATTATGAGCATGATCCGGTTTACTGACACGGATCATCCATGTCTAGGAGAGATATATGACGGCATCGACTCAATGATTGAGAAGATAAAAGCCGTCATAAATACAAAAGAACAAGATTCCGAGGAAATGTTTTTCAAACAAGTGAAGTCAATCCTCATTGAGCGGTGGAACAAAATGACCACCCCATTACATCTATTGGCTTTTGCATTGACTCCTAGATTTTATAACACATCGATCCTTTCCTTGCCGGGGAGGGTAGCACCATACGAGAGATGCGGACGTCGGTGAGGGATATATGGCAGCATTGGCTAGGATCTTCCCGATCCACGAGGCCCAAGACCATGTTATGGTAGAGTTTGGCAATTTCATAGCGAAACGGGTCATAGCCTTTTCGCTCTTGAGCAAATACAAGATGGATGGTCATATGTGGCGGTACCTCCATGGTACTTCATCGGTTTACTTGCAGCCTCTTGCAATCAAGGTCTTGGCACACGTAAGTTATTAATTTATTTATTCTCTTTTCTTTTAGTCTTTTAAAATTTAAGTTTGAGTGTTTAAGTTTGAAGTTGAACTTTGCATTGACTTTGATGTTTAGGTTGCCTTAATAGGTTGCAAGCTCATCTTCGTCTTAGCGCAACTGGAGTACATATAGTTTCATCCACTCACAAAAACGCAACAGGTTGGGGGCTAAAAGGGTTGAAGATTTGGTATACATACATTCCAACTTGCGCCTTTTATCCCACAAGCAGCCAAAGTACAAGGAAGGGTCAACAAAACATTGAGACATTGATCCAGAGATAGTTGACTTGGATGCTTCCATTTCCCACCTTGGAGCATATGATGATGAGGGGAGTTATGTGGCACCACGAGACCTACATGCACAAGGGGGTGCAACTGGTAGTGGCCCTAGTGCGAGTGGTTCGAGCCCATGTGGTTCTAATGAACCACATAATGATGATGATGTAGCTGATCTTGATCCTCTTGATGAAGAGGAATATGATGAATATTGACAATGAAAGATAGTTTGAACTTTGAATATTGATCTATGATTGAATTTAATATATCATGAGATTCATGATGTTCACATTGTGTTCGATTTAAATATTTTAATTTAGCTTTTAAACTTTTAAGTTTCTAAGTTTTATCGGTATCCTAGCTTGTTTGTTGTACTTGTGGTTATTCACTTATTTAGCTTATAACTTGTCTTTTATCTTGTCTTTCATATGCATAATACGTGGTTAATAATTAAATTCCTATTTAGAAGGCTGAAATTTATATATTTTTAAATTTTTATATAGTTTTTGTATTGCCGTATACTACGTTGTATCCGGGGTCAATTTTTTTTTTGCCGTTTCCGCGTATTGGATACTTTGCTCCCGCTCCCGTATCCAAAACGTTTCGGCTACTTAGGTTAAGAGGCGTCAAAATAATTTCTCTCGATTATTAGTAATCGATGATCGAATTGCACTTTTCAACTCTTTTGCTATATTATCCGTAAATTTGATATTGAACATAGATTCATAAAAATCATTTAAATATGTTACATTGATCTTCCTTGGCGAAAGCCAAGAAAATATTACGATTTGAGTGCCCTATTCTCCAAATCATCTTGAGAGTCATATTTCTTTCTAAAATTGGGCTTGAGGGATTATTTATATTTATTTTAATTTTTTAATATTTATTGATGTTTTTTCTTGGGTATATTTTGCATGGCCTTGGGTTATATGATGTGGATTGTCCGGTAGAGAAGTGTTTTGAGTTCGATAAGTTGGCATTTAAGGGATTTGATTTGGATGGGGGACATCGATGTTTGTATAGTGCTTGAAGTGACTTGAACCATTGGGAAATTGGAATTCCCAAGCACCACCAATCCCGTCATTATCCACAACTCCGATTTGCATTGTTGACGCAAAGGCAGCTGTGATAAGGAAATTCATAACTCAAATTGCGTAAGGCCATGCATGATGGTTTCAAAGTCTCCTCAGTGGAAGAAGCAAGATGGCAAGCAAAAGGCACAAGTGAAACATAAGAAGAATAAGCAAGCTAAGAAAAAGAAACAAGATGATAATAAAACTAAAATTAAGTGGTCATGGAGAATATGCGGTGGCGGCTTTAAGGAACTTGATACATCAAGGATGTAATAAGAATTAGTAAGAACTAAGCAAAGAAGCTTACCAATGCTTAGTTCGTGTGACGGTGATGCCAATATTAGATATACATAGTGAACTTCATGAGGCGATTCTCTTGAGGATGTTCAAGTATTATGATGTAGATACATATTGAGCTTCATAGTGTAGGATTAGCTTGTCAAATTTTCTCACGAGCCCGAGGACATTGAGAAAACTCTTGGACTGCCCAATGAATGAAAGAAGGTTGATAAGAGGGATTTTCCCATAACACAAAAGAGGAATTTATTCTCATTTTTTTCAAATAGACTGCGTAATGTTTGTGTATACATAGAAGGGACGCTCCTAGGTAAGCCTCAATGCTTGATAAAAGGAGGAACCTCTCTCTCTACATTTGGAAGGACAATTAGTGGGAATGTGGGGGTAATAGTGAGCAATATTTGTTACCATAAAGTGACCAAACCATGCAATAAAGTAAATACAATAAAATAACTAATGTAAGAGGATAACATAAGAAAAGATCTCTCCCTTTGACTAAAGCAATTACTTCACAAAGTGGGATGACCATAGGTGAAATATAAAAGGGTAGAAGAGCCCTAACAAATTAGGTAGGTGTATGTGCCCTTGTATCGATGCGGTCAACCCTATTCTTTTGTTATATATCTTTGAAGTCATCTTACAAACAATTATCCTTTTGGTGAGGTCCCTTTGTCCTATGTGATCTTTGTGAGTCATTGTGAAGACCTACCGTCAATTGCGCCAAATGAATGTAAATTTAGTAGTTTTTCATTTTGCAAATAGTTTCTGGATTATCTATAGATATGTGTGTCAAATCCAAGGCCGATATTTCAATTAGGCTGATAATTTTTGCCGGGCTGAATTAGTTAGCTTGATTTAGGAAAGAACAAAAGAGGGAAGTTTCAGCCCCTAAGAGGATATAAAATGGCTAAGGGGAACATGGGAACTTACATAGGATTCAATGAGTGATGGGAAGATGTGCGAGGGGTACTATGGAGCATAAAATGATAGGGAGAGCGTAAAGACCCACCTTTCTCACAATAAAATTACTCCTGCTGGTCTACCCACATTGGAGCGTATACGGTTTGCATTTGGACTATCCAATGCGGTTGTGGGTTAAAGATATTTCATATGAACAATGTGGGGACCCAATGCCTTAAAGGTTAGCTAAAATATTGATAGCAGATGAGACTTGACAATTTGATCTTGAATTATGTCTCATTCCCTACGTGTAAGGCTTGATAAAGGGAATATTTTTTCATTGGTGAGATTTTCTTCGAGCTATGATGAAGGGTAACTTAAATTGACATTCAAAGGATTCTACATGTCACTGTATGCATGCTCGTTGTTCTATGATAGAATGTTGGCACTTTAAGAGAGAGAAAATAATGGCTTTTATGGAGCCGTAATGAAAGATAAAGGGAGACCCTTAGTGTTTTGTTTGGTGTTTTTGAAACAAGGCTTAAAGAAGAGAGCGCCTAGAAAATGAAGGACGGGAAATATGTCGGTGTATGAGGATCAATGCCTTTAAAGTTAGCCATAATACCTAGTAATGGTTGAGACTTGACAATTTGATCTTGAATTATGTCTCATTCCCTACACATAAGGCTTGACAAAGGCAAAATTTCTTCATTTGTGTGATTATCTTCTTGCTAAGTTGAAGGATGCCCGTACTTGACATTCAAAGGATCCTACATGTCACTTTATTCCTGCTTCTTGTTCTATGATAAATTGTTGGCACTCCAGTGAGGAAATAATAGCTTTTATGGAGCCACAATGAAGGATCAAGAGGAACCCCTAGTGTTTTGTTGGATGTTTACAAACAAGACTCCAAGAGAGAGAGCACCTAGAAAATGAAGGAAAATATATCGAGTGTATGAGGAATGGATTGACCATTTATATTTAGCTCAAATAAACTTGCGGTGTGGCTATGTAAGGGAAAAAGAAGAAAATAATTGGTTTGCACGAGGAAAGGTCGTGAATGTAAGTGTTTGGTCTTTGAATGCTATCCTAAGGAGTATGATGAGGTCTTTGATGGTGCAACCCCACATATAGAGCAAATAAATGTTCTTGTCCACAATGCATTGGAGGCATAAAGTGCAACCGCCTCAAATGAGGATCATGTGTAGAAACTTACGAGTCAAAAGAGATCAACGTAAGAGTGGATAGTGACGACAAATAGGGAGATGATGATGATGGTAAGGAGATCCAAACCATCTAGAAAAGGAAGACAAGGAGAATGCAAAATTTAGGCACCGCTTGAAGAATTGTACTCTTTAGGGAGCATTGACCCCGCCCTTTTCATTTTGCTTCAAGTGGTTTAAACAATGCTTTGTTGGTATTATCTCGAGGCAAAATCTATATATGGTGTTTCGAGATGGATTTGGTGTTTATTCTATGAACATGAAGATACCCCTACTTGGTTGAAAGGTATGTATAGAAGCCTTCGTGATTTGTTTAGTTTCAGTTGACCTTCTTTACAATTATCTTTATATTTTTCATTATAATTATCTTTTTCCTTACATGGTAGTGCAAGGTTTTCTTTATCTGCAATGGTTTTGGAATATTTTAGCTTTTTTCAACATTTCATTTAGTGGAGGCAATTAATTATCATCTTCATTTGGTATATACTTTAATTTTTACTCTATCCAAAATTATTTCCATCGCTACCTCTGCATTAGTTTAAAACTGCTTATCTATGTCATTTAGATTTTCTATCTCATTAATTTTTATTCATAGATTATTAAAAACTTTCATAATGTCTTTACCAATATGTGCCTTCTTGACATGGTTATTTTTCATTGGTTCATTCTCAGCTTGTGAATTTTGGTGGTTTTATAAACAATTAATTTTTTAATATCGGAAAGGTCGTGCACACTCCTAGGATTTAATATGCTATATTTAATGCTACTATGACTTATTCCTTTGGAGCAATGATGTAGTCAATAATGTTTCCACCACTTCTCGCAATGTTTTTCTACTTTTTATCGACCAAACTTTGTAAAATATGACACCATATAAGGGGTTAGTTCACGAACCATAATGTAAAATCTGACCCCATATGTTAGTTTAGTTCACGAACCATCATGAACCCTTCATTAATATGCTCATAGATTTAGTCAACTTGATTTTTGTTTAAACTGATCCTTCCTTTCTTCTCTTTTAATGCCTTTTTTTCCACTAAACTTAATTTATTATAACTTTATCCAGATTCATCTTGTGAAACTAACTCCAGATTTTAGCTTTCTACTTAGCGAATTTTGGGATGTCTACTCCTGCTACTTGTGCAGCGGACTAGGCAAACCACACTTTCTTGTCATTTTGAGAATACAAAAATATTTTGGGTGTCGTATGTCGGTTACTCTCCACTAGATCCGACCTTTGATATTACATACCGTTAGTCGGACTCACGAATGTAAAGCTATTTAGTGTTTATGTGCATGTTGTTAGTAATAAGAATACCAAATTACATGGATAATGAAGCTATGGATCTTGCCGATGAACTCATCGGGGTGTGTTTTTATCCAATGGGACTTCATTTAGCCTCGTTAGATCACCATATAGGTGGGAACTGGTGCGAGAAATCAATGAAGTCCCTAATGAAAACATAGGCCTGTGGTATGAAAAGGTATGTACCACTTTATTAGGCAACAAAAATGACATAAGGATGATTCATTGCTACCAATTAAATATTCTTGGGTTGAAACGAGGTCATCGATCATTTGTGGTGGGCGAGAAGATTACAAAAATAGGCCCTTGATTACTGTGATTTCCGTGTGCCCTAGAGGTTCAATGTTTTGGAAGGCAATTGACTATCATGGGCAAGTGAAGGAAGAAGAATTCATCGATGACATCCTCATAAAATATGTTGAGTAGGTGGGACCTCAAAACATATAACAAACAATGTTAAAAATTGCAAAGCGACAAGGATGTTGATTTAAGAGAGGTGCATGCACATATATTTGACACCTTGTATTGTTCATTTAGTTAACCTTATGATGAAAAACTTGTGCATAAAATCGACTATATTAAACAATTGCTCATTGAGGCCATTCTGCAATACAAACTTTTGCCCACCAATCATCATG
Source organism: Taxus wallichiana var. yunnanensis (assembly GCA_018340775.1). Taxonomy (NCBI): domain Eukaryota; kingdom Viridiplantae; phylum Streptophyta; class Pinopsida; order Cupressales; family Taxaceae; genus Taxus; species Taxus wallichiana. Next base: position 993,249,672 of record CM031242.1, read on the forward strand.
TCACACATACCATCTTTAGATTGTTTTGAAGTTCAAGCTATTAAAGTTAAACAATATTTTTTAAATTTAATTTAGGAATGTAATATATAATTTAAGTTTAATATTGTATCGACTTCGTTTTTTAAATTTATTTTTTTTCTTGGGTGATTTTGTAACTTTTATATTTTCAAATGCGAATTTTTAAAAATATCTTCTAATTTCTTATTAGGTTGCTGAAACTAGATTTACTTTGCATGCAATCATTTTGAGTCAACTCATGAAGGTGTCGAAGGCATTGTGCAACATGGTTATCAACAACCTTTGGGATGTATGGAGGCGATCGAACATAGAGAGGGCCTTAAAAGTGATAGGGATTCTCCTAGATGACGATTGATGGGCTCGTGAAGAATACTTGATTAATTTTAACTTTTACCAAGCCCATCATGAGTATGTTCAGATTTACCGTTCTGAGATCAGCCATGTTTGGACGAGATCCGTGATGGCATCGACTTGATTGGAAAAATGAAGACCATCGAAAATGTGAAAGAGCAAGATCCTACACATTTTTTTATTTAGCGAGTGGAAAAAATTCTTATTAAATGGTGGAACAAAATGGCCACCTTGCCACATCTCCTTGCCTTTGCATTAACTCCAAAATACAACACCACCGAGATCCTTACTTTTCCTTGAGGGAGGCACCATACAAGGATGTTAAACTTGGTGATGGATATAAGGTGAAATTCACTAGAATCTTCATCGATCCGGAGGAGTCGAAACCATTGTGGGTGATTTTGGGAAATTCATAGCCCTCCATAGTACACAAGCTTAGCACTCTTTGAGACACATAGAAGAAGGGTACTCATTTAGTGTTGGTATTTCCATGTCTGAGGATCCAAATACCTATAGGCTCTTGCCATCAAACTTTTATCACAACTATGTTTTTAACTCTTTCTTTTCTTTTTAGTTTTAATTTTTATTCTTATAGGTTAATCAACTTTTCTTACGTTTGCATTGCATTTTCTCAACAGTTGGCGAGTTCCTCTTCAGCTAAGTGGAATTGGCGTACATACTCCTTTATCCACTCTTTTAGGTGCAATTGGTTGGAAGAGAAAAGGTGGAGGAATTGTGTATGTGCTTTTCAACTTGTTCCCCTATCACACAAGTGACCCAATTACAAGTGGTGATGAGGTCTTGGGATGTAGAGCTAGAGCATAGTGACATTGATGCACCCTTTTTCCATCTTTCATTAGTTGACATCGATGATGTAGGGCACGAGGCTCCTTCATTAGACCCACATGTTACGACTAGTGGGGAGTGACACTTGCTGATGCTATTACTTGTGGTTCTAATGAACCAAATGACGATGTTGATGTTCTTAATGGAGAGCAATATGATGATTTATTTGGACTCTGCTTGAGCTCTATGTAGTTTGTCCATTGACGATAAGAAAACTTTGAACATATAACATAAACCAATATGATTTATCATGACATATGTCATTGAATTATCAACTATCAATAGTGTGTTTTGGCTAATTTTGTTTGTTTTATGCATATACATGTGTTATTTTTATATTTTGGCTAGAATTTTAATATTTTTAATATCTTTCATCCGGCCGTACTCAAGTTGTGCCCGAACCAAGGTAGAGAAAATCAGCAAACCAAATGATGATGTTGATACTCTTAATGAAGAGCAATATGATGATTTAGTTTGGCTCTGCTTGAGCTTTATGTAGTTTGATCATGACTATTAGTCGGTTTAAAAGGATATTATAAACCAATATGATTTATCATGACATATACCATTGAATTATCAACTATCAATAGTGTGTTTCGGCAAATTTTGTTTATTCTATGCACATGTTATGGTTTATTTTAATAATTGGCTAGAATTCTTATTTTTTTAATATTTTATATATCTTTTATACAGCCGCACTCAAGCCATGCCAAACCCTTGCAAAAAAACCTGGTTAAATGCCATATTAGATTCTTGTATCCACTTGGAAATGGGGAATAATATTAGAATGCCATAAAATAACATGTATAAAGCTTCTTTGTTGTGGAGTTAAGTACACTAAGACTTATGATTTAAAATATAGGGGGTAATATATATTTATAAGCACCGAGGTGCGTCATGATGTTTGGAATTGATCATATACACCTTTGTTCCCCACATTTGATGTCGTGAATTACACAAAATATTCCTTTGCTCCCCACACGTGATGTTGTAAATGGTCACGTTGTTTGTTATGTAGTATACAAAATATCCCTTTGTTCCCCACATACGATGTTGTGAATGGTCATGATGTTTGTTGTGAAATACACAAAGTATCCCTTTCTTCCCCACACCCCCATCAAAAACAACTGATTCTCATGAAAAATTAATAACACTCATATTTTCAACATAATTCTTGTACATCATACTCATAACATATTACTGCTGATTATCATGCTTTTTATCACTTTATTTTCCAAATACAATGAGATTCTTCTTGTATTCTCTTGTTGTTTTCTTGTTTTTGAGTTAGGCATTAGGAGTTCTTATTTAGCTTTAAGCAAAAAAGTTATCTAATGTTGTTGGTTCTCTTCTTCCTTCTCTTTTAGGCCACCATAAATCCATGGCCTTCCTCTTTGCTTCTCCAACACATACTCATAGTGCTTTCTTTTCTAATTGAATGAATCTTCAGACCAAAAATGTGCAATGGAGTAACATCAAACATCCTTCTATTTCATTCTTGAAATTTTCATTCACTTGTCCAACATTGTCTATGTATCTTCTACTTAGTGTTGAATGATTTCATAATAGTAGTTGGCCATAGAAAATTGAAATATCTTGCAAATTAAGCTGCTTTGGTGGTTGAGTATTCCATGTCACGACCCATTATTTTTGCTGACTTTCATTCTAGTGGATGTCTACACTATGAATGATAACTACACAATTATGTATACATGTCATTTAGTGTTTTTGTCTTGGCATTCCGCGTGAGTTCTATTCCATTATTTGTATGATGTTATGACTACACGGTTTTGAGTTATGATGCAAGAGCATCCAAGGCATGCAAGAAATCCTGGACAACCAAAAACAATGTATTTGCTCTTGAATAAGGCACAAAGAGTCACACTTATTTACAGGTTTCATGGCAGTCATTTTGAGCTCCTTATAATTCAGTAGGATCCTTATTTATTCATTAATTGTTAAAGGTGAGCCTTGAAGTCTTTAAGTTGAGCATAACACTTAGAAGGATTTAATAAATCCTTGGGTTTCAGCTTTTACGGATTCACAATAATGGCGGAGCCCTTACCTCAAGCAGAGATCTTAATGGATTTAATTAATCCTTGGTCACTTTATAAACTAAGGGCACAAGGACACTTTATATATATTGTGAGCTCGCAGGTTGCAATTATATTAAAGCTCATGAGGACACAATACTTAATGTTTGCATGAGGTCACTTTAAACTTAAGGGAGCCCACTTAATAATTGAGCCCATAAAATATTGTAGTTTGGGAGCCCGAGTGCATGCAAATGTGACAAGTATCACATTTGGACCCTATACATTTGTAGGGATCGTACATGGCCTTTCCTCACAGAGCATGAAATGGACATGAGAGCCCGAGTTGGTGCTAGTGTGACAAGTGTCATAATCATAGCCCAATAGAGTTCATAGAGACAAAAAGAATGTGAGAGACCAAATGGATGCAGAGGGGACACATGGCGTATTTGGACTTAGTCCACATTAAATGTGGGGCCCGAACTTTTCCTTGGTCACAATGCTCAACAGTAAAGGCAAATACTAGGGACTCTTTTCGTGGATTATAATTTCATGTGTGCGAATGCCACAAAGGGATTAAACGAGTCTCTCGATGCTATGGAAGGATCAATGTCATGATCATGGATGGTGATGAAGGGACTCAATTTTAACTATGTAAAACAAAGGTGCTGAAATAAGGAAATTTCAAATGGGTACAACACATTACTAGAGGGCATGAGAAACTGAATTTGGGTTTGTTGGAAAGCTTCTTTAAGATATTTTGAATGACAGTGAGCTCAAGATTGCTTGATACTTGTATTGGATCCAATAAGCATTCAAAAACCTAGGGACTGTTTAAACAATTCACTAAGATTCAAATGGGCGCCAAAATGCATAGGACACGCAAAGCACGAAGAAAATGGAGGGCTTAGTTGTTTACAAATCCTTGAGCCACGTCAACCAAGAGGGATATATGTGGGACCTAGATTGGCTTGGAGAGCATGAAGGAATGAAAAAGACCCATATAAATCAAAACCTTGGGGAAAAAGAGAGCACAAGGATGTAGAGAGTGACGAGGTGCTAAGGATAAGTTAAGGGAGGAAGAAACATAGAGAAATTAGGAGATCGGAAGTTGTAATGTCCCCATTTTTGAAGACCCTTAGCCTATCATTCCCCATGGGCTTTAGGGATGTTGCGAGGGAAAATATATTAAATAATTAGATAATATTGCCTGGAGAGTGATTTCAATCATTTGACATTATAAAACAATATTATTTAATTATTTAATATTTATGGAACAAGTAATGTATTTAATTATTCAATTAAATTCCCAAAATACAAATTAAAAAGGGGAATTAATTAAATAATATTTAGGTGGCTTTTAAATATTAAAATCACCCTTTGAAAAGGGGACGCCACACTTACGGAAAATAAACTACTTGTATTTAATAATTTCCCTCTCCTAGGGATTTCGAATTTTGTGCCTCCTTGCTTATAAAAGGAGTGCTAGGATCATTGTTAGACTCATGTTATGATGAAATTATTTTGATACTCCATGCTTGGAGTTGGGATGCATGCCCATTAATGCTTTCTCTCTCTCTCTCTCTCTCTCTCTGTGGGAAGTTAGTGAGCTGGTTTTGATCAATTTCAGAGCTGCCATTATTGCTTGAGTTATTTCAGTTTTGGCGCCAAGTTTAGAGTGTGAAAATCATTTGATATTGCTCCTTTAATTTATTCTATTATTGTTGCAAATATTCTTACCATAGCGACTTGGGTTGGTGATGATTTGATTATGTTTTGATGCCATAAATGCTAGATCTGCAATCTGCCATGTGTTGATTATTTCAGAGCAAGGGGCTAATATTTTGGTGTATTTGGAGGCTAGGAAAGAGCTGGAATTATTTTATATAATTTTATCTAACCCTAGCGACTTGAAATCAGTTTTCTAGGACTGTTTTGGCTAGGTTTTAATGCTCAGAAAATTTAGATCCTTAATGCAGTGGAAAACCCTAAATTTCTAGTTTATTTTGCATCCTGTTTTATGGAAAAACTCTAAGTATTGAAGGAGTTATGAATTTTAGAAGATTTCAGCTGTCTGCAAGCTTTCTGGTTCTTATAAATTAATATTTATTTCAGATCTGCAGTTTTGGGGTCAGATTAATATTGGTTTTGGTTGTAGAAATTAGGAGAGATAAGGAGAAAGCAATTTCATAATTTTTGGAGTACATTTGGTGCCCTGAATGTGCTGGGCGACCTACTTTTAAAGGAAAAATTAGGGTTTCATGTTGGCTGTGTAAAAACTGGTATTGGGATATTATTCTTCATATTTTTATGACCCAAAATCCAAAGTTTGAAGATTTTGTCTTGGATGGTTAAGTGGGAATTAAATTTTGAAAGTTGCAGCAGTTATGAATATTAATTGTTTTCAGATGTGTGATCAGATTTGTGTTAATTCCTAACTTGTCCTAAAAGGGGACATTACAAAAGTTTAGTGGGCACTATTGTGAGAATAAGAAGAGAAAAGGAGAAGCAAGAAAGTGCTATAAATAGATTGTCCATAGAAAGAGGTTGCAATAATCACAAAGTGTGCATAGAAAGAGGTTGCGTAATCACAAAGGTGTGCATAGAAAGAGGTTGCAATAGGCACAAGGTGTGAAAAGAAAGGGCCAAAGGCAAAGAGAGACACATTATGGAGGACAATAGAGCTCAAGAGAGGAGTAAAGGGAATAGAGTGAGCACATTGAGAATCAAAGAGCATATTGTGTAAAGAGAGCTCAAGTAACAAACAGATAATGTTGAGAAAGCTCAGAAACAACTTAGAGAGAAACGTGAGGGGAAAGAGAGTCATTGCAATTGTTTACGAGTTTGTAGATGTCGTATGGCCTTTCATATGTGAAAAGGTTAGTTGTTAAGAGTATCTTTGTTTCGGTCTACGTGTGCAATCTTTGAGTTAGTTTTTTACGTGCCTGTATTCTATGTCACAAGATTCCCCAAATTTTATCGAAAAAGTTCAAATTTTGTTGAACTTTATTCTCGTCGAACATGAACCCGAATTTTATCCATTTTTTTGGCACTGGAAGTTTTTGACACGATTTTGCATTATTTTACAAATGTGTGTATATAAATATACTAAGTGAAAGTAGCGGACAAAAGCTCTCTCCACCGCTCCGATATATTTATGCATGTTTTTGAAAAAATAAAAATGATAGAAATTGTTTTCTTCGAACTTAAAAGATGTTTTTTTCTCAAACTTTATCCCTTGATGAACTTGAACCGAACTTTTTCCTTGTCGAACATAAATACCAACTTGAACCTTGTGACTTAGCTTGTATTGCTTTTAGATTAGGTACTTGTTCATTCGAGCCCTCCTAACCATGACTGCATGAAGTGGTATCTAAGTGCAAACAAAGCTCTTGTGCTATGTTTGTGAGAAGAGAGTTCTGAGTGGAAATGTCTATACGAGTGTTTAAACGGATTTGTTGCTAAAAGTATGTGTATGAGAGAAAGTGTGCAAGATAGTGGTGAGTTTATTAAAAAAGAGGTTGCACAAGAAGAGTGAGTGAAAGAGAGTTGTGGATTGTGTTAGGCTAAGTGTGAGTGTGTAGTATGTCCTCCATTGTCAAAGTAGTGGTAGAGAGGTCACTTGTAGGGTGTTTGTTCTCCATTATATCAAGTTGGGTAGAGAGCTAGAGAACCCTTCATTAGAGAAAAGGAGTAGAGGGTAGAGGATGGTGTAAGTAGTTCTCCAACTGGTAAAGGTGGGTAGAGAACACGGGTATTGGAGAGTCTAAAATGGGTTTGTGTTAAGAGTTTTGTTTGTGTCTAAAGAAGGTTGTAGCAGCTTTTATCATGTGGAAGAAGAGCCTATAAAGAGCAGGAGGGTGACCAGAGTAGCAAGGATGGCTACAAGAAGAGTATATACAGAAAATGTAGTACCGGAGGTTGAAGTGGCTAAGGTAGTGAGAGAGCTACAAGGTGGACACAAAGCTTTAGAAGAGTGGGATACAAGGAGAAGACTAAATCATGTGAATGAAGATAGTGATACCGAGGAACAAGAGAGGGCAGCAGCTTGAAGACAATGGCCAAGAAATGAAGATGAAGGTGATTAAGGCAGATTATGAAGGGTCATTTGAAAGATGCACAAGAGTGTGGAAATGAAGGTGTCAAGCTTCATAGGATCTCCTAATCCAAAAGAATTTATAGGTTGGATAACTGAGATTGATTGCTTAAGGAGAGTGAAAATTGCTCACTCAAGGGACATGCTGCACTTTGGTGGAGAAACTTGCAGAATGAAAGATGCAAAAGAGGAAAGAAAAAGATTATCTCATGCGAGAGGATAAACACAAAATTGAAGGGAAAGTGTCTACCTCTTGATTATGAGCTGAGTTTATTTGCAAATTCTTAGGCAAAGAGAGGCATCAGTCAAGTATACGGAGAATTTTTGTTAGTTATCCATAAGATCAACCCATGTTGATTTGGATAAGGAAAAGGTTGCTAGGTGTATAAATGGACTCAAGCTAAGCATTCAAGATGAATTGTGCATGGTTAAATTGCACACCATTGAAGAGGCGTACCAGTATGCCTTAAAGGCAGAAGAGAAATTGGGAAGAAGGCAGTCAAGAATGTGAAGACCACTAGTAGTGGGAGTGGTGGAAGCCACATGCAAGGGAGAGTTTTCTTGCATAATGGTGAAGATGAATATGAGGTTGTGAGTACCTCATGGGAGGATGCAAGAAGAATTTGATGAGGAAGATTATGAGGATACCAACACTTCATATGCTGAAGAAATGCCTGCACAAGCAGACAACAACTATATCCTCGATGGTAAATGCTTCATGTGTAGAGCATTTGAGTGCCCTCAAGCTAAGTCACAAGGTTCGAGTTCGAGTTCATGTTTGATGAGGATAAAGTTCGGTTCAAGTTTGCCAAGGGATAAAATTTGAGAAAAAACGTCTTTAAGATCAAACAATTTTTCTTGTACCATTTTTCTTTTCTGAAAAATAAATATGTGAGAGGAACAGATTGGAAAGAGCGTTCTATCCTCTCCTTTCAGTTGGTATATGTATATATACACAAATTAATAAAATAATACAAAATTGTGTCAAAAATGTCCCATGCAAAACTAATGGATAACGTTTGAGTTCGTGTTCAACAAGAATGAAGTTTGGCAAAGTTCGATATTTTTCAATAAAATTCGCCGTACCTTGTGACAGCCCTCAAGCAAGGGTCAGCACAAGTGTATGAAGGAGGGCCAAGTAATGAATCAGCAATGAAAGAGTGGGAAGAAGATGAGGAAGCATCTTCAACAAGCTCCAGTACAGCCAAGAGTTCAAGAGAGCTTGATGACAAAAAAGTGATAAAAAAATTGTCAGATTTGCCAAGAAGCCACTGAAGACAAGAAGGAAGGCATCCAATAAACAAAAAGAACTATGGAAAAGGAGTGTCTTTAAGACAAGATGCAAGGTTCAAGGTAAGTGTTTAAGTGTGATTGTGGATAGTGGTAGTAGTGACAATTTGTTAATAAGTGGACTTTGAAGTGTGTGGCACTTTTACAACTATATAACGTGTCTTGGTTGGAAAAGGATTGTGAATTTTTGTTTGGGGTCAATGTGAAGTTGAGTTTAGGATTGGTGGATATGTAGATAAGGTGTTATGTGATGTTGCGCCCATGGATGCATGCCAATTGGGTAGGCTATGGCAATATGACAATCAAGTTGGGTATGACGGAAAGATAATATTTTGCAGTTGCAGATATGAATGATTTGAAGAAAAGTTTAACTCCATTGAGAGAGGAGGATGGGGTAGCAAAGCATCAAAGCCATTTTACATTGTTAATTGCAGGCAAGAAGCTTTTCAAATGAAGGAGGAAGAGAAGATATACTCTTGAAGGAGGTGGATGTGTGGTTGGCTACAAGTGATGGAGCAAACCAATCCATGAATGTATGAGTTGTGGAAAATGCATACAAGTATGAATTTTGGGTATCCTTAGAGCTATAAAAGGATGTGAAGGTGACTCTGATGCAAGCTAATGCACCTAAAGCTGAATTTGTGGAAGTAATGCATGAAAGGGGAAACAATTTTGTGCAAGTTGAAGAGATTGAGGATATGAAGACTCTTGTAAACCCTATAAGATTAAGTGGGCAAGAACAACAAGGTGAAGATAGCAGTGAAATGAATGAGGTGCTAGAAGAAAGTCAATATGAGGCAGGGGTACATGGAATACCAACTGAAAACCCATGTTAAAGAGAGAATGAAACTGAATTTGATGTCAGTCACTGAGAGAGAAGTGGGCGAGAGAAGGATGGAGAAAGACGTGCAGAGTTTTGCATTTGATGGGTCCCATGTTTCTAATTCTGATGTTTTTTTGTAGTGATCTTTGTGCAGGTCAATTAGAGTATGAAATGTTCACTAAAATGGCATTCCAAAGTAAAGAAGAAGAGAAAATAAAGAGGAGCAAAGAGGAAGAGGAAATAAGAGGTAAAGGAGACACTAAGAGGAGCTCTTCAGCCCTATGTTTTTTAATTTAATTTGTGTTTGTAGTGAATGTGCAGGTGCTGAAGAGTAACATAAAGCAGAACTGGATGGGTGACATGAGGGACTCATAGAGAAACAAGAGACCAAATCGAGAGCCATGTTTATACAGCACAAGGGGAGTTCACATCAGAGACAAGAAATGAGCTTCCCAAGCTCATCAAATGTGAAAGAGAGGAAGAGTATACAACTTTTGCAAATCAAGGGATTACAATAAAACTTGAACATGCAAAGGAGATTGTAATATCTGATATTACAGCTGAAATAATGAAGAGATCACAGCTAGCTTAGTGGATGAGGAGTTGCAGGAGAATAAAGGAGAAAATTGGTGGAGAGACCCATAAACAAATGGACACAACGACAAAGGCTTTTGGAGGAGGTTGGGCTTTCGGAGGAGATCCCACAAAGAAAAGAAACAAAAGGAGAAAGGAGAGGTACAAAAGGAAAAAAAGAAATGTAGAAAGAGGAGAGATAAACAAAGTAAAACAGTTTAAGAGCCACTAGATGGCTGTAAGTGGAGGAAAAAGTGCAAAAATTTTAGAGTTACCTGGTTATCTGGAAGGGGAGATCATAGCCTTCATCCTCAGTGGCCAAAGAAGTGTTTGTAACACTTACCCAACACATTTGAGCAGGACCTTGAATCTCAAAATACCTTGTTTGTCTAATCTAGGAGCATCCAAGGCATACAAGCAATCCCACACAACCAAAAACAATATTTTTGGTTTAGAATAAGGCACAAAGGGTTGCAGCAGTTATAGGTTTCATGGCAATCATTTTGAGCTCCTTATTATTCAGCTGGATCCCAATTTATTCATTAAGTGTTTAAAGGTGAGCCCGGAAGTCAGTAAATTGAGCAGAGTGCTTACAAGGATTTAATAAATCCTTGTGTGTTAGCTTTTAAGTAGTCACAATAATGGCGAGCCCTTACATCTCAATGTTAAGCAAAGCTCTTAAAGGATTTGATTAATCCTTGCTCACTTTCTAAAGTAAGGGTTTATAGACACTTTATATATATCAAGCTTTGTGGGTTCTTTATTATATTAAAGCTCATGAGGTCACATATTACTTGGGGTTCGTGCGGTCACTTTAAACGTAAGGGATCCCACTTAATAATTGAGCCCACATAATCTTGAGGTAGTGCGAGAACTCGAGTGCGTGCAAATGTGACAAGTGTCACATTTGGACCCTATACACTGTTGGGATTAGACACAACTTTCCTAATAGAGGGTAAAATGGATGCCTAAGCTTGAGTTGGTGCGAGTGTGACAAATGTCATAGTCGGAGCCCAACAAAGTGCACGGGATAAAAGGGATGTGAGAGCTCAACTGGATGTGAAGGGAACATGTGGTGTATTCGAACTTAGTCCACATTGAACATGGGGTGCAAAATTTATCTTGGTCACAATGCTCAACAAAAAGGTGGACGCAAGGCACTCTTTAACTATGGGATGTAATTTCATGAGTTTGATTGTCATGGAGGGCTCAATGAGTCTATGGATAATGGGACTTCGTGATCTTGACACGTGTCACAATCATGGATGGGCACATTGGGGAACATGATGAAAAAGCTTATCTAGGGACAGCTATCAAGGGTAAAGCAAGGATTCTAGTGGCACAGTTAAGGACCGGATCACATCATCTTCGATGTGAAATTGGTAGATGGACTATTCCAAAGGAAGATTGGGAAAGGAGAATTTGTCTTTTCTGCAGCAAAGGGGTCGTTGAGACAGAATGACATTTCGTCATGGAGTGTTTGGCATATGATGATATTCGTATCTAGTACGAAAACAACCTGAAGGTGGACGGACTAGAGGAACTCTTCGAAGGAACAAAGCTTCAAGTGACCGCGGGTTTCATTCTCAAGATTCACAGCCGGAGAGCTGATATTGAAAGGAGTCTGAAATCAGATTAAAAATCTCAGTTTTGTGGTCCCATAGACTCTTCAGTCTCGTGGACGTCATTAAAATCTTTCATTTCATTTCAATTGTATGCGCAACAAATGCAACAACATAGGTAAATTTCAAATGGGCACAACTTCAGAGGGCACAAGAGATTGCAAATTTGGGCTTGTTGGAAAGCTCTATTCAAGAGCTTTCGAATATCTGTGAGCTCAAGATTGCTAGTCACTCGTGTGGGACCCAATAGGCATTCAAAACCTAGGGATCTGTTTAGACGATTCATAGTAATCCAAATGGGCAACAAAATGCGTGGGACATGTAGAGCACAAAGGAAATGGAGTGCACAACCGTTTGCAAATCCTTGAGCCACGCCAACCAAGAGGGAAATATTTGGGACCTTCAAGATTGGCTTGGGAGCTCAAAAGGAATGATATAGACTATATAAATCAGAAACTTGGGGAAAAAGAGAGCAAAAGAACAGAGTAAGTGAAGAGGCGCTGAGGATAAGCTAACGGAGGAAGAAACATAGAAAAATCATGAGATCAGGAGTTTAGTGAGCACTATTGTGAGAAGAAGAAGAGCCAAGAAGAAACAGGAAAGTGTTAAGAATAGAGTCTACCTAGAAAGAGGCGACAGTAAGCACAGTGTGAAGAGAGTGCCAAACATAGAGTGACACACGTTATGGAGGCGAGTAGAGCTCAAGAGACAAGCAGAGCATATAAAGTGAACACATTGAGAATCAGACAGCATACTGTATAAAGAGAGCTCAAGTAACAAGTAAAGAATGTTGAAAGAGCTTAAGAAAGAATGTAGAAAGACCCATTAGTGGTAAAGAGTTACTGCAATTGTTTATGAGTTTGTAGATGCCATAGAGCGTTTCATATCTAAAAATATTAGCTGATAAGAGTGTTTCTATTTTAGTTTCTGCGTGCATTCTTTGAGTTAGTCTGCTGCATGCTCTGTATTGCTGCTTGGTTGGGCACTTGTTCATTCGAATCCCCTAACCATGGGTGAATGAAGTTCACATTGAGTTAGTGGGACAACTGATATCTAGAAATATAGATGTTGAACAAGAAACAAGACCCATATTTACAATTTACAAAACACAAAGTTCTTTATATGAAAACACACGTCAATCATATGGCACAACATACTTATCTACAAATATGCAGATTATAGATACATAGAGAAGAAATATTTCATTATTTTCACGTGCAATGTACAATGTCTTCATCTAACATTATCCTTAACAATTCATGGAGAGAATTCTCTCCGCACTCATCAAAGTACAAAAATTTAGAATCCAGCACAATAGGTATGTTGGTTGGACACAACTACCCATACATAGCCATGTAGGTGTAGCCATAATCAAAATTTAATATTGTCCCACTATGCTACATAATAATCAATAATTCCCTTTATCTATTCACGTGCTTTTATTTACAATATACATATGTAGACAAGGACAATAATATACTGGAAAACTTAATTCCTGTAGCTATTTATGATCATCTCCTGCATATCTCTGGCCTTAGATGATAGGAAAATATCTAGTGACTTACTTCACGTGTAATATCATTGGACCCTCCTAGCCTAGGCCAGTCCTTTGGTGACATTATGATACCATTTGTTGGTGATAGTTTTGCAATTGATGATACTACCGACATTTTGCTGCTATAGTTACTCTTAGTAGTGGTATTTTAACAGTATGTTCGTTGTAGTCCCATTGATCAACTATCATTGTTTGTGGACACTAATATAATTGTCTATTTAAATCAAGGAGCTCCTTAATATATCGTTGATTCTCCTAAGTCAGTTTTCCATGAGGTTTCCTTGAAAGACACGAGTACAATATTTTTCTCTTCTTAATTTGAGGATATATTTGAGCAAATCTTTTGGCATGTGTAATTGGTTAATGTTCAAAAGGATACACTTTAAGAAAGGGACACAAGTGTAAATAAGGTGATTCAAGGACATGAGGTCTTTGGTTCAAATGTTCATCAAGAAACACTACCTCGTTGGATCTCATGTTCTCTTTTGTGGATAAAATTTTGCACATTAGATTGTCTTTTTTCTTTTCTAAAAGTTCTCTTTTAGGTCTTGCAAGGAATTTACATGGCATGCAATTATTTTCTTGTTATTAATGGGAAACAATGATGAAGTACTTTTGGAGATAACTAAATTTGCGTAGTAGTTCCTTCCAACTTATGGAATTTGAAGAGTGGCTTTAATGCATGAATTGGTGAATAGTTTAATTTATATTTGACTTTACATTCTGGTTAGATGTCTGTGTTGTCATTTGGATTGAATCTTGCTGATGTTGCTTTGTGGCTTATCAGATACTTGCAGAGATGCAAAATGATTTCTTGCCCAATTTCATCTTCTGCAATACCACACAGCGTTATGTTCGACCATCAAAAGTGTTCCAAAGGCCAATACAGCGGCCACCGGTTCCCCATTCCAAATCTAGTTTTTACTGTGGATCCTCTGTAAGTAAAGGCTTCCACCATAATGGTGGCTATATTTTGAATATGTTCAATGCATGCGATTTAAGATGTATACATAGTTATAGCCTGAAAGGCATATATATGTATATCCACATATACATTTATATGCATAGGCATATATATACATAGATATCTTAAATCAGATGCATTCTAGGTGTCTTGATATTTTCCTTTATTGAAATAGTTATTCGCATAGAGTTAAATGTATTCTTTTATTTCTTTTAACTGGAGCCTTATAAAAACAAAAAGAGTGCAAAGTGTCATAATGGTTAGAAGTTCATGCATATCAACCTAACTGATTAATTAATACAGGCATATTACACACGGATTCCGGGAATTGCACAAAACATGGTATGAATGTAAGGAAATAGATGACATAAAATGTTAACAGAAATTGAACCTTGAAGTTATTTTTCTAGGTGCATTCCTGACTTGGGGGTGTGCAGACTGGAACTCGTGATACTCTCTATTCTAAGCATTGCCTTATTCTTGAACCTTTTCTATACTATGTATCCATATTATGATTGAATTTTTCTGGAATTTGTGAATGTATTCATGTCATACCACAATACAGATTGTCGCTTTTCTGTAGTATAATATCATTACATTGAGCTTCATCTTCCATGATAAGGATGATATCTCTGATGGAATAAAAAATGTTACTGATTCCCTTTCTTGTTGCTTTTAGTTTTGTATAGTTTTATTTTTTGTTGAAGGATTCAATTTTCTTAGGCTGTTATCATTCAGCTTTTATGGTGACAATCCTTTTTCTGAAAGATCCCAACCTTGTTGTCTATATATATATATATATATATGTATATTTTTATAATACCTTGACTTGGATCTTTGTTGGCAATGTCAGTAGATAATAATAGAATACCATTCACACACAGTAGTAACCCTTTTTAAGGGTTTTAATTAAAAATTGCAGCAGACTGAAATTAAATTGCAGCGACTTCTAATTCACATAAATTTACCCAAAAACCATCACCAATCATCATCAAATATTTATCAATGATTTATATATTATTTTTATGAATTTTAGAGCCCAAATCAAATAAGGAAATGCAATTTAACACTGTTGGAAATGAAGTTCTGAACTGGAAATCGCAGCAACATATAAAATTTAATATCCCATGAATTAATGCACCAAAAATCACGAACTTCGAGATTTCAGTCTTTAGAAACAAGGCAAATCAGATTACAAAGTTGATTTGATGAAATTCTTTGCCAATAAATCAAATCCCAACTTCATGCAAGTCGCACTTCTAGGAACAATAGAATAAAATCTGGAAATGCACCAAAATATCTTCAATAAAATAATAATCTACAAATATGAATAGTTTTAAGTCAAAAGTGAAGGGGTTCGTCCTTCACAATGGACCTCATATGGGGTTTTCGTCCCAAATGGAAAGATATGAGAGTTCACTCTCAAAATCTGATTTTACAAATGAAAGTCAATTTATCAAAATGCTGCCCTTAGTCCCCTATTTATAATTTTGAAAAGACATGGCCGCTCCCTTATGACCATTCAATATGCGCTTATAATTATTTATTTTGTCCTTAACTTGGCCAACCCATATATTCTACAATTACTTTATAAAAATCATAAAAAAACTAATGAAAATTATTTGTTGCACTTCTCCTTGTTTTCCCTTTTCTAGCCACGAAGAAGGAATGGCTAGAAAATCCATATTTAGTCTTCTAAGTTGGAAAAAGGGACATTAGACACACGCACACAATATAATAAAAACAACCCTGCAGAATTGGATAGCTAACAAGGAAATGCGCCTAGGGTTTTATTGGATAACCCTTCACAAATATTTCATAAATAATTTCACTTCTTTCAGCCATGATTAAAAATCAGATTTTTAATGATAAATACTAACTGCAAAATAACCAGAAATCTGCAAATGAAAAGACTGGGAAGTACTGCCAAGACCCTTCTGGAATTTAATAAAAACTGAGTCGATTTACTCTATATTAGCAGCTGAAAAGTGGCAATACAAATCTGATTGTAAATACCTCTGTAATAACATAAAACCTTCACATAATGAGTCGCTCCACCCTAGAAGATGTGTGGAATTTGCTGCTGCAATTTATTCTTGAAACAACACTGCTGGAAATGGAGAAATCAGAATTTCCCGAGTGGAAATCCCTCTCAATGCTCTTTGGGTTTTCGTCCACAAGAGTATAAAAATCCGAAGGGTGTTATTCCTTGGATTTAGTTGCGAGAAAAGCTCGAGCTCTCAATGCGAAAAGAAGATATCAAATAAAAATATGGAATGCCTTTACAAGTCGACTTCTTCCCCTTTTAAAGAGAAGTGACCCAATGGAAACCTAAAAAGCCACCAATCAGCTTGTGGTGTTTTTTTTTCTATTTTTTTAATCCTCCTTGATCAAGTCGCATTTTCCCTAGAAAATACAAATTTAATAAGTGCTTTATTTTTAAAGCGCTTTTCTAGGTTCTAATTTCATATTAAGTCTATTAATTTATTATATGTGCTTTAATAATGTTTTATTTTAATTTTAGCACAATATAATAAAATTAATAAAACTTAAGTCACCCTTGAGCTCACCCTTTGGCCGTCGGGTAGACAAAATGGGCCAAAGGTCTTTGATAAAATTATCCGAGAAAGAGGGACATTACAGTCCTCCCTTCTCGAGATTGCTTGCCCCCAAGCAATATCAAATCTGCATTCCAATCGATCCCGGATCCCAAATCAACCTAAGCTTTTTGAATGATCTCATACGCACTATACCAATCTGCTCAAAGTCTGCAAAAGGAAGTTTATGCAACTTACTTATGAAAAGTGCCATGATCCTCCTCAAGTATGCCCCCAATTTGCCGTACTCTTGATCATGTCTTTGCTGATTGTTGGCTAGATTTTATGCATAGTTAAAACCTAGGAAGTCATGAGATAAATCTCCCTCATTTACCGATGAGGCTCCCGTGTAAGATTTCTGTCAATTATGTATTCTAATAACTATCTGTGGGTTTTACTTTAACTGTGAAGCTTATGAACTATAGCTATAAGCAATTCTGCAGCAAGTAAGCAGCTGTAAAGAAATGTTTGCAGAAGAGGGAATAGTTGAATACGGAAAAGAGAAGAAGATTTGTAATCCAACCAATAGTTTACAGAGTTGGTCTCATACACATAGATAAAACAAATAGATCTCACAATACAAAATCAAAGGAAAGGAAAGCTTCTAATCTAAATCTTAGATAATGCAAAGTTTATCTAAAGATCTACATAGAAGTAAGAAGCCAATGCACCGTTGACACAAAGTTCTCTGGAAATTTGCCTCTGTTCAATTCCTCAGCTTTCAGAAAAGATATCAAGGGTTTCAACGACAAAGTCTGAACTCAAGAATACTGATTACAAATTCTGATCCTCTAACCCGTAGGTTCTTCTTCTATTTATAGTGTATAGAAGGAAATTACAAATAGGAAAACAATAACTGAATTGACACATGCGAAAGCTATAAAGAAAACAACTGGCAATCTTTCCCCTGAAATTTCTCTCTACATGACATGCATTTGAAGACTAAATCAAAGCTTTGCATGTTCGCCACCTATTCTCAATTAAGGACCTTTTCAAATAACTAAAAGTAATGGCTTTTAACCAATTACTTTTGTTTTACAATTTTGTCCGAGAAAATAAGAATAAGAGAGGGAAGGGAAGAAGAAGGAAAATATGTCGGCCATCATACTCTACACTTTTCCTTTGTTCTGAAACTGAATATACTTGTCAAACATGTGACTATATAACTTCCCATCTACTTTAGTAACCGCTTCTTTCTCAGTCTTAAACCGCAGCGATCCTCTGGACAAAGCAGCAGTGTAGCCTTTACCTTCTCCAAACCACCTCTGGAGAATTCAATAGACTTAAATTCATGCTTGCTTTCAGCATGCAAATAAAACGTCAAATTTTGGGGCAGCAGACTTGAATTATGCAGATTTTTGTAATTAAAATTCACCGTGCATGCTCTGTTTGCCATCTTTGTCTTTATGCAATTAATTGCATGAGTTAGATACGGTGCTTTTATAAAGAAAAGGAACTTATATCAATGTCCAATACATTGAATATTTCCTCCTCGAATCAAGGATTATCCAGTTTGCACTAGTTTTGAAGAATTCCAGTCAAATAAGAAGAAAAAGAATTGTTCGGACAAATAAAGACAAAGCTATGGCAAAGAAAGATGAAAAAGAAAGCACAACGGAGTCATGCATCACTTCTAAATTTGCAGATATTGGAGACATAGATCTAGGCTCGAACCTCTTCTTTGAATTGATGACAGATATAGATCCAGAGCAGAAAAACTTCACTCATGCGTGCGGGAAAAACTTCACTCATGTGTGCAAATTAAAAGCAAGTGGAATTATTTGAGCTACGACTTTTCCTTCCATAACTCGATTCTGCAGGGTTTGTTATGCAGTGCGAGATCCATATCCAGATGCGAGATGCAGATGCAAATGCAAATCCATATGCAGATCCGCATCCGGATGTTAGTTGCAAAAGCTTCCAGCACAAAGGCTTCATCCTCTTGTTTCGAATGCAGCCCGTGAAGAAGTCAGTGCGTGGAAAATTTCTTCCAGGATCTTGTGTAGGAGAAGAACTGTAAAAGCTTCAAGGATAAAAGAGAAGACAAGGTGAAGGTAAAATTCCAGCCGCTTCCAAATCCAGCTTGTTTCCAGATCCAACCGTTTCCAATTCTAGCTTGCTTCCATATCCAAATACTCCCAAGTCCAGCTTTGGTGAGAATCAAAGGCAAAAGAATCGGTTACACGCAGACATGAAAAAGGACAAGACTGCAGCTTTCCTCTTCCTTCTTTCCTCCGACAAAGTAATTGAGTGATCATTTAAATTATACAACTTAAGTGATTGGTTTAAAAGCCATTACTTGAAAAAGTCAACTACTTGGAGATAGGTGGCGGACTGCAAAATAGAAGGCTCTATTTTCACCGAAATCATACATGTCATGCGAAAGAGGAATTCCAGGATGTAGATTGCGCAGTTGTTGTTTTCCTCCGACTTCCACATGTGCCAGTTCAACTAAAAGCTTCCAACTTGTAATTGCCCCTCTACATTCTATAAGTAGAGGAAGAACCTTCGGTTAATGATGAGAATTTGTAAGCAGCAATCTTGTGTTCTAGACTTTGTGCTTTGAACCCCTGAGAGCCACTGGAGCAAAGGAATACAAAGGAGCGGGTTTTCGGAGAACTTTGTGTCATGATGTACTGTGTTTCTTGCTTTTAATCTTAGATGTCTTAATAAACTTTGTGTTATTTTAGATCTAGATCTAGAGCTGCCTTTGTTTTAGAATTTTGTGTTTATATCTATTGGATTCTTCTATGTGCATGCAATTTAGCTTTGCCATCTACTGATTGGGATGCACATCTTCCCCATTTCTTCTATGTGTTTATGTAATTACCTTCTTCTATAACTTTTTCTTTCTTTAAACAATCTGTTTACTTGTTGCAGAAGCTGCCTTCGATTATGGTTCATGAACCGAGTAGTTAAAGTAAAACCCCGTTTAGATATTAGCATACTTAAATTGACAAATTTGACACGGGAGCCTCACCGGTTAAATGAGGGAGATTTATCTCATGACCGCCTAGGTTTGTGCTATGCAGAAAAATCTAGCCAACACATTTGAGGTCCTGAGCTGCGGAAGTCCCGTGAGTTGTGACCGGAGAAGTTTCGTCTCGAAAGTGGCACTGGTATAATGGATGTAGGCTTGCCTTTTTCCAGTACCTGAGACTTCTTGTACACTTTGAGCTTCTCTGCCCTTCTGCTACTCTCACCTTCGTGTTTTCTTTTTCTGGAATCCCTTGCAATGAAATTCCCTGTGATCTAGTTCATCAAATCCTCGTCCATGCAATACCCTTTGTTAACAACCAATTTGAGGTGTTAACCAAAACTGCGGAAGACATTTCTTCAATTGTATGACAACCGCCTACACTTTCCTGAAAAACAACTCTATCTTCTCCCATTTGATGGTCTCGTGTCAAGTATCACATGCCCATCATTTGCGAGATTCGCACGTATCCGTGCTAAACCATAGTCAAAAATCTGCTGCCCTGATAACCTTCTGAAATCTCCCTTTATGACTTCGTATTCTCTCCTGCACTTTATCCACAAGTCTTCAAGTGAAGTAACATGTGAGTATTCTTGGGAGACTATCCACTTTGCTATCCGATATGGGTCAAAGTTCATTCGTGCAGGAAGAACTCATGCTCATACCTAAAAACATTTACGCTTTAATTGCCCCAAGCAACTATAATGACCCACCTTGACTGGAAAGATACCAATTGACTTGTGCCATTTTGACTGTAAGTCATGCAACTCTACAAGTTCGCTTGCAACTCCATGATGACCCACTTATCACTCGGGTATCTTGGCAACTTAATTGGTTCTCCTGAGAAACCACTTACTCTAAGATATGTGAAGTCCGTAAACTGGATGAAGATACAACCATGTTGGGAGACAGCTTGCCAGGCCTCTTTGCTCACTTTGCTGGATCATCAGATCACTATTTAACTTGCAAATGAATCCGTAGAAGAATCCATCGTTGACCACCCTGTAATCTTTGTAGCATTCAGGGACTGGCAACTGTGGGAAGCACTCATAAATAAGATGTTTTGACAATATGCCCCGTCTATCCAGTTTGGAAAATATCCCATGAGAATCTGCTGCATATACAAAGTATGAAGTCATTTTGAAGTTGAATGTCCGCCTCACACTTCGAAGTTGCTCGTTGATGTTGTCACTAATGATTTCCGCCCAATTAATCATCGAATTAACTCTGTTGATCTCAATGGTTCTCATAAAGACATACATCCATGAGTGGAAGTTATAGGTATTGGCTTCCCCATTTATCTTGCAAAGTAATTTGGTGATATCATCAACTTCCTGCACAAGATTGTATTGTAGAAGAGTCCTCGGAAATGTCGATGGTGATCTGGGCTTCTTCATGTATCTCTGGTCATTATACCCGCACAATCTGCTTTGTGTTTTTCCATATGTTACCAACATCCCGCATGCTAATTGCAATCACCATTGGTGTCTTTGGAAGCTTAAGGCAATAATTAATAATTTGTGCATTCAATCTGATCATTGTCTTCCCCGTAGCATCTCAGATTGTCCTAGAAAGAGGATTATAAGACCTTGCACACTCCAAAACAAACTCAGGCAATTGAGTTGTGACTGGAAACACTGAAGCTTGAACAATCCCGCTGCTTTTTATTGCCCATATAAGAGATTATCTTCCAATGGCCTTGGATCTATCAATCAAATCAATGATAGGTTTAGGGCCCATGTCTGTATCATTGATTTCGGTAAGCCTTGAAGTCATGCATGATTTTGCTGACCCTTCTCTTTCATCATGCCTGGAATAATTTGTCTGAAGAGTTCTTTTTCTTTTAAAGCCTACGCTAAAATTTGAGACTTTGCTTGCATGCTAAGCAAACTATAATATTATTTAATTCACCTGGGCACTTATACTAACATACAAATGCTTTGAATAATAAAAAGAAAACTTCTCCAACCCCAGGCAACAAGACTGGAAGTTTCCCGACAATGAAAAATAGTCTTTAATGCAAATCACTCCTTCCCTTGGCGCCAAAATTCTCTAGGGCAGCATGCTCCATCAAAAAGAATTAATTGTATCCTCCTTATGGCCTCCCATGCTTATATAGATAACTGCATGCTATTTTTAATAATTATCTCTTCCTATTTTTGACAATTATTAATAATAAGTTATGCTCTTTCTCTCAATTTGGGCGCCCAAGTTTGCATGCTTCTGCTTGCTTTTTTATGCAATTCTTTTATTTATTTTTGGCATGCTTCTTTGTCTTCTCTTTAGCTTTCCTTCATGCTTTGACTTTCTTCCTATTTTTGGCGCCAATTTTAGCTAGGAATAAATAAAATAAATATTAATTAAAGCATGTATTTATGCCAAGGTGGGTCACATTTTTTGACTTGAAGGCATGCTAAAAATAAGAAGTCAAAGCAATGGGAATTTTTACCTGCCAAGCAGCTCCAAAAATCCCATCCTTCACTAAAGTGATTTGTCAGTAATGATGGGAAAAACAACCTTCCAGGTAGGCATAAAATTCCCACTTGCCTGCCACTACCAAAATTCCCATTGGCAGCTTAAAGCCTTCCTTCCAAAAAGTGCGACTTGCATAAAAAGAGCTTCTTTCTTAAAAATGCGACTTGCATGGGTGAATAAAACCTCCTTGATGGGAATTTTTACCCTGCCTGATAGCTCTAAAATTCCCATTGGTACTTTAAGTGATTTATCTTTTATAATGGGAAAAAACAACCTTCCATGAAGGCATAAAATTCCCATCTGCTGTCTGTTGACTAGATTTTCTGCATAGTTGAAAACCTAAGTAGTCATGAGATAAATCTCCCTCATTTACTGTGAGGCTCCCGTGTAAGATTTGTCAATAAAATATGCTAGTATCTATTTAGGGGTTTTACTTTAACCATACAACTCATAAACCATAGTCAGTATAGTTTTGTAAAGTAAGTAAGGAACTCATTAAGAAAGAAAATATCTAATGAAGAAGGAAATAATATAAACACATGAAAGAAAGAGGGAAGATATGCAACCCAATCAATAGATCACAAAGTTGATTGCATGCACATAGACTAAACCAATAGATATTAACACAAAATTATAAGCAAAGACAACTTTCAAATCTAGATCTAGAATAACACAAAGTTTATAAGTAGATCTAAAGAAAATAAACTAGAAACAAAATGTACCATGACACAAAGTTCTCCGAAAATCTGCTCCTTTCTATTCCTTTGCTTCAAATAGTTATCGAGATTTCAACACATAGTCTGGAACACAAGAATGCTGCTTACAAATTCTGATCATTAACCCGAAAGTTCTTCCTCTACTAATAACATGTAGAGGGAAAATTACAAATAGGAAGCTTTTAGTTGAACTGACACATGTGGAAGTCGGAAAGGAAACAATGGTAATCTCTCTTCTCGAATTCCTCTTTGCATGACATGCATGATTTGCAACCGAAAATAGAACCTTCTATTTTGCATGTCTGCCACCTATCTCCAAGTAGTTGACTTTTTCAAGTAATGGCTTTTAAACCAATCACTTAAGTTGTATAATTTAATTGATCGCTTTGTCGGAGGAAATAAGAGAAAGAAGAAGAAAGAGGGAAGCTACAGTCTTGTCCTTTTTCATATTCTGTATGCAGCTAATTCTTTTGCCTTTGATTCTCACCAAACCGGATCTGGAAGCAATTGGATTTAGAAGCGGTTGATCTCGAAAGTGGTTGGATTTGGGCCATTGATCTCGGCTACCGGATCTAGAAGCCGCGACTATGATTTGCTTGCATGGGTATTGCCTTTGATCGTTTTCCTTATCCTTGAAGCTTTTGCAGCTTCTTCTCCAAGACATGCATCGATGCACTCCGGTGAACGCAAATTCAATGAAGGCTTCAATCGGAAGATTGGGAGAACATAAACAAGGTCCTGGAAGGAATTCTCCATGCACCGACTTCTTCACGGGATGCATTCGAAACAAGAGGACGAAGCCTTTGCAATTATGAATCTGAATCTGAATTTGGATTTGGATCTGGATGGTAAGACCTAGCACACTTCATGATGAATTCTAGCAACTGGGTCAGTGTGAATGGAAATGTCTTTGCGGCTCGAATGATTCCACTACTTTTGATCGCACACATGAGGGAAGTCTTTCTAGCTCTGGATCTCACAATCAATTCGAGAAAGAGGTTTTGGACCTAGATCTGTATCTCCAATGTCAACGAACTTAGAAGTTATGCATGACTCTACTGTGCTTTCTTTTTCATTCCTCTTTGCCATGGCCGTATCTATCTTTGTCTGAGCAATTCTTGTTCTCTTTATTCGGTCGGAGTTCTTTACAATTGGTATAGATCTAGAGATTTCTTCAGATTCGGAGGATATGTTCAATGTATTGAACATTGATTTAAGCTCCTTTCTCTTATAAAAGCACCTGTAATGAATTCCTGCAATTAATTCGAGAAAAGATGGAATCCGGAGCATGAACACTTGATTTTTATCATAAAAATATGCATATAAAGCTTCTTTGCCCTAAAATTTGAGGCTTTGGTTGCATGTGAAGGAAACATGAATATTGTCAACTTCACTGAGCTCTGTACCACTATGCAGAATTAATCGACTTAAAGCAAGCTCCTTCAAACCTAGGTGCCAAACTTTGAAGCTTTCCTAAAGGTGAAAACACCTTTTTCTCGAAAAAAATTTCTCCTTCTTTGGGTGCCAAAATTGCCTGGGCTGCACTCCTTTGCTAAAGAATTAATAACTCCATTAATATGGCAGCCCATGTTTATATAATCTTGATCATTCTATAATTAATAATTGCCCTTCCTATTTCCGGCAATTAATTAATAATAAACATGTTTTTCTCTTCAATTTGGGCGCCTATTTTGTGCATGCTCATGGCTGCCATTAAATAAATTAAATTTATTTAATTTAAACTTTCTACTTCCAGTCCACTTTGACTTCACACTATGTTTTGACCTCATGCGCCAAAAATAGGAATTAATTCCATCAATAAATACTTTAAAAAGTATTATTCCTCCTCTAGGTGGGTCGCACTTTTTGCCATAGCTGATTTCTATTTTTAAAAGTCAATTTCTAATGGGATTATTCACCCTGCACCGCAGCTCCAAAAATCCCATGATCCACTTAAGCTATTTGACTTTCATAATGGGATTTTTTACCCTGCAAGGCAGATAAGAAATTCCCATCAATGCCTTAAATGATTTTCTTTTATTTCACAATGAGAATTTTTACCCTGCAAGGCAGGTAAGAAATTCCCTTTGTCTCACGCTTTTAATTTCTCATCATGACTTAAGTGACTTTGCTCCCATGGGAAAAAGTACCTTGCCAGGCAGGTACAAAATTCTCACCTGCCTGTTGCTACCAAAAATCCCATTGTAGCTTAAAACCTTCCTTTCCCAAAAATGTGACTTGCCCAAAAGAGGCCTTTTTGTGCATGACTTCATCTTTTTAGAGAGAACCAAACCTCTTGTGGCAAATTCCTTCGGCATGACGTCCGTAGATGATCTCCGATACTACTCGGCAAGAAAATGATCAACCGACAAAGGAATTGACCTAGAGAAATTTCACAAAAAACAAAACGAGAAAAATACCAAAAACGCAAAACGTTGGCGAAGTCACGATAAAACTCGGGATCCATTCTGGTGGAAACCTCTATTAGTATATGGGAATATTGACATGTAAAGCCTCAACAGGGTTAAACCGGAGTACAATTTACCTCAAACGGGGCTTAAAATAATTAAATAAAAAAATTTCGCAGCAAACTCCAACGACAAAATATAACGAGTTTGTGCATCTGGGTATTTGGCAAAATTGACTTATATGACTCGTGGGAATATCGGACATAAAATGACACTTTTTGGCAATTAAAACACAAAACGACCCATTATTTTAAAAGTACGATTTTTTTACAAGGGGTAGTCTTAGATTTCGTGGTGAAATCTGGGATACCACTGCCACCACCAAAATTCCCACTGGCAGCTTAAGTGACTTGACTTCATCATGGGAAATTTTCACCTTTCAGGCAGGCATAAAATTCTCACCTACCTGCCACTACCAAAATTCCCATTGGCAGCTTAAAACCTCTCCTTCCAAAAAATGCGACTTGCATCCTAGAAGCGTATTTCATAAAGTGCGACTTGCATCCTTCTTCGTCAGAAATTAACACTCCGTGATTAATTTCTTCCTTTGTTTGAGGCCATGGTTGACTTCCAAAACTTCCAGGCAATTAAACAGGCTATACAGAACGAACGAATGGATCAGGAGGAATTTAACAGATCATGCGAGAAAACCGAAAACAAACATCAAATAAATAAATAAAAAAAAAAACGTTGCTAGAAGTTGCAGACAATTGCTTTGCCGAATAACTGGTTAGTAAAAACTCATCCTTGGTGAATACCCTACTGAGAGGCGGGAATACTGGCGTGCAAATCTTCAACAGGGTTCAATTGCGGCACGATTTATTTATTAAATAAATAAAATAAAATTCTCTTAGACAAAACCTGCGAAGAGATAAAATGAATTTTAACATGTGGGTATTTGTCGAAATTGACTTATATGATCCATCGGGAACACCTTAAGGCAATGGAAACAATCTGTAGGCAATAAAAACACAAAATGACTCATTACTTTGAAAAGAACGAAATTTTTTAAAAGGGGTAGTCCCAGATTTCAGGGTGAAATGGGACACCACCGATCTATGTGGTGAACTTGTTCTTTGACTTGTTGTGGATGCTGGTTTGCAAGGGCAGCCACTAACTTAGCCTCCTTGGCCCTTTGTGACCATATATCACACAAAATTTGTGTCTTTTCCACATCCTCCCAAGTCTGATATAAAAAATCAGAATTCTTATGACTTGAATTCATCACACAAAACCCATTTTTAACACCCAATTCTTGAATGCCACCTATAGAAGGCCCCATGGTATTATCATCCTTATGTGAAAGGAGTATTCTCTCATGATGGAGTAAAGAAATATGACTGCTATCATAAAAATCAGAATACCTGTCATACTCTTTTGCCATGTCTTTAAGCTTCACAAGTGCATCTTCCGTGGAATTTACATATCCAACATTTTTACTTCGAGTGCCCATGCTTGTAGAGTCTTCTTCATTCATTTCTCCATGTGTAAGGGCTGTAATCTCATGAGAGCGAGAAGATAAATTAACGCTTCCCCAAATCAGATTTTTGGGATCCTCCATGCTTTCTTTGCCATCATCAACCGCTTCCCAAATCATAGGCTTTTGTTCCAAATATCCTTGGCTGCTATAGTCTGATTTTTCTTCATGTGTAGATGATGTGACATTATTGGATTTAACTATCATAATAGAAGATGCCTTATGGTCACCCAATGAATCCATGCCATTGCTATCTAAAACACTAACATGCTCTATGCTAGCCTTTAAAGTAGAAGCTTCTAGTGAAATCTCCTGCAAGGATGATGTAAATAAATCATTACCCATTGATGTTCCCATGTCTTCCTGAGTCGAATCAGCATGTCTATCAAATTCATCATATAATTTTTTGCATACCTCATTGGAACTTGAAGACACCAAAGCACTCTCATGAAGAGTTGTATCAACCATATGTGAAGATTCTCTATTCCTTCCATGTATAAACAATTTAGAAGCTATAGTGTGATATTCCTTCCTTGCCTCGCTCGCTTTGTGGCCAAGATTCGGGTGCATGTCCATGTAGTCCCCGAAATGAAAATTCTTCTTGACATATTGAGGAAGGATGCTATACTCCTCAAATATGCTAATCACTTCCGCTTCTTCTTTGTCTTGTGGCGTTGGACCGTTGCAAATAGAAAGTGATGATGATCCTTTAGAGATTTCAAACTTTGAAAGCGAATCATCTAAACACCGCAATTTACGCATAAGTGATGTTGTGATTGCTCAAGTTTTTTCCACACTTGTTTGTAGCTAGACATCCTTCCAAAGATGACTTATTTCGGTGTTCAAACTGGCAAACCAATTCCAAACTGACTTGTGCACAACTGATTTCAAAACCACCGAATGCAACCATTACCCAACAGGCTAGTAGGATTATGGCTCTAATCAAACTAACCCTCCAGGCTGGGAGGATCCAAGCTCTGATACCACTGAAAGATCCCAACCCTGTTGTCTGTATATATATATATATATATATATTATAATACCTTGGCTTGAATCTTTGTTGGCAATGTCGGTTGATAATAATAGAATACCATTCACACACTGCACACAATATAATAAAAACAACGCTGCGGAATTGGATAGCTAACAAAGAAACGCGCCTAGGGTTTTAGTGGATAAACCTTCACAATATTTCATAAATAATTTCACTTCTTTCAGCTATGATTAAAAATCAGATTTTTAATGATAAATACTAACTGCAAAATAACCCGAAATTTGCAAATGAAAAGACTAGGAAGTACTGCCAAGACCCTTCTAGAATTTAATAAAAACTGAGTCGATTTGCTCTATATTAACAGCTGAAAAGTGGAAATACAAATCTGATTGTAAATACCTTTGTAATATCATAAAACCTTCACATAATGAGTCGCTCCACCCTAGAAGATGTGTGGAATCTGCTGCTGCAATTTATTCTTCAAACAACACTGCTGGAAATGGAGAAATCTGTGAAAAATCTGTAGAATTTCCTGAGTGGAAATCCCTCTCAATGCTCTTGGGGTTTTCGTCCACAAGAGTATAAAAATCCTAAGGGTTTTCGTCCTTGGATTTAATTGTAGAAAAGCTCGAGCTCTCAATGCAAAGAGAAGATATCAAATAAAAATATGGAATGCCTTTACAAGTCGATTTCTTTCCCTTTTAAAGAGAAGTGACCCAATGGAAACCTAAAAAGCCACAAATCAGCTTGTGGTGCATTTTTTTTTTTTTATCCTCGTTTATCAAGTCGCATTTTCCCCTAGAAAATACAAATTTAATAAGCGCTTTTCTAGGTTCTAATTTGATATTAAGTCTATTAATTTATTATAAGTGCTTTATTAATGTTTTATTTTAATTTTAGCACAATATAATAAAATTAATAAAACTTAAGTCACCCTTGAGCTTATCTTTTGACCATCGGGTAGACAAAATGGGGCAAAGGTCTTCGATAAAATTATCCAAGAAAGAGGGATATTACATTTTTGAGTTTTAATTTTTTCTCTCCCTTCTTGCTTAGGGTTTAAACAGAATTGGCAAAATTTAAATGGATTGAGATGGTGTTTATGCTTGCCTAGTTTTGGACTTAATTGTATTTCTGTAGGAAGATGTTTGGAGGGGAATTGCTGTTAGAGCTAGACCGACATCTACTTTTTATACTTATCATTTTATCCATCGATGTATTATACTTATGTTGCTATGAACATAAACCCTGCCTGTTGGTTATCGCGTGAATGCAGAGTTTACATGCATTTGTCGTTGGATTTAGTAAAGACTAGGGATTTGTAATGTCCCCTTAGGGCATAAAATAAAGAAATCTGGATTTCTTGGAAAACCCTTATGACAAACATGTAATAATCTGAATTTTCTTCAAACCATCATGGACAAAAATACAACAGTCTGATTTCTTTATTTTATTAATGAAATATCAACGATTAGAGATATCCACAAGGGGCGAAGCGTTTTGAAATCCACTTGGTACATGAATATAGAAGAAATAATTCTTACAATTAGCAGAGGAATCTATTTCAATTTATTTCTAAACTGAAATTAAAGAAGATTATTGCTGACCATTTGGTGCCAAATTCTGAAGAATGGAAGGCTCTGTCTGACTGTAAATGGGGATTTATGAAAACAAATGGCTCTGGCAAACCCTAACCTCAAATACACAGTTGTAAATAGCTGCAACAACCTTCTATGAGTGTCACCCAACCTTAAAAAGGGTTGTCCAACCTTAGGGAGGGTCCAAAATGTGATAACAATGTTCCCCACTCCAAACCGCTATTGAATATTTGATGCCCTAGCTGTAAATATTCTGAAATCTAATCTCTTGTGGATGCCCTAGCTGCCAACTGCTGAAAAACTGTCCTGAAACTGTGCCCTAGCTTGTCCAATCTGAAATAAACTGAAAATCCTTGTTTGTAGCTCAATTACGCAACCCTC
The DNA here is from genome assembly GCA_018340775.1 of Taxus wallichiana var. yunnanensis. Classification (NCBI taxonomy): domain Eukaryota; kingdom Viridiplantae; phylum Streptophyta; class Pinopsida; order Cupressales; family Taxaceae; genus Taxus; species Taxus wallichiana. The sequence goes on from CM031242.1 coordinate 993,279,526, forward strand.
GTGGTGATGTCACCTCAATGGATTCAAGGGTTTTTGTCCTCTTCAAGGCTTTTCGTCCTCTTTTCTAATGGAAGTAGGATCAACAATCCAAAATCTCATTGACAAAATATAATGTATGCAAAGATGATTGCAAATGACTCCCACACCTCTTGTACTTTCTATTTCTATTTTCCAAGTGGGGCACTCCATGTGGGACTTTTGCACTTTAATTAGTAAAGTTATTTTTTTTATTTTCTATTTTAGCTTTAAGTCACTTAAAATAGGGAGTCCCCTTTTTTTTAATAATAATACTAGACTGCAGTGAAACATTCCAGGGCCTGTCGTACCAGGCCCGAAATGTACTTGTATACCGTATATGTAAGGTTACGGGTACAAAACGTTGGGTATTGCACCCACGTCCCAGTACAAATTTTCGCACTCGGGACCGTGGGTACATACCCACAACGCTCCCACCATAAAAACATCTTTTTGACATGGAACTCAAAAAAATTAAAAAATAAAACATTTTAACTTAAAATTAAAGTAACCTAAACCAAATATAACCCTTAAAGACCCTCCCAAACACCTATTTATACACTCAACTCCTCTTGTTTATTCACACACTCATAGTTTGCTATTTTGCTAATTTTGAGCTTGAAGGAGAGAGAGAGAGCTTGAAGGAGAAAGATAGAGTTTGAAGGAGAAAAAACAGTTGAAGGAAAGAGGGAGAGAGCTTGAAGGAGAGAGAGAGGAGAAGGATCAACTACAAGTCTACAAACAATGAGGATTATTTTCGTGTATTATTCATGTATTTAGACATCATTCATGATTATCGATCATGATTCATGATCTATTTTGTTTTAATATTTATTTATTTTACGTTTTTAAAATATTAATTATTTTTTCGTATTTAAAGTTTAGTATTGAAGTTCTATTTAATTAAACGTCTACCCTCTGTGTATGCTCTCACCTCGCACCATTTATGGCGAACTTGGTGATCAGAATCAAGAGATTGACATGTAGGGCTAACTGTTTAATTTTTTTAATTAGTTATGTATTCGTTTTTTTTAATTTTAAAGTTTTAAATTGAATTCATTATAAATTTAAACATTTACCCTCTGTGTATGCTCTCACCTCGCACCATTTATGGCGAACTTGGTGATCAGAATCAGAGATTGACGTGTAGGCCCTAGGGTTTAACTGGTTTTTTAATTAGTAATGTGTTCGTTTACGGTTTTTTATTTTAAAGTTTTAAATTGAATTCATTAAAAATTTAAACATCTACCCTCTGTGTATGCTCTCCTCGTAGCATTTATGGTGAACTTGGTGATCAGAATCAGAGATTGACATGTATGGGTTAACAAATTAATTGTTAAATTTGTATTTGTTGTTTTTAATTAAATTATTTAGCAATGTTTTAAAAAATCTCTTATTGTAGGTCAAAACAAGTTAAATCTATAGTGATGACATCCAATTCAACTTTACAGGGGCATGGGGAGCAAACAAGGAGGGAGGAAGTGTTCCGAGTGGCCCGATAGTGAAAATGGATCCTCATTCTCCTTTATGGAGGCATGTGGAAGTGTTAGAGCTCATTGCCGGTGGTGGTGTCCATGTTTGGACGTGCCCCCATTGTGGCACCACATTTAAATCCTCATATACCCGTTTGAAAGCTCATTTAACTGTGGTATCGAGGACATGCATTAGAGCATGTAAGAAGGTGGAGAAGAATACAATAGCTATGTACTTAAAAGAGCAAGAGGATGCAAACTTTGAAATAGTAGTAGCTTGTTCTAGAACCATTTCTTTGCAGTAGAGGACTATGGGAAAACCACCACCATCATTTCATCCTTTCATTAAGAGTGATGCTGAAACTGTTCTAGTTGATTCTCCTTTTGATGAAGATACCCCACCAAGAAAGAGAACAAAAGGGCCTTTAAAAAAACCATTTAAAATTGAGAAGAGAGAAATTGCAGATGAATTGGTGGCTCGTTGTATATATGCACTTGGGCTACCATTCAATGTCTTGAGGTCACCATGTTGGCAACTTCGCAATGAGATAAAGGAGAGAGGTATTAATGATGCACCATAGGGGTATACTGAAGCCCCAACTATAATAAGGTTCGCAGTTCTCTTTTAGCAAAAAAGTGCAACACATACATGCATTTTTACACCAATTAGAGATTCCTGGAAGGATTCAGAGTGTCTATTATCTTAGATGGATGGAAAAACTCCTAAATGAACTCTCTTATCAACATTATTAGTAAGCCCTAAAAGGGAATGTATCGAAGGTTGTTGATTGTGAGGGGGAGATAAAAGATACCCAATTCATTGCAAACATTCTCATTGAGACTATTGAGTCAGTGGGCCCTCAGGACGTTGTCCAACTCATCACGAGACAATGCCACAAATCAAAGGCAACAGGGTTGAAGGTAGAGGTTAGGTATGAGCACATATTTTGGACACCATGTGCAATATACTCCCTGAATTTGATGTTGCAGAAGATTGAGAAAATCACATGGATTGAGAAAATCTACATGGAGGCAAACGAGATTCAAATGTTTGTCACCAACCATCACATGTCTCAAGCCATTTTTAGAAGATTCTCAAAGTTGGAGCTATTGAAGGTAAGGGAACAACTCATTAGTCATAACTTATTAGTTTTAATTTTTAAGTTTTTAAGTTTATCATTTTAATATTTAATTTTAAATCAATTTCAATTTGTGTTGTTATTGAATTCTTTCCATTCCTTTTAATAGGTTCTGAGACTAGGTTTGCCTTTCACACACTCGTATTAAGACGACTTGTAAAGGTGAATCATGCTTTGAGTAGCATGGTGATTGACAATGTTTGGACCGTCTGGAGGCAAGCAAATACAAAGAGAGCCCAAAGGATAAAGACATGGATCCTTGATGATGATTGGTGGGCAAAATTTGAATATTTGTTGAGTTTCACAGAGCCTATTCTAAGTATGATCATATTTGTAGACAAAGATAGTGCTTGCATTGGAGAAATATATGATGGCATTGACTCCATGCTTGAGAAAATCAAAGATATCATACAAGCCAAAGAGCAAGACCTTGAGGAAATTTTTTATAATGAAGTTAAAAATGTGGTCATGAAAAGGTGGAACAAAATGACCACCCCATTGCATCTCCTTGCTTATGCCTTAAATCCCAAATATTACAACAGTGAAATAGTTGGATTACCTGGTAGGCAACGACCATATGATGACCAAGAGGTTGCAAATGGGACGAGGGCACCCTTCAAGAGGTTGTTTCCTGATCCAGCTATATCCAATATAGTCTGCGAATGAGATGGGGATGTTTGTATCCTCGGGGAGGTAGCATGGGAGAGGTAGAGGCTCTTTGTGATAAAGCCACCTTGAATCCAATCATGTAGTGGATTATACATGGCCATGATGCTAAGTATCTATGACCTATTGTGATCAAATTGTTCTCATAGGTATGAAGTTTGTAACTTGTTATTTGATGTTTTAATTATCAATTCGAATTAAAATTTAATATGATATCATTTTTTTTTGTATATTAATAATACTCATTTTTGTGACAGTGACTAGTAATTCTTCTACGAGAGCGAAATTGGAGTACTTATGGCTTCATCCACTTTGCCAAACACACCATGTTGGTATCTAAGAAGGCCGAGGATCTAGTATACGTACATTCCAACATGTGCCTCTTAACACACATATGACGGAAGAATATACAAGTGGTCCTAACAAGCTTTGGGACATCCAACTCCGAAACCGCGGACTTTGAAGCTTCGGTGCTTGTTTGTCCAATGTTTCACTACTTGTCATTGATGACAAACTTCCAGGAGTCCTTCACAAGGGTTCGACAATGGAGCTAGTGGGAGTGGAGCTGCAAATGCCATCCATGAAGATGATTTTGAGGATCATCTAGATGATATGTTCTAGACTTTTAGGCCTAGGAAACTGAAAGTGAAGCAAGTTGAGAACTTGAATGTATTATGTTATTAACTATTATGTTTTGAATATTATGAATCAATACAAACACAAGTCTCAATTCTCAAAGTATTGGAAATTTGTTTTCATGTTCTATGAATGATTGTATGAGTATTAAATTTCAATAAGTATGCAAATGCTTCTTTAAATTTATAATTTTATATACATTTATATACATACATACATAAAACCTACCAACAACATACCATACCCGAAGTTTTTAAAAATTCCATTATCAGTTGTACCATACCCTAACCCGTATCCGCACCATACCCGTACCAAAACAGTCTAGTCTAGTAATAAAAACATAAGTTGCCTTTATAATATTACTTTTTGACTAACTTAGTTGTATCGTTACCTTATTTCCCTTTTCTCCACCTCTTTAGCTCAATCGGAAATAATCTGGAAAGGCTACATGTCTTCTATTGGTATTAATTCCAAGAAAGGGACATTATAGGATTTCTCAGGCTGACCAAGAAGCTATTTGCTGAAGATTGAGATTAATGGGTCCGAGGAAAAAACTTGGGCCTATCAAGAATGCGTATTTGAAATTTTCCAACTGTAGAGATTTATTTTGTATTTTTCCTTATTTGAAAAGGTTTGGATTTTATTTATTTCCGCTAGCTGCAAAAGTATTTGATGGCTACCCTCAAGCCATTTTTTATTTTGGGGCCACCCCATGTACTTTACCATCCTCTTGTCTTAATGAATTCTACCATTCATACTTATGATAAGTTTTAAGCTATTAGTTAACTTATCATGTGTACAGCTATCTACGTAGAAGCAATCTGGGTTGTATAGGGACAGGTAGAAAACATTTTCAATACACAGCTTGTGCCTTCTATTTCTTTTTGGTGCAATGGATCAATTTTTAAGTAAAATTGTTTTACTGTAATTTCCTTTGCGAGGAAGATTTTTGAAAGAAACTCCTCGAGAGATGGAATATATATCTGTACTTCCTTTCTGTTTAGGTGCCAAGATCTGAGGAATAACTATTCCTCCAAATTGCACTTGTTACTTACACCGACCCTCATCCTTTTTAAAGATGTAGGGGCCTAGCCTAGCCTCGACAGGGATAAATTTTCCTCTAAAACACATAATTCTTTAGGGAACTATGACCTAATTGATATTACAGCAAATGATTTTTGCTTATGCTTTCTGCATTCTGTTTCAATTGAAATGCTTTTGATAGATGCAAGTACTAATGTTTTCTGATTAATCTTCTGAGGTGCTTGCCCTCTTTCTTACATGAGATGTGCCCTGGGCAATCTTTTGTCAAAAAATAGTGCTCTTCCAATAGATTTCTCCTTATGCTTATCATATTTTCTCTGATTAGTCTAATAATGAGGGTGCGTAGTTCTTAGTTTATGTGCATGATGGCATCTCTTTGTCATCATGTGTGGACGGTGATATGATTTCTTTCAATGTTTTAGTTTTTTCATTTTCTTTGATTGAGACCACCACATCTAGTGTTTATGTTTCATCTTTTCCAATGTCAAATGCAATCCTTTGATGTGCACTTTTCTATTTAACATTTCCCATCACAGTGAAGGTCTCTCATTTTTAGAGGATTTATGGTATAAACATACCACAACTGATTACTTAATAACCTTAGAAAAGAGCCTAAAACACAATTAACTCCTCCAGAAATTTTTGTAGAGTATCTCTTTCCATTCAAATTGATAGCCTGGTCTAATCACAGCTCTTAGTATATTCTTGGATAGTAGTGCCTCATACCTTGATGGTCAATGCACATACACACAATTGCCTCCATGAATGCATGTTATGATAGGCTGAAGTATACTCTAGACAGTTATTTTTGTAATCTGTTGTGTGTTATGAAAATTAAGTCGAAAATAGTTTTGTATGTTATTTATGTTGATACTTGTAGTTTGTGGTTAACTAAAATTTTGGTTAGTACAGCTTGTCCTTGACAGTTGCTAGTCTATCTGACACACCCCTTGGTTGATCAACCTACATATAGTACAAGGGAAGGTGTGGCAAGGGGCTCTCAGCTTGATAGTTTCTCCCTGTACCATAACCAGTTTGATGTACACTATATTATGTCAATAAAAAAGTTATCTCAATTCTGTCTGGGAAATCCCTAGTTATTTTCTTCTCTTCTGTAATTTCTGTTATGTTCGCTATTGGTATACCATATGCTACATCTACTCTGATGGCTTGTGCTATGAATTTCAAAATCCTGATTGGAAATATGCACTTCCTATGATTTGTTAGGTTCTTGTTTGAAATTGATTTAAACATGCTGGGAAAAGAGTTGATATGACTTATTCACCATTTTCTTTGCAAAGGATAATCTGGCTTTCCCTTTCAAGGAAATGATTTGTCTTTTTACGCTTAAGATATTTCTATTATTATTGCTACATGATTGAGTCATCATACTGTTTGAGCAATATGTGGTAGTTATTTTGACACTCTTTTTAAATTTTTTTTTGAATAAATGCTTTGTATATTAACAAAAAAATAATATTCTGACACTCTTTTGACATATGTTAAACTAGATTGTCACATTTTGCCTGCTGTAAAAGTAATTGGGATTATTATGATATCCTTATGCATTAAATCTCGTTTTTGTATTGTATTATTTTCTGCAGGACTTGAACATGGCATATCAAGCTTTTGCCCAATTGTATAGCAAATTCTTTGGTTTACCTCATATGCTTGCAATAGTCAAGCTGCTTGGTTCAAGATCGATTCCTTGGCTTGTGCGGGCACTTCTTGACCTGCTTGCACAAAAGGTGATTCCTCACATCTCAAGAAATGAAGTATTATAGGGAAGTGCACAATTTGAAAAGGACACTGACAAGGGGCACATATATGAATGATAAACTTTTAAACTACTTTGCCATATTGTAAAATTTGTATTACGAAGAAAATAACTTTCCTTTTGAACACTTTCTGCCTTTTTTGGCATGCCACATGTCTGTTAGCCAGAAATGAGTTTTTTCTGAAAGTTGTACTTATATATTTTGGCTTTGAGTAAGTAAAATGTACATGTTATGTTGTTTAAGAGTGGGTTGTGAGCTTTGTCAAGTGGTCCGCATGCATACTGAAGTGGATCAAACAGACCTTGCTTCTCAGTTTCTGGAAGCATGTGATAATTCCATAGCATATAGTAAAGCATTTCAATGCTTCATTTTATTAGTCAACAATGTAGTTTGATAATGCAAATGGTTGTCTATCAACCATCATTAACCTCATCATATGGGCCACGTTGCGAGGTGGATCAAACAAACCTTGCTCATCAATTTATGGAAGTATTTGATAATGCCAAAGCATATAGTAATGCATTTTAACGCTCCATTGTGATAGTCAATGATGTAGTTAGATAATGCAAATGGTTGTCAGTCAACCGTCATTAACCGCTTCGTAAGGGCCACCTTGTTTTTTCTAGCCTGTAATGTACTTTTGTTAGTATTGTTAAGAGTAGTCGAGGAATATTATATAAAGTGATGCAAGAGTCTCATATAGTGTGAGGAAGTAAGCCCCCGACTATTCCTTATATGTTTCATTCATAAAGTTGTATGTTTGCCATCACAAGTATACTAATAGCAGCAATAACACCACAAGGTTCAAGGATACAACGAAGTTGACGTGTTCGAAAGTATATAGTTGTGTTGTGATTGTTATGTGTTATAAAAATATGGAAATCGAAAGCAATGAAATTCTAAAGCCTTGAAATTTGAATTTGCCTAAAAACCCCAAACCCAAAAATCCTAGAAACACAAAAAGCATATTGCTATAAAACGTGTCTATCTTATTCAAAACTGAAAATAGAAACTCAAGAATTGTGAAAGCTGAAACCATTGAATTTGAACCCCAACGAGAACACGAAAAGTAGTTTGATATAAAATGTGACCATCCTATTTGAACCATGAAACCCGAAAAGCACGTGCACTGTATCTCCGAAAATCTTCCGTGATACTTCTAAAGTTTTATGTCGTCTTCTAATTCATTAAGTTGACATGTGTAACTATTTTATTAGGGCCATAGATAAAAATGTAATGTCCCCAAATGGACATATTTTAACCCCAAGTGGATTACCCGCAATTCCCACTAGGGCTAAATCTGATTAATCCAAAAGCCAAAAAATCTCAATTGCTATCAAACTGAAATTCAGAATGAAATTAGGCCACAAACTGAATATTTTTCAGAAAACCCTAGTTTGCTGCCCTAGGCCAACGATTTAGCAAATAGCTTTTTCTACCTCAAAATACCTCCAAAAAATTTGAAAATTTGTTTACAAGGAGATAATGAATTATCAGAATAGGATCTTCAATCATATTTGAAAAATATTAATTCTGGAATTTATTAAGGCAAAAAACACAGCAGAACTTGTAAATTAAATAACTTGCAAAATGCTCCAAATTTCGGGGCAAATGATAGCTCAAATGGAAGCTTGAAAAATAAGCTTTCGAATGAACCCAAAATCAGAAATTTTCAATGGCGGGAAGGCATCCAAAATGGATCTGCAATTCTGGAACAATGTGGATAAACCCTAGCTGTAAATAAAAGATGGAAATACAATTTCGCCCCACTTAGGAAATGCCCAAAAACACCTCAAAACTGATCAAACACTTTAGATATGATCTCTCCTTGAATTTAGCTTGAAATCGGTCTTCAACAACTACTGGAAAATTAGCTAACTCCTTGATATGCGGTGGAAAACCTCGTGTGGAGAATCCTCTCAACTAGGAGAAAGGTTTTTGTCCTTATAATAGATCTCTTAGAGGGTTTTCATCCTCAAAAGATTATTTCTAGAGGTTTTTGTCATTAGAAATATTTTTTAAAAGCTCTAGGCTCAGACAAAAATCGGATTTATGTAAAATAGAAAAGCATGCTCTCCTCATACAAGCCGACTTGCTTTTATAGAGCTTTGGGCCCAAATAGCCACCCTTGATATCCAATCAAATGTGTCCTTCATTTAATGTTTTTCCACTTGATTCCATCTCCTAGGGAGGTCGCATTTTCTCCATAGGGTGAATGAGCATTATCAATTGCCTTTTACCCTTTTTAATTTTATTTAGTTTATAATAAGTTATTATAAGTGCTTTTATAATATTTCTTTTTTTCTCTTTTATTTGCACTTTATAATAAATCATTATAACTTAAGTCCCCCTTGATTTTTTTCCGTGGGCTTAGGGTCTTTGACTAGGTAGGCAAATTATTGGTTTCAATATGTCAATCTGAAACTAAAAGCCCCCAAAACATGAAAAGTAGATTGACATGTATTGTCCCCTTTTTCATATAAAGCATAATAAATTAATAATATAACTTAACTGTCAAAAAACTAACTTTATAAAAACACTTGTTTTATTATTATAAAAAAGTAACTTTTTGATAAAGTTTTATTATTATAAAAAGTTACTTTTAATAAAGCAATATCAATGAGGAATTAGAAAAGGGGAAAGTTGCTTTTGGGACTCTTTCATTGTGGAATGTGACATGGAAAGTTATAAAAGAGAGTGAGGGGATCATTTGAGGACATCTTTTTGCATACATTACATTGTGATTTTGTGGTTTTGGGTTGTTTCTCCAACTTGCATTAACGGTTGGGACGAAAACCTTCCATCAGAGCTAGGTTAGGGGATGAAAACCCTCTAATCCTTAGAGGTGACTCCATCTAGGGGTTACAATTGTGCTTTCAGACAAGGAATTTCAGTTTCAGTCAGATTTGTCAAGCTAGGGCACATTTTCAGGGCAGTTTTCGAGTTATTACAGCTAGGGCATCAAAGATATCAGTTGAACAACAAATTTTGGGGTTTTGACCCTTATTTTGGGCATTTTTGGGGCATTTTAGAGTTGGACGACCTCCTTTGGGAGCTATTTCAGCTGCAAATTGAGGTGCATTAGGTGATGGGCCTTGCTTCATGCCATAATCTGCCCTAGGGCAGTATTTGCAGCCAGCTGGGGCCTCTCCTTCACCTTCCTTTTGCTCATACTGTCACCGTATTTATTTCTTTTTTCAGCTTGAAATAAATAATAATAAATTCAAGTTTTTTTGCAAAAATATTTTCCATCATATTCATGTGCCAAGAGGCTTTCTCTATGCTTTGCCCCTTGCGGTATTTCTATTTTGTTGATATTTCATAAATAAAGGAAAGAAATCAGACTGTTGTATTTTGTCCACGAGGATTTAAGACAACTATCATTTCCTATATTTTTTTGTATTTTCCCTAGGGTTTGCAATAAAAATTTGGGTTTGCATTATTCAGATTTCTTTGAATAAAAGGGTATTTTCTAATTTTGTATCTTCATCTATAAGGGTATTTTTCCAGAATTTCTAGATTGCTCTATTTTTTGTAAGGTTTTGTAGATAAATCGCTTTTCCATTGCTTTTTCCCTAGGGATAAAAAGTAAGGTTTCCGAGAAATTTGGAAATCGGGAAATCAGTTTTAAATTGCCCGCTTAGGGACATTACATTACATTACATTACATTACATGACATAAAAGACAATTATCCTATTCTAAATCCAAAACCCAAAAACACCAAAACCTAAAATCCAAAACCCTATAACCTAAAACACAAAATTCAAACTGAAACCGTAAAATGAAACTAGAAAACGGAATATTAAAAGGTCCAAACTTGAAACTATGAAATCTAAAACCCATGCTCCAAAAAACCTAAAACTCGAAAAGATTGATCTTGAAAATATTGAACTAGAAAACCCCGCAACCAAGAAACTTAGATTGATATAAAACCTCCCGAAACCCAAAACCTAAAAATCGAAATCCCTAAACTTAAAAACTCAAAATCAAAACCCGTAACCCCTTAACCTAAGAAAACCTTGAAATTTGAAACCATACGTCCCTAATCCCAAACATGGAAACCCCAAACCCAAACCCCAAAATCATGAAAAGTAGATGATGCTAAACATGACATCGAAAATAGAAGCTTGAAACCCAAAACATTGAAATTTGAAATCCAAAACCCAAAATCCAAAACCAAAAACCAAAAACCCTAAATCAAAAGTCAAAAACATTGAAATTTGAAATCTAAACCGCAAAGCAAAATGCAAAACCAAAACCGAAACCCCAATACCAATCAAAAAGATCCAAACCTAAACACTTCAAACCTATAACTCGAAAACCCAGGTGGAAACCCCTAAACCAAGAAACCCATAAAACACAAAAATACATTAATATAGAACATCCTTGAAAACTGAAACCAAGAATTGAAACCTTGAAACTTGAAAACTAAAATTGGGCAACTTGAAATCCTTTGAAACATGGAAAATCGAAAACCCTATACTTGAAGGCTCAAACCAAAAATCTCAAAAACCTTGAAACTTGAATACAAAAACCCGGATACCCCAAAACTTGAAAACCCCGAACGGGAAATTCCTTGAACTTGAAAACCCCAAAACATAAAAAGTTGATTGATACTAAGAACTCATAAAACACAAAACTTGAAAGACCCAAACTTGAAAACCTCGAAAACACAAAAATATCTTAAATATGTCTATTTGAAAATGTTGAGAAGTCAAGTTGAAGGTGCCTATCTTGGATTTGTCACATGCCAAATTGATTAATAATGCCATATTGAGGATAGTGTTAAAATATCCTCCGATCAGCAATGGAACTTTAAGATAGGACTGAATCATAAATGCAATTTGTCACTATTGTGATAGTTTTTCTTCCATAGTAAGAGGAGCATAAACATTGATGAGGAGGGTCTCTTGATCATTCTCTCGATGTATGGAAGTAGGAATAAAACTCCCTTACTTCCCCAAGATTTAACAGCTTGTAATATTTTTGATCCCAAAGACAAGCCACCCCATCGAGGCACCCACAACTAAGTAAGATCGCCCGAGCATGAGGCCAAATCCTAACTTCCAAAACATTCATTAAGTCAATGAAGGCTTTGGTTTCCCGAAAAAACCCTTTGACATTCTATGTGATAATCTTCATTGGGAAGATTGATTAAAAATGTGAGATAAATCTCTTACCTTTTCTGTAGAGGTCAAATGTTGACCCTCCTTCTGTAGATTAACTTGAGTCGGTTTTCTACCTACCTTCACATTTTTATCCATCTTCAATTTTTTACTTTTTTCTTGGGTAACTCCTAATGGTAAATCTGCTTGTTGTCCTTCACCACAATTAGGCATGAGCAGCAAAGGCGTAGTTACATCTGCTTGACCTTCCTCCTGAGAATTATTAGACTCGAATTGCTCCTGATATTTAGTTTTCCTTTGATAGCTTTTTAACGATTTATAGGTCTCTTCCATCACGTTTGTTGCACGGATTAGAGCAAGCTGGCTATTTCTTACTGCATCTTTCTTCCTTTCCTGAGAGCCTGGAGCAAGCATTTGAGTTTCAGGTACTTGGGAATCCATAGGATCCTCATTATCCGCCTCATCATTATCCTTGAAGGCTAGCAAATCTATTGATACTAGAACCAACCATGGTTGGATGTTACCTAAACTTTGTTGTTTTCTTTTTCTTCGGGTTGATAAATTCCTCTTTCTTGTGTTCCTTTGTTGGTGGATCAACAACTCTCTGAGGGTAGTACTTCACAAAATGGCCGTACTCATAACAAATTGTGTAGCGAAAGGAATATTTTTGTAGTCAACTACTTGTTCCCATTTCTCATCATCCAATCTAAGGAGATTTTGCTTGGTAAGGGATTATTGAGATCCATCAAAACACAGATGCGAGCATAAATCATCTACTCTAGGTTTATAAAACTATCTCGCTGTCATCATGTAAGTACCCAAAGTATTGCCTATTGCTGTAAACACCACATTATTCCAATATTTTGCTGGTAAACCAAATAATCGCACCCATACCAGAGTGACTGAGGGCATTTCTTCATCCACCTTAACATAGGGTGCTAGGGTTTCATGAATAATCCCACTCTACCATAGAACCATGGCCCTCCTTGAAAGATTTGTTCTCGATCCTCTACATTTGCAAAGAAAATCATGGAAAATTCACCGTTAGTGTGATGTTTTTTTGTCCAATCTTTGAAGGTGGGAAGAGGAGTACGAAACCCAAAATCAAACAATTAGACCCCATTGTTCTCGCTTCATCAACACCGCCGAATGTCTGATTTTTGCAATTTCGCAACAGCAAGCCATCTACAACCTTCATATCTGATTTTAACTTTAGTAAATACACTCTCATTTTCCTTGAGAACTTATCTAAAAATAGCAAAACATACATGGCCCTAGAGATTGATGCCGCCTTCACAATCCCCACTAATGTAAGCATGAATTAATTGAAGCACCTCGTCCTTCATCAAACGAGACCATGTGTTGCATTTGTGATTGCTGAAAATCACGTGTAAGTTGGATTTTTTCTTCATGATCTCACTTACATAGTAGACATTAAGGAAGAATGACCTTTTACTTGGCATGGTTATATGCACATTTCCTTTTCCTTCTACTCATAATTCCTCCCCACCACCAAAACCACAAAGTTAGTTAAGATCTTGGTCACCACATTCGCTGAATTTAGTCCATTAAATTTAAAATTTGGTGAATGCAAAGTAGCTGAGAAAAGTTAGTTCAGATTTGCGAGTTTCATCAATTCTAGCGTGTACATAAAATAAGCATTTAAGTATAAGTTGACATTTAAATTTACTTTCCTATACTTTAAGTTATATTTTATGTATGTGCTTCTAAAGTGTTTGAGAGTGGTTTCAGACATCTAGGAACTTTAATGTAGATTCTAAGTTTTGGAGGGTTGTATGAGATTTCAATCTTAGCTAGATTTTAGGATTTTAGGGTTTCAGACTTAGCCACGTTTTAGGGTTTCAAGATTTTAGGTCATAGTAGGTATGAAGGTGGTATGGTCTATTGGAATATTCCTTGAAATGTGAAATTACAAGTATATTTCTTTTAGTCGGATTTTACCTTTAATTTTGAGCGACAAATTTGTTACTTAATTTTATCCTCTACGAATTCGAATGCAGTGACTTAGGTTAAGACACACTAGCAAGATATTTAATTCACCAATATTTCCTTTTTGTAAAATGACAAGACGCACCAAAATTTATATACCAATCAATTGGTTTGTAATATCCCCTTCTTAACGCTAGTCCTTTTGGAAGACTTTGAGCCCATTCCACTTCTCGTGGATAAGAAAGAAATGAACAAGGGAATAATTGTCATGTGTTTTTAGTTATTTTCGCGAGCATCAGCATTCTTGTTTACTAATTTTCTATATAAAGTCGGAGTTAGATGGGTTAAGAAGATGAAAAGCCAAATGAAAAATAGAAGAGAAGGATCCCTTATGAGGTCGGTCCTATTTTGGGGGCATTTTAATTGGTTTTGGCGCCACATCAAGGTATAAGAAGGGGTCGCTTGGCTCATTTGTGCATCATCATCTTGTCTACTATTAACTTTGCATGGTTTTTGGGCTGATTGCTCAATTACTTCCACTTGAGGACAAAAACCCTCTTGTGTGGCCAACAAGGAGGACGAAAACCTTGTTTGATTGAAGAACGAAAACTCTTCAATTCATTGAGGATTCTCCATCCCAGGGTTTCCAAAGAGCTTTAAGAAGATTGATTTTGCAGATTTTCAGCTAGGGTTTGGTTCCATAGTGATTTGCAGGCCCTCTCCTAGGGGAACGATCCACCTTGTGGAGGAGTTAGGGTTCTAGGCGCAACAACATCCAACTAAGCCATCATTGTGTTTCTCACATTTTTAGCAGCCGAAATCTACATTTTGACTTGATAATTGGGCTTAGAATCAGTAATATCCTTTGCAAGGGCTTTAACGGAAAACAAAGGGAAATTGCACAAACCCCAATAGATAGTAAATTGAAATCTATGACAACCAACTGAAAATTATGATAGCAAGGTACAAGAGTCTGATTTTTTATAACAAGAGTAAGGAAAATGTGACATCTCTTAAAAATGCATCACTCACACCATCCAAAGCATGTAGGGCAACTTAGAAATATTTTAGAACAATTATTAACCAATAAATAAGCCTTCAAACCCCAACTGGAATTTATTTAATTAAATAAAATAACAACAATGAACAACCTTACAAATGTGGCTGGAAATAAAGGATTCCATGCCCAAAAATGAAGTCGAAATGTAGATTCATCTGCTAAAAATATGAGAAACACAATGATGGCTGAGTTGGATGTTGTTGTGCCCTAGAAACCTCCAAACTCCTCCACAAGGTGGGTCACTACCCTAGGAGAGGTCCTGAAAATCTTTACGTAACCCTAGCAGCCCTTCTTCAACCAAACCCTAGCTGAAAATCTGCAAAATCAATCTTCTTTGAAGCTCCTTGGAAACCTTGGGATGAAGAATCCTTCATGAATTGAAGAGTTTTCAACCTTCAATCAAACAAGGAGGGTTTTTGTCCTCTCTCGCCACACAAGAGGGTTTTCGTCCTCAAGCGGAAGTAGTTGAGCAATCAGCCTAAAAACCATGCAATGTTATTAGTAGACAAGATGATGATGCACAAATGAGCCAAGCGATCCCTTCTTATACCTTTATGTGGCGCCAAAACCAATTAAAGTCTTCCTAAGAAGACTGACCTCCTTGGGTGGAATGAATAGTTCCTTTTTCCTTCTATTCTTCCAATTGCTTTTCATCTTGTCTAGCCGACTTGACTATATATAGAAAACTACTAAAGAATAATGCAATGCTCACAAAATAACTGAAAAACATGACAATTACTCCCCTTGCTCATTTTCTTCTTGCCCGTGGTAAGTGGAATGGGCTCAAAGACTTCAAATCGAGCTAGCTGGGAAAAGGGGACATTACAGAATCCTTCATTTCCAACCACTTTTGTAAGGGTGTTCACTGCTGCCATTTTATTTAATAAAATAAATTCCAGCTGGCTTTTGAAGGCATATTTCTTGGTTTCATTGTTCTAAAATATTTCTAAGTCACCCTACATGTTTTGGATGGTGTGAATGATGCATTTTTGAAGAGATAGTGCATTTTTCTTGCTGCTGTTATAAAAACTCAGACTACTGTACCTTGCTGTCATAATTTTCAGCTGGGTGTCATAATTTTTCAGTGTACTATCTATTGGGGTCTGTGCAATATCCCTTTGTTTTCAGTTAGAGCCCGGAAAGGGACATTACATGTTTTCACATTGTCTACTTTATCCCTAGCTATAAAACAAAGAGATCTTCCTCTTCCTTATGTTCTGTAATAGTGGCTTGTTTGTTAGGCAATGGTTATTTTTCTCATCTCATGACCATTTCTTCAAACCAGCTTCTCATGGCCTAGCGTCATACAATAATGGTATTCGAAAGTCTTTGGATTACTTGAGTCATATGTCTTGTTTCTGCCTTCTTTGTTTCCTCACACTAGCTCTTCCCCTTCAAATTTACTGCCAAAGCCATCTCGAATCCTCATTCCCATGCTTTTTCAACTATTTTGCTACAAGAGTTTAGTGCTCAACTCTTGAAACTTCAGACCAACATTAGTAGCAGTAATATTTAGTGCTTAAATGAAGGTAGTAATCTCTTGAAACTTAATAACCACTTTGTCTTCTTCATTTTCTGCCTAATAGTATCTAACTGCTTTATAATATCCTTGATCTTGTCTAAATGGTCTTGTAAAGATGCATTTTCATCCATGTTGATTGAAAACAGTAATTTCCTAAGGAAGAAGGCTCTACCTTTGACCGAAGTTTCATGCAACTCCGTCAATCACTTCCAAATATCTGAAACATCATCACTAGTCTGCACTCGTGGTAGCATTTCATCAGTCGCAATGAGTTTTATCAACATTGCCACTTCTCTATTCTGTCCATCAAACTTGTTTTGATCATTTCCTATTGTTGCTAGACATGCTTCATTCCCCAACACAATCTGATCCAAACATTTGTGCTAAAAAATTGCTCATACCTTGTTCTTTTCAGGAATTATGATTTCTTCCCAAGAAACTTCTAGTTACTTTCCAACAATATATTAGATAAACTAACCCTTTTTCAGTAAAATAAAAATTCAGCATATCTGTAGCTGAAGTAGAGACAGTAAAAAAATGTGGGCAATCTGCTCAAAAACATTGAAAATTGCTAAAACAATACAGAAAATCATTGAAAATGCAATCTGGAGTTTCCAGAAAACTGAAAATCAATGTTCTATACAGTTTTGTACAACTCCGTACAACTGTTTTATGCTGTTCCCTATGGTTCTCTAGGGATCAATTTTCCTTAATCTCTCTTTAAATAAAAAAGATCTCGGTTTAAGCCATAAAATAAACAAACCTAGCTTTCTTTGCTTTATAGTCCTTTGGGCTTGTTAGTGTGTATTGTAAGAAGTCCCTTGTTCTGTCAGTGTTTGAGCAATCCCTAGGCCATCATCTGCTACTTCTTGGCTTCTAGGTACCGTGGTTCTAAACTTCTAATACAATATCACGAAAACCAAACACAAAGAAACCAAGTAAGAACACATGGGAATACTTGAAAAAACTTAAATACTTCTTGTATGAATCAAAGAGAGAGGAACTGCCTATTTATAGGAAAGCAACAACATAAACTCTGATACTTGGGTGACACAAGTCCTAAATCTACAATGACTAAAGGAAACATCACATCATGGGAAACATGACATCATGTTTCAATTAATTGATAAAGGAAATTAAAGTTATGAAGTGACTCTACTACTAAGTCTATCACCGAGACTAGTATGACCATTATAACTTTATGTTACAAACACTAACAAATACTAATTAGCCAACCAAGTCTAATGATGTGGATGGGGAGGATGGCAATGAAGATGAGGAGGGCAAGGATGATGATAATGCACAAGATGCGGAGGGTTTTGATGGTAGTAGTGAAGGGATGACAATTGATACAAAAAAACAAAAGAAAAACCTTTTAATTTTTAAAAAAAATTTAGTTTCAAGGGAGCAGTTTACACAGTTATGTTCAAGACATGAATGATGTTGATGTCTTGGGCTGGCAAGAATAGATAAAGAAGTTAGCTAACTAGGTTGAGGCCGTATATAACTTTTCTCTAGAAGGTGGAAAAGCATATTTAAAAGATGAGTATGATGCATAAAAACGAGAGAAATTTGTAATGGCGTGGTTAATACATAACAAGTGAATCCACCACAACTTGACCTAGTTCATCTTGTTGTTCACAATACTATGGACAAATTGCATTATAGTGAACCAAAGAGAGGCAAGAGTTGTTTGTGAAGAAATAGATTTTGGCAAGCAAAAAGATGAATTCAAGAAGATGGAACAACAACTTGAGGCTTCCAAATAGTAGTTTCATATTGGAAAATAGACTTTTACAGGAAAATATTGTCCTAGTGACAAGATGAAAAATATTGAAAGGTAAGGAGCAACTATTATACTACTATGTGGACCTACGAAGATCTCTTTGATTAGAAATTGCATGGAAAAATCGAGATTAGAGCAAAGATGAAAATAAAGCTAAGGCTACTAGACTCCAACAACAATTAGATGAAGAGAAAGAAACATGCAAGTAAATGTTGATAACTCTTACAACTTAAAAGAACTAGAAAATACTTATGGAGTGGCTAATCTCTTGAGGGACACAACCTTGAAGTCCAAAGTCAAAGTGTAGAGATTGAAGAGGGGTATGGTTGTGACCGAATCACCAATGGGAGTCGCCTCTATAGCTGTGTTACCGGATCTTGGTAGCCCTTGCAAAATTTTGAGTTTTCTACTATCATGGATATGCCTATAGTACTTAATATGCGACACTGCCACCGCCTACTTCTTGAGTGCCAACAAGGAGGTTGAAGATTCTAAGGGGGTAAATGTAGGTATTATATTTGAACAAAAGAAAGAATAAGATGGTTATCTGTATGTTGGCAGTATGCTGAGTTAATAAAGTGTTGGCATAATGTTTCTTGAGTAATTTATGATGTGTAATGTACAAATAGTTTTTTTTTGGTTAGTCTTGTCATTGCCAGATGGTTGTCAAGTCAACACGTGCTTTGGTCAAGTATATCTTTGTGTCTAGACACTTGTGAAGAGGTCAGTCTTGGTGATTCTTCTTGGTTGTATTTTTCTCTAGATTCTAGAGAGTTGTGTAGTAAACATGCTATTATGAATGTATAAATGGCATGTTTCTTGAGTTGTTCATTGTGCATATTTTCTATTTGGTTTGGTTGTGAATATTTTCTTCCTATGTCCCATACTACAAATCTATAATAGAAAGTTTGCAACCAGTAATTCATTCAATTGTACATTAATCACCCACATCTTTTTGTTAAATTCATTTGATAAATACCATTGTGAGGTAACCTTTATCTGAGATTCCACAGTTGAAGGTGATTTGGATCCCAAGAGGTGTTTGGGGCACAAAACCTATCTTGGGGACGGAGGATAGGAATTGGGGGAAGAGGTTTCTGAAACGAAAAATATTTCCCAAATTTTGGGGATGATAGGGAGATGGTTGGGGGCGGGGGTGGGGGTGAGCTTTAAAATAATATATACAATATTTAAATATTTTAACTTTTTTGAGGAAATTAAGGTTTTTAAACCAGTGTTACCTAAAGACTCTTGGACGACAAAAATTCCCAACATTTTGGGACGGTAGGGAGACATCTATTAAAATAATATATAAAAGTCTAAATATTAAAAATATACAGATAAATTTTAATTTTGTTATGAATAGCAGTTCATAGTTATATATCAGTCCACCATGTGCATACAGTCCAGATGCCCATATTAAAAAATCAACAACATACATATAGCTATGTTGCTATACTAATGTTATATGTCCATATAACATTTAATATTAATATGTATGCTGCTGGTTTTCATAGCATGTTGTGACAGTCCAACATGTGTATTGTGCTAAAAAAATTATGTATTCATATATCACTCTTGATTCTTAATATGCCTTTGTAATATTCTTAATTTTTTTATGAATAACAATTCATATTCATATATCATCTGGTTATGGTTAGCTGGTAAATGTTTTTAAAGAGAAAACAACAAAGAAAGTAATTAATATATATATATATTTTAAAAAAAAAAACTTAGAAGTCCTAGAAACGCCTCGTGGACATCCCGAAATCCCCAAATAAAGGGGGACACCCTAAAACATCCCCGATATTCGAGGACGTCCCCCTTTTTTCCCGCCCTTTTGGAAACGTGGGGGGCGTTCCCCCGTCCCGCCATCCCTAGAATGTTTGCTTTCGGGGGACACGTCCCCGCATAACACTAGTTTAAACTTTATTTGATTGTTTTTAGGTTACTTTCGGGATTAGAGTTAAATGCTTTTGTAAAAATAAAAGAGTTTTTTTGGGGTAGAGGTTTTATTTTAAGTGTCAAAAATTAAAGAAAACACAATAGAAAATGGCGATGTCCCCTCCTCGTGCCCTAATCCTTGAAATGCCCCAAATGTCACCGTAATCTCGGAGATGTGTGCTCGCGTAGTATGTGGATTTAGATGTGGCATGTATGTGCAAAAGCAATATGAAACAATATTTAGAGTAGAGAAAATAATAAATCTAAAACAAAGTTTTTAATTAATTAGTGCATTTTGTCCATGCGATGCGCTCGAGGGAGATGTATGTTTGTTTATCTTCTCTTATTTGATGATATCTACTCAAACAAATATATTATTAAAAATTTGTGAAAGCTTAAAGAATCCTTATGCAAATTGAAACTATTGAGCTTCCACGTGTGACTCTTCGCCTTCCAATGGTTGCATGTGTTTTTGATGTTGAGATGTGTAAAGGCTATGTGGTGCGAGATGTTGGGTTGCACGAATGGTGTGTCATGTGGTTGTGCAGATGGTGTGCTATGTTGAACATTGAGTTGTCTTTGAATGACATTTGGATTGATGATCCAAATCTGGCCCTAGTGGGATGCTTTACCCCATCATGAGTGAAGGGAGCAATGTTATTTGATGAGGTGCACAATGTTGTATTTTGGGGTTGTGCAAGATCCATGTGTTGCCCAGGGTTATGCGGATGACCAAGGTACTCAAGGTAATTGAGTTGTGCTCAATGACATTTGGATTGATGATCCAAATCTGGCCCTAGTGGGATCTTTACCCCATCATGAGTGAAGGGAGCAATGTTATTTGATGAGGTGCACAATGTTGTATTTTGGGGTTGTGCAAGATCCATGTGGTGCCCAGGGGTTATGCGGATGACCAAGGTACTCAGGTAATAGCGTGGACTCATGTGGCTACACTTTGATCTTAAGGTGGTTAATGTCACCTTGGACTTGTTCTTGCCCTCATTCGTTGTGGTATACCACATCTAGAGCATGATGTAGTATTTTACCCAATTTCAACACTTAATATTAACAAATCTCTTGGAGATTCGAACTTGGGGCTCTAATTAGAAACCTAAGTATTAACTACTCAAGTTCATTCCATTCATAGGCTTTTGTAATGTCCCTTTTTCCAACTTAGAAGACCAAGTTTGGATTTTTGGCCATTTCTTCTTCGTGGCGAAAAAAGAAAGCAAGGAGAAGAGCAACATTATAATATTTAATGATTTTTATGTTTTTATAAAGTAATTGTAGAATATATTGGTCGGCCAAGTTAAGGACAAAATAAATAATTATAAGGGCATAATGAATGGTCATGAGGGAGTGGCCATGTCTTTTCAAAAGTATAAATAGGGGACTAAGGGCAACCATTTGGACATGTGAACTTTCATTTGTAAAATCTGATTTTGAGAGTGTTCTCTCATTATCTCACCGCTTGGGATGAAAACCCCATGTGAGGTCCATATGAAGGACAAAAATCCTTCATATTGACTTAAAACTATTTGCACTTAAACTATATTATCATAATTGAAGGCATTATTGGGCATTTTCAGATTTATTCCATTAATTCCAAGAAGTGCGACTTGCTCTAGTGTTATTTGTGAATTATTGGATGATATTAGTATCATATTAAATTGATATTCCTAGTCGATTTGCATTATAAAGGCCAAATCTGCATTTTGCATGGATTCCTATGCATGTTTAATGGTAAAAAGAATTGTTTAAGGTTGCAGCGACTTCCAGTTAGATAATCATTTCCAACAGTGCGTATTTTGCACAAATCAAATCGATTTGGGCATAAGAGTTATCAAAATCAATAAATAAACATTCCTTAGTATTTATAGAAGACTTTGGGCACATTTTACGAAGGTTTGTAACTCGTAATTAAATTACAGTCTGCTGCAATAATTTCCAGAATTCTGTAAAATTCATATAAACCCTCAAAAAGGGACATTACAACTTTAAACATTCCATTCCACTTCAAGAAATTATAGTGATAGAAAGGGTCCTCCTTTTTATATCCCACTTAAAGTAGGCAATTTTTATCAGTATTGTTGGCTAGATTTTCTGCATAGCTGAAAACCTAGGCAGTCATGAGATAAATCTCCCTCATTTACCGGTGAGGCTCCCGTGTCAGATTTGTCATTAAAATATGCTAGTATCTATATGGGGTTTTACTTTAACTATTTAACTCATGAACCATAGTCAGTATAGCTTTCACAACAAGTAAGCAAATCGTTTAAGAAAGTAAATACTTATAGAAGAAAGAAATAATAAAACACAAGGAACGAAATGGGGAAGATGTGCAACCCAATCAATAGATAACAGAGTTGATTGCATGCACATAGAAGAAACCAATAGATATCAACACACATAATTATAAGCAAAGGCAACTCCAGATCTAGATCTAAAATAACACAGTTTATTAGAAGATCTAAGATAGAAAGCTAGAAACAAAATACACTTTGTGACACGCTTATCCGGAAATCTGCTCCTTTATATTTCTTTTGCTTCAAGTGACTATCGTGGTTTCAAAGATAAAGTCCGGAACACAAGAATGCTGCTTATAAATTTTGATCCTTAACCCGAAGGTTCTTCTTGTACTTATAGAATGTAGAAGGGAAAGTACAAATGGGAAACTCAACCGAATCAAACATCATCCTCATCTCTCTAATTTCTCTTCAAGTGACACATTTATCACTTAACTAATAGAATCGTTCCACATAACTTAAAGTAATGGTTTCAAAACCAATAACTTTAAAGTTTTATAATTACATCCTGGAACGTGGAAAATAGAAGAAGAAAGAATAGAAGAAGAAAGACACGCCAGCTGTAACATCTACATCTTCTTTTTGTTTTGATACTGGATATACTTGTTGAACATGTAATTCAGCATCTTCCCATCTGTCTTAGCCACAACTTCCTTTTTGTCCCGAATCGCAACAAGCCTTCGCTTCGATACTCGATACATGCTTCCACCTCCTCCAAGTTAGGCCCGAACATTGCAATATCTCGATGCGCAGTGCCACCAATCTGGCGATGGAATTCATCAGTGAAAGGCTTAACGGCTCCATCAATTCTCACTTGCACCATTAGAAGAGACCCTCCTGTGGATTTAGGAACTCGTTAGGAATGATCCGTGTGTAAGAAGTAACATTTCCGACCACTTCCTCATGAGTGAAAGCAATGACATTGTCTGGTAAAGATGATGTCATACTCTAAAGTGCCTGCATCCTCTTCAGCATAATTCTGCAGATCTCCAAATGGAAAGATACTGCAAACTCAAACTGCTTCCCCTTCTCAACCGATCCGTCAGTAGCACAATCTGCATCCGTAATCAACACTTCTCTGAGCCTTTATTGATTTTGGCCAAAGTACTCGTGTTACTATCAAGAATCGTGTTCATATCTACCGTGCTTGTCATCGCTTGATCTGATCTGCTGCATCTTTCATAACCTTTAGGCGGGTTGGCACCTCTCCGAGTTGTAGAGAAGCTTGATTAATAATCGACTTTTCCATTCGTCAATAGCTTTTACCAGTTACTGCATATTCCATTTCCCGCATCAGATGATCACTCACCTGCTTTTGAGCTGAAATTGGTTGAGTGGAAGATTTATCAACCTTGGCAATGATCTCGCACAACTGAGATACCTGCTTCTGAAGTTCAACTTTCTCCGCCTTTTCTTTGTCAAGCCTAATGAATAGAGCATCTATCAATGTCTGTGTATCTTGCTTCAATCCTTCTGTGGTGGCTTGACCTATGGGTACTCTGGTCACTATTATGTCTTCTGCCGTGAGCTCATCTTCTTTCTTCCCTTCGCCGAAACCGACATCTCAAAGAAACTTCTTTGACTCCTCAATGATCAACCTTGAAGTTACCTTAGAACTTTAGGTTTTCTGCTTTAACGCCTAGACCCGTGAGCAACTACAAGTTGTGTTTCTCCAATTTGATTTCCTCTCTAGCCTCTGGAACCAACTCGCGAAGTCAACTATTCTGAGAAATTACTTCTGAGAATGAGAAGTCATTGAATGTACCACTATCTCCCGCTCCGATTCCTCTCCATCCAAACCGCTTCAATGTTGTGGTTGCCATCCTCTCGAGTCATCCAAAGACAGAGATCTTTCAAATTCACCATCTGCAGCTTCAACGCTTTCTTCGTGAAGAGGCGCTAAACGGAGTGGCTGAGAAGAGAAGATGAATGTTGTCGATTCAACGGAGGAATGGTAGTGTCCTCGCTTTAAGTGCAACAACATCGAAGTACTTGGTGCTAGAGAAGCCGAAACTAACATCATAGTCGTAGAAGTGATCTTCTCCTTCAAATGAGACCTTTTGTGCACTTTCATCTTCTCAGGCCTTCTGCTACTTTCTCCTCCGTGCTTCCTCGAGGGAATCTCCTATGTCGAAGTTGCACTGTGATTTGATTCATCAATGCTTCATCAAGGCAATAGCCCTTCATTAGTAATCGGTTTGAAGTGTTCACTGCAACAGGGGGCAACCTTTCTGCAATCAGTATAGCAGCCCCTACGTTCTCTTGAAGTGCAGCTCTATCTCCTCCCATCCGATGGTATGTGTTAAGTAACACGAGACTCATTATCTTTAAGATCCACAGGTATCCGTGCTAATCCAAAGTCAAACACTTGCTATGCTGATAGCCTGCTAAAATCTTTCTTTCTAACCTCGTACTCACTTTTGCACTTCATCCAGAAATCTTCTAATGAAGGCATATGTGCGTACTCCTGGGAGATCGTCTTCCTGGGAAGAACTCTTGCTTGTACTCGAGAGAACATTTCCATTTCCACTCCTTGGGCTTTATGAATGCTCTGCATTATAATGGCTCACAAAGTGATCGGGAAGAAGCCTCGTAGACTTGTGCCGTTTTGATTGAAGGTCGTGCATCTCCACAAGTTGCATGCTCGGCTCCATGGTGACCAATTTATCATTTGGATATCTCGGGCAACTTAACCGGGTTCTCCGTAAAAGCCGGTGACCACGAGTTATGTGAAATCCGCAAACCGAATGAAGAGACTACCACCTCTGACACGCTTCCCACGCTTCTTTACTCACCTCCGTTGGCCTTTAGGTCGCCATCCACCTATAAATGAATTCGTAGAAGAATTCATCGTTGACCACCTTGTAATCTTTCTTGCACGCAGCATAGTAAGTCATGGGTAACACTCGAAAATAAGGTCCTCGGAAAGAACACATCTATCCACTTGAAGAAGATGCCTTGTGAAGTCAGCTTTGTGTATACCAAATAAGAAGTCATTTTGAAGTCGAAAAGTACGCGTCACGTTGCATGGAGTTGCTCACCAATGTCATCTACTAATGATTTTCGACCAATTGATTATTGAATCTGCTTTGTTGATTTCAATGGTCCTGATGAAAGCATACATCCATGTGCGGAAGGTGTGAGCGTTTGCTTCGCCATTTATCCTGCATAACAATTTGGCAATATCATCCACCTCTTGTACCAGATTGGACCGTGGAAGAGTTCTTGGGAACTTGGAAGGAGATCTGGACTTCTTCTTGTATTTGCTTATTCATTATGCTCACGTAGTCAACTCTATGCTTGTCCCACTCGATCACGCCGGCATCTTGTATGCTAATAGAAGTCACCACCTTTCGTGCCGAATATTCAAACAATAATTGATGAATCGTCGTCCAATCGGATTATTGTTTTCCCATAGCATCTCTGGACGATCTCGGATGATGGATGGTAAGACCTAGCACACTCCATCACGAACTCGCTTGAATGGGTTGTGTATGGAAACGCCGCAGCTCGAATAATTCCACTTTGCTTTTGATTTGCATGCATGAGGGAAGTCTTTCTTGTTCTTGATCTCATCAATCAATTCGGAAAGAGGTTCCCGGACCTAGATTTGTGTCTCCTATGTCTGCGAATTTAGAAGCGATGCATGACTCTGTTGTGCTCTCTTTTTCATCCTCTTTGTCATGGTTGATATCTATCTTTGTCGAACAATTCTTTTCTCTTTATTCGGCCGAATTCTTCACACCCCGCAGATCTGGATAATAATTCAGATTCAGAGGATATATTCAATGTATTGGACATTGATTTAAGCTCCTTTCTCTTATAAAAGCACTTGTAATGAATTCTCGCAATTAATTCGCATAAAGATGGGAACCGGAATATGAACAAAGTGATTTTAATCATAAAAATCTGCATAATTCAAGCGTGCTGCCCCAAAATTTGATGTTTTATTTGCATGAAAAGCAAGCATGAATTTTACCAACTTCACCTGAGCACCTGTATCACTTATGCAGACACAAATCAAGCTCCTTCAAACCTAGGTGCCAAATTTGGAAGCTTCTAGCATTAATTACACCTTCTGAGCAAAATTCCTCTTCAAATGGGGCGCACTTTTTGTCTGGGCTGCACTTCTCTACTTTTGAATTAATTAATTCATCCTTATGGCAGCCCCTGCTTATATAATTCTCATAATTCTATATTTAATTAATGCCTCTCCTTTTCCTGGCAATTAATTAATTATTTAATAAGCTTTACTCTTCAAATGGGGTGCCTATTTTGTGCATGTTCATGGCTGCCATTAAATAAATTAAATTTATTTAATTTTAGCCTTCTACTTCCAGTTAACTTAAGCCTCACAGTATGCTTTGACCTTAGCCACTGAAAATAGGAATTAATTAAATCAATTAATACTTAAAAAAGTATTATTCCTCTCCCAAATGGGGTGCACTTTTTGACATGAAGGGGCTGCATTAAATAAATAATATTTATTTAATTTTAGAACTTCTAATTCTGACTTCCTTTGTCCACTTTTCCTTTGTTGACTTTTCCACAAGCTTGGGCGCCAAAATTGGAGAAGAAATTAATTAATTTAATGTATTTAAAGCTGCCCTTCTTTCCCTAAAGGGATCGCACTTTTTGGCATGAGCAATTTCTATTTTTAAAAATCAATTGACAATGGGATTATTTACCTGCGCAAGGCAGCTCCGAAAATCCCATGATTCCTTTAAGTCGTTTGACTTTCATAATGGGATTATTTATTCTGCAAGCGGGTAATAAAATCCCATCAATGCCTTAAGTGATTTTCTTTTATTTCACAATGAGAATTTTTACCTGCAGGCGGGTAAGAAATTTTTTCTTTGCCTCCAATTTTTCCATTATGACTTAAGTGGCATTGCTTTTATGGGAAAAAGTACCTGCCAGCATGCTACAAAATTCCCACACTTGCTGCTTCCAAAAATCCCATGATTCACTTCAAACCCTCTTTTTCCAAAAATGCGGCCTGCCTAGAAGAAGCTTTTTGGTGCACGACTTCGTCTTTTCCGAGAGAACCAAACCTCCGATGGTGAATTCCTTCTGGAACAACGTGCATAGGTGATCTCGAGATACTCTAGGCCAAGAATCGGACTCAAACCGCAAAGGAATTGATCTAAAGAAATTTCACAAAAAACGAAACGGGAAAACACAAAAACATAAAACGTTGCCAGAAGTCACAAATAAAGCCCAGAATCCATTCCTAGGTAAAACCCTACTAGTATATGGGAATAATGACATGTACGATCACAACAGGGTTAAACCGAGCACAATTTGCCTCAAACGGGCTCAAAATAATTAAATACAAATTTCTTGTAGGCAAACCCCAACGATAGAATATAACAATTTTGGGCATCTGGGTATTTGGCGAAAATGGCTAATATGGCTCCTTGGGAATATCTTGACACATTACATAAACTTTCTGGCAATAAAAACACAAAACGACCCATTATTTTAAAAGTACGATTTTTTTTTAAATAGGGTAGTCCCAGATTTCAGGGTGAAATCTGGGGACACCAAGTATCTAGGTAGATTTGGGCTTGCCATTTTTTTAACTTATGTCTTATGGACATTTTCCTCGCCTCCAACAGAGTTAGTTCTCACTTTGTAATTACGCCCACTTTTCCATTGTGTTTTAACTTTTCCTCAACCTTAAATGCTTTCCTTACTTGCTAGCATTGTTGGAGACGTGCCTATAAAAATCTATCCTTCAAGATAGATAATTCCATTTCCCTCTTCACCTGTTTAGAGCTTAGAGAAAACATTGTATTTCCCTCTTGGCATCTCTCATTGCTTGGTTGTGGAATCATCCAATTATCAAGTAGTGGCTTTGAAATTGTTAGTGTGTTGTCAACCCTTCCTCTTTGTTTGAGTGTCATGGCATCAGTAATATCCCCTTTAGGGACAAATATAAATCTGCAACACTCTTAACCCAAATCGACCCTAGAAGGATTAGATCCTTTTAGTTTGACCTCAAATAACCCAATGTCAGTGTTATTACAACCCAAAATGGGGTTGGAATAAGCCAAGGTAGTGGGTTAGATGGGAAAACCAATTGGAAACCCAATCTTTTCTAGATCTGATTTTTATAACAATAGATAATAAATAAAATGGCACCCAGAACAACTGAAACTTCAAAAATTAATATCTCACTCAATACTTCATATTTTGCCACGAAATAAAATGCATAATAAACTAGAAATTAAGAGCTTTCCAATGCACTATGAATCTGAATTTTCTTATCAATAAAACCTCATCAAAACAGCCCTAGAAATCTGATATCAAGTCGCTAGGGTTAGAGAAAATTATATAAATTATTTCTAGCTCTTTCTAACCTTCCAAAACACTCAAAATATCAGCCCTTGCTCTGAAATAAAAGCTGATCCAAATCAAATTGCAGATCTAGCTTATTCACCCTTAAAACATGCTAAAATATTCCCCAATACAAGTTGCCATAGATGGAAAGATAACAACAATAATAAGAAAATCTCAAACCCAAAAATGAATAACAACATGCAAATTTAACCCCACAATCAAATGCGTCAATATATAAGCCAAGTAGCCAATCTTAGAATGAATATATCATGCAACATTCACTCAAAAATAGCATAGAAGGCTTCAAACTCTCCAAAGTATGGTGGTGTTGAATAAACACCTTTGTTATGTGATCACATGGGCATACATCCCTCTTCAAGCATGAAGATATTTTAATAAAAACTTCAACATGCCCCCAAGGGGTCGCCACATCTCCTTATATAGCTTTTGCATTTCAAATCTCCAAGTTTCCCTCCTCTTTATGGCACATTTCTTCATGTAAGAGGGTCACTTTTAAAATGGTCTACTTTCCTGAAAAGTCACAAAGGTCAATTAAAACATTAACTTCCTTTTTTTAATATTTAAATAAGAACATAAGAGGAGAATTAATTATTTAATTTAAAAAATAAAAGGAGTAATGACATTTTCCCAATTTTTATCCTTTAATCCATGGGAAGGGTGGATTAAAGGTCTCCAATATTTTATTTAATTAATGTCCCGAAAAAGGGGACATTACAGTCCTCCCTTCCCAAGATTGCTTGTCCTCAAGCAATTGCAAATTTGGATGCTTCAAAACTGAATCACTTTCCCATGTGGCATCCTCTAATGGCAAGTCCTTCCATTTCACCAAATATTCCTTGATACTATGTCTCCTTAAGTTCCTTTCACGTGTATCAATAATAGATTCTGGAATTAAGACCAATCTACCTTCTTCATCTAAAGGAGGCAACTCTAAAGAAGGAACAACATGCTGCCCAAGAACCTTCTTAATACAAGAAACATGAAATACAAAGTGTGAATAAATAATTTTAGAAAAAGTACCATAGGACCTTCAAAATTTAATTCTTTCAATAAAATCCAAAATTTCAAATTTTTAAATTATAATTTATTTGTTTATCTTTTCATTAAACAACAAAATGAATTTCTATTTTGTCACGATAAAATGGTACCCATCATTTAAATTATATGATGGGGACCAATCATAATTAATTCGGCATAGCCCATCATTCCTTACAAGAAATAATTAAGGTGCCACAAATTTTCCGTCACAACAAACGCATATTCGGGAAGGTCTAATCCAGAAGCCATCTTACCAACTTTCCTTGATTGAAAAGGTTTGGGATTCTCAAGGAGGAAGCTTTTGTTGTTTTGTTGACTTTAAAAAGCGTTTGACACGGTCCCTCATGACAAACTTTGGAATGGGATGGAAGAACTTGGGATTCCAGATTTAGTTTAGAGCTGCGCAGTGCACGTGCTTTATGAGCAGTCGAGCTAAAATCGAACTAGAGAAGGCATGTCGGAATGTTTTGGTAGTGACATTGGTGTCAAGCAAGGCTGCCCTCTTTCTCCCCACTTTGTTTAGTCTATACATCGACAAGCTTGAAGAATGGTTACACAATACCGAGGGAGGGGGTGTTCGGTTGCGAAATATGTAGTGAAGTCGCTCTTATATGCCGATGACCTTATCTTCATATCAACAACTCATGGTTTGAAAGAGCATCTAAAAGTCAGTAGAACTCTTTTGCCAGAAGTCGGGATGCAAGTGAACATCGACAAAACAAAAATCGTGATTTTTTTCTCTAAAAAGGAAAGGGATGCATACTAACTTTCTTTTTGAAGGGAAGCCATTGGAAGTTGTTACGAATATAAATATCTCTGGGATTGATTTTCACCACAAATTGAGCCGATGAAACATGCAGAGAAAAGAATTCAAGGAGGTTGGAAAGCATCATACTCGCCTAAAATAGATGTAGGAAAGCTGAGCTTTGGGACTGGAATACTAAGAAAACCCTCTTTGGCCTATTGGTCACTCCGGTGGCCCTTTATGGGTGTGAAGTCTGGGGAAGTAATATGTCAAAGCATGGGTGGAGACAGGTAGAAAGAATCCAAAAACATTTAATCGAAGCACTCTCAAGGTTAAATCAACGGTCCCTTATGAGATTTTACTTGCTCAAGCGGTATGTTACAATGGAAGCTTCGCAATCACTCGCTAATAAGCTATTTGAAAAAAGTGGAAAGCATGGACAATCATCGTTGGCCCAAAATGGTTATAGAGGATAACCTAGAGCGCAGAAAGAAAACTTGGATGAAGCAGAACACCAAATGGATGGAGAAGTGGGGCATCCACTTCCAGGAGTGCCCTAACAGCAATAGGGAAATAAAAAATTATGTGGTGGAGAAGTTTAGGAACATCATGTGGACAGAAAATATTGGTCGTAAGAAAGCGCACTATATCAAATATTTCAACCCCACTTGGGCCCATGATAACAAAGTTTTTTTAAGGGCGGCTATCAAAGGTAAGGCTAGGATTATTTTGGCTCAGTTGAGGACCGGGTCACATCCTCTTCGCTGTGAAACGGGTAGATGGACTATTCCCAAAGTAGAGTGGGAAAGGAGAACTTGTCTTTTCTGCAGTACAGGGGTTGTTGAAATAGAATGGCACTTCATCATGGAATGCTCAGCATATGATGACATCCGCTTCCAGTACGAAAATGACTTACAAGTGGACAACCTAGATGAGTTATTTGAGGAAGCAAAGCTTCAAAAGATTGCTAGCTTTGTGCTCAAGATTCACAGTAGGCGAGAGGATTTGGAAAAGAACTTGGTTTCAGCTTAATGTTTCTGCTTTTCTTGGTCCCTTTGACTCTTCAGTCACGTGGACGTCATTAAAATCTTTCATTTCATTTCATTGTGATCTTGTAAGGCCGATAGAAGCATGGTTTCAAATTTTCCTTACCACTTTGTTTGAGAGTAGATTGCAAATAGGGCTGCAATCTAAGGAACACCCAATCATCTACTTCAAAGGATCTCTCACATCTATGCTGATCTGCATACAACGTTTTCCTATTTTTGGCTTGATGCAAATTCTCCTTGAGTGCTTTCATGATATCAACACTCTACTGCACTAAATCTTGAGCACTAGGCACTCTACTATTTGTCATCACCACATCCATGAAAGATTTAGTATCATATACATATAGTGCCTTAACAAAACTCAGCTATATGTAACCATTTGGTCCATGCAAACTATTGTCTTGAAACATAGAACCTCAAGTACCCTTCAACCCACTTATTCACAATTTCAGTTTGCCCATCAGTTTGTGGGTGATAGCTAGTACTGGTGTGAGTTCCGTCCCGGTTAGATGGAATAATTCTTGCCAAAAATGACTCATAAATCTGCTGTCCCTATCACTCACAATATTTTTTGGCAATCCATGTAATCTGAATATTTCTTTAAAAACAACTCAGCGATCATAGGGGCATCAAACTTAGTAGGAAGTGGATGAAAATGTGCATATTTAGTGAGTCTATCCACAACCACATATAAACAACTCTTACCTTGAACATTTGGCAACCTAGTGATGAAATCCATGGATATGCTTTCCCATTTTTGGGATGGAATAGGAAGGGGCTGCAAAAGACCAGCTGGAAAAGTATGTTCATTCTTATTTTTTTGACAAACAACACACTCCCTAACATGCTTAAGAACATCTTTCTTCATACCTTTCCAAGCAAACCTTTCTCTTACCATTTTGTAGGTTTTGAAGTACCCTTGGTGTCCACTCAAAGGAGCGTCATGTGCTGCTTTTAAAATCAGATTCTTTACCTCTGAATTTGGAGCCAAATACACCCTTCCTTTGTAGAGAATGAGGCCATCTACTATCTTGTACCTTTCATCAACAATTACCCCTTCAACCAAATCATTAGAAAACTGATTTTTTGCATATTCTAGAGCAATTAAATCCTTCCAATCAGCTGTTATAAAAGATACAAAACAAATTTCTACTTCCCTTGGTGAATGATCATAAAGGATGGAGTTAGTGTGAGGTGTCCCCCTTGTCATACCTTGGAAAATGATGCTCTTGCCACCCATCATGAACTTAAGCAACAAGTTTTGATAATTGAGGGTGAAGTCCCCAATGAATGCAACCATTGCACTCCTAATACAAGATCCATATCTTCCATGTCAATCATATAAAAATCATCAATAAGCTCATAATCTCCTATGGAAATGGAAAGCTTGGGAACTCTTCTAGTGCATGGTAGGATAAATCCATCTGCTATGGTAACATTAAACCCTTGGAAATCTTCAACATGCAAATCAAACCTTGTTACCAACTTCTCACTAATGAAATTGTGAGTTGACCCACTATCTATTAGAATGATTACCTTGTACTTGTGTAGTATACCTTCCACCGGAAAGGAAGATATTTGGGAGTGCCGGAAAGAGCTGCAAATGTACCTTCCACTTCTTTTCCTTCTTCCTCATGTGCATGCTCATTAACAACCTCATCAACCACATCATTAGTATCACAAAAATCTGAATCTAATTCAAAATCTGAATCAATAACTTCAATAAAATGAAT
Source organism: Taxus wallichiana var. yunnanensis (assembly GCA_018340775.1). Taxonomy (NCBI): domain Eukaryota; kingdom Viridiplantae; phylum Streptophyta; class Pinopsida; order Cupressales; family Taxaceae; genus Taxus; species Taxus wallichiana. Next base: position 993,312,902 of record CM031242.1, read on the forward strand.
TTGCCCTTTACCCTTACAATTGTGGCCTCTTGTCCAAGGAGTCTTACAATCAAAACACAAACCTTTCCTTCTCAACTCGTCCCTTATGTCCTTTTGCACGCTGTTTTGGGGCTGATTCCTATGTGGCGGTACATAGGGCTGATTTGGCCCTTTGGGGCCTCTTTTGATGACCCAAGGGGCTGTCCCCCTTGTGCTTTCATGGACTTCTGCAAATCAGACCTTTGCTGCCCTTGAATTCCACTTTTGGACAGCGAATGAGTGGCATTAGTACGCTGTCCTTTTGCCCAAAATCACCTCTATAAGCTGCACATTCCAAATCTAAAGCCTTAGTAATAGCTTCTTGTAAAGAAAGAGGATTAAATGCTCTTACCAAACCTTTCAAAGGCTCAACCAAGCCTTCCGTGAAGAGGACAACCAATCTTTTCTCACTAACATCCATTACCATGACTGCAATTCTTTGGAAATCCACCACATACTCCTCAACATCATGAACTTGCTTGAGTTGTGCAAATTCCCGGAAGTGTATCTCCGGATCTTTCCGGTCAAACCTTTCCATGATCCTCTTGCTAAACTCCTCCATTGTGTGGATCAAATCATGCCCTTGTGTGTGCATGCCATGGAACCACCATTCATGTGCCATACCCTCCAAGTGAAGAGTAACAAACTTAAGGGCCTCTTCCTCATGCATGGGGTTAAGGGAGAAGTAGGTCTCCATCTTTTGCAACCATGCTCTAACCGAGATCTTGCTAGATCCATCAAAGCTTGGAAGTGAAACTTTCCCCAATCTTTGTTGAAGGTCCTTAGGGGTTGCTTATGGGCCTTCTTGGCCTTGTTGCCCATCTTCAATGCACAAAACTCATCAAAGGTCAATATGGCCCTAGTGGCCGGATGCAAAGTACCATACTCAATGTTGTAAGATTCAATGGCCTCTACCATTGATGGCTCCTCAACCTCTCTATGGGTTTCCTTAGGAAGGAAAGTGCCTTTGAAGAACTTGGGAGGGGGTTGTGTAGAGCCCCTTTCCCCACTATGTGAGCTTTCTTCTCCATTGAGTTTGGCGACTTGCCCTTACCCAAAGCATCCTTGATAAGCTTAGACATTTGCTCACTCATAGTCTTTTGGAGCTCCATGCCACAATTCTGCATCAACTCTTGAAGGAATTTCACTTGATCCGAAGTGAAAGCCCTATCCTCCATTGATCCCTTATTTCTCCTTTTATAGAACAAAAACTCTTTGTTTCCTTGCATCCAAAAATACCCCCACAAGAGTAGAGGAAAGATGCTCTGATACCACTGTAATATTCCTTTCAGGGACAAATATAAATCTACAACACTCTTAACCGAAATCGACCCTAGAAGGATTAAATCCTCTTAGTTTGACCTCAAATAACCCAATGTCAACATTATTACAACACAAAATGGGGTTGGAATAAGCCAAAGTAATGGGTTAGATGGAAAACAAATCTTTTCCAGATCTGATTTTTACATTAGCAGATAATAAATAAAATGACACTTAGAATAACTGAAACTTCAAAAATTAATATCTCACTCAATACTTCATATTTTGCCACGAAATAAAGTGCATAATAAACTAAAAATTAAGGGCTTTCTAGTGCACTATGAACCTGAATTTCCTTATCAATAAAACCTCATCAAAACAACCTCATTAATCTGATATCAAGTCGCTAGGGTTAAAGAAAATTATATAAATTTTTTTCAGCTCTTTCTAACCTTCCAAAACACTCAAAATATCAGCCCTTGCTCTGAAATAAAAGCTGATACAAATCAGATTGCAGATCTAGCTTATTCACCCTTAAAACATGCTAAAATATTCCCCAATACAAGTTGTCATAGCTGGAAAAATAGCAGTAGTGAACAGCAGTAATAAAAACACCTCAAACCCTTCCAAGATCACTTAAAAATGAACAACATGCAGATTTAACCCCACAAATAAATGTGCCAATATATAAGCCAAGTCGCCAATCTTAGAATGAATATATCATGCAACATTCACTCAAAAATAGCATAGAAGGCTTCAAACTCTCCAAAGTATGGTGGTGTTGAATAAACACCTTTGTTATGTGATCACATGGGCATACATCCCTCTTCAAGCATGAAGATATTTTAATAAAAACTTCAACATGCCCCCAAGGGGTCGCCACATCTCCTTATATAGCTTTTGCATTTCAAATCTCCAAGTTTCCCTCCACTTTATGGCACATTTCTTCATGTAAGAGGGTCACTTTTAAAATGGTCCACTTTCCTGAAAAGTCACACTCCAATTAAAACATTAACTTCCTCTTTTTAATATTTAAATAAGAACATAAGAGGAGAATTAATTATTTAATTTAAAAATAAAAGGAGTAATGACATTTTCCCAATTTTTATCTTTTAATCCATGGGAAGGGTGGATTAAAGGTTTCCAATATTTTTATTTAATTAATGTCCTGTAAAAGGGGACATTACGACATTTATTCAATATCCTTGTTATATGCATTCAATTCTTGATTATCTTTTTGTTGTTTCTACAACCACCCAATTAAATCTCTTAATGAAATGAAATTCCCATTTTATAATTTTTGTTGACATTTGTGTTTTCTCTTTCTGAGCTCCTAGGAATACATCTTGTATTGATGTTTTTTTACCTTATTCCCTTGATATCCTTTCATTTTCTCTTTGATTGTTTTCTTTGCTTCCAATCATCTTGTGGTGCGTTGACCTTCCAATTTGAGGAATCATCTTCTCAACAATTATGCAATACAAAGTAAACATATTTTCACTTTTCAATGTATGATAATTGCTCTTTGGATTTTTGCGCTATTTGATGCATGTCTCTTTCTTCTTGTTTCGTGAGGTTGTCCAATACTTGATCTGCATTAGAGTGAAATTTCTAGTGAGATCATTGTCACTTGAAAATGGCTGTCGATTGTATTTACCAATCAGTATAGATGTTAGGAGAATCCACTCTTATCTATTTACGTAAATTGAGTGCACTCACTAAACTTGTCCTAAGATAAATTTTCTTCAAGAATAGCTTTCCCAGATTGCAAGGGATTTACTTTATTTATCATGTAAGACTTCCATTTGTGACTTCAAAGTTTTCCTTTGTGGGTTTCCATTGACATTTTCACCACAGAGATTCCTCAAAGAGTTTTTCCCACTTTACAATGTCAAATAAATATGTTATGTGGATTTTATTTTTAAAAGGAATGAATCAATCCCTCACGATGCACACGAAAATGGGACTTTGATCCTATCGTGGCTGTAAATTGTGTCATTTACATGTGAGAACCCCATATCAACATCTCAATCGCAGCTTGATAAACACCACAATGTGGAGTTTAAAAAGTAATGACACCAAAATGTAGGAATGGTTTCTCATGTTCTTGCAGCTATGGAATAACATAAGAGAGCAACGAAATGTATCAATTACACCTATAGTCCATCCATACACAGTTTTAACAGAAATAGGTTTTGTGTTGTTACTTTAATGATAGTACTTACATGGTAGGCGACTCATTTTTTTAATTTAGTATGGGACTTTCACTTATAGAGACAATCCTCTCTAGAGAACAACCTGAAGAATATCACTAGGCAATAGTCTACTAAATTGTGGATGTTGGAAAGGTGGAAACAATTGACCATGATTGTATGTACACAATGTTTTCCCAAAATCATTAACAACTAGCATCTTTAAGCGCATTCGTTTATTTCATTTCGAAAGGTGTTGCATTGCTTGTGAAGCACTAGGATTTTCCTTCTATGTTTAAGCATCGTCATATTTCATAGAGCATTTATCGGTGTTTCCGAATACTCCGTCCCTACTTGCTAGGGCATGCGTATTTGCGTTTTGGATACAGATACGAATCGAGCACTTCTTGTATACGGCTCGGATATCATACCCAACCGTATCCAATTATACACTTGTAATTGTCTTTGTATCAAACAGAACCGGATAGAGTAAGCAGGAAAATATAGCCGTATTTGATTTAGTAGTTGAAAAATTCCCCAAAAAAAGCCTCAAAAGGCTAAAAAGATGCTAAAATTGCAAATAATCTTCTATAATGCATTTTAGTAGCGAATTGATTACATGGAGGTAAGAGTGTTGAATCACTCTTTTGATTCAAGCTTTCACATTGGCTCTTATCAACATGCAATTCTTTTGATCTGCTTTTGGCCTACTCTACTTATTTTCTTTCATGTCGCTCTATTTTCGTTTGGCCTACAAAACCTATAAATTTTTTAATCCATCAATACCAAATTTCATACCATCCTATGGGCTTGAAGTGTGTAATTTGCATATAATTTTAATCTAATGTACAAGTTCGTTTGTAATTTAAATTTATAATTATTAATATATTCTTAATTTATAATCTAGATTATACTATTTTAAATAGTATATATTATGTCGTATCCAACCCCGTCCATATCAAAGGGGCATTAAAAACTAGTCGTATCCGTATCCACATCCATGTTCGTATCCATGAACTTGTCGGCGGATGAGTACTCTTCAACATGTCTACAAAGTTACACAATGGGTTGCACCAAATTGCAGATTTATATTTATATTAACGACCTTATGATATCTACAAAGATCCGCTCTCTATGGGCCTTCAACAACTCTCTATGGTGTTCTCCTAAGGACCTAACCTAGACTAGTTACTTTCTTGACTCATCTCTATGGCCTATGAAGACTCAACGGTTCTCTGGTTTCACATGCGCCTTCCACAACCTCTTCTTCAATAACTCAACAACTAGGCCCCTCAAAATGGTGAACATGACCTCCTTTTATAGCTGCATACACGACTTCCTTTCCCGCTTCTCTCTCCTCATTCACTCTTCCAAATTTTCTCGCCCAAATCCAAAATTTAAACTTGGGCTCATAAATGTCCTTATCCACCTTAGTGCCATCTGGCCATTCTTGTTACGCCTATCAATCTGGTGGTTGGCTTCTCTGATCGACCCTTTTGGTCGATCGGTCATTGCTAACCCACGTGATCAAACAAGTCGACACTGTCACTTTTCTCGCCACTCACAAACCTCTTCTCCTCGAGTTCTCGCCTTCTTACTTTCTTTCGTGCACTCCCTTTGGGCTTTGGGGTCTTGTTTGAAATTTCGCACACCTCATTGGGACTAACATCTAAGCAAAGTTTATTTGTTTCTTTATCCTATGCGCCCTTCGTAAGTCCCTCCTTTACACGTAACTCCCCGTGCAATCCTTCATTATACATCCTACGCCAAAATATTTTTATGCACTCGTCTCTCAGGCGTCATTTACCTTGTTTTCTCACTTCTTCCCTTTTCTTCCACACAAGGTCCTCGTGTGCCAACTCTTCATCATGCCTATCCATACTTTCACGCAACCTTCCCTCTATTCTATTGTGCCTTTCCTTTTTGCTCTATGCACCTCCATTTTTGCGCGTACCCATACTTAGGTAAAATTGAGTAGGATTGCTCTTGCACTTGGGATGCTCCCCGCATCAAACATTTGGGGTACTTGAAACTTGAGTTACACCTCAAGTAGACTAAGCGAGTGGTAAAACCACCCTTTGGACTATGCGAGCAAATAGTCCCTACTCTCACATCCAAGAAGATTGACTCGCCTCCATGCTTCTTCCGCACCTCTTCCAGTCCTTTGTTACTTTCTTGTGACTTCCCTGCGCTATCTCGCGCTCCTTTGTGAGTCTCTGCTCACCATTATCCGACCAACTACTTGCAATGGATCTCCTTTTCCGATCCTTCGCAATTTTGCACTCACTTTTGTTCTTCTCTGTGCAAGTCTCTTCTTTCCTTTAGCAGCTTCTCCTCCTCCTAAGGCTTCTCCAATGAGGAGCCTTGTACTTTGCGAATTAGTGCTCACCTCCAACTCTTTTCTAAGCGATTTTGAGCTCACCCTTGGCTGTCAATCTCCGCCAAAATTCTTTGGGGATTTTCTTTTCTTTTGCCTACTTCATCTTTGGGCCTCCTTCTATTTGCGTGTTCATCCCATGCACACGGCCCTTGCTCTCTGCGTACTTATTCTTCTCTGTACTTTCTTCTCCCTCGCCCTTCTTTCGTCCACATACTTCCCTGCGCATTCTATCCTCATGCGGTTCTCTTTTCTCCTCACCTCTTCGCTCCTTGTCACAATTCCTTCCCTTAGTGCATCTTTCCCTCGACACTTGCTCTTCCTTGCACCATTTCTTGCGTAAGTTTTACTTGCACCTTCTACTGTGTTGTCTTTTCTAGTGGCTTTGGGCCACTTCTCTTCCTTTCCCTCTTGTTATGGCAATCCGCTTTTTCCATTTTCCTTCTTTGCTTATTTTCTTGCGCCTTCATTGCACAAAACTTCTGAACTTCTTCCACCTACTGCGCTTTCTTTTGTTGTCCACTCCTTCGTGCACCATTTCTCCCGAGTTGCCTTCGGGCAATCTCTCTTTCTTCGTAATTTTTCCTTGCACTCTTCTTCCCCGCATGCTTCTTCGCATGCTCCTCGGTGAGATCTCTGTCAATCCCGCTCTCCTTGGTGTGCTCTTTTTTTACGCACTCTTGCAGTCTCTTCCTGAAGTTGCTTTGCTTTGGTTTCCTTAGGGAAACTCTCCTTTTCTTCTTTATGTCTTCCTCCACAATGGTGCTTCCATTGTTGCACGCATCTTTGTGTTTCTCGCGCTTCTTCACTCCTTTGTCGGAGTTTCTTCTTTCACGCACTCATCTCCACCCTCCATCTTTTCCACTACATAATCTTCCTTGGCAGCTACGGACTTCATCTTTTCTTTTGCTTGGGTCAGCCATTCCCGACCTCTCTCCTTCCCATTTGTTCTTTTGTTGCTTGGAGGGCAACCCTTGCGTCTTCTTGCATGTACCTTCGCATTGTTGTCACACTACCCTCGATTTATGTGCTCCTCTTCTTGTGCGCGCCCTTCCACACGTTTTCCTTCGAGGTCTTCCCCGGATCTCCTTATCGGGTACACTTTGTTTCATGCGCAATTTCCTAGTCCCTTTGGATTGCTCTGCTTCCTCTGCAGTGGTGCCCTTACTGCCGAGTGTCTTCACCCACACATTCCATAACTCTTCTTAGAGCCCTTTCTCCCACGTGTTTCTTCACGTGGTCTTCGCTTTCCATGGGAATCTTCCTCCTTGTGCATTCTGTTGCACGCTTTGTCCATTTCTCCTTTTCGACTTCTTCCTCCTCGCATTGCTTTGTGCTTGCGCTCGATGGCCTCCAACTATGACATCGGGACAACATGTGCTCTATGTGTTCTTGGTCCTTCATGGCCATCTTCCTCCCATGCAATATTCTCGCACACCACCATCATGTTGAAATGCACCGCTTGCATTTTTTCTACTTTTGCGTTGTCCCTTTTACGCGCTCTTGTGTGACTCCCTCTTCTCCCTTCACCCTTTGTTCAAATCTTGAGAAAGCGTTCACGCATTTTGCACGTGCACCACTATGTTGGTATTTCGTGGCCGGCTCGACTTTCATTTTTTCCGTGCACCGCCACGTGGCTTTGGTGCTCTGCGCCTTCTTTTCTCAACAGGGATAAAAGAAATGTCTTCCCATCCTCGCACATCTCATTGTGTTTAATCTCCCATTGTAGAGCATTTCCCTATCATACTGCGATGACCTCCCTAGAAGGATATGACATGCATCCATCTATAGGATGTTGCACAATACTTGATCGACGAATCTCCCTATCATCATGTCCACCTTGTATTTCTTGTGCACGATGTCTTTGTTGACCTTCTACCACCAAGTTCACTTTGTAAGATTTGGGGTGCCTTCTTCGTGCCAACCCCAACTTCTGCACCAACTCCTCTCGCCACGAGATTGTCGAGACTTTCACCGTCAACCACCACCATGTAGCACTTGCCCTTGGCCTCTACACCTTTTGCGAAATATCTATCGCCGATTCTCTCACAACTCCACCTTTTTGTCTTTAGCACTTTGCCTTCTCTAGTGTGCTCTTCATTTTCCTCGCCCAACCCTTATCTTGAGGTGCGTTCTCTGCGCGCACTTCGCTTCTATCGCGCTAGCCACTTCGCATCGCGCCTGGGATATTCGACCGCTCAATGCCCTCTCTCTTCACATAACAACATCCATAGTATGCTACGTGCTAGTCTCCTCTAATTAAGAGATTTTTCCTCCGACCTTTTCTCGTTTGCGCTTTGCTCATGGCAATCCCTATGCAACTCTTCTTGTTTCAACTTCGAGTCTCCTTTCCTCTCATGCATCTCCCGTGTATTTTGTGCATGCCTTATGTTATTGCAGCCCCGACTTGTCGCTAAACCTTTCAAGTTCTACTTGTGCATTATCTTCTCACGTCGTCACCTTCTCTTTACCTTGGCGAGTTCTAGGATCCTTTCATCGATCCTCTTCTTTCTCCAGTCTAGTCCTTACACCCTCGAGTTCCTTCATTATCTCCTTCAACATATTTATCATTATCGGATCTGTTTCACGTTTTCTAGGTGACATCTCGTTTTTCTCCGCTAATCGTTGCATCATGGGTTTTACTTACGCCCTCTACCCACCTTCGTGAGGTTCACTAGTAGTAGAGTAGCTTTCTTTGATATCGCTTAACGACGGATGAGTACTCCTTGACACGCCTACATATTTATGCAACGAACTGCACTAAACTGCAGACTTATATTTATATCAATGGCCATTCGTTATCTACAAAGATCTGCTCTCTATAGAGCCTTCAACTCACAAGGAGCTAATATAGACTTTGGTGTTCTCCAAGGACCTAACCTAGATTGGTTACTTTCTTGACTTGGCTCGTGATCTACAAAGACTCAACCACTCTCAGCTGGTTCTTGTGCTTTCACATTGCCCTTTTACCACCTATTGTTGAACAACTCAACAACTAGGCCACCCAAAATGGTGAACTCGACCTCCTTTTATAGTTGTGCCCGACTTCCTTTCCCACTTCTCTCTCACTAGCTCTTCTAAATTTTCTTGCCCACATCCAAAATTCGAACTCGCTCATAAATGACGTTATCCACCTTATGGCCCTTTGGTTGATCTGTTGTGCCACATCAACTGGTGGTTGGCTTCTCCGACCAACCTTTTTGATCGACTAGTTATTATGCGCTTCATGTGATCAAACAAGTTTGACACCTACCAGTTTTGCCAACTCGCGCGCCTCTTCTCCTCGAGTTTTTACTTCTTCCTTTCTTCCGCACACTCCTTTCGGGTTTCAAGTCTCCTTTAAAATTTTTGGGCGCCCCATTGAGACTAACATCTAATCTGAGTCTCTTCGTTCCTTTATTTCGCGCACCCTCTAAGTCCCTCCTTTGCGCAAAATTCCTACGCAATCCTTTTCGCACCTCTAGCTATCCATCTTGCGCCAAAATATCTTTGCGCACTTGTTTCTTGCGCACGTCGCTTACCCTATTTCTCTCCCTTCTCTTTGCTTCCACACAAGATCCTCGTGCGTGAACTCTTCTCCGCCCCTATTCGTGCTTCCGCACAACCTTCCCTGTTTTTGTTGCGCCTTTTCTCTTTGCTCATTGCACCTCCATTTTCGCTCGTGTCCATACTCGTGCAAAATTGAGCAAGATTGACTTAAACTTGGGATGCTCATGCACCACAACTCTAACATTTATAAGTTGGACCACATTCTTGATGTATTAATTGTGTACATGTTATTTGATACACCTCTTGAACTTGGATTTATCTTCTCAGAGATCGCTGGGTGATGACATGAACCTTCTTGATAGCCCACTATCTTAATTCCTTTGATTGGAAATCCATGGTCTAGTTAGCATTTTTGGGACATGAGAGACTTTTAGGTGCTCGAAATTATTTAAAAATTGGTGGGTAAGTGTTGATTTCTGCCGATTATATACAATAAAAGGCCTCCAATGACATCTCAATGTCCTATGCTTATTCTATTATGTCTATGACTGATGTGTAATGTAATGTCCCTTTTTGGGGAATCATAGAAAACTAGGAAAAGCTGAAGATTAACAAGACTTTTGATATTTCTATTAGGTTGTTGGTGACTGAAATAAATGTATAAAAACCCATTACTGCTGCCAGCAAACACCCTTCTAGGGCAGTGACCCTTTTTGGGGTTTCAAACCCACTTTTGTGCCCTCAAAACCCTTGAAATCGGGCTACCTTTAAGTCTCTAATTTTTTTATATATTACTAGAAATCATATCATGTAAGAAAACTGATTTTTATAAGCTTGGAAGTGAGAGATCTGATTTTTATGATAAAACCCTCAACTGTAGAAATTAAATAAATATTCCAGAACTGTAACTAACTTCCACAAGCTTGGAAAAATAGCAAATCACCACCAAAATTCATGAAACTTCATAACTTGGCTCTTAAAAATATAGAGAATATTATTCCAATCTCAAAACCCTGAAATTATTGCAAGAAAGTACCGAAATGCTCCCCTAGGTGGGTCGCTCCACTTAGAACAACCAACAAATATGCAAAGAAACTCCACAAAGTAGGTCGCTCCACCTCAAAGTGGGCAAATATGCATTGACAACCAAAAGTAGTGCAAAGATATTCAATTAATGACCAATTGAGCTCCTTAGGGCAATTCACCTAGGGCTGGAAATGAAGATTACAACAACAAAGAGATCCCTCAAGGGGGTGGAGACTCTCGTGTTGAAGTCTTCCTAGTCTTGGTGAAGGGTTTTGTCCTCACACAAGGCTCTCCAAGGGTTTTTGTCTTTATGAAAGAGAGAGAGATGCTTGAAGCAATCTTTCCGAAATAATAGAATTCACACATGCTTAACAAATAGCCATGCAACCTCCTTTTATAACCATAAGGCGTGCTACATTTCAAATGATGGACGACCCAAATAAAAGTACTTTTTAATTATTTAATTTGTTTTTTGAGCCTACATGCTCAAAATACTTTATATTCTAATTAAATGAGTTCTTCTATTGGAGTGTTTGGCTTCCCAATAGGAAGACATGATAATAATGAAAATATGTATTTAGAAAATATCATCCAAGTCTTCCCCTTGCTTCTTTCCTTAATCCCATGGGGAGGAAGCATGGGTTAAGGTCTTCAATTCTGCTAGTCTCCAAAAAGGGACATGACAGGTAACCTTAGAGAGATAAACGAATGGGATTTTGTCTAAAATAGAGTAACACTCACTTAGCCTTGCAATGCAGAGCTGGAATTTGAAATAAAATCTTATTAGATTCTCTCTCTACTGTGAGATTCAGTGATATGTTTGCATTGCACTTTCATGATTTACTAATGACATTATACAGTATGAGGATCACAGATGCCTTACCCTATTGGTAAGTCTAATGCTCCATTATAAATAAATAAAGCTAGATTTAGCTGGGGTAATAAATCAAAATGCAGTACACCCAATTTTTAGCTTCAAGATGGTGCAGGTTACTGCAAATGAGCTTGATGGACGCTTGTTTATATGAGGTTAGATCAATGATGAATGCCACAAGAATATCAGCCAACCGAAAACATAATAATCATTTAAAGAAATATTGGTCTCAGATTCAGGAAAGTCCATGGTTGATATTAGCTACATCAAAAAAATTGAAAGCCCTGTCCTCAGGGCTTTTGCAATTAGTGTCTACATTTTGGAGCAATTTCAATCTTCTCCTCTCCTCTTTGTATTTTTTCTAGAACTTCTATAATGTTTAGTTTTACCTAAGATGTATTACAAACGTCGCTTGTCTTAATCTGTGTTTCGCTCTACAGACCCACTAACCAGTTTTAGTTGTGAACTTTAATATTAATGTCATTTTCATTCGTAAGCATTTGTGGGAGCTTTTTTATAGTTCTTGTTTTTTATCCCATAGCTGAACTTTGTACAATACTGAAAGCTTCCATTTGTAGAGTACACATGACGCCATATACTAGGCGTTGTAGACCCAGAGGAACCCTTTTTTCTGTTCTGTTCCCAAGAAAAATAGTTCACGTGGTGAGAATCAGCATGGTTCACCCATGATTTTTAGATACAGTAACCAATTAAGGGATGCACATGCTAACTACAACTAAATATTATCTTCTTAGTGATTGAGATAATTAAAAAGTTGGCCCAATAAAGTAGTTATTTTTCATAGAGAAAAAGTATTAGTGTATCCTGATGATCTTGCATTTGTTAAGGGGATGTAACTTATTTCTTTTTAAATATCATTTTGAGATGAGAAACTGATTACGGAATGCAGTTTTACAAATCCTTATTTGGAAGGAGATTAGATGTTATGCAGTTTTCTATAACAATTTCTTTCTATAAAAAGACCAGAAACACTATTTTCCATGAATATCAGGAGACACATCTCCAGGTACCTGGGACACATCTCGAGTATTGAGAAGCGAGATGTAGACAGGGATGTTTTCTGAGTCTCATAGAATTCATTCAAGTCTCTTATATCTACTTAAAAACCTCATCCCCTACCTTAAATTTATAAAAAAATGCATATTTTAAAAATTATTTGAAGCTTAAAGGTGAAATTGAATAATAAAAAGTAAAATTTAAAAGTTAATAATAAAATCTTAAAAGATAATGGTAAAAAGGTTACAACTAAAACAAACCCTATTCAATGCTTATGAAATCAGAATCTGATGTATTTTAAATTTTTAGTTTTCAGAAATTTACATATATATAGATTAGTATTTTAATTCTTTGTCTCCAAGTACCCCTGTACCCAATGACTGAAAATCGACCTTCCTGTCTCCAAGAGTCATCCCCATCTCCTAGTGACTATGCTATTTTATAATTTGCAAGAGTATGGGATTTGTATTCTGATATTTTAATAAATCGAATGAAATGGAGGAGAAGCAGTACATGCTGCTTCTAAAAGCATTGGTTAACATGGTTGATGAAGAAAAGGATAGGGAAACAATGATGATTGTCACATGCATTTTAAGGATTTCCAATTGTACTATTTCAATGAATGGAATTTCTGGAAGAAAGACTCTTCTGCTTCCATTTATTAAAATTTACAATTATTGACAAGGACAAGAAGAGAATCAAGATTTATAAGATGTTTTATGAACTTCCAGCCCTTTTCTATTGACTTTTAGGACAATTATGTGTTAAACGCCCTTAATATAAAGTTCTTACAGGGATGTAGTTATCTTTTCATATGTGTGTTAATGATTCACTCTACTTTCATGTCTTGTCCCAATTTACATAATCGGCTAACTGTTCTAATAAAAACTATTTGACAGATTACATCTCTTGAACCGAAGATTACCGAATTACAGGAATCATTACCAAAATCCATGGGGCTCCTTCCTTTCGATGGAGGGGTTGCAGGTGAAATTTGACAAAATTTCAGATTCCTGACTTTGGAGCATGTTTTTATTTTCCATCATTTTTCAACTATAAAAATGGATAAATTAAACTTTTATTTATGTTTGCATATTGAACAGGAAATGTCCATTTTACAACCTTAGCCATTCAGTAATTGTTGAAATATTTGAAATTCATAATTTTATTCTTCATGTGCCTAGATAATCTACACTATGAAAGTGTATTAAATTAGAATGAAGTGAGACTTTATTGTTCCCATTTATGATATGTGAAATTGTGAATGACATCAAGGGCTACAAAAAACAAGAGGCGTGTAATTGAAAAATAATGGTATCATGTTTTTGGTTTGGTTTTATGGTATGTGCCATTTAATCCTTAAAGATACAGCAAACCAACTTGCACGAGGCAGATTGCTTAAACATAAGGATGTAGAATTTTATCATATTAACCATTGGGTCCTTGAATTTGAGATGTTTATAGTCTAAATGAAGGGTCACTTACTAATCACTATTACAAGGCCACTATAGATAAACCAGTTGGGATGAATCGTGTTCCCACAACAGGTTGGTCCACAAGCACTTTATTAATATCTAAAGAAGCAAGCACAAAAGGATGTCTAAATGTCATTAACCCTCAACACACAATAGTAAGCCTATTTATTGAATTACCTTGAGATAAAAACTGAACAACCTCCTATAACTACTTACCAACTTTGTTGCATATACGAACATCACTCGAAATGCCAACTAATATGTTTACTAACAATAATTGTGACATTAATAAATAGGGATGTCTTTATATTAAAGAAGCATGCCCTTTGCATATTTATTTAATCGAAGTTAACACGAAGGACTTTGGAGCAAGTCTTAACAGACCCCCGTGATCTAAAAGTCAGGTCTTCGGACACATACCAATCTGCTTATTAAATTTTTCGAACTCTATTCCATGTTTTTTTGTTATAAAACGGAAAAATTTAACTTCTATTTATGCCTGCAGATTTAGTTGGGAAATGTCCTTTTACAACCTTATTCATTCAATCATAGTTGGAATACTTGCACTTGGCAAATACTCGACAGACACCCAAAAACAAACTCGCAAAAACTTGGCAATATCCGCCAATACTCGGAATACTCAAGCAACTTAAAAATACTCAAATTTCTTTAAAAAACATAAATTTTAAGAAACACATTGCTACAAAATGTATCAAATGAGCTCAAAATGTTGGAGAAGTGTTTTCTACTAGATTTGAGTACAAATACATTACAAAATCACATCATCATGCGAATACAACCGACTGATAAGTAATATGAATTTATGATGATTGACATTGAAAAATATCATCATAAATTTCATATCTATGCAAGTTACAATATACAATAAATTACATTTTCCTCTTCCCCAATCTAGAGAAATATTGGGGAGAGGGTCTAGTGCCTCTACTAGTCCCCACACTTGGCGCTGCTCTCACGCTTCTCTTAGAAGGTTACGACTTTGGCTCGATCCTGGAACTAGATGGTGGTGTTGGTGGCTCCTCTGCTGCATGTTGGAGATCACCTCCAAAGATGTCATCCAATCCAATATCTCCTCGAGTCCTGCTAGTGCTTCTCCCTCCATAGCCTCCCTCTCAAAAGAAGCAATCTCGTCGATGTAAACGCAGGGGTTTTCCTCTTCCCGCTAGCCCACTCGTTTGTATGGATCTATCTAGTCCAAATCAATGAGCTCCTCCGATGTGGCCTCAACTTTTCTTATAGAGAAGCCAAAGATCAGTATTACACAAAAACCAAGTCGTTGAGCCTTTTTTGAGTCAACTTGTCATGCGTTTCGTCATGTAAATGGCCTCAAACAAACTCCGCTTATGTTCACAACCAAAAGCGCTACAAGGTTGAGATAGAATTATGAGGGCTAACTTTTGAAGATGCGGGGTATTCCCTCCCCAATCCTCCCACCAAGAACCTATAAACAAAATAATGAAAAATTTATAATTAATTAATAAAATCAAATCAGAACTAATAAGTAAGTTTGGTAAACATTCTAATTTTTATTACCTAAGTAACTACGTGGATCTCCTCAATAGCTAGCACCAAAGAAAAGAGTCTACCCCTAAGCATGTTTGAACTCTGCAGCCTCTAAAATGACGAGGTCCCTCGTCCTCAACATCTCGGTATCATCCTCTCAATACATGTTGAAAGGCCCTCCATAACCTCTTCGTTCACATCTCGTGAAGTTGTCCGAGTATAAATACTTGGGGTTGAGGTAGTACCCGCCGCATAAATAGGTTTGTGGAGTTGATTGTTCCACTTCGATCAATAATCTCCCAAAGAGGCCATATCTCGACGATATCCCCCCCGTAATAGTTTTGGATAGACTCTTTGCCCTATGCATGGCCTCATATATAAAGCCCATGGGGTTTTGTTCCCCATCAACCAAACGCAAAACCCTCACCAACGGCTTTGACACCTACACACAAATTAAAATCTAAGATTGCAAACTTACAATACATATTACAAATAAAGTAAAAAAGTGAAAAGTAAAAGTAAAAAAATATATTTATAATTTAACAAATTAAAATAAAGGAATGAAATATAAATCGAAGTTTGAAATTACCTTGATAATCTCTATAGCTCTCTTTGCAAAGATATCATCAAAAACTATCTTTGCAACCCTCTCTCCGTCAACTTTCTTTGAATATTGTGAGTCTAGCCATGTTTGACTCACAAACATTTGTTTCAAAGGTGTCAACAAACTAGAAATACTTTGCAATGTCAAGAAGTTAGTTGCAAACCTTGTGACACCGGATCGAACAAGCTCTTTCCCCTTTGTGTGTTCTCTTATCAAGCTTAGAACCCAAGGGTGATTATATATGTACTTCGTTATGGATCTTGCATCTTCTACAACCGGCCTCGACCCAACTAATTTTGCCTATGTCCTCCAAAAGAAGGTCAAGGCAATGAATTGCACAAGGAGTCCAAAAGAGTGATGGATGTCTCTCCTGTAGTAGTCTCCCAGCCGTCACATATGCTGTTGCATTGTCTGTGACAACTTGCAGAACATTTTGTACACCAACCTCTAATACAACCGTCTCTAACATAACACTCAAATTCTCTACATTTTTTATTATGTTAGAGGCATTAATAGACTTTAAAAACACCATCTCACCGTTTGAAGCTGCTAAAAAATTAACGAGGGTGTGGTTCCTTCCATCTGTCCACCCATCTGAAAGAATGGTGCATCCGAATTTTTGCCATTGTTTCTTGTGCTCTTCTAGCATGGTAGTGGCATCTGCAATTGCACCCTCAAGCAATTTCCCACTCAAATCTTTTGGAGAGGGTGCCTTGTCCCTTTCTCTCGCAAATCACAACACCGCTACCAAGTACTCCTAGATGGGCTCTTTGCCACATTGAATGGCAGGTTGTTGTAATACCAGAAATTTGTACAAGCTTTATCTTCTTCCTTGTGCATATCTTTGTTCTAGGTTGTACTTTTCAATGAAGGTTGTGCTCCGTGTGTTCCTTGTCACAAAAAAGCTCGATATGTCTTTGCTCAAACTGGAAGAAGATGCATCTCTTCCAGCTCTTCCGCTTCGTATGCGTGGACCATGAGTAGAGCCCACAATTATTTTCACATCGTCCTCTAAATCCTATGTCATTACAGCCCTAGGTCTAATAGTTTGTGATATGGCTGCCTTTAGTCTTGCCTTCTCTAGTTGCTTCTCCTCCAACTCGTCGCGTTCCTCTCATCTCTCGCTTTGCCTCTTCCGACACGTTGGGGCAAACCGTAACATCTCGGCAAACAATACATGAAAGGTGATATTTCAAATGATTGATGCCTCCATTCACTTTTCTGCTACAGAAATTGCAAAAAACTTCGTTGTCACTAGCTCCACGTACACCATACTTCCATGCTTTGGAACGGGCATTTGGAGGAACGGTCCTTGCTAGTGATGTTGACGCAAATGCCGAACTTGATGTTGAGCCTGATGCCATTGTTAAGCTCTAATTTGCAACACAATGCACATTTAAGAAATTAGAAATCGTAAGCTTAATTTAATTTTAAAAAAACATGTCTGAATAACAAATTTGCGTAAATAAAAAAAAATACATTACAAGCATTCAATTTTACATTACATGTATTTAGAATTACAAAACGAATCAATTACAATACACATACATAAAATTTAACTAGTTTACAATGAATTTGCGTAAAAAAAAATACATACCTCTGGCTGCAAATGAGTATAAAAATTTACAAGCATTTGATTTTACATTACATGTATTTAGAATTACAAAATGAATCGATTACAATACACATACATAAAATTTAACTAGTTTACAATGAATTTGCATAAAAAAAAATACATACCTCTAGCTACAAATGAGTATAAAAAAATTACAAGCATTCGATTTTACATTACATGTATTTAGAATTACAAAACGAATCGATCACAATGCACATACATAAAATTTAACTAGTTTACAATGAATTTGTGTAAAAAAAAGAGAAATACATACCTCTGGTTGCAAATAAGTATAAAAAAATTACAAGCATTCGATTGTACATTACATGTATTTAGAATCACAATATGAATCTATAAAACCTAAATAATATACACAAAATTTGAAAAGCTTCAAAGAAATTAAAAAAAAACTGAATTGCTTCCAAAATCCACTCAACACAAGCAATGCAAGCTCAAATGGTTGTGTGAGTGAAAATGAGGGAGTGGAGGGCCTTAAAAAGAGCCAAAACCGTGTAAAAACAACGTTTTTTGAGTGTGAAAACCGTGTATATGTGTAAAAGCAGCGTGGGCGAGTATTTAGCACGAACTCGCCGAGTTTTGCGAGAACTCGGCGAGTTCATTTTTGGCGAGTTTTTTGGTGATTTACTCGTTTGCATAAATGTTTGGCGATTACTCGAGGACTTGGTGAGTATTTCAACTATGCATTCAATAATTGAGGAAATATTTGAAATTCATAAGTGTATTCTTCATGTGCCTAAATAATCTACACTAAGAAGGTATATTTAATTTAGAAGGAAATGAGAACTTATTGATCCCATTTATGATATGTGAATGACATTAGAGGCTAGAAAAATAAAGAGTGTAATTGAAAAATAATGGTATCATGCTTTTAGTTTCGTTTTATGGTATGTGCCATTAAAACCTTAAAGGTTCAACAAACCAACTTGCACAAGGCAGATTGCACGAACAAAAAGATGTAGAATATTATCATATTAACCATTAGGTCTTTGAATTTGAGATGTTTATAGTCTAGGTGAAAGGTTTCTTATTGATCACTATTACAAAACCACTATAGATAAACCAGCTGGGTTAAATCTTGTGCCCACAACAAGTGGGCCCAAAAGTATTTTATTAATATAAAAAACGAGCAGGCACAAAAGGGGGCCGAAATTTTATCAACCCGCTACACACAATGGTAAGCCTATTTATTTAAGTACCTTGAGCTGGTAAATCAATGGCCTCATATAACTACTCACCAATTTTTTTGCATATGAGAACACCAACCAAAACGGCAATTAACATGTTTACTAACAATAATCATGACATTAATAAATGAGGCTGTCTTTATATTCTTTTTTATCTATAAACCCGTTTGATTGAGCTATGAATTGGTATTACATTCAGCCACTATAACTTTAAATTCACTTCATTCAGCTACAAACAGCCCAATATCCTACCTTTCGGCCACAATTGGCTTCTATTCTAGATCGTTCAACCCAACAGAGCATGAGTCTAGCGAGAGCTGAACCTAGGTGGAGTGGTGTTGTCAGCCAATTTTGACTGCACAAAATTAATAAAAAAATAAAAATGGAAATTTTGAAATTTTTCAAAAGTGTTACTTTGCATGGTTTATCACCCTCATGATGACCATCTCCTTTTTGTGATCGTTTCGGTCTTCGTTTCATCCTTTTCAGGTGAGAACTCTTCCCGCCAGGCTTTAAATCGCATTAAAATACATTAAAATTAATTAATTAATTGCTCCTTGTTTGATAAAATTAATTTTTAAATAACTTGAGAGTATTTAATTAAATAAATATTAATTAAAAGTTCATTCGACATTTTTTTATTTGCCGGGGAAGTAAGCTTATGCTTCCAACTACCGGGAATGCCAATTTGGCTTCCCGAACCCGGATTTCCCCTTTCCTGGCAATCTTCTTTAAATTTCCCGCTTGTGGGATTTTCTCCACCAATTGCCAAATCATGGATTGGCTAACGGGCAAGAAATCTCCCAATTTCCCACACAGGATTGCCGGGATCCCCACTTTGCCATTCCCGTTGGCAATTGGCCGTTGCTTTCCCCATTTCCCCCTGGCACTTAATTCCACTACCCGGGAAGAGAGGAAGTTGGATTAATCCTCATAACTTCCTCTGTCAAACTCGTTGGAAAGAGTCGTGCGAAGCTTTGCTTCTTATTTCTTCTGAAGGACATAATATTTTGTCACATCCCACAATCATTGCGAACGCCAAGAAAGAAGATTTTTGAATGCGGATATCACACGCCTGAGAATACAGCTAAGAAGTAAAGAAGGAACAGTTCCCATGCACAACCCAAGGGAAAACTGCCAAAGAAAGATCATTACCCACGTTTTTGAAGAGGAACAGTCCAAATACAAAAATGCGCAGGTTTTAGAGGACAGTCCAAAAAGCAGAGGAGGGGATAGGTTGCAAGCTCCCACGCACCAAGCAACAGACCACGCCCAAGGGAGAAGGAGATCTCCACGCAGGAACAGCCAAAAACATTCACCATGTTTTTGAGGAAACAGTCCAAAAAATTGAAAATAACAAAGGTTTCCACGTGCCCAGCTGAAGGACAGTTTTTTCCATGCGTGAGGAGAGAGAAGGACAGTAAGAAGACAAAGATTTCTTTCCACGCATTGGCAGGGGCAAACAACACTTCAGAAAATTAAAAGCAAAGAAGCCAAGCCAAAGAGGAAGGTTTTCCATGCGCCAAGGAGAGGCGGAGCTGTTCAAGATCCCACACACCGATCCAGGAAGCTCCCACGCATAGAAAGAAAATCATCACGCACCCAAAGGAGAGTCCACGCCTTGGGGGAGAAAAAGACAGAATAAAGTTTAAGATTTCAAGCAGCTGAAAGAGAACAACAATTTCCCACGCCCAAGGAGAGATAAAAAAAACCTGCGCATATTTTAAAAAGGAAAAGCTGTATACAATATATTAAAAAAGAAATCACCATGCATTGGTTGAGGAGTTCTCACGCAGGTTTCAAGAAAACAAGAACAGCTCCCCATGCATTGGTTGAAGTTTATGCATTTTGCTTGTTTTTCCAAAGGAGACCACCACGCATCCAAAAGGACAGTTACACCATGCGCCCAGCTGAAGGAGACCACCACGCATTGAAAGAAAAGGCAAAGAAATAAAAAAGAATTTCACGCCAAGGAGATAGCAAAGACAAGTCTCCACGCATAGGCAAAGGGAGCAGCAAAGTGCAAGCACAACCCACGCGTGAAGAAGAAAAAAGAACAGTCCAAAAAAGCAAAGAGAAGAGGACGCTTCCATCACGCATAGCCCACGCAGCCTTGAAGGAGGATTCACGCATTGACCTATAGATCACACCGAAGAAGTAAATATCAAAAATCGGGATTATTAGAATCGGGTGATTTTCACATACTAAAGAGAAATTTGTTTCCAACAAATTTAATAAAATCGGGCGATTTTGTTTATTTTAAATTTAAAAAAATAAATAAATAATCGTCACCAGAATCAGAAATTGTAACCTGATCAAGTTATTGTCATTATTATTATTATTATTATTTTAAAATAATAATAATAATATTATAACGGAACATATTTTTCTTGCATCGACGGGGTTTCGAGACTGAGACCCGACCCCGCTTGCATTATTTTGCGTGCCCGAGTCATTCTTCTGTGAAATTCATAATGGCCGAGAAATCTAACAAATCTACAGGGAAGATCGAGGAAGCCAGTGGAAAAATCAAACAAATCCACCCTAAAGTATGAATTTCAAGGAATTATCCCTCCCAGTTCCATTAAGTCAGCATATGACAACATCACTGATACAAATCTGGGTCACATCAACGTGCAATAGTTCTGCGAGCGGGTGAAAACTGAAGGCAAAACCATTTTCTTAGATAGACTTTACCATAGTGGTCTACCCCAAGCAGCAGCATTTCCTGTCTCGGTGCAGTGCCGGAATTGGTTATTGCTTGCGCGGAGCATTATGATCCTGAGAGACAAGGAATTTTTAAAGATAATCGCGAGCCTTTCCTCTTAATCACACCAAAGCACATTGAGGAATTGCTCTGGCATACCCGACTTTCCCGAGAATGCGGATATCACTCATCAGTCAACACAAGAATTCTAGGATGAAGAACCCCTGAGATGGAGCAAGATGGTTAACAACCGATTAATAACCAAGAGACCTCGAATTGACAGGCTTCCCAAAGAACTGTACCGCATTGAGTTCGTGGAAGAAATCGGGATATGATTACTCTCCTAAGTCAAGTTTTCGGTCTACCTTCTGCTAGGATTTTCCACCCATGGATGTATCAGTTTATCTGTATCATCCTAGCCAAGAAAGAGTTTGTGGATTGGGCCACCATCATCAGTAACACCCTTCACAAACAATTGATAGAAGTTAAGATGACTGGATGCTTCTACATGACATCGTATTTGACTTATGCGGTAGCAAGAAGAAAGTTATTTTCGGAACATGAAATGAGAGGAGTAATGGGGCCGTCAAACATTGTTTTTCATTATTGCCCTTAACTCAATTTCAAAAATAGTTCTCATCATTTTAGAAGAGTCAACGATGCATTCACCTTCCGCGTGATCCTGAACCTGAATCGAATACTGAGGAAAGGTTTTCTAAAGAAGCCATGAGTGTCATTTCCCAATGGGGAACCTGGTTTATTCAATTTTCATCTTTTTCCTACATTCGCGTGAGTGGCTTTCTTTGGTACCCGTGGAAACTTCCTAAGTACGTCAGTGACAGATGGGCATTAATGGAGTTGGCGCGACAATTATTCCAAGTTCACTGCCTTCTTAGTGACAAGCACCGTTCAGGAATTCATTTCCCAATCCAAATCGGGGAATACCAATGTCCAAATCTTTTTAGTGCACAACTCATGGAAAAAGAGTTCACTCTCATAACCATCCATCCATATGTGAAGAGAGCCCAATTTGATATCAATGGATATATGCAAAAGATTCTAGGGGCAAAGTACCAACATAATCCTACCATGGAAGATTTCTGGGCTGCTTGTTCGGATGAACATGAGGTAAGAAGACAGGAGTACTCTCGCCTAACACTTGCTCAGATCAAGGCCTTCCGCATCAAGAGTCCTCCCGATTCATTCATAAATGATGATGAGGATGTCATCGATTCCTCATATGATGCCATTGCCTTTACCCTATTACCTCGAATCGACTGGACCAAAAGAGATGAATTTTCTCTTGATGGCAAAAACCAACCAATTATTGAAAGAAGCATATCTTGGTATGACAGAGAACTTGCCAAATTGCAATCAATTCCATATCATGTTTCGGGATCACAAAAATTGCCAATACGAGGGGGCCTCCATTCTACCAAAGTCTCTTCTCGATCAACCTCATTACCATCCAATCATACACAACAAGCAAGAAAGGAGTGGTTGCCGAAATCCATTTTGCCAAGTAACGTGTCACAAGGAGAGAGAGATCTAAAGATCCTAACCCCGAAGAAGGAAGAGAGCTTGTGTCCGGATTTTCTACCTCGAGTAGAGATTCTTCTACCCACATCGTTAATAGTGTTCAGAAGCTAGTAGCAAATGATCCCTAGCCATGCTTTAAACAAACATCCACTCAGGTGCAGGTAATTCAAATATCAAACACTTCAGAGCATGTAGTTCATGAAGGGATTTCCCAAAATCTCCCGAATAATTAGGAAGTGGATATTGAGGTTGTGTCTCCTCAAATCGAGGTCGTAGATAGGATTCAAGAAGGATCTCATGATGTTGGAAATAATGAGAATATTGATTCGAACTCTAGGATTCTGTATGCTGAAATAGTGAATGATACTCCTTCCTAGGTTGATTCCGAAGTGAAGAAAAGGAAGAGAGTTGTCAAGTCAATTGACATTGATTTTGATGCCCTTTTCAAACTTTTGAATGACGCCATTCCTAAGAAGCCTAAGGTGCTTTCTCGAATAATGGTGGATAATGATGGAAACAAATTTACAGACCTTGCCATTCCACAAGTTGATAAAGAGCGCGATGCTATGACACCTGCCGACTACGAAGTTTCCAGACTTGGACTTGGAAGATCTACATTAGAAAGTGACATGGCGATGGCTTGAGATTCAATTGATATCGTGCTAAAGAGACTTGAGAAATACAAGTCTCAAAACTCTCATCCAAGGCCGAAAAGAATCAATTGGTGGAATATGTTCAACATTTGATAAATCCCATATCATCCACCTTCCCAGTATCTGCAGTGGCTGCCCCAGATGAAGATACTCTCAATTTGTCAAAGGAAATAAACACATTGGGCCATGTCACTAAAACTTGGCTTTCAGAGATTCTCGTTTTAGGCCAGGGGACGATCAAGACCGTGGTTAAGCTTCATGAAGATGTCAATGCATATCTTGATCCAATTCTTTCTTTCAAAGAAACTTTTGTTTCTACTATATCAAATTTGGATGAGATATTGCCCAGTTTATAGGAGATGACAAGTATGGAATCTTCAGTTTTAGCTATTGAAGGAATTCTCGAATTTGAACATCGAGGGACACGTTTTCTTTGGTGTCTGCATCTCAAATCAAGAAAACGCTTCTCGAGGATTCTATGATCCATTATGAAAGCATGTGCAATGAAGCCTTCACTTCACTCTCCTTGATTCAGGAATTCATGGCTGAGATTCCTTGTAACCTCGTAAATGAGCATAATCAAAGGTGTTCATCGGAGCAGGTGGAAGAGCAATTTTCACAACTGTTTAAGGACATGTACACTCTTGCCAACAATTTCTCATCAGTTTGAATGGAGCGGTGCATCAAATTAAAGAACTTATTTGAGAACGCTCAATCCAAATTTATTAATTTAAATGATATGCCAAGTAGAATTCTTGAATTGCAGGTATTTTGTGAGGCTATTCTTCGACCAAGTGAACCTCCAGAAGAAGAAAAGATGTTTGAAACTTTGGGAAGGTTTAGATCCTTTCAACTGGCGAAAGCGGCAGATCCTAATTTCACCGGCGGTTCAGGGAGTTGATTTTCTTGGTATCTAACGAAGTGGGAGAATCCATTTCTCATACGCTTGAGATAGGCGGACCCCATTTCAATGGATTAGGCACTGGTTATTATTGTATATTTCAAAAGGTGTTGTTATTTGTTTTCGGGAAACTATGGATATTTTAAGTAACTTCTATTTTTGAGTTGTCTTTAATAAAGTTGTTGAAAAATTCAAAGGTCGAGTTAAGTGCCTTATTTAATGATCATGTAAAACCCTAACTACTTTGTAACCAACTTTTGGGTTATAAAAGGAAGTGAGGGGCTCATTTGTAAAGGGTGACTTTGAGAGAGGAGAAGAGAAATACTATTGTGTGCAAGCTTTGTTTCAGGAAGAAACTTTGTGTTCTTTTGTGAAAAACATTTTGGAGTTAATGAAATACGAACTTTGTGTCTCATTCATTGTCTCTTTTAATATTTGATGTTCTTATGTTCATTAGATGTTAGGTGTTTGAATCTTGCATGCAAATATTATCTTTGATCTTATTGTCAACGTTATTAATCGGTTGTTCTAGTTCACAGTGATCAAGCTCTGATTATCTACTTGCTCATGTGTGTTCCCTTTTACACGTTCTTGTTTGGCTAACTCAAACTCCGTTTTATTTGTGTTAGTTATTCGTCTTTCTTCTTCGTGCAATATTAGGCTCTGTGTTTACCTAACTCTTGCATGTTCTTTCAATTCATTCCATTTCACTCCTTTCCTTCATTCCATTCCATCTCCTTCATTCACTTTTCTTTCCATTGATGTTCCAAAACACCCCCCACATACAATTTTGAATGTACAGATGTAAATACAGTTTTGGTTTTCAATAAAGGCAGCCTCACCTTCATTGAGGAGGGACTTCGTTCCCACACTGTTGCATGTCATTTGCATGCGTGCAAATCCATATGCTAACAAGTGGGAAACAAACAACGAACATTGCTAACCCGCCAACACCTCATTGGCGAGGATGTCGCTATATTAAACAAGTGTGTCCCTTATATTATTTATTCAATCTAAGGTAATGCTAACTTAGGACTTTGGAACAAGTCCTAACAAATCCCTCTGTGATCCCAAGTCAGGTGTTTAGACAAATCTCCTTCTCGAAAATAATAGATCGAAGACCCTTAGCCTATTCTTTGTTTCCCGACAGCTAAGGAGGTAGAAAATAAGGGAAACTAATCCTAATAAATTAATTTTAGTGCATAGTGATTTTTATTATAAGCACTTTAATTATTTATTAGTGATAAAGTAATAAAATAAAAGTCCACTTTATTTTTATTTTCCTAAAGAGAAAATGCGACCCATATGGGAAATAAAGCAAAGGGAAATAAAAATAATAAATTAAAGTGACTTTCCCCCAAGTGGAGCGAGCTGATTGGACCTTTGTTTGGGCTCATGTGCCATTCACAATTATAAAAGGAGGTCGCCACACTTGGGAGAGACATCTTTTTGGCATATTTTGATATTTGATTTTGGTTTAGCTGATTGCTTTTCCATTTTACATTGAAGGACAAAACCTTCTCTTGCCAAGGTTGAAGAACGAAAACTCTTCATCCTTTGTGTGAAGAATCTCTATTCAGGAGTTTTCTATTGAGTTTTCAAGTACAATATCTGAATTCCAGCAGTGTTTAAAGACCCTACATTGCAGATTTGTGGCATCTCCAACTAGGGTTTGAAGGAAAAGGTGTTGTGGCTGATTTCTATCTACATTTCCAGTTGTTTTCTAGAGGAGCGACCCACTTATGGGTGGGTTTCGATCACCTAGAGCACGACTGTTCCAGATCTGGTCTCTATTTGCATTGCCATAATTTTAGAGATCATTTTCAGCTTGGTTGCATGTGATTTGGGCTTGGGAAACCTCTTTTCCAGCCATTTTTGTAAGCTGATTTTCTGCAGTCTTTTAATAAAATTCCAGCTCTTCTTTTTGGGTCAAAAATATATATTTTTGGTATTCATACCTATATGATAAATTCTGGTTATTTTTGGCAACTATTGGGTCAAGTTTAGATCAATTTTGAGTGTCATTAATCTCTAAGGCAAGTCGCCATTTCTAAAAGAAAATTCAGATCTGCATTTTTATCAAATATATCTTCTAACAGTTGACTGTTATAAATCAGATTTGCAAGTGTTCCTTTTGGGTTTATAAATTATCCCATTGCGGACATTACACCAAGCTGCTTCTAAAAATTTTCAAACTTTATTCTGTCAAGGGGTTTTATGAAAATATTTGTTGTTTGATCCGTAGTTAGGTAAACAATCGGTTCAAATGTTTTCTTCGACACTAACCTTTGTAGATAATGGTACTCAATATCTATGTGTTTAGTTTTTGCATGAAATATTGGATTCTTTGACATCTTGATGGCACTTTGATTATTGGTGCATAAAGATGTAAGAGCAATATGAGAAACTCAAAGATCTTCAAGCATGTAGCGTATATAAATAATTTCTCAAAAAGGTTCCCATGCTGCAATGTATTTTGATTGTGATGATGAATTTGCCACAGTATCTTGCTTTCTACAACACCGTGCAATGGCAGTTGATCCCATATGCATAGCGTAACCTATTGTGGACACTCTCTTGTCCACACAACCACCAAAATTTGCATCTCAATACCCAACAATTTTGAAGCACTTGTTTTGGCTGTGTTCGAGGCCATATGTCTTCGTTCGCTACAAGTAATGATGTACTTGTTTTGCTGCCTGCCAATGACTTGCCTTGGGCGCATGCATGAATCTTGATAGGATACTCACCATAAAAGAAATAATTGGCCTAGTTGTCATTAGATATATCAATCCTCCCACTAACTACCTGAAATTTGTGTTATCGAGAAAATGCACAATCATCATCCTTAGATGATTTTAGGTGACGTTCCATCAAAGTGAGTGCATGTTTGCGGGTGTTCATCTTGAACCTTTCTAATAACTTAGAAATGTACTTAGTTTGAGAAATGAAAATGCTTTTATCTTTCTGAGTTACCTCTATGCCAAGATAATAGTGAAGAAGTCCAAGATTTGTCATCTCAAACCCCTCTTTTAGTTCCTTCTTCACAACACTATTATGTTTTTTATCATTGCTTGTTATGAACAAGTCATCTACTTAGAGGACAAATTATCAAGCTATTTCCTTACGTCCGAATAAATAGTGTATAATCTAAATCACTACGCTCAAAACCTATTTCTTACAAATATGAATCCATTTTCTTATACTTGAGCCCTTGGTGCTGAAATGTCCCTTTTTCTAAAGCAGCAGATAGTCGAAGACCCTTAGCCTAATTTTGTTTCCCAACAGCTAAGGGAGGAATAAAAGGAAACTTAGTCATAATGAATTAATTATTAAGTGCAATATAAAATATTATTATAAGCACTTTTTATTAATTTATTAATGATAAAGTTAAAAAAGAAAATAAAGTGATAAAATAAAAAGAAATAAAATGATAAAGTCACTTTATTTATTATTTTCCCTAAGGAAAATGGCGACCCATGTGAAGAGGGAAAAAGGGCCAAAGAAAAAATTAAATGCAGGAAAAGAAATGTGATTGGTGGTCTTGGGTGGCAAAAAGGCCAAGAATTGCTATAAAAGCAAGTCGACTTGCAAGGGAAATCATCTCTTTTGTTTATGATAATTTTCAGATTTGTGGTGTAAGCTTGCATGCTTTCCATAAAACTCCAAAGGACGAAAACCCTTTGAAGTTAGCTTTAGAGGACGAAAACCCTCTTTAAGCTTAGAAAGAAGAAAGAAAACTATTCTTTCTCTTGAGAAGATCTCTATTCAGGGGTTTCCATCGAAGATCAAGGATTTATTTGTGTTTTCCAATGGTGTATGAAGGTTGTATTTTGCAGATTTGGGCAAGGGTTTGAAGAAGAATATTTGTTGTTGTGATTCCTCTTCATTTCCAGCTTATTCATGGTGGAGTGACCCATATAGAGAGTTGTTCTGGAGTATTTTGGAACTATTTGGGATCAGATCTGTATTGTTGTTTCAATATCAGAATTTTAGACATCGGATCAGCCACTTTGCATAATTTTTGGGCCAAGGAATTTGTATTTTTCAGCTGTGTCTGAGGACTATCATCTGCAGATTTATAATAAATAATTCAGCCTTCTATTTTGATCCAATCTGGTATTTTTCTCATGTTCTTGTCCTTATAAAAATTGTTGATCAGTTTGGGAAAGAAATTTAGTTGATTTACTTCAGTTTTGGTTGATTTTCTTCCTTCATGCAAGTCGCCATTTACTAGTAAAATTCAGATCTGCACTTATTTAATTTTGTATAATTTCTACTACTTGCATTTTTGGTTGGGGTTTGTGAATAATCCTTGTGAGGGTAAAAATTGTCCATTTGGGGACATTACATGTGCTTTTACCAATTTACACACCTTGTGTTCACGACAAACAATCTCAAAGACCTGTGATTGTGTCATGTAGACTTCTTCCCATAGATTCCCATTCAAAAAGGCAGTTTTAACATCCATCTAATGAATTTTCCATCCATCGTGTGCTACCAAGGCAAGAACCATGCAGATAGTGTACCACTTGGCAGTTGGAGTAAATGTTTCTCCATAATCAATACCTTCTTGTTGCGCGTAGCCTTTCACAACAAGTTGTGCCTGGCATATGTCAATATTACCATCAGATTTGTATTTTACTGTATAAAGTTAAACCCTCTTGCATCTTATGGGCTTAGTGTTTGAAGAATGACTAACCAAAACGCCTGTGTTATTTTTCATAATGGCATTGTATTCATCTTGCATTGCATTTTTCCAAACTTGTCCAGTTCATTCTTGCTCAAAAGTGGATGGTTCTATGGAAGAAGTAGCAATTGTTGCATGGTTTACTTGTTTGCAAGAACTCATGGAACTTGTTTTACCAACATCATCTGCTTTCAAGTTAGAAAAAGTACTGCAAGCCCACTTAGGATAATTTTGTAAATTCTCAAGATTAGGAGCACCAGAAGTCTCTTCCTGCGAATCACCACTGTGATTATCTATATGTGGAGACGAACAATTAGCTTGGGGACTTATAAAATTTTCACTATTTTCTAAGTTAACATTGTCCAAAGAATCAAAAGATGTAGTGGCTACTTGTGAAACAGAACGAACTGAAGGAACACCTGGTTGATTCAAATCAACTGCCTATCATGACCTAGGAAATCTAGGTTCATGTCTCAATCCCTTGGCATTTTGATTCTTTTGTATCTTTCTCTCCAACCTGTCAAACTGTGAATCAAGTTCTGCAATGTCCATCTTTACAAACTCATCAAAAATCACATACCTGCTCACAATAAGTTTTTCTGTATCCTGTGCAAGCAAATGATACCCCTTTCTGTTTAGAGAATAACCAAAGAAGATGCATTTGCTACTCCTAGGTTCCAACTTAATTCTAAGTTCAGTGGGAACTAAAGCATAACATGAGCATCCAAAAATTCTCAAGTGTTTTAACTTACACTTAAATCCATGTCAGACCTCACGTGGTTTTTTTCCTAAAAGAAGTTGTGGGGATCACTTCCTCAAATATATTTCTGTACCAATGGCTTTAGGCCAAAATTTATCATCCATGTGTTTATAGTACAACATTTCCCTTGTACCATCCAAAGTTTTGTTCATTCTCTTTGAAACTCCATTCTTTTGTGGAGTATATAAAGTGTATTGCCATACAATTCCACCTTCTCGAGAGTCGATAGTACTCTTGAAACTCAATTGAGATGTATTCATCTCCATTATCTGACCTAAACAAAGCTGGTTTCAAATATGATTCCTTTTCAACTAAGTGAAACCATTTGACAAACTTAGTGAAAACCTCTGATTTATTCTTCATAAATTATACCCAAGTCATTCTTGAAAAATCATTAACAAACAACATGAAGTATCTACACCTTCGAATAGTTGATTTTTTCATGTCACATACATTACTATGCACCAACTACAAACAAATGCTGACTCACCAAGAAGACTCCTCATTAAAATTCTCCCTAATTTGTTTGCTTAAGACCATACTGTTTCTCTTCAAGTCCAAGTAAAAATTGTCTCCTTTGAAAGTAGGCAAACTGTGCACCGTACTGTTTCTCATCAAGTCCACTAAAAATTGAACATTTAGATGGCTATATCACAGATGCTACAAACATTGTGTAGACATTGTACTTGTATCAACTATTGCTGCTATTTCTTGCACAGGAGGAAGCACTTTACATTCAAATCGTTCCAAATTTCCATCTTCATATTCGGCATAGACAGTTTTAAACCCTTTGCTGACCGGGTTAATATCAATAGGCTGATTTTCCAACACTTTCCGACAACCTTTATTTTGAATTGTGATGAAAGAAAGGGGCTTCTTTTTCACCGTAGGAACATACTAGACATCTTCCAAATACTTGATAGTCACATTAGGAAATGAATCCTAATACATCTGGTTCATTATGGAATATGCATGGATTTGTTTGCTAATGTCACATGAGCTAGAGATGCTTCATTGTAACTCTAGAAGGACATCTCTTCTATAGGTCATATGTCTAGTTGCACATATATCTAGGAACCAAACATGTGTAAGTTCATCCGTAGCCTCAAACTCCACGTAAGATATGTTTGCATGTTCTTCTAATACTATAAAGGTTGATTCATTTGCAATATTTCCTGACGCTTCATATTGATGTCCTGCATATTGAGCAGATTCTAGGTTTTAAATTCTCTCATGAGAGTCCTACTTTGGGCTACAAAATGATCAAGTTTTCCACTTTTGTGATACCTGATTTTGGAGCTTCCTTTGCTTCTTACTCTAGCTTGACCTTGTCCTCTATAACTTATCTCATTAGGATGAGGATTACTACTATGTTGTTGACTGGTATAACTATTGTGGTTATGATCCTAAACCTTAGATATTAATCTTCAAGATTGATAACATGGACATGACTATTTCATATGGCCAACTGACATCTATGACAAAATGGGATTACTCAAGACACTTTGCTGAAGCTAAAAATGATCGAGTTCATGATAGAAGACAAAGCTTGATGTAATATCCACAATGAGACAATTTCTACCCCTAAACGGAATAGCAAGTAAATCCATTCCAAAATAGAAAGTTATAAACGATGTACTTGAAATAAACTAGACGCACGGAAACGCATGCAGGGGTCCCCTGTACCAAACTGAAACGCGTTTAGGTGCTTGAGTGCGAGTGCAGTACTGCGTGGTGCGGCTGGAAATGTACCCACGAGGACGGGCACAATCTGATGCGTTCCAACCGTGCACTGACCCTACCCTATCCCCGTGGGTACGTTTCTAGCCGTGCCAGACATTTTCACTGTGCCTCAAAACTTGTAGAGCGGCAAAAACTTGCATGTGCCATAACTTTCATTCAGTGACTCCGTTTCGGTGTTGTTTTCTCTAAAAGTGTATATTTTCTCGAGCTCTACGCATTGATGGCAATATTTTTCTTATTTTCATAAAATCCATTTTTGCACTTTTTGGACCAAGCAACTTCTTGCAATCTTCTAAAAGAATCATGAGCTTTGATCACCTGTAGACAGATTAGTATTTAAAAATACTGGATAGCTTTCCAAAACTCGGCGAGTATTCTCCCGTGCTCGGACTAATCGTCCCACCTGCCAGCTTGGATCCATATTTTTCCTGCTTAGTTATGATGTTTCGGAAATATGTCAAACAATACTATCGTGCTGAGTGGATCAAGGAAGGTCACCATGAACAATCAAAACTCCTTGAATCTTATCACAATCACTAAGATAAATAATTGTGATAGAGAAATAATAAATTTCAATAAGTATGCAAATGCTTCTTTAAATTTATAATTTATATACATATTTATATATATATATATATATAAACGTACCCAAAAACGTACCGTACCCAAGATTTTTAAAAATTTGCCGTATCGGCGTCATGCACTGCATCCGTAACCGTACCGTATGCATGCAGTCTAGGAAATAAATAGTGCAGATCTGAATTATTACTTAAAAGTGCGACTTGCCGTAGTGATGGAAATTATTCACAATTGAAGCAAAATCACCCAAATATTATGCAAAACAGATCAGCAATATTTATAAGGACAAAAACATTAGAAAAATACCAGATTTGGATCAATTGAAGGCTGAAATTTATTTATTAAAATCAACAAATGAACTACTCTTAGACAAGATTGAAAATAGAGCTTCCTCAGCCCAAAAAATATGCAGCTTAGCTGATTTTGGCCTCTAAAAATATGACAAAGATGTTGGTGATGAGATTCGGGACAGTTGTGCCCTAGAATGTATCAAACTCCACTCACAAGGGTGTAGATAACCCTTTCTCTGGCTGAATTTGAAGGTAGAAATCTGCCCCAACATTTTTGTCTTCAATCCCTAGTGTAAACAATATAAAAATGCAACTTTGCCCTTCAACAACTGCTAAAAACCTGAAATATAGCTTTGAAAATCAATGAAAGCTCTGATTAGAACCTCCTCACATAAGGGAAGAAGATTTTTCGTTCTTCTTCCAAGGCTAAAGAGGGTTTTCATCCTCTAAACTAGAACTACAAAGGGTTTTCGTCCTTTGGAGTTGAATTGAAAGCATGCAAGCTTAGACCAAAATTTTGAATTGATAAGATGTCAAAAGATATCCTCTCCTATGCATGGTGACCTCCTTTTATAAGTTGTCTTGGCCTTTTTGCCACCCAAAACAACCAATCAGCTCCTTTTGCCTCATTTAATGTTTTCCACTTGCTTTATTTCATCCCCTATGGGTCGCATTTTTCCTCTAGGGACAAATAAAACATAAAGTTACTTTTTCTTTTTTTCTATTTTGTCATTAATAAATTAACTTAAGTGCTTATAATAATATTTTATGATGCACTTTAGATTAATTTATTATGACTTAGTTTCCCTTCTTCTCACCGCTTAGCCGTTGGGAAACAACGAATGGGCTAAGGGTCTTCGACCGAGAAGGGCATATTACACTTGATGATTTTTGTACTCTTTCCATGAGGCAAGATGAAAGAGTTTTTAATTCAACATTGCAATAGAGATCTCAATACACAATGTATGCACACTTAGGAGTTACTTAGTGTTTATGACTTTTGTAAAGTAGTTTCGCATGTGGTTCTCATGAATCAGACATATCTATTTGGTTAGTGCCATACATGAATGGACTCATATACGTCATGTACGCAATTGGGTTGGGTTAAGTACTTTTTGCGAAGATAAACACCTCTTTAACATGATAATACAAGGGTTTCTACATGTCATTGCATGTATCGGACTTATCTATGATGTCAATGCTATCTTAGATACAAAGCTTCCAAGAATTGCGATTCTCTCTCCATTTTCTTCCCTACAAGAGGAAGCCTACAAAGATACATCTGGGAGTTGAGATTGGCTTGCTTGCAACACACAAGCCAAAGAGACTGGGTAGGAAAAACTATTGTTTTGAATGACGAGGACAATGGTATAGGATATATAGGAGAACATGGAGAACATTCAGCTAGATGAGGATGATGAAATGTTAAACTATTGCTTGTAGATGAGGGGGATTAAGATGTTTGTGACAAGGAGGCATGTCGGTACCACATCCAAGGAAGTAGTGTACAAGAAGATGGTTCTTGAGAAATCAAGTTTCATAATGGTCCACACTTGTTAGTTCTATTGCTCCAAGCATGCTTAGTGTTTGTATTTATTTCATTCCATGTAAAATGAAAATACATTGTCATAAATTGAACCACTCATTTCCAAATCTCTCTTGCCTCCTTCACCCCTTACTCCTAACCCCTAATTCTAAGCAAGTGTATTGAAATTAGTTGTGGTGGCTATTAAGCATATCCCAAAAGTGATGAGGAGAATTCTACAATGTGGTGAGTTTGTTAACTTTTTGTGTAAATCTGTGAAAGGCATTTGGATTGTTAGGGAATGGTTAAAAAATAAGCCCTTGTTCTTTTTCTCTTTTTTGGCATAGACAACAATCGGAACTATTTTCTACAAAATCCCTTTGGCTGAAGCTTATTTTTGCAAAATCTATCTGAGTTAAATGCAAAATCCATCTAGTTAGAACTAGAATTGCAAATGAAATCTCCATCCTTTGAACAATGTCTAATTGATGGCTTTGAGCGATTGTAGAAATCCAATTGTGTCTTCTTTGAATGCATTTAGGGCTACAAATTTTGGCACCGATAAAGAACGAATGAAAGTAAATAAATATTGACAAATATGCAAGGCAGTTTAATGGGAATCAAACGTAACAAAATCTGCAACAACTAATCTGGATTCCTGTAAGTAATCCAACAACCAGAGATAAAATATTTATAACAAACCCTAGATCTAAATGTAGGATGCAAAAGAACACATAAGAGGGATACACCAAAATGGGCGTGCCCTAAAAACATAGTATATAGAAGGCCATGTATTACAAAAAAATTGTGAAAGGAAGTTCCCATGCTAAAAGAGAACTACCAATACAGTCAATAGAAGGGAGCCATGAATAGCATGTCTCTATGTTGCATTAGAGTTGAGAGTAGGAGGGCCAACATCTGCGCCAATCACTAAATGTGGCTTATACAAAGTTTGATGATTTCCTCAAGACAATAACTTGGGTTAAGAGGGTTTAATTTAACAGCCGTGGGATGGGTACTCCTCTCAATACCTCATTAATATCCATGATCAACAATCATCTAGATGTAGAGATAAAGTTGATAATGCACATTTTCCCCTCTATCACGGGTGAACAATGAAGAGCAGTTAACTTCTACATTGAATGCAAGTAAAAGAGGGTGAGGTGCCTTGGTTGGACTGATTAAGGGAGATGCTATCTAATATTTTTTTGGCATTCGCACCGGTGATGGTCATAGCCAACATGTGCTTGTCACTGCGGTGGTTGAAATAGGCTCAAAGAATGAAGTAATCAATTTGATGGTGCGAGAAGTCACTTGAGTTGCTCAATGTTTAAAAGCTAGGTAGCCGATACGGCACCCTGGTAGGGTTGGGAGCGTATCGGGAGCGACACGGGAGCGGAGCGCGACGGGAGCGGGGGTGTTTTAGCGAAGGAGAGACGGGTAGGGCGTGGGGAATGGGACGGGTAGGGCTGGGTTGACGGGGTGGAGGGTGGGCTGGAGGGTGGAGGGGGTCGACAAGTTTAATTTAATTTTTTTTCTAAAAGCTTTTAAGTTTTAATAATTAAAAACGATGGGGGTGGGGTAGGCCGAGCCCTCCCATAATGTATAATTTTAAATAACTTATATATATTATAATCTATGTCTATATATTTAATTATATATTATAATAGTTATATTAATTATATATACAATTATAGTATTCATATTATTTGATAAAAAGGAATTTTATATTTTTTTAATTGTTCAACTTAAATAAAATATATTGATAGAAGTTATACTTAAACGGTAAACCTATATAATCTATATATTAACTTCTAAGTTGATTTAATTAGTATGGTTATATTATAATGATAATCCAATATTATTAAATTATACCTATAATAATGTGTTAATACATGTATAAATATATATACTTATACATAGTTCAAAATGACTTTCAAACTTTCAAGATAAACATTTATCAATCAAGCTATTAAATTTAGGCTTACGGAACGATTTATATTTCCAAGTTAGTAATATTTTTTAATTTTTATATAGTTTTTGTACTGCCGTATCCTACGCCGTATCCGGGGTCAATTTTTTTGCCGTTTCCATATCGGATACTCCGCTCCCGCTCCCGTATCCAAAACGTTTCAGCTACTTAGTTTAAAAGTGATTGCTTCCTGAAAGTAGAGGGCCAAACACCTCTATCCTTGATAGTGAAAAACAGTAGCAAAAACATCTCGAGTCCTTGTACAAACTGTGTTAGCTTCCTTAAATGTCATGATAGGCAGGGCACTTCAAGACAAAGTGCTTCTCCATCTACACCACCTAAAGAGAGAAGAAACCAGATTGTGCTGCTTTGCAGATTATGGTGATCCATCTCAATTCACAAATAGTGTGAAGATTCAAAGACTTTAATTGGATACTCTAAACCAGCCAAGGTGGATCTTAAGGTCATATGACCAATGATGCCGATGATTCAAATTGTTTAAATATATACTGGAAATTAAATATACAAAGGTTTTAAAAGCAGTTTGCAGACTGGCTCGGTTTTTCTTCTTGATTTTAGAAACAATCTTGACTAGAGTGTTGAGCCATAATGTGAACAAACAACTATTTGTAGCTGAAATTCTTGTTGCCACAATTTGGGGTCTGAATATGTCCCTCAAAATCTGTTACACCGTAGGTGTGCTTGCATCTATGAGAAAACTGTCCATCTCTGTCTGCAAACCTATTTCTTAAATTCTTATTGCATTTCCCTGCAAGAAGTCTGCAAAAATTTTAACTTAGGATCAGCTCTGTGATAAATATCTGCGGATTTGTTAAGAACAGAATCCCTCTATAGGTTTTTCTTAAATTGTATGGTTCTGTAATAATTTATCAGGGGTCATCAAGGACTTCGAGCAAAAACTGTCCCACTACCTGGCACTCAAATTTACTTCTCCCTCTTGGCTGGCTGAATCTAGAAAGATATTGGGAATTAATGATATCCTAGTTTTTGAGGCTGCTCATACATCAAGAAACACTACTACTATTGTCCCATTACCTATTCATGACAGCACATATAAGAACAATTTGTTTGCTCCATTGCTGACTTTAAATGTTACCTTGGTCAAATGTCTAACATACATTGTGAGTTGTGACACTATTCTTTACTAAATATATTATTACAAACATTGGTCATACTCAAAATAGAGGTGTTAAAATGTATACCTTGGTATAATGAGAGATGCAGTTTAATGCAGGTGAATATGAAATGAATTTCATCTGAAAAAATAGTAAATTATCCCTCTAAAATGAAGCAGTTTTGTGTGGAATCCAACCATTTTTGTATTGTCAATTATGCAGCTTATTTGTTTAGAAAAACATATCTAGTTATGAGTTTGAGGGTTAGACAATTCAATTTT
Organism: Taxus wallichiana var. yunnanensis; assembly: GCA_018340775.1. Classification (NCBI taxonomy): domain Eukaryota; kingdom Viridiplantae; phylum Streptophyta; class Pinopsida; order Cupressales; family Taxaceae; genus Taxus; species Taxus wallichiana. Next base: position 993,350,354 of record CM031242.1, read on the forward strand.
TCTTACTGATGAATGGATGATGATAGGGCTATTTCTATTAAAATCATATCATGGCAGTGAATTCTTGTGTTTCCTTATCCATTTATTATGGTAATTATTTGTGGCCAGGTTGTATGAAGATTGTACAAGAGCAAATAACATGGGCTTCTAGTTATAAAAGAAAAGGGGAAGTTCTCCACTGTTTGAAGGAAATTGGCAGCATAGTTTCATGGATGACTCTCCTAGATACAGTTCTGGTTAGTACTTTTTGATCTATGTTAAGATACACATATTTTGTTCATGTGAGTTTGAACAGAGGAGAGAGATTACAAGAATATTGTTTCTTTTCGTAAAACAAATTACAACAAAATTTTCATATTGATAAGGCAAATGGAAGATTGGGGGATATTTGCACCCTTCTTCAACATAGAGATTGAGAAAGATGAGAGAGATTGCAAAAGCCATGATAAAATAAGTATAGTGTAACATAGAGAAAAAACTATAGAAAATGATGACAATCTAAGGAGGAAAGGTAGGAATGACATTCTACAAGATGTGCACAACCACACACAGAAGGAAGATGACTTCCTTTGAAAATTTCTTCTTTAAAAAGATGATTAAATTATATTGTCTTTGGTAGCCTCGTGGACGTTAAAATTTTTCTTCTTCTAAGAAAAGTTGGCCATTCCATGGAAGAGCTCCACGAATTCTTTTGAATCAAGTTTCAAGGAAACAATTATATTCAACATTCCAACACACCAATTCTTACTAAATGATTTCATTAGATACATTGGGCCTATTATCCTTAGAACGGGCAGGAGACCGTGATGACTGGGGCGGTATACAAGACAAATAACCCCACCCCTATTTTTAGGGAGGATTCCCTTCTTATTTTCCTACATTTGTAACAAAGACTAACTACAAATGAGATTTAAGTATTTAAAATTTTAAAGCATAAACATTACAAGGCCGAGAAAGAGAAAATGTACTCTAAGGTGTTAGCATAGACTCCCATCCATTTGATCCTCCCAAGCTTCTCCATTTGTCATGATCGAATCACCAAAAGGTCCCTCCTTTTTCCACCATTGTCAAGCACAACTTCAAATGCATGTCCTTGAACAACCTAGGTCATGTTGTATTAGGTCATGCTACGAGATCAATATAGGTGTACAATAGTTGCATATCATCAATTCACAAGGGGTTTAAACCAATAGCTATACAAAATGCGGTATTTTTAAAAGTATTAAACTCACTTCGGCCTCATTATTTCACACCCTATATGTTTTGCTACCCCAAATGCATCATCTCAGTTAATCAAAAATATTTATGAGCACTATAACTCTGACCCACGTTCCTAACTACCCTTTCTGCAGTGGCATTGGACCCTTCAAAATCTTGTTGAAGTCATCACTTCTCTCTTGTCCACTCTCAAAGCTATGAAGTTTTCTTTCTTGAAAGGCACAAAAAGTGGTGGCTGACCTCCTTACCTGTCATACTGTACAAAGTTCAAACTGGCCTTTGGAATTGCATCCTGCACACCTAACATAAGGACTTTGCATCCCTCCGGGCTCCCTATACTTATAGTCACCATGAAAGTAAAATCAACCCACCTCACCCCTGGTATATAAGGACATTTCTGTTTGCAAGCATTAAAATTCTGTTATAAGTCCATCCCCATGCCTTCTTCCCCAATGATGCAAATTAATTCATTATACTTTTAGTAAGTCCTATCTATCTTAGCCCCTATTTAATGGTGCATCCCCTCCCTTCTTCCAACATCCCCTGCTTAATGCCCACGCACATTCTCACCCCAGCCAACACTTGACTTTCATTCATGTTTTCTAGTGTGTTTGGATGAGTTTATTTTTACCAGCAACATCAACATCTGAAATGAAAACAACTCCATATTGAATGTATCCAGGTAGTTCTACTCAAGGATATACTTCGATTCTTAGGGGGCAATGCCATCTGTTGCAATGGGATTGGACACAATTGTTTTTCCCACAACATGTAAAAACCGTGTTCTATGTCAATGTTTCAGGGTATCCTCAAACAGAACAGATACAGATGCTCTTGCTCCCATCCCAGCCTGCAATGAGCGTGCTCACACTTAAAGGGATGTAAGTGTAGCATACAAATCAGAGATCACATCCCTCCGACATGGGACTTCCTTGGCCCCTCCAAAGAAGTAGAGTGATGGCTCTTTTATTTCCTGTGTTATTCCCGTTCGCTGGGTTTTTTCTAAAAGCCCATTTATTGTAGTTTTTACCATAGTTGTGTTCTTTTCGTTGTCTTTCGGTGTAGTAAGAATTTCAGTAACGGCTATTTTATTTGAATTTGTTCTTTGAGTCAGTTGTAATTTCTTGACTCAAGTTGTGTTGCACTCTGATCGTTAAGGTGCAAGGACCTACGTTGTATCGCATCAGCCTGTGATGAAAAAACACTTCTACTGTGATACTAATAAATTACTCATTCACTAAGATATTGTACTTCTTACTTATTTTTCAGCTCTATGCTTAATTGTATAAGCCTTTTTAATACATTTTGTATGTCATGACGACCTTAACAAAGAGCCCGTTTACCTTTTATATGTTCCGTCTCACAATGATTTTTTAACTCTTTTGTTCCTCAACTAGGAACATTTTACAAGTCACAGCGTTAGGTTCCTCTGGCACATTGATAATATGCACACATATAAAGAGAATCTTGCTTCCCCTTGGGTAGGCAGCAAGCATTTTATTAATGCTCAATATATTAAATCCAAGATGGCGCACACCCTATGATGTGTTAACCCTCGACATCCAATCCACAAGGTATATATGGACTTACCAGTTCGGTGATCAATCCTAACAGATCTACTAGCCTATTCACAGGATAATACCCACCAACACTAATTGCTAACAACAATTGATTTACTGAAGTGGGTACCTTATTAAAAGAAGCATGTTGCTTTTTACATTATTAATTTCCTAGTAGAACTATGGGACTTTGAAGAAAGTCTTAAAAAAACCCTGTGATCCAAAATCAGCTCCTTTGTCATAAACCAAGTTGTCTTCTGAATTTCTTGAACTTTACTCTATCAAGCGGTTTTGTGAAAATGTCAACTAGCTAATCCGTAGTCGGCCAAATGATTTATTTTAGTGTTTTCTTCAACTTCAACATCTGTAAATAATGATATTTGGTAGCCATGTGCTTAGTCTTTGCATGGAAAACTGGGTTCTTCAACATTCTGATTGCACTTTGATTATCCATTGCAAGAGGAGTCGAGCAATCTTATATATTCAAGAATGCATTGTAGCCACAAAATCTCTCTTAAAGCATTCCATGTTGAGTACACTTTAACTTTTATGATGAGTTTTCCATTGTATCCCGCCTCATACAACACCGTGCAATGGTAGCTGAGCTCATGTGCATGGTGTAACCTATTGTGGATACCCTTTCATCCAGATGGCCACCATAATCTGCATCAAAATAACCAACAAGCTGGAGATACATTTTGCGGAGATAGTCAAGACCGTATGTCTTCATTCGCTACAAGTAATGAAGTACTCATTTCATCGGATGCCAATGAATTTCTCTTGGCTCATGCATAAACCTAGATAAGACACGCCACAAAACAAATATGTAGCGTTTGTCATCAAATATATTATGCTACCCATTAACTGTCTGCATTTTGTGTCATCTAAGAATGCACCCCCATCATGCTTCAAATCATAGTTTGCATACTCGTATTCAGCCAACAAAGGTGACTTTCCAAATAAAGTAAAAGCCAACAATAAATTAGAAGATGGAAAGTCACTTTAGTAATCCCACATGGAGCGCCCAACTTGGGAAAAGGCAATGGAAAATTATAAAAGGAGGGGTTGGGGTTTCATTTGAGACATCTTTGGTCATTTATCTAATTTCACTTTGGAGAGTTGAATGCATTTGCTTTCACTTTCAGCCATAGAGGACAAAAACCCTCCTTGGTATCCTATTGGGGACGAAACCCCTCAATAGAATTCAGATTTGAGGACAAAAATGTAATGTCCCCAAATGGACAATTCTGACCCCAAAAGGAATGACCACAAATCCAAACCAAAATAACAATGGCTAGGAGGTTTACAAAATTTATAAAATGCAGATCTGAATATTATACCAGAAAATGCGACTTGGTATAAGAATGAAAATCCACCAAATATGAAGTAAAACCACTGAATTCTTCAATCAAACAAATCAACAATTTTTATATGCAAGATCAATGAGAAAAATACTAGATTGGAACCAAATTGAAGGCTGAAATATTTATTAAAAATCTGTAGTTGCACCCTTCAGAGACAGCTGAAAACACAAAGTCCTTGGCCCAAAAATTGCACAAAGTGGCTGATTTATTATCCAAAAATCTGAGTTATGAACTCAGATCTGATCATAAACAGCTCTAAAACACTCCAATCAGCTCTCTATATGGGTCGCTCCACCATGAACAAGCAGGAAATTAAAGGGGAATCACAACAACAATTATTCTCCTTCAAACCCTTGCCCAGATCTGCAAAATACAGCCTTCATACACTGCTGGAAAACACAATAGAACTCTGAAATTCAGTAGAAACCCTTGAGTAGGGCTTCCTCTCAAAAGAAAGAAGAGTTTTCGTTCCTCTTTCTAATGCTAGAGAGGGTTTTTGTCCTCTAAAGCTAACTTCAAAGGGTTTTCGTCCTTTGGAGTTGTTATGCAAAGCTTACAAGCTCATACCAAAATTCAGAATTTGTCAAAATGCAAAAAGATGTCCTTCCCTTGCAAGTCGACTTGCTTTTATAACAATTTTTGGCCTTTTTGCCACCCACAACCACCAATCAAATTTCTTTGGCTGCATTTAATAATTTCTTTTACCTTTTTCCTCCTTCATATGGGTCGCATTTTCCTTGGGGAAAATAAAATGACTTTCTTTTTCTAATTTTATTTTATCACTTTATCTTTTCTTTTCTTTTCCTTTTTCCCTTTGTCATTGATAAATTAATAAAGTTCTTATAAGAATATTTTATGACGCACTTTATGATTAAGTTATTATGACTAAGTTTCCCTTTTATTCCTTCGTTAGCCGTCAAGAAACAATGAATGGACTAAGGGTCTTCGACCAAGAAGTGGATATTACAATCCTCCTTTCCCCAAATTGCTTGCGCTCAAGTAATTGCAACTCTTACACCCAAGTGTCATTTATGGTGGCAATTACCTTATTGCATAGTTATGGCTTAACACCTAGTATAATGATCTGATTCATTGCCTGTGGACTGTAGGCAATGTTAAAAAATAAAATGCATGTTTATGAATATATATAGAGGGCATATTGTGACGAAGGAATGCATGTTGGAATGGAATATGGTTCCTATGCATGGTAAATTTAGAATTTCAGCTAAGGGGTGAAGAAATAGGTCTTCTGTTGGTAGGGACCCCAATGTTTCTCACCCTTGAGGTAAATGGCTCTAATACAATAATGATAATCCTTTCGTTACCACAGCAATTAGGTGGAGGGATGACATTACGTGAGTGCTACTTTCCAAAGCAATAGGCTAAGGATGACCAACCATTGGAAGAAAGTGTTTATGTGAGATTTGGCATGAGAGGATTGCTTCCACAATAGTGCTGACTTTGACCAAACTAGCAAATGCTATGTGTTGTCGCTTATTGCTTTTGTTGAGTACATTTTGCGGTTTACACTATCCAAACAATGCTAGTTAATTTTTAGTGTGCTATCAAGTATAAGAAGGCAGTCTGTAACATAAACAATGAACATTAACAGCCTTGAGGATTTCATCCGATTTCTTCATCTTATCATGTTATCGATATACTTATTAGGCATAGTTAGGGTTGAGACTAGAGAGGCTTAAGGAACCTGCTTTCAAAATACTATAGAGTTCAATTCATAAGTGAGTACTTGTGTTTATCTGTGGGCATTAATATAAGCCATTTCTTGATTCATTCTATTGAGTGCTGGAATCGTGTTTCTCTCTTTTAGCTTTTCATATATTATAGGAATTCACATTTTTATGTCATCATATTTAATACATCATCTGCCTAACTTTTACAATTCGCTGGTCATATGAATACCAACCACCATATGCATATTTTGCCTTTTTGGATTGGAATTGGCTGTGCAAAGGATTTTAACATAATGCTGTATCCATGAACCTCGTTTTTCTATGTTTGATATTGCTAATAAGTTTATTCACAAATGGAAGGGATGGTTTATTTTAAAGGGGTACATGGTGAAGTTTAGTGGTTTTGGAGACTGATTTGTCAATAAAAGTAGATATCGTATTTGCATATTGATTGTTTGGGCTCTTATTGATTGCTAACAATAGTGATTTGTTATTGCAGAGGGAAGTTGAAACAACCCAGTTTATGCAAATAGCACCATGGTTGGGTATGGTACCTGGAAAGGATGGCCAGGCACAACAAATTCTTAGTGAAGATGGAAATAGTCCTCTCATAAGTATTTTTAGTTCTGCAACAAATGCAGTCATATCACGTCCAGATTGCTTAAGCCCGTCTTCTTTTCTTACCATGTGCAAACAAGCTGAAGCTGCTGGTAAATATGTAATATTTTAAGTGTAGAACTTGTGATAAGTACAGATTCATTAGCACTATTATTTTGGATTTAATAATCTCTCTTTCAATTTAAGAAGCCTATATCAGCCTTACAGAGAAAATGTTGGCCTGCACCACAGCCATACGAATTTCAGTCGGTACTATCACTAGATGTGTTATTATAAAAGAAAATATTAGTGAAACTAACAGGGAATTCCCAGGACCCAGTCTCTATGATCTGCCATATTCTAGCAATAGTTGCAAACCCTGTTCTCCTTTTATGATTTACCAGTGTTATGCAGGGACATTTTCCTGAGGGTCCAGGTGACATCCCAAACGTTTTGGGGGTGGAAGGCAATGTCTCCAATTTATTTTATTTTTATGTCTATTTTTCAAATTTTCTGGGGCTGATTTATTTTATATTCAAGATTTCCAACCAAATTTTTCACAAATAAAAATCTGATTTTATGACAGCAGTATATAGAAAAATATGACAGCAAGAAAAATATGATAGAAGTACAGTTAAGGCAGCAAGGTATAAAATCAGAAAATAACCAATATCTTCACTTTTATTGCAATTAAACTAACATGCAGCAACATGCAAGTAACATGCATCAGCATGCAATGACATGCATGTAACATGCATCAACATGCATGTAACATGCATCAACATGCAATGACAAGAAGTTCCACTGATAAAATAAATGATCTCTCTTACTGAATATGGCTGTCTTCTCTTTCTGGACTTGAAACTGGATCAACAAGCCTCTGAAACTCTGAATCTGACAACCCGATCTGAATAAACTCCACAATAGCAAATCAGATCTGAAAACCCTTGATTTTTCTCCACAAAAAGCCCCAAAATCTTCCAAAACCCTTCACTGAAACCCTCCGAAAATATCTCTGAAGAACAGCCCTGATTTCAGCTCCAAAATGACAAACTAGGGTGGATCTTTCACCACCGAAGAGTGCCCTACTAGCTAGGGATGGATCTCTCACCACCGAAGCTAGGGTTCCCGTGGGATCTTACTCCACAAGCTTGGATATTTGCAAACAACAGTTGCACATGAAAGAAAATATAAGTGTATGCATGAATGATCTTCCTTTCACCCCTCTTCTCCTTTTATAACTTTTCCCATGCCAAGGAACCCTAAAAAGCCCAAGTCGCATTTTCCCCTAGGGAAGACCAAAATAATAAAGTAACTTAAAGTTACTTTTTCCTTTTCAAGTCGCCATGGTCCAAAAAGGTGACCCCAAACGCAAAATTAGAACATTAGGAGTTAAGTGGCCCCTTCCAACGATAAAACATAACATCTAGTCCCTTCAAAGCACTTTATAAACTCACAACGGAAAAAATAACAACTGGACTAGATATTCATACCCAATAGCTCATAAATGATCCGTAACCCTTGGGCATGACTAGGGTTAGGACCCGTACTGGCCCTCAGGCCTGTGGCGAGGGAAAGGGGACATTACAGTCCTCCCTTCCCAAAATTTGCTTGTCCCCAAGCAAATGCAAACTAGGATGCTGTAGAATCTGCTCTCCCTCCCAAGTAGCATCCTCAAGAGGCAAACCCTTCCACCGTACCAAGTATTCTGTAATATCTCTGCTCCTGAGCTTCCTCTGTCTGACCTCAATAATAGAGTCTGGTTCTAAAACCAGCTTCCCCTCCTCGTCCAATGGTGGCAACTCTGTAGAAGGTACAATATGTTGTCCTAGTGCCTTCTTAAGGCATGACACATGGAAGACATTATGTATCTTACTGTGCTCTGGAAGATCCAACTCATATGCAACTGCACCCACTCACCGAGACTACCCTATATGGACCATAAAACATGGTTTCAGCTTTTCTGCCCCCTTCTGCTTGAGTGACGACTGCCTGTATGGCTACAGACGTAGGAATACCAAATCTCCTACCTCGAAGGACCTCTCTATCCTGTGCCGATCCGCATAAACCTTCTGCTGATTTTGCGCCTTTTGGAGGTTCTCCTTAAGAGCTCGCAGGATATCCTGGTTCTCCTGTAACCAATCCCGAGCTTTGGGAGCCCGACTATCTGATAATACCAAATCAACAAATGACATGGCATCGTATCCATACAAAGCTCTGAAAGGAGTCATGCCGATGCTCATCTGATATGTGGTATTGTAGCAATACTCACCCATATGCAACCATCTGATCCATGCCTACTGATGTCCGGTCACATAACTCCGCAAATAGCCCTCTATCCATTTGTTAACAATCTCCGTTTGCCCGTCAGTCTGAGGGTGATAGCTCGTGCTGGGAGTCAACTCAGTACCTGCAAGTCTGAATATCTCCTGCCAAAAGGTGCTCATGAAGATCTTATCCCTGTCACTGATAATATTTTTAGGCAAACCATGAAGCCTAAAAATCCCTGTATAAAATACCTGAGCCACGTCAGTTGCCTCATGCTTCTTAGGTAGAGAAAAGAAATGTGCATACTTGGTCAATCGATCAACTACCACATAAATGCAATTGTGCCCATGCACCATAGGGAGTCCTGTGATGAAATCCATCGATATGCTCTCCCACTTCTGCTCGGGGATGGGAAGAGGCTGGAGTAACCCTGCAGGAAAAGAATGCTCCGATTTGGTTTGCTGGCAAACCATACACTCTCTGACGTGATTAAGGACATCGTCCTTCATCCCCTTCCAAGTGAATCTCTCTCTGATGTACCTGTATGTTTTGAAATATCCGGATGTCCAGCTAATGGCGTATCATGTACTGCACGAAGGATCTTGTCCTTCATCTTAGACCCCGGTACAAGGAAAATCCGATCCTTGTAGAAAATGAGATCATCTACCACCCTGTATCGGTCATCCTTGATAATACCATCCATGATCTCACATGCAAACTGATTCTTGGAGTACTCAACAAGTATGTGAGCCTTCCAATCTGCTGAAATCTCAGACATAGAACTCAGCATAGTAGTAAGGTAAGGCCTCCTAGATAAAGCATCAGCAACAACATTATTCTTACCTCTAGTGTATTCTATGTCAAAGTCATATGTTTGTACCTTGTTCACCCATCTCTCATTGGCGGTCGTTGAGATCCTTCTACCCCAAAAAGAACCTCAAACTATTGTGATCTGTACGTACCACGAATCTGCTGCCCACAAGGTACTGTCTGAATTTGGCCAAGGCATGCATGATGGCCAACATCTCCTTGTCGTAAATTGAATACCCTCTCTCCACTGGGCTCAATTTCCGACTCTCATAAGCAATGGGATGCCTATCCTGCATAAGCACCGATCCAACCCCCTCACCTGATGCATCACACTCTAGAACAAATGGCCGAGAAAAATCTGGTAATGCGAGGACGGGACATGAACTCATCACCTCCTTGAGATGATCAAAAATCTGTCAGTTGCTTCTTCTGACCAAGCGAAAGCTCCCTTCTTTGTCAAATCTGTCAATGGGGCAGTCAACCGTGAGAAGTTCTTCACGAACCTCCTGTAATAGGTGCACAGTCCCAAGAATCCCCTCAGATGTGTCAATGTCCTGGGTGGCGGCCAATCCAAAATTGCCTGTATTTTCTCTCTGTCCACCTTTACTCCCCCTCCACCAATCACATATCCCAAATATAACAACTCTGTCATGCCAAACTCACATTTAGAAGCTTTTGCATATAGCAAATTAGCTTCTAATATTCCCAATATCTCATCAAGGTGGCGGATATGGCTCTCCCAAGTCCTGTTGTAGACCAATATATCATCAAAGAAAACCAATACAAACTTCCGCAAATGGCGGTTGAACACGTGGTTCATGCAAGACTGGAATGTAGCTGGTGCATTAGATAGTCCGAATGGCATCACTAGAAACTCAAAATGTCCATAATGGCATCTGAAAGCGGTCTTATGCACATCCTGCTCCCTAACCTTGATCTGGTGATATCCAGATCGCAAATCTATTTTAGAAAAATAGATTGCCCCTGTAGCTCATCTAACAGCTCATCAATACGTGGCACTGGATATTTGTTCTTGATTGTCTTCTTGTTCAATGCCCGGTAGTCGATGCACATCCGCATGGTCCCATCCTTCTTCTTCACCAATACCACCAAGAAGCAAAAGGACTGAACTCGGCCTAATGTGTCCCATGTCAATAAGCTCATGGATAGTCCTCTCAATCTCATCCTTAAACCGTTTGGGGTGACGGTAAGGAGTAGTAACTACTGGTCTAGTGTCCTCAAGCTCAATCACATGCTCAAATCCCCTATCTGGAGGTACACCAAGTGGTATGTCACTAAAAACTACACTGTGCTTATCCAATAGCCCCTGTATATCCACATGATACTCTGGCTGTCCATCCTCTGATTTCTTGGTAGAAACCAAGCATCTGTACTACCCAATCAACCCCATTGTGCCTATGAATCCTCTCGATCCTCTTTGCTGAAACAACCCTGGGTGCATCTGAAGATAAACCCCTCAAGGTTACATTCTTCCCCTCGGACTTGAACTTGAGTTCCATCGTCTGAAAGTTAGTCCGAAATTCTCCAAGAGAATGGAGCCACTGTACACCGAGCACAAGGTTGGTCTCTCCAATACCAACCACATAGAAGTCATCGGTAACTGTATGGTTACCCATGGTGATACTCAACTGCGGAACTCGCTGCATGCATCTCATGGACTCACCATTGGCTACCACTACATTGAAGCCCTCAAAGTCTTCTGCCTGTAATCCCCGCTTCTCTACCAAAGATGCATCAATGAAGTTGTGGGTTGCCCCACTATCAATGAGTACTACTACTCTCTGACCCTGTAATACTCCCCTGACCCTGAATGCCTTGTACCTCGGGTACTCGACAAGGTAGCAATAGTCTCATGGGGAAAAGTCTCCTCCTCCTGTTCAACCCCTGCACTATCCAATGTCTCTCCATCTTCATCCTCCAACTCCTGAGCGTCCCGCTCCTCCTCGCTCTCACTCTCCTCAAGACCTCTATGAATTGGGCCTTCCCTTTTCCTCTACAATCATGTCCTGGAACCCATGGTGTGCGGCAATCAAAACATAGTTTCTTTCGCCTCAACTCCTCTCTGTCCTCTCTCGATACAAATGGTCTCCTTGTTGTATCTTGCCTAGGTGGGGGCCCCTTCGGCTGTGAACCATCAGCTCTCGAAGGAAATACCTTAGGCTGAATTCGAGGGGGAAACCTCGATTTTGGAGTGGACAACTCCAAATCACGTGCTCTCCTAATAGCCTCATGTAAGGAGGAAGGCTCAAATGCCTTCACAAATCTTGCTAAAGCGTCAGTCAACCCTGCCATGAAGAGTGAAGTCAACCTCATCTCTGAAAACATCAGATACCATAACTGATAACCTCTGAAAATCTGCAATGTACTTGATCTAGAGAACCTGTCTGCCTCAAGTGAGTCAACTCTCTGAAGTGCCTATCTGGGTCCCTCCTGTCGAATCTGCTCATCAACCTCTGTGTAAAATCTGCATAAGTAGTGATATGCATGTGCCCTTGTGTGATCAATCCATGATGCCACCAATCATGAGCATCTCCCTCGAGGTGTAGGATAGCAAACTTAATTGCATCCTCTTCACGCATGGGATTCAAGTCGAAGTAAGTCTTCAACTTCTGAATCCAAGACTACGCAGTACACTTCTTAGAGCCATCGAAGTGTGGAATAGAGATTTGTCCCAATCTCCTCTGAAACTCAGGTACCTGTGTCTGGTAATCTCTCCTGGGCCTGCTACCAATCTTCATTTTACAATACTCCTGAAATGGCATGTTGTCCTAGAAACCCTCACTCAATGTCCGGTACTTCTCCCAACAAGATTCCTCATCCACAATGTCTCATGGGTGTGTCTGTGTCTGCAAAACTTCCGGATCCTTCAAAAAGAAGGCTCGTGGAGTCCCAAGGGCCTGGTAGAAGCATGAGGGGACCCTTGTCCTGAATGTCCACTCTCACCTCTATTACCATGTTGTCCCATATTGCTAGCTTCTCCTTTCTCCGTATGAGCCTCAATCCTACCCTGTGCTAACCTCTCAGTGAGCTGGCTCAAATAGAGATTGGTAGTCTCCTGTTGCTTCACCATATTGGTGAACAATTGTTTCATCAGATCTACTCCCATCTCTTCACTGTCTCTGTCTCTATCTCCCATCTTTCAACCCCAACAGGCTGGAGAAAACAACTCTGATACCACTGAAATATCCCCTTTCCGGATTTATTTTATATTCAAGATTTCCAACCAAATTTTTCACAAATAAAAATCTGATTTTATGACAGCAGTATATAGAAAAATATGACAGCAAAGTACAGTTAAGGCAGCAAGGTATAAAATCAGAAAATAACCAATATCTTCACTTTTATTGCAATTAAACTAACATGCAACAACATGCAAGTAACATGCATCAACATGCAATGACATGCATGTAACATGCATCAACATGCAATGACAAGAAGTTCCACTGATAAAATAAATGATCTCTCTTACTGAATATGGTTGTCTTCTCTTTCTGGACTTGAAACTGATCAGCAAGCCTCAAAACTCTAATCTACAAACCCGATCTGAATAAACTCCACAATAGCAAATCAGATCTGAAAACCCTTGATTTTTCTCCACAAAAGCCCCAAAAATCTTCCAAAACCCTTCACTGAAACCCTCCGAAAATATCTCTAAAGAACAGCCCTGATTTCAGCTCCAAAAATGACAAACTAGGGTGGATCTTTCACCACCGAAGAGTGCCCTACTAGCTAGGGATGGATCTCTCACCACCGAAGCTAGGGTTCCCGTGGGATCTTACTCCACAAGCTGGATATTTGCAAACAATAGTTGCACATGAAAGAAAATATAAGTGTATGCATGAATGATCTTCCTTTCACCCCTCTTCTCCTTTTATAACTTTTCCCATGCCAAGGAACCCTAAAAAGCCCAAGTCGCATTTTCCCCTAGGGAAGACCAAAATAATAAAGTAACTTAAAGTTACTTTTTCCTTTTCAAGTCGCCATGGTCCAAAAAGGTGACCCCAACGCAAAATTAGAATATTAGGAGTTAAGTGGCCCCTTCCAACGATAAAACATAACATCTAGTCCCTTCAAAGCACTTTATAAACCTGTCAACGGAAAATTATAACTAGACTAGATATTCATACCCAATAGCTCACAACGTTTGTAACCCCTTGGGAATGACTAGGGGACAATGGGTAATTGTCATCTGCTTGAGTTCTGCTATTAAGTCGTCTTGTGGAAGCATCAACTCACTATGGTTTAGTGGATAAAAGAACCCACAATAGAGGATGTAGACCGCAACATTCATATTATCTTGGTTATCAGCATAAGTATAGTTTAGTAGCCTATGAGCTATGTGGTTGTATTGTCAGCCTTAGGTAATTTTGTAATGATTCTTATTGGTTATGTTCATTTATTGACAGTTGTTTCAACTGACAACCAAAAGGTGTTTGTCTTATAACTAGAAGGGTACATGTCGGGGAAGGGGCACTTGTATCAAGTCCTTGTAATATATTAATTAAACCGAGCCTTGTATTTTATGAATAAAAGTTGCTATCCTTTGGATACTTTTCTCTTCCATGGTATAATTGTTTGTAATATCTCAATAAACATTAATCATACTACATTATGGCATTGTTGTTGTTAGACTTACACAGGATAAATATGTGATTAGTTCATAATCTTTAATTAATTAATTTCAACGATTATAGGATTGTGCAAATATGCAAAGATACAATTTACTGAATTAAATATGTTTAGAATAACATTGCAAAGTAAAGTATAATAAATGCAAATAACACAACACAAAACACTAGATTTATAGTGGGGAAAACTCAAAGGTAAAAACCCCACTCCAAAATAAAGCATTGTTTTTATTATAATTTTACATACATATTTTACCCAACACCTCCACTTTCTCCTCAACCTCATGCGAAACAAACGCAAAGTAATTCCAATGCAAAAATATACTCTCGCAAATACATAAATCAAATTATCCGATTGATCATGCACAATACTTGCCATGAGATATCCAATCCCATGAGGGATCACCCTATTTAAATAGAGCGGGTGAATCGGTTGCATCATTTCACTCTTATAATTAAATCACAAATGATTTAATCAAATGTGGAGACCGACTAAAGTTTATAAATAAACTTTTTAAACATGGGGCGTGAAGTGGTGGTCCACCTAAATCTAGTATCCCGATTGACATTATTTCCTAACACTCACCCTTAATGTTAAGTGGGGAAAACATGCAACAACATGTTGACATTTGTTTCTTATGCCAAATCACCTTTTGGTACAAAAGGAATTAGAATCATAAATCAACTTGTGATTTAGGCTAGCAACCAAAAACACTTGTTTTGCGGGTTTGTAGTTTCGTGGTGTACTAAAGCAAAGTCTTCCATGTTTTTCAACTCCGCAATACACTACCGTAGTGTCCCACGGACTTATACAAGCCGCGAACAACTGTAAACACATTGCGGGTTTTAGCGAGGCCATGAGACACTGTTTTGTCGCGGTTCAAAACAATGTTCCAAGGATTCCATAAAAACCACAATACAAAGGAACATATACAAAAAAATTCTAAGGACAAGTGCTTTACATATGAAGACTTATATCAAATTATGGATCCTTTTATAAAACAAGGCATTCCCATAACTAATGCTTTGCTAGGTTTTACAAGTAAACTCACATGACGTGATCATTTACTTAAAACTCACATACAATGATCTTTTACAAAATGGAGGAAGTATAGGAAGTTTATAACAGGCCATTAGGAGGTGGCATTGTTATGCACACTCCCCCTCAATGGCAACTCTAAAAGGCCTAACAAGGCACGAAACTTGCAAAACTTCACAACACAATGGCTTGGTGAAGATTTCTACAACTTGATCTTCAGTCAAACAGAACTTGAGATCAATATCACTATTTAGGACTTTCTCTCGAATAAAATGCATATGAAATTCTATATGCATCGTTCTCTGATGCTAAACTGGATTGTTCGCAAAAGCAATGCTACTTTGATTGTCACAATGAAAAGTAGTGCTTCCTTTGACGCCCATATGGAGTTCATCCAACAGTCTTTTTAGCCACATGACTTCCTTTGCTACTTCCATAGCACTTTTATACTCTACTTCAGTAGAAGAGATAGAAATTATTGGTTGCCTCTTGCTACTCCAAATGATGGCACCTACACCAAACTTGAAAACATATCCAGAAGTATATTTTTGATCTATAACACCACCAACATGGTCAGAATAACAATATCCAAATAATTTTGCATCATTACAAGAAGAAGAAAAAAACCATAATTAATCTGTTGCTTTAACATGTTTCATAATTCTTTTGTCATTTTCCAATGATCCTCATAAGGATCTGCGCAGAATCTAGAAACAACTACGCATATGAAATATTTGGCCTAGAAATAGTCAAATATATTAGACTACCAACTAGTTGTCCATACAAAGTAGAATTAAATTAAGCACATGCAGATTTAGGATCCAGTTTAACACGAAATTCGATAGAAATGGCAACAAGTTTACAGTCAATCATGTTAAATCTTTTAAGTAGATTAGTAGCATACTGAGATTGAGATGCAACAATAGATTTATGATCTTGAAATATAACCATGCCTAAAAAATGATTTAGCAGACCTAAATCAGACATTTCAAAGTGTTGTTTTAATCTTTCTTTCATTCGAGAATTAAAGCCTTATCACTACTAGTAATCAACATATCATCAACATATAAGACAATAATGATAATATGATTATTTTCACATTTTACAAACACATCATTATCAGAAAAACAATTTTTGAATCCAAGATCTGAAAGAAACTATTAATTTTAGTATACCAAGCTCTAGGAGCTTGCTTAAGACCATACAAGGATTTTTTCAAATTACAGATATATAGTTCTTTACGAAGTTCTTCAAAACCTTTAAGTTGACGCATGTCTTTTAGGTCACCATTTAGAAATGCATTTTTAACATCCATTTGGTGAATCTCCCAACCATATTGAGCAGTTAATGCTAGAAGAGTCCTAACAATGCTCATTTTAGCTACGAGAGAAAAGGTTTCAACATAGTGAATCCTAGGTTTTGAGTGAACCCACGAGCTACTAAACGTGCCTTGAATTTATCTATTTCTCCTACAGAGTTATACTTAATTTTATACAACCACCTAGATCCTAAAATGCTTCGATTAGGAGGAGGGACTAGTTCCCAAGTGTTATTTTTAATTAGAGCATTGTATTCAGCTTTCATAGCTTCGATCCATCTTTCATCTTGATTGGATTATTCGAAAGATTTTGGTTCAATCTCATATAGGGTCATCAAGGCATGAGAAGTATCTTTGACTATGGTTCATTTTTCTAAGGTTATCGGGATGAGAGTCCTTGACTAAATTTTAAGCCCATCCAAGAATCCGGGATGTGACACATTTTGAGATGACTCCCCCTCAATCTCCATCATATCTAGAGCAGGATATTCATCCTCTTGAACTTTTGTTTCCATAATGTCAGGAGAAGGATTATCAAGCTCTATTTCAAGAGAAACAGAGGAGGGTTCACAAGAAGTGTCACATAATGTTTTCTCTAAGACATGAACATTCTTATTTTCTACTATGTCATGTTTGAAAGGGTCATAGACTCTTAATCCTTTTGTTCGACAACCATAACCAACAAAGATACAAGAATAGGAGGTTGGATCTAGTTTCTTCCTTTTAACTTTTGGAATAAAGATAGGACTACCGAATATTCTTAAGTGAGAGATATTTGGTTTTTGTTTTGTCCATACTTCATGAGGTGTAGTTTGATGTAAAGCTTTAGTAGGAACTCTATTTAAGATGTAGATTGCAATATTCATCGCTTCGCCCATAAAAATTTAGGCACATTTGACGCATGAATCATAGTCCTAGCCATCTCTAAAATGGTCCTATTTTTCCTTTCTGCAATGCCATTTTGTTGTGGGGAATAGGGAGTTGTCAACTCATCTTTGAATCCCACATGACACAGAACTCATCAAATTTTTTGTTAACATAATCATTTGCATTATCAATTCTAATTCTTTTTATTTTCAGATTAGAAACATTTTCAACACAGGTTTGAACTCTTAAAATTTAGACAAGACTTCAAACTTTTTCTTAATGAAATATGACCAAGTCATCCTAGAGAAATCATCAATAAAGCATACAACATACAAGGCTCCACTGAGAGATGGAACTTCAAGTGGACCTCTCACATCACTGTGAATCAACTCTAATAGATGAAATGAATTAGGATCATGATGTTTGTGAAATGGTTCAACATGTTGCTTACCACGCAAGCAACTTTCACATGTTTCATGATCGATCTCATTTTAGGAAGACCTATTACAAGATTTAGGCAAGACATTTCATACATACTCTTAGAATTAAAATGTCCTAGTCTTTCATGCCAAAGTTGAAGATCATTTCTAAAAGAAGAAGAACAACATGATTAAAAAAAAATCCATAAAAAATATATATATAACTTTTTTCTCGGATACTAGAAGAAATAATGTTAATGAGTTCATTTTTCACATACCATTTATTTTATAATAATACAACTTTTATAGTTTTCTTTAGTCAATTGAGAGCAAGATAAAAGGTTCTTTTTCAACTGAGAAACATATAAGACATTCTTAATTATTCTATTTTTCAATTTAACATTTCCACAACTTTCAGATCGAATGATAGAATTGTCCCCTAGATTTATACTCCTCACATTTTACAACATTTGTGAGGATATCACGAACACAAGTCATGTTCTGGAGGCACTACTACCTAGGATCCATTCACTTTGTGATTTGAAGTGAGAGTGCAGATATCAAGGCAATAGATTGCTCAACATTATTTGCATGGTTTTGATTTTGGTTCTGATTCTGATCCTTCTTCGATTGTTAAATTTACTATTTTTAGTATTTTTAACAAATTTGTTTGATTTCACACGACAATCAGACTCTTATGACCAAATTTGCCACATTTGTTACATGTGCCATTGAATTTTACTTTGAAATTTTGACTGTTCCTGACAGAATTAGAGTTAGGATTATATTTAAATTATTATTATTATTTTTTTAAAACACCACATTTATATTAATAGAAATATAAAGTACAAATTACAATGCCAAGTTGTTATACTCATACTCGAAAAATTATCTCGTAATATCCCCTTCCCAATTGAAGACCCTTAGCCTATTATGTCTTCTCGATGCTAAGGAGAATTTTTAAAGGGAGACTTAAGCTCTATTGTATTATTATATTGTGCAAAAAAATAAAATAGGACATTATAAAAAGCACATATAATAGATTAATAAACTTAATATTAAAATAAACATAGAAAAAGCCAACAAGAGAAAAGCACTTACCAAATTGTTTATTCCTATGGAAAAATGCAACAAGCTTGAGAAGCAATAAAAAATAGAATAAAGGCAAAGGTTCTTGGGTCAAAACTTATCCATCCAAGGGAAATGCGACTTGGCCTAGAAAGGATGGAGGGTGGAAAATGCATAGAGAAATTCATTGTATGCTGATTGGATGTTTAGGAGGTTGCTTTTGGGTCATTTCTTCTTTAAAAAGGAGAGGTTGACTTGTAGGAAGGCATTCTATGACCATTACACTTTCTGAAATTGGCTTGTAAAGCTGAGCACTTGTTGCTGCAAACTTCTGAGGACGAAACCCCTCAAGAAGGTGAAAGGAGGAACGCAAAACTCTTCCTTAATCTCATCTATTTGTACGTTGAAGTCTTAAATATAAAATCTGATTTTTGGATCATTTATACCAGCTGGAGCGACCCAGCTATTGGCAGATTTTGGTGTATTGGAAGGGCATAAATTTCAGTTTTTGTTACCTGCTGTTCTGAGTTTTTCTCCAATCATTGTTTCTACATTTCTGGAGCCTTTCAAGGGTCCAAATCACCTTCAGTATCTGCTGTAATTTCAGGTCTGGATCTGCAGACTTTATCTAAATAAAACTCAGTCTTGTTGAAGTCAAAACTGGTACTCTTTCTTCCTATATATTTAATAATTGTTTCAGATCTGTTAGTATCAGTTTTCTGCATTTTATTGGCATATTTTGGGCTCTCCAAGTATAAGAAATCAGTGTGGGATAAGAAAAACAGGATAGAAGGACAGTTGCAATGGTTAATGCATCATACCCAAGTCGTATTGTCCTCTAAAAATCAGAAAATCTGCATATTCAATCTGATTTGGGCTTATAAAATCAGTATGATAGTTTTGAATGTGAAGATTTATGTGCAAAGGCTGTTTTGTTTGGGCTTTACTCATAACCCTAGTCACAATTTCTAAGGAATGTCTCATATCTGCATAATAGTATTTGAAAATCTAATTTTCTTTTCAAGGCTTTGGTGTTGGCTTTGCCTAAAATCCAAATAGGGGTCTCATTGTCCCATTTGGGGACATTATTAATAGAAATATAAAAGTTCAAATTACAATGCCAAGCTGTTATACTCAAGCAATATCCTTGGAATTCCAACAACAAATAAGAAAAGAGAGATTGCATATCTACAAATTATCCATCCTGCAGTTGTAAACAAATGATCTTTTCAATTTGTTTCCGCTTCTCTGGAGACCATGTCAAAGGTAGAGGGCCAAAGTTGATCAGATTAGTATGATCTAACGCCCAATTGGCCAATGCATCTGCCACCTTGTTCTGATCCCTAGGCACATGTTGATATATGATCGTCTGAAATTGTCTAGCTATAACATTAATATTATTCTGAATTCTAGGGATAAGCCAATTATTGGATGGATGTTGCTCTGTAGCTGACAGGAGGTTAACAATAACCTTTGAGGCAGATTTGACAATAATAGTAAGAGACGAGGTTTTGCATTTATCGATTGAGGGTTTTGAACACTTAACCAAATCGCGAATCCCTATTTGCACTCTCTGGTTATTGGTTTTGATTCATGTCATCCCTCTTTCTGGTTATCCTCCCATATCTTGATCCCTAGGGGTCGAGATTGGGTCTTGAGTATCACGTAGTAGGTGTTTTCATCTTCCGTGTATCTCTGTTTCTGTGGCGGCTGGGGTTTTGCCCTTCGTGATCGTTGTTACCATTGTGGAAGGGGTTTTTGCTTATCATGACCTCTAGGTTCTTGGTCG
Source organism: Taxus wallichiana var. yunnanensis (assembly GCA_018340775.1). Taxonomy (NCBI): domain Eukaryota; kingdom Viridiplantae; phylum Streptophyta; class Pinopsida; order Cupressales; family Taxaceae; genus Taxus; species Taxus wallichiana. The sequence goes on from CM031242.1 coordinate 993,371,010, forward strand.
TTGTAGATTTATTCATCGTGTCTCATGCTTATTATTTCTTGTTGTCCTTTGTATTGACTCATGTCAGTCCTTTTCCCTATCGTGATCCCTGTGGTTAGACTTTCTTTGGTGTTTCGGTTTCCTTTTTCTGCCCTTCGTGGCAAAAGGTTTGTGTTTTCTGGGGATGGAGCCCTCTAAAGTCCGCTATTTTGAGAAAGGAAAACCCTCTCGCATGTCTTCTTGTAATGCTATTCGGGGTCCCGTGACCAATCTTTTTCCTCCACTCCTGGTCCAAATCATCCATTCCGAATAGTAAAAGAAGACCCTAGGAAAACAACAGCAAGTTGTATGAAAGTTGTTGATGGTACTCCGGTTATAAAAATTGCGGCGTCAGATGTTCAAGCGAATATTCGGGAACTCGAAGACAGCCCTCATTGTTCGATTTCGGGGTTCAAGCCGTCACTGTATGCATTCAAGGAATGGGCCCGAAAAATGTGGAATAGTACATTGTTTTTTTCTATCCTAACAGTTACTTTTTGGTTGTTTTTGCGAATAATGTTGAAAAGGAATATATCTTCCAAGGGGGCCCATGGTTTTTTGGGAGAGCAGGTTTGTTTATGAAACCATGACAACCTCTATTCAAAGTTGAAGAGGAACTCCCATCTATTGTTCCTATTTGGATTCGGTTGTTTGGATTACCCACTGAATTTTGGAATCCAGTGGTTTTCCAGGATATTGGTAATTCTATAGGCAAATTTGTTAGAGCAGCAGACTCCTCAATCAGAATGGAGCAAATGGTCTACGCTCGGATGTGTGTATATATGGATATGAATCAACCACTTTGCCTGCAAAAATTCTACTAGAAGTTGGGGAGGAAAAGTGGGAACAACAAATCGATCATGAGAATATTCCTTTCAGATGTCGTCTTTGTCATGAATATGGCCACCTTGTTAAAGATTGTCCGCAGCGGATAAAAGAACAAAATAAGGATCCACATAGTTCTGACGATTTTGTGACCCCGCCAAAAGAAAGAAAGTTAAAGAAAAAAAAACGTGAAAGGTGCAGCCAAATAACACAAACATTTATGCAGAGCTTACAATCGGAAGAAGCAGAGGAAGACATGGAAGAAGTGCAGGAAACCCAAATCCTTGAGACTCAAGATGCTCAGCCACCACAACAAGTTCAAGAAAATCTTTAGATCCAATCAATATCAACAGCATTGGTGGTACACCAAGCACATTCGGGCGAAATGAAAAGTTATCAACGGAAACATAAGCTCACAAAGGAACAAATAAAGGAAAAAGGGGGAAATGAGCAGGGTCATACTTAACCGTTGTTGCCTTCTTTTGCAGATATACCCCCTGTTGAGAACCACCTTTTGGAGAATGCCCCCTTAGGTATTCATCAAGAAAAGTAGAAACGGTTGTGTATGGATTCTACCCTAAGAGTAGGAAGAAAATCTAATCAACTTCATATTCAGAAAACAAGGCAACAATTAATGGGAAATGGTAAAGTTGGGGATTTGGCTTCCATTTTTGAACAAACCCCACAATGAAGTTGATCACTTGGAATGTTCGAGGGCTAAAAGGTAGCCCTTCTAAAGTTAATGAAATTAAGCGTATTTTGAACCAGCATCACCCTCACATGATATTTCTTCAGGAGACTAAAGCATCTATAGATTTTATGGCAGTAGTGACCCCTAACATTCAAAAAAAACTTCAAGTTGTCTCTTTAAGCTCACAGGGAGCTTCTGGAGGCATGGCATGCATATGGGATCCTCAGCAGGTTCATTATATAGATAGTGGAGGACATCAGGGTGTTCTCTATATGGTGGTTAGATACGTTCCTGAAAACCAAATTACTTTATTATTGAACATCTATGCTCCGGTTCAAGTGGAAGCGAAAAAAGCCCAGTGGAAGACTATTTATGATATTGTTGCAGCTCATGAGAAATAGGGAGGGAATTCAACTTTGGATGCTTTTGCGGTGAACATGTTAGACTTTATACAAAAGATGATTCTGGTTGATATTCAAACCCACAATGGACTAATGACATGGTCCAATAGAAGAGTGGGGGAGAATAGTATACTAGAAAGGTTGGACAAATTTTTAATTTCTAAAGACTGTTAAAAACAACATTATTCCGATTTGTTGATGTTTTAAACAATTGAGACTTTGATTGTTGGCGGTTTTTCTTTGGGATTGGGCAAATCAAAACCATTCAGAGCTCCCTTTAGATTTCAATTGATGTGGTTGAGAGATGAACATCTTCCTTCTTTAATTGAGAAATGGTGGAAGGAGGGCCGCCTAAGCATGGTACCAAAATGTTTTGCTTCACTAGAAGAATGCAACATATTACTAACCAACTCAAGAAGTGGAATAAATCTGATTTTGGAAATGTCCATGGGAAAAAACATGAAATCTTGGAAGCTTTACAGGAGGTGTCTCATCAAGTAAGAATGCAAGGGTACTCAAAGGAATTGCAAACAAAGGAAATCCTTCTTAAGCAAGAATTGACGGAATGGGAATTAAGAGAAGAAATTTTCTAGAAACAGAAATCCAAAATTAAGTGGCTGAAAGAGGGAGATAAAAACCTTTTTCCCCATAAATCTCTCTTAGCTCACCGTTCTCATAATCACATTGCTTACGGAAAAGGAGGATGGAACCCGAGCTAATACACAAGAAGATATCCAGCAATTAGCAATACAATACTTTTCTAGGATCTTTGTTGCTACTAATCTAGATGGAAATGCTCAACAACAATTGTTGAATATCATTCCCACCTTGGTTAGTGAGGCGGACAATACTTTTCTTTTGAAGCCAATTTCAGAAAAGGAACTCCAAACTAGTGGTATAGGCTATGCAAAAAGGAAAAACACCAGGACCTGATGGCTTTCCGATAGAATTCTATCAGGAATTTTGGGCCATTATCAAAAAAGATCTTCTGGAAGTGGTGGAAGAATGCAGACAAGAGAAGATTGTTCTTAAGGTCATCAACCAAACCTATATTGCTTTGGTTCCTAAGAAAGAAGAGGCTTTCTCCCTTGTGGATTATCGCCCCATTGCTCTATGCAACGTGCTTTATAAAATAATTACAAAAGTCATAGCAGAAAGGTTGAAATCTATCATTTATAAAGTTATATCTCCGAACAAGGGGGATTTGTGCCTCGCAGACAAATCTATGATGATATTGTTTTGGCTCAAAGTTGCCCTCCATTCCATGGATATCCAAAAAACCAGCTATGTTTGTGAGGTTGGATTTGTCTAAGGCTTATGATAAGGTAAGCTGGTCTCTCCTTATGGACATACTCTTGCGGTTTGGTTTTTCCCCTCTAGGTTCAGTGGATACAAGCATGTATCTCTTCGGCTTCTTATTCAATTTTGGTTAATGGAGCTCCTACAACTAGATTCTCGCAACTCAAGGTATAAGGCAGGGAGATCCTTTATCTCCATTTCTTTTCATTATAGTTGTTGAAGTCTTTTGGTAGACTGTTCTCCACAACAAGAATCCAGAAGAAGTTGAGGGGTATCAAACTGGCCACTCAGTGGACCCTTTGTCCCATCTGCAGTTTGTTGATGATTCATCCATCATGGGGGAAGCATCTTTGAAAGAAGCTAATCAAATCCACAAAAACTTGGAGCTCTTTTCAAAGGCCACTGGTCAGGATATCAACAGGCAAAAATCAAAAATCATTTTCTTCCATTGCTCTCCTAGACTGGAACAGGATATTTTGGTGAAATTAGGATTTCAGAAGGGCACGTTACCTCTCAAATATTTGGGTGTCCCATTAGATTCTAAAAGGTTAACTGACTAGAGTTGGTTACTGTAAAGATTCTTCAGAAATTTAGTAATTGGACTCATAGATGGTTAACTTCAGGGGGAAGAATAACTCTGATTAAAGTTGTGTTACAAGCTATTCCTATCTATTTTGCTTCTCTTCTGAACATTCCTGCAAAAGTTTTGCACAGCTTAGATTCTATTAGTCAAAAATTCTTATGGACAGGCACTCAACAAGTTCGGAAATGGCATCTTCGAAATGGAAAACCTTATGTTTGCCAAAGAAAGAGGGAGGATTGGGTTTCAGATCCAGTGTGCAGAATAATAAAGCATTGGCTGCAAAGTTATATTGAGACTGTTGCAAAATCCGTATCAGCTATGGAGCATGAATATTAGAGCAAAATATGAGGAGGGTATGTTGCCGCAAGAACTAATTCAACACACTTTACCTTCTTAGGGCTCTCTAATTCTCGCAGTCCTTAGAATAGAGGACGAAATCATTAAAAACACATATTTTGGAAATTGGGAAAGGTGATTAGGATCATAGATGGAAAACTCGCTTGAGTTTTTAAAAACTTGCAAAACGGTTTAATCGCCGAAAAACTCGCCAAAATCGGAAAAAGAAAACTCGCCGAGTTTTGGGGAATACTCGCCGAGTTAACTCGGTGAGTACTCGCCAAAACTCAGCAAGTTCGTGTTAAATACTCACCCACGAGGTTTTGAAATGCAGGACACGGTTTTCACACGCAAAAACCACTTTTTTTACACGGTTTTGGCTCTTTAAAAAGCCCTCTACTCCCTCATTGTCACTCACACAACCATTTGAGCTTGCATTGCTTGTGTTGTGTAGATTTTGGAGCAAATTCGAGGAGAGAATTTGGAGATTTGCATTTGGAGGTAGGTTTTTTTAATTCTTTGAAGTTTTTCCAAATTTTGTGTATATTATTTAGGTTTTATAGATTCCTATTGTGATTCTAAATACATGTAATGTAAAATCGAATGCTTGTAATTTTTTTATACTCATTTGCAGCCAAAGGTATGTATTTTTTTTTTTTTAACGCAAATTCATTGTAAATTAGTTAAATTTTATGTATGTGTATTATGTCGATTCGTTGTGTAAGTCTAAATACATGTAATGTAAAATCGAATGCTTGTAATTTTTATATACCGATTTATGAAACCGAGAGGCATGTATTTTTTTTTTTACGCAAATTCATTGTAAACTAGTTAAATTTTATATATGTGTATTGTAATCGATTCGTTGTGTAATTCTAAATACATGTAATGTAAAATTGAATGCTTGTAATGTATTTTTTTTATTTACGCAAATTTGTTATTCAGGCACGTTTTGTTTTTAAAATTAAATTAAGTTTACGTTTTCTAATTTTTTAAATGTGCATTGTGTTGCAGATTAGAGCTTAACAATGGCATCAGGCTCGGCATCAGGTTCGGCATCTGAATCACTAGCAGGGACCGTTCCTCCGAATGCCCGTTCCATAGCATGGAAGTATGTTGTACGTGGAACTTGTGCGGGCGAAATTTTTTGCACTTTCTGTAACAAGAAAATGAATGGAGGCATCAATCGTTTGAAATATCACCTTTCAACTATTGTTTGCCGAGATATTACGGTTTGCCCCGTCGTGTCGGAAGAGGCAAAGCGAGAGATTAGAGCAGAGCTGGCAGAGTTAGAGGAGAAAAAACTAGAGAACGCAAGGTTGAAGGCAGCCAAAGCACAAGCTATTAGACTTGGGGCTGCAATGGAAGAGAATTTAGACGATGATGCGGCAACAATTGTGGGCTCTACTCGTGGTCCACGCATACGAAGAGGAAGAGCCGGAAGAGGCACATCTTCATCGAGTTCAAGCAAAGGCATACCGAGTTTTTTTGTGAGAACACACTGGAGCATAACCTTCATTGGAAGGTACAGGTTTGGAACAAAGATATGCACGAGGAAGTGGATAAAACTTGTGTAAATTTTGGTACTACAACAACTTTTTGTTGATAGGGCAAAGAGCCCATATTGGGAGTATTTGGTGACAACATTGTGATTGCGGGAAAGGGTACAAGGCACCCTCTCCAAAAGATTTGAGTGGGAAATTACTTGAGGGTGCAATTGCAGATGCCACTACCATGCTAGAAGAGCACAAGAAACAATGGAAAAAATTCGGATGCACCATTCTTTCAGATGGGTGGACGGATGGAAGGAACCGCACCCTTGTTAATTTTTTAGCAGCTTCAAACGGTGAGATGGTGTTTTTAAAATCTATTGATGCCTCTAACATAATAAAAAATGCAGAGAATTTGAGTGTTATGTTAGAGACAGTTGTATTAGAGGTTGGTGTACAGAATGTTGTGCAAGTTGTCACAGACAATGCAGCAGCATATGTGGCGGCTGGGAGACTACTGCAGGAGAGACATCCATCACTCTTTTGGACTCCTTGTGCAGCTCATTGCATTGACCTTCTTTTGGAGGACATAGGCAAAATTGATTGGGTGAGGCCGGTTGTAGAAGATGCAAGATCTATAACGAAGTACATATACAATCACCCTTGGGTTCTGAGCTTGATGAGAGTACACACAAAGGGGAAAGAACTTGTTCGAGCCGGTGTCACAAGGTTTGCAACTAACTTCTTGACGTTGCAAAGTATTTCTAGTTTGTTGACACCTTTGAAACAAATGTTTGTGAGTCAAGCATGGCTAGACTCACAATATTCAAAGAAAGCTGACGGAGAGAGGGTTGCAAAGATAGTTTTTGATGATATCTTTGCAAAGAGAGCTATAGAGATCATCAAGGTAATTTCAAACTTCGATTTATATTTCATTCCTTTATTTTAATTTGTTAAATTATAAATATTAAATATATTGTTCTACTTTTCACTTTTTTATTTCATTTCTAATATGTATTGTAAGTTTACAATCTTACATTTTAATTTGTGTGTAGGTGTCGAGCCATTGGTGAGAGTTTTACATTTGGTTGATGGGGAGCAAAACCCCATGGGGTTTGTCTATGAGGCCATGGATAGGGCCAAAGAGTCTATCCAAAACTATTACAGGGGGATATTGTCGAGATACGGTCCCTTTTGGGAGATTATTGATCGGAGGTGGAACAATCAACTCCACCAACCTATTCATGTAGCAGTACTACCTCAACCCCAAGTATTTCTACTCGACGGCGGCTTCACGAGATATGAACGGAGAGGTTATGGAGGGCCTTTCAACATGTATTGAGAGGATGAAACCGGATGTTGAGGCACGAGGACCTCCTCGTGGGATGGATATCCACCACTTGATTGAGCAGATTCGGACTTGAAAATCTTATGAATACTCATCACGTCGAGGAAGGAAAAGGTGTGCCATTATATTCATCCAACATCTCAAGGGATTGAATGGATTTCTCCATCTCTGTGGTGGGTCAACTTATCTAATGATCACATTCACTTTTTTCAAACTCTCCTGCAGAATAGGATACTTCCTATCATCTCAGAACCTGATACCCTTGCATGGGGAAAATCTATGGAAGGACAGTACTCTGTAGCTGACGGATATAGAGCTTTAGTTGTTGCTCAGCCACACCCATGGAAGGACATTTTTGTTGATCTTTGACAACCTGCTTTGTGGCCTAAGGTTAGATTTTTCTTCTGGTCAGTTAATCTATAAAAGGATTCTTACAGAGACAATTTAATGAAACGGGGGTTGATTGGACCCTTTTGGTGTCCCTTATGCAAAAATGTTGATGAAACTCTGAGTCATCTTCTTTTCAATGCCCTTTTACTATGTCTCTATGGAATACCTTGGCTGATTGGCTATCTGTTACTTGGAACTCCTCTATGAATATAGTGGATACTCTTAGAGATTGGAAACACTCAATCTCGGATACTCAGGACTTTAACAAAGGCATCTGGATTGTTGTCTCTCTTATGTTGTGGAATGTATGGAAAGAAAGAAACAGACGTATTTTTAAATCAGAAAGTAGAGATAGTTGGTATGTTAAGGAACTGACTCAAGTAATATTGTGGAAACTATAGTGCATAATTTGAAAATTGCCTCCCCACCACCTGGAAAGTGGAAAGTTTTGTTACAAAAACTTAATCTGGGGAACAGGCAATTACAGACAAAGCCTTGTTCAAAACAGTTGATGCCTTCTGTTTTGAGAAAATGGAAACCACCCCGTTTGGCTTTGTTAAAATAAATATTGATGGAGCAGCTAGAGGTAATCCGGGGCCAGCCAGTATGGGAGGGATAACACATGACTCTATGGGAACTCCCCTCTTCTTTTTGCTCATCAATTGGGACACTGCACAAATAATGTGGCTGAAATCATGGCTATCCAACGAGCTCTTCTGGAGGCAGCCAAACTAGGATTACATTTAAATTTTTATCTAAGGTTTGGTTTCGATTAGGAGTGATATTACTTCTATTTTGAGAGGGTTTGCGATTCTGAGAGAACAATGCCTGAGAGGCATTCTCTTTTGAATTGAAATTTTCTATAACATGCTCTTGTTGAATTAGAAAAGATCACAAAGTATCCAGATCAAATAAATCATTTTCATTTTGGTATTTAGAGTTCAGGATGGAGATGTAGTTCTAGAATTTTTCATGGATATTTATCTAAATGATAAAATAAAGTAGTTTATCTTGAAACAATTCACAATTACATCCATCTAACTATGCTTTAATGTTTTTAATTTTTGCTAGATAATTAACAATTTTTTCATCCCCCTTCATGGGAGTCGTAAACAGTTCATAATGATCTTAATTATCTTAGAGAGGCGACTACCTTCATGCATAGTTTCCAGTTGTTTCCAAGCATCAACAGAGAGAGTCCATATGTCATATATGCAACAAAACTCATCTTTTATGCTTCACAATAGAATTGAAAGGGCTTCCTGCAATCTTTGGGAGAATGGCTTAAAATTTTCAGGGTTTGCTTGGCTTCCAGGTGGGTCGTTTCTCCACACCAGTGACCAAATCCCATAATTTTCTAGCCATAAAACAAGCTTTTAACCTAACTCGCCAAATATTGTAATTTGTCCCATTTAATAATTGAGATTTATCCATAGAAAAACTAGCAAAACTAGCCATTTTTAATTAAAAACTTAGCCAAATTTGAAAAATAGAGTGTTAGGCGGGTTTTTCAAAAATTACAAAAATCGCGATCAAAAAACATAATACAACGGATTACAATTTCAAATAAAATGGCTCGTAACTTGATGAAAATATCCAAACAAGGTTCAAGAACCAAGGAGGAAGCCCATGAAAACAAACAACAAGCCACGGAAGGTTGCGAAGCAAAGGAGAAAAAGGTACTAAATTTTCAAATTTTGAAGCCCACGGTACAAAAGAAATTTTGAAACACCGTGGTACAAAATAAATTGTGTTCGGGAGATGCTTGAAGTCATAGTGTTATGCTAAATACTTAGGTTGACATACGCGTAACAAAGGAATCCGTGCAAAAAGGAAAGAGTCGGAGGTCGGCAGAGACACGCGGCGAGGAACACATGGTGAAAGATCAACAGCAGAGCGAAGACATGTGGTGAAAATCTGTTACTTTCTAGCGAGATGCTTTCCATGGATGTTAAGTTCGCGGAATAAGCTAGAGAAAATAATGTTTGGAGTTTGAGGCGAGAAAGCAAGGTTGCGGGACCTCCCCACAACCAAATAGAAGGTAAACACGTGCCGCAGTTGTCGGCCAAGACAACGGACACGTGTCACAATTCCAAAGATTCTCGAAAGGAAAAGCAATCTGTGGACCTCAAAGCCATGGAATGAGCAAAAATTTAATAGAACTTGAAGTCCTCCCAAGAAAATACAAACCCGCAGACAAGGAAATCTGCGCAAGCTTTAAAAGCCGCAGACTTGTAAAGCCGTGAAGGACCAAGAATTTGTTGCGAAGGCCCGATAAACTTAAAACTAGGTCGCGAGTGGAAAAAAGTAAATCTATGCACACAAAAGGCAAAGAGAGCTAAACACACATGTACAAGCAAGATTTGACAAACTAATCATCTAATATATCGTTAATTTGACGTGAGTTGGAGTTTTGAACCTGATTAAACTTAAAAGTCGGTGGCGGAACAACTCGGGTTTTGTAGATTTGAGAAATGTCAAGTTTCTTCACACCTGCGAATCAAAATATCCAAATCTATCCTGCATAAGCATAACCACCAGCTCTGATACCATGTTAGAATTACACAGGATAAATATGTGATTAATTCATAATCATTAATTCATTAATTTCAAGGATTATAGGTTTATGCAAATATGCGAGAGATACAAGTTACTAAATTAAATATGTTTAGAATAACATTGCAAGTAAAGTAAAGTACAGTAAATGCAAATAACACAACACAGAACACCAAATTTATAGTGGGGAAAACCCGAAGGTAAAAATCCCACTTCAAAATAAAGCATTGTGTTTTTAGAATTTTACATACAGATTTTACCCAACACCTCCACTTCCTCGGTCTCATACAGAACAAATGCAGAGTAATTCCAATGCAAAAATATACTCTTGCAAATACATAAGTCAGATTATCCTGATTAATCATGCGCGATACTTGTCCCGAGATATCCAATCCCGTGAGGGATCACCCTATTTAAATAGAGCAGGTGAATCGGTTGCACCGTTTCACTCTTATAATTAAATCACAAATGATTTAATCAAATGTGTAGTCCGACTAAAGTTTATAAATAAATTTTTAAACATGGGGCGTGAAGTGGTTGTCCACCTAAATGGTATCCCCACTTGACATTATTTCCCAACAATTGCCTTAGAATATGTTGGGTCAAGTTAAACTTGGTTTCAAGAGAAGAGAAGTGTGCGAGACACCCCATTATCTTATAACTATATACAAAACAAAATTGTGAAACACAACAGCAAAAGATAGTACAAGAGGACAAAGAGCTCATGAAGAAGAATACTTACATGTACAATCAATAATTCATGCTATTGACTCTGAACAAAGTTGAGAGAGAGCACATATTCAAGAAGAGGACCAAAAAGTTAAATGGTCTACTCAATTGGTGGAGCAACAAAAACACAACTAAGGCTATTACAAGCAGCGGATTCTAAAAATCCACTAGGGAAGTATGAGGCCAAAGTGCAAGATCAAGCATGAAGCCGATAGTGCAAGCCAAGCCCAAATCGTTAGCCGTAATTGGTGGACCCTATGCCACTCACAATAAGGAGGTAGAAATTGCAATGGATTTTTCCAAAGAAACTACGGACCTTGCCAACTATGTTGGGCCGGATGGTGCTGCAAGAGAATCGTGTGAAAAGTGTGGGGCAGCCTGAATGGCAACTTGGAGGGAATCATATGATTAAGGGATGTGATGGTATGCAAGATAGTGTGCAAATCCTTGTCAAATGAAGGATCGATCTAGGGACTTGTCCAATAGTGCTAATATAGAAGAGGATTGTCTAGCGTAGACCTTACGGAGGACACTCATATTCGAAGAACCTTGCCAAAAGTAACCCATAACTAGAGCCATGGTTACCACATAAATGCCATCGCAAAAAAAGGAAGCTTCCAAAGCTCATAGGTAATGGATTGAAGGATCCCTCCTAGCACTGCAAAATGTGCATCACCATATGGGCTGCAAAATGAGCATATAGATGAGTGTATGTGGTTACGATGTTTCCCAATGGCTATAATGCCCAAAATATTCAACCTAAAAATCCAAGAAAAAAATTAGTGCAATTTATTTTTCCTCTTTGAAATGCAACATCTGTGTAACTCACATTAGAAGAAAACAACATACACGTGATCTCTCACCATCTAGTTTCAATTTGTACAATCCCATTTCCTACAAGAACCTACTTAACCATTCCTAATTATAAATTAGGAAATCTGAAACATCCATATATATTCCAAAACAAACAATAAATGGGAAGGTAAATTTCATCTACATTCTAAACACCTACTTTTGAAGTACTTAACAAGATTTAAACCAGGATAGGGAAGAGGAAAACATAAGTATTCAATTTAGCTCAACACAATTTTCAATTACCAATTTAATTTACTTTAGATTTCCTTACTAATTTTTTTCCCCTTAGAGGAGAGGGTAAGGAGAATTTGCTAAAATGTTAATAACCTTACACAAGTAACAAAATAGGAACGATAAAACAAACATTTGACAAGATTTGGAACAATCTTCCAACACCAAACTCATTACCAAGTTTCCGACCTTTCCATATTATGAGGGAGAGAGAGAGAGTTATTTAATAACTACCACAACTCCCTTCTCATCACTAATTTATTATTTGCAAACAAGCAACATTCTCAACTCACAAGTTCATACACAATGTGCACTTATCACATAGTTCCTATTTCTATTCAACAAATTGGGAGCACAAGGGCAAGCATCGACAAGTTTCATTTCATTCTTGAATAGAGAAGCATATAACTTTACACATTTATTTTCTAACCTAAAAGGTTTTAAATTAACTGATGAGCCCAAGGTTACTAAGAAAACATAACACAACCATTTTAAAGGACCTAAAACAACACAACACTAATAATGACCATATTAAACCATTAGTGTTTTTAACAAAGGACAAATAATCACATTGCATTCATTGCAAAACATCATTAGAGAGTTGGATACATCTTTAACACACGAGGCAAGTATTTCAAATAGGAAGAAATCAAGCAACGAGGCAAGAGAAACAATCGTATAAATCAGCCCAAATCAACACTCTTGAGCACCAAGAAGGGTAGAAGAACTGAAGACAAGTTGCATTGTTTTACTAGAGTTATGTCTTGTAGAAAGGCCAAGGAAGAAATGACTGAAGTGAATAAAAACATTTTTTTGAGCAGATAACAGGGCTCCAACAACTAGACTACGCACTTCCAAAAATTCAAATAGAATCTAAAAAAGCAGCAGTTAGTTCTTCTCTCCAAGTTAGTAACGCACTCTCGAGTTTGTTATGACCAACACACCCCCATTCCCTTTTACAAGAGAGTGGAGCCACCATTTATTCATTAGATCTTAAAATGTGGTTTTTAAAGCTCTTTAATATGTTTAAAAGCCATGGTTTTGCATTTGTCAAACGGGTTTAAATGGCAGAGTTTAACTTAGTTTACAACTTGTTTATATCTTTGGAGTTTAACTCTTTGAATCACTTTTGATTTGATCACCATCTGTGCTTTCACTAGTCTGATTTAATGCTTATCATGTGTGATTTGTGAAAAGGAAGCAAAATCCCGACATTTAGTATTTTTTTAGAGTTAAAACGATCTTGAGACGTGCAAATTGCAGTTTCCTTCACATTTTCCATTGTTTCCGAACCATCAAATTTAACTTATCATTTTAAATTATTTTGAGGGTTCAAAGCGGACACATGGCTCATCTTATCGACATTTGAAGAAGTTCATTAAAGCGTCACGAAAAATTCCGAAGTCCCGAGCGCAAGATGATCATGTGGCACGAAGAGTTCACCAAGACCTCTGAAATCCCGAGACCTCGATCAAGTATATGTGTTCTCGTGATCTCGAAACATTCACCAAGCAAAGATCAAACAATGTTGAGAACTCAAAGTCTTGAGACCTAGAGACTTAGGGATCAGATCATGTTCCTCCTTGAAGCCATGCGTTCTCGAGAATTTTCACAAAGAAGGATCAAAGAAAAAGGGAAGCCCGAGAACTCGAGAGTTCCGAGACTCAAATATGGGGCCAATTCAAAGCCATGTAGTCACGGGATTTCACGAAGGAAGATCAATGAGACAGGCTGACCACGAGAGACGTGAAAGAGGAGCCAGTGGACCAATCAATGTGCCCTCGGTTCTAAAGGCACAAGTCAAATCAAGCAGTCAGTCGCAAGGTCATGAAAATTTACAATGAGAAGAAAAGAAGGAACCCGAGAGTCCTAAGATCGCGAGATTTAGGGACCGAATCATATCTCACCTTGGAATCACACAGTCATGAAATTTGTAGGAATTTGAGTAAAACAAAATCCTAAGTCTCGGGAAGCTAGAGAACACGAAGACTCGAGCTCAAGGTGGGAGAAGCGGCTAAGGCACGAGTTGAAAGTGACATGTCATGGTCCCACGTGGACCAATGACGGTGATCCGCAAGTCCTGGGGATGGATCAAGGCAAGATAAGAGATTAAAAAGCTCGAGGAAGTCCGAAATTCCCAAGATATCAAGAGGTGAACACGTGGACTAAGCTTTTATTAAAGTTGAGTCACCAAATACCTTTAAAACCCCAAATCAAATCAAAAAGAGGCATGTGGAGGGGAATCATGCGTTAAAAGAAATATTTGAAATGTTTAAATCAATTAAACATATCAATGGACTGAGTAAAAAAATGCACGTAAACATTGTTTTTGAGAGTTGAACCATAGGGTGCGTAATTCAAATGGCTACACATAGAGACTAATTTCAAGAAGAATGATGAAGAGATCTTTGATATTTTTAGGAAAGAGTTTCTATCACCTTCTGCTTCATTTCTCTCAATTTAGTGATCTCAAATCATTTATTATATGATTTTGATTGATCTTTTTATTTAAGGAGATTTTTAAAGGGAAAAATGTTCCTTCTCAAACCCCACTACGACATAGAAGGGGAATTCTAGATCGAAATTCAGCTACAAAGACGATCTTATGACAAGTGTCAACAAGAATACCATCTAGCCTCCTGATCTCATGGGATAACCAAATTCTTCTCACATGGATCAATCTTCTAACAAACATTTGCTCACCCATAGTGTTGAATCATCACTTCTTCATTTAAAAACCAAAATATGCTTCCATGAATGTTTTTAGATTTCTCAATGGTGATTCTTGATAGTTTAGGAGATGATTTTTCCATCTCTTTTGGAAAATTGGGTACTCCGGAGATTGTAAAAGGCTTGTTTAGACTTCATTTGCCTATAAGTACCTCAATCCGCACTTTGTAGACACCGCAACCATTGTGGGTGGGAGTTGTTCCATTTGACAGCTATGGGATTTAGTTGTCTTGGTATGATGACATTTGGGCATTTGAGCTTGTGTTGGCAAGAGCTCTTTCATTTGGCAGTGCGGGATCTAGGTTATTGGAGCATCCAGTTTCGCAATTGCTTGAGGGCAAGCAATTTTGGGAAGGAGGACTGTAATGTTCCCTTTTTCAAATTAGTGCCAATTGAAGACTTCTTGCCATTTCTCTCCTAGTGGCCAAGAAGGAATTGCACAAGGGAAGTCCTTAGGTTTCATTTAAGTTTTGTTTCATTTCTATTAATGCTTTCTTTTTGTATTTTTCCTCCCTAAGGCAGGTCGGCTGGGCTGGAGAGCTCATAAAGGCAAATTAAAAATAGAAGCAAGCACTTAAAGAGGTCAGTCATGGGGAAAATTCACCCTTATGACTCTTGGCGCCAACTAAAGGGTATAAGAGGAGTTGCATAGGCTCATTTGCACATCACTTTTGACATATATACTTTATCAATTTGGACTCTAGGGGTGATTTCTCTATTTCCAACTCCACCAAGAGAAAAAAATTCATAGTGTGGCATCCAAGGAGGATAAAAACCTTCCTTGTGGTATATTGGAGAATTAAAACTCTCCAAAATTGGTGGTGTGAAGACAAATACTGAAGATCCTCTTGCTGGTTTGTATCTAGGGCATCAAGGAGAAGACCTATCAAGAGCTTTTGCATTGTTTGAAGTCCCTCTCCTAGGGAGCGACTAGGGTTGGAGTCAATTTGGGTGCCTTCTAGGGCACGAAAAACTCTTATTATTTGATATTCAAATTTTTCATAATTTATAAGGCTGATATCTTTCATATTTGGCCATTGTTGGGGTTTGGAGGCCTCATTTTTAACATTTATCTTGGCTGCACTTTTGTTGTTGATAAATAAATTGCCAACTGTGTTTGAGATTGGATTTCACGATGAAAATTGTCCTAAACTGTTTCTAAAAGGTTTATAAATATTGTGGATGAGTTTTAGGGTGATATTTGGGTGAAATCTTGTTGTTTACAAGTTGTTCCAAAAATCAGACTGTTGTACAATGCTGATCTAAATATTTCAGTTTGCTGGTCTAAAATCAGATTTAATCAATTTGGGGTTTGTTTGATTTCCTTGTTCTTGTGTTTCAGCCCTAGAAAGAGACATTACAAGGTGCTACGAGCTTTGATTCCCCTAGCACGGAGGGTTTCATTGCCGGATCAGTCGATTGAAGAGCTTAGCATGGCCCACCAAGATTCACAAGGAGCCAAAATCGATAAGCTCATTGAAGGGCAAGTTAGATTGGCGGACACCATGGACTTGTTGGCCCTAACCCTACAAAAATTCCATGAACCAAGGCCTCATAATGGTGAGGGCAGCTCATTCGAAGTTAACACTTCACGGCAGCCCCAAGGATCAACTAATGGTTCAGCCACTAGGCCTACTTTCCTTCCAAGGGAAGAATCCATTCCAAAGGTGGGAACAAGACATTCAGTAGGGCAGAGTATTGCTACCATCTATGAGGAGTACATGGCTCTTCTGGATGAGATTTGTGATGTCATGTCACTCACTGAGTTTATAGGGTTGAAGAAAGGTGAAATGGGACTTGGACCAAGGTCTAAACCCCAAGCCATGCCCAAGGGAAATGCGGAAGATATTACAGCCCTAAGGGGAAAGAATCCCTCCATCATGATCAAAGAAGACGAAGATCAACTGAAGTTGATGGGCATTGAGAGGGAGCAGCCCATTGAAGCCCTAGAAGCACCCATCACTCTTTCTAAGGACAAGCCATTGACTGATTTTCAGAACAGCAGTATGAAGGGTCAAGGGTTTGATGAAATCTTGAAGCACAAGCCTAGGAAAGAGAAGGAAATCATGAAGCACGAGTTGGAAGGTAAAAATCCTTTGATATTCAAAGATGATTCATTGATTTCTAATGATGGCATGTGGCAGAAAAATGGAAAAGAAAAATCAGATTTGCATGAAGTATATGGGAATGACATTATGGAAGGGTATGTCCATGAAGGAAGGGCACTTCCGGTTCCTCATGATTACTTTCAATTCGCTGGAATTTCCCAAACAGCAGTCAATGATGGGCAAATTAAGGGAGTTCATAACCTTGAAGAGAGTTCCAAAGATGTTCCAAACAAGTACCAACAAAATGAGGGTGAGCTCCTTGTTGGCAGCCTAAGGTATGATCATATTTCCAATTTATTGTTTCCTCCTATATCACTGCCATATTTTTGTCATCATGGGAAATACACTAAGAAGCTTGTTACGGACAACTATCATTTCTTGCACTTGGAATGAAAGGAAACTTATGAGCAATCATAGAGGGTTTGTTATGCGTTCTAACCACATGGTGAAGGATCGATGTTTCCGGTCAATAAAATACTCTTAAGTAACACATATGAAGACAAGATCGTATGGAGTGGACCAAAGAAGATAATTCGAGCTGAATACCTAAGGTGTAAAGATGGTAAGCAAACGAGATATTATTTTCAAGATTGTATGAAACATCTTGCTATGGTTTTGTGGGACTCAAGTTACTTTCAAAATTGCCACTTTTGGATGTATGTGAAGGTGATGGATAATTCATCCACTGAAAATATGAATTCAGCTGCATAGGATATAAATTTAGCTTCTTCTGAGGTATGCAATAATTCAGTTTTCATGAACCAAGGTGGAATAATATATCATGCTATTGTTTGGAATTGGCTCTCTAAAACATGCCTAGCAAGAAGGCCTAATGAGACATGGATTACGTGGGAGCTTTGGGGTGTAAGTCATCTTTCTAACATGAATAAGATGAGTTTGGAAAATGTGGATCATGAACCCCAAATCATTATGGGAGCTATTTTAGATCTTGTGGCTATTATTTCCAGCTATTTCCACATTCTATTTACAATCACTAAGTGGATTTCGATCATTGACAAGGTAAGGGTAACTCTCACAAGATGTTTGTTGGCCACCACAATTCTAAATTTGACTAATGAAATGCAATGCTACAACCAAGATGAGATATTTTTCCCAATCTCATTTGTTGGGTTGTGCATATGTTCTTGGGACAGCAATAGAGGGGTAGGTTTGAAGACATTCTTTTTATTTGAAATGGTGTGTAAGAGGGTTCACTCATTGAGCACAATGAAGGAAGGTTTCAAACCAAAGAGGGTCCGATTGATCTCTTGTTTAAAGAGATAATAAAGACGACATGAGGATTTAAATGATTGCACAGTAATCCTATATGAATCGTGGACTGGTTCTTGCACCGAATCCCAATCATTTTCCCGTACCTTTACACTCTTTTTCTTGGAAAATCTTTGAGCCGCTTTTCACTTGTTTCTCTCCCATATCTTGATCCTTAGGGATCGAGATAGGGTTTTCTTGATTTTCCTCAAACTGTACCCATCTTGTGAGTCTCGTGTCTCCTGTTTTTGCCCTCGTAGGCTTGGTAAAATTGTGGTTTCTATACAAATCATGCTCCTTCGAATACGCGATCCCTGTATAAATCGTGGCCTATATAAAACGTGGTCTGCATTTACACAGGATCTCTAATATAATTTGTGGTTTCCTCTTTTCATTTTCCTGCTACGTTCATTTCCTTTCTATCGATGCTCAAAGGTTGTATTCTCTTTGTGATCTAGGCTTCCTCTTTTGGCCCTTATGGTCAAGGGATCCATTCTCCTTTCAATGGAACCCTCTAAATCGTGCTTGTTTGAGAGAGGGAATCCTCTCGAATGTCATTTAGGGATACAATTCATGGTTCCAGGGATCAACATTTATCCTCCAACACAGGATTGAATCGCCCATTCCGTATAATCAAAGAAGATCCTCGGAAGACTCCAATAGGTTGTATGAAAGCTGCGGATGGTACTCCGGTTATCAAAATTGTAGTGTCCAATGTATAAGTCAATATCCGCGAACTGGAAGACAAGGCTCTCATTATGACGCTTTACGATTTAAACCGTCATCACTGTCTCGCATTCAAAGAATGGGCCTAGAAAACATGGAACACCCTAGGTGAGTACACGGTCCTTATATATCCGAATAGTTACTTTTTGGTTGTGTTTGCTAATGGAGCTGAAAAAGAATTCATCTTCCAAGGAGGCCCATAGTTTAATGGGAGAGCAGCTTTTATTCATGAAGCCATGATAACCTTTATTCAAAGCTGAAGAGGAACTTCCTTCAATAGTTCTAGTGAGGATCCATGTGTTTGGATTACAAGCGGAATTTTGAACTCCAGTGGTGCTCCAGGACATAGGAAACTCTATTGGCAAATATGTAAGGGCAGCGGAATCTGCAATGCAAATGGAACAAATGGTCGATGCACGAATGTGTGTGCATATGGATATGAATCAACCGTTGCATGCAAAAATTCTTCTGGAAATAGGGGAAGAACGATGGGAACAACAGATTGACTATGAGAATATACCTTTCAAATGTCGCCTTTGCCATGAATACGACCATCTTGTTAAATATTGTCCATTGTGGCTTAAGGACCCAATTAAGGAGACACATAACTCTGACAAATTTCTAACACCGCCAAAAAAAAGATCATAAAAGAAAAGAATGCAGGCAAGGTTCAAAATAATAACACCAACAGATTTGCAGCCCTCCAAACGGAAGAAGCAGAGGAAGATATGGATGTAGTACAGGAAACCCAAGTCCCAGAAACTCAAATGGGTCAAAATCACCAACAGGTTCAGGACAATAATCAAATGCAATCAGAGTCTAAAGCATTGGTGGTGCACCAAGGAAATACGGGAGAAATAAAAAGTTATCAAAGGAAACATAAGCTGGTTGAAGAGCAACGGAAGGAGGAAAAGGAAAATGCCCAAAATAATATACAGAGTAATATTTTATTATTACCACCTCCCCCCACAACAACTATCCCTCCTAATAATAATCCTTCCGGAATCCAACAAGAACAACGAAGAAACTAAAGATGGACTCTACTTTACGAGCAGGAAGGAAAAATAATCAAGTTCGTCTTTAGAGAGAAGGGCAACAACTAACTGGCAATGGTAAAGTTTGGGATTTGGCGTCAATCTTTGAACAAACCCCACAATGAAGTTGATTACATGGAATATTTGGGGGCTTATGGGAATCCCTTCAAAATAAATGAGATTAAGCGACTTGTGCAACAACATCACCCTCATATGTTATTTCTTCAGAAACTAAAGCTTCTATAGAGTTTAGCATGTATATTCACAAAAACTCCAGGTTGTCTATTTAAGTTCACACGGAGTATCCGGAGGTTTAGCATGTATATGGGACCCCATGCAAGTTCATTTTCTTGATAGTGGTGGAAACCACAAGTGTTCTTTACATGGTAGTTCGATATGTTCCTCAAAATCGATTATTTTGATAATGAACATATATGCCCCTTTACGAGGGGGAGCAAAAAAGCCCAGTGGAAGGTTATTCAAAATATCAGTAAGAACACATTTTGGCATACCAATCATAATAGGGGAGTGTAATGTCCCTCTTTCTCGAATAGTTCGGTTGAAGACCTTTGGCTTGTTTTGTCTACCCGACGCCAAAGGGTGTTTTTAAGGGTGACTTCGGTTTATTATTTTTATTAGATGGTGTTCAAAATAAAGTAAATTATCATTAAAGCACATATAATGAATTAATAGATTGTTTAAGTGACTTTGAATTAGGAAAGTGCATTTAAATAAATGAATTAATTATTTAAAGTGTCTTCCAACCAAAAATGCAACTTGTTTGGGTAATGGCGAAATAAACCCAAAAATCCGACTTGGTGGGAAAAGGAAAGTAATTAATTAAAAATTAATTATGAGGATTGGGAAAAAGTGCGACTTGTTCCTTTGGAGGGTTTTTGGCTATAAGGGAAAAATGCGACTTGGGGAAAGGGCATTGAGACTATTATTATTTTTCCCTAGTGAGCTAAGCTTGCGAGCTTATACGAGACAAAATCCAAGGACGGAAACCCTCTGGATTAATCCTCTTGCAGACGAAAACCCCAGGAGCAGTGAGAGAAGTTTCCATACAAGGATCTTCATGGTATTCAGAGGTTTTTACTATTCCAGGTAGTTAGAGAAATAAATTGCAGCAAAGTGGACATACAGACTACTTCCGAGTGGGGCGACTTCTTCTACGCTTTTATGTTGTATCAAAGGTATTTTCATGATATATATTTATTGTAATTCCTAAAGAAATATATATCAAATCGATTTGGTTTGAATCATTTACAGTGGGTTTTTGGTCAATCTTTATTATTAAATCTATCTTCAGATTTATAATTGTATTGTTGTAATATTTAGCATCAGAAATTATTATTAAATACATGGCTGAATTGTTTATGAAGAAATCTGCCTGTTAAACCCTAGGCGCCTTTTTTGTATTCACCCGGTTTGTGGGGTTTGTTTTATTTAATTTATCTATGCAGTTTTAGTGTGGTGTTCTATGAATTCTTTTGGTATTATCAGTTCAGATTTGAGCCAGAGCAATATATTAAAAAAAAAAAAAATTTAGGCAAAAAGGGGTTTGGGATCTTTCAGTGGTATCAGAGCAGTGTATCCTCCCAACCTGTGTGGGAAGGAATCAGAGAGGGTATTAAAACAGAAATCAGCTTTGAATGCAGCACAGAGAGGACAGTCCACATAGATACTACACCCGCAGATGAGCACGACTCGAAGCTGGTATTGCAGGAGGTGACAGAATGGAATATTTGGGTGAGAGACCTGAGAGTCCTCGAGAGGAACATGCAGATCCAGATAGGGATTTCATTCGGGATATGGCAGCCACGCAGAGACAGTTGTTACAGACCATGGAGCGCATGGGCACTACTTTGGACAGGTTGGCACTAGATAGGCCGCAGGACAGGCACGACAAGAGGGATAGATCCATATCAGTTGCCAGTGGTTACAGGGATCATAGCAGATCACCTTCAGAGCTTGGGAGTGTTAGGGGATCGCCACACCGTGAGCAGAGGCATACTCATACAGATGAGAGGAGACCTACACGGACTGTAGATAGGCCTATGCAACCTAACTTCCTGCCTAGAGGTGACCCACCAGAGATAGAGGGACGACCGGAAGAAGTAGGTTTTCTGTATACTATTATGGCAGTCAGCGATGAGTGGAGGAGTTTGCCGCAGCATTTGAGGGATGTATTTCCCCTCCCACAGTATTGTGCTCAAAGGAGAGAGAGCAAGATGAGGGCTGACAGACAGAAGCCTAGCGCAGCAAAACAGGGATTTGCGGTAGGTTACCAATAAGGTAATCCTCTCCACTTTTGATGGTAGTGGAAAGATCAGTGTTAGGGCTTGGATTCACAAGCTCGACACCTATCTTACCCTCAAACCCATGAGGGAGCAGGAGGCCATACAATTTGCTACATTACACCTTGAGGGGGTGGCTTATGATTGGTGGCACCATGGGTTAGTTACACAGGGTCATGAGCTTCTACGGTCATACAGGGATTTCAGCGAGAGGTTGATTGCGAGGTTTGATCGCAAGGATGTGGAGTTGTATTACAGGGACTTGGCACAGCTCCGACAGAGTGGACACATTGATTCATACATCAACAAATTTCAGCGGATAGCAGTTATGGTTCCAGAGATGCCTGAGAAGAGGGTGGTGATGTTATTTATAGAGGGCCTTCATGACAGGATGAGAGGATTGGTCAAGGCTCTTAAGCCTAGGACATTGCATGATGCCATCCAGACGGCATTAGATTTGGACACATCCCCCACTTCATATCAGCCCACTTCTTATCAGCCCAATAAGAAGTTTCCCACGAGCTCCAGGCCATTTCAGCGCTCTACCGCTCCGCAGAAGAGTGCACCACCTCCTAAGGTGGATCAGGAGACTCGTAATGAGTTAAGGAGGAAGAAGCTTTGCTTTCATTGCAAAGATCATTGGGAGCCTAGACATCATTGCCTTGGTAAAGGCAAGGTGCATCTCATTGAGGTGATTTCAGACGGGGAGGATGATCACTCACTTGATACGATGCGAGGATGAGGGCGTGACCATGATGCACAAGAGGAGCAGCCCCAAATAGAGCTTAGTGAGAATGAGGCATTGGATTCGTCCGATGTTACTATTCTTTACTCTCGAGCATTCCTAGTACCATCCCTTTCGGTGAAGGGAGTGCTTAAGGGACAGCGGATTGTTAGTCCGGTTGTGAGTGGAGCTACACACAACTTCATTGATGAGGGGTTGGGTGCGAAGCGAGGATTACAGGTTGAGGAATTTGAGGGGTTTAGTGTGTGGGTAGCAAATGGATTTGCTATTAGTTGCACTAAGAGGATTCCACAACTTAGTATTCAGATGGGGGACTACACATTGACCGATGACTTCTATGTTATATGACTTGGTGAGATTGATACAGTATTGGGTATTCAGTGGTTACAATCCTTGCAAATATCTCAGGATTTTCGGAGGATGGAGTTGGAGTTTATGGTGGATAAGAAGAAGATTGTGCTTCGAGCTCTTTCGACGGTGGGCCTAGAGTTGTTTCAAAGACACGAGGATGATGGAGTCTATAAATTACATGGAGAGGTTGCATGGGCAGCCCAATGTTTCATTTCATCCAAATCTTCTTTAGACATAAAGGAGCAAATTCGTTTCACATTGACATCCATCCATACTTGATAAGCACGGCCAGTGTTTGGTGACATTCCTCTAGGTAGACCACCAGATAGAGGGTTTGAGCATGTTATAGAGCTTGAGGAGGGTGCTAAACCCGTGATGACTACACCTTATCGCCATCCTAAGACCTATAAGGATGAGATAGAGAAGGCCATTAGAGAGCTCTTGGCGATGGGACACATCGATCCTAGTTCTAGTCCCTATTCTTCTTCATTGTTTTTGAAGAAGAAGGATGGGACCATGAGGATGTGCATTGATTATCGGCACTTGAACAAGAAAACCATCAAGAACAGGTATCCCATTCCTCGCATTGATGAGTTGTTGGATGAGTTGCATGGATCTATTTACTTTTCGAAGATTGATCTTCAATCAAAGCTACCACCGTTCGAGTTCGGATGAGGATATTCACAAAAAAACAGCCTTGAGGTGTCACTACAGCACTATGAGTTTTGGTGATGCCATTTGGACTCACTAATGCCCTTGCTACATTTCAGTCATGTATGAACCATCTCTTCAATAGGCAGTTGAGGCAGTTTGTGTTGGTATTTTTTGATGATATTCTGATTTATAGCAGGACATGGGATGATCATTTGAGGCATCTTGATGAGGTACTTAGCATAATGGAGACTCAATCTTTATTTGCTAAGATGTCCAAGTGTGAATTTGGACTTATGGAGATATTGTATCTTGGGCATGTCATTGGGGCCAATGGGGTCAAGGTCCATCAGGAGAAGATACAAGCAATGTAGGATTGGCCACCACCCAGGAATATCTCTGACTTGCGAGGATTCTTGGGGTTATGTGGTTACTACAGGAGGTTTGTGAAGGGTGCATTCAGTTGGTTAGATGAGGCACAGGTGGTATTTGAGAGGCTCAAGGTAATTATGAACACCTGTCCAGTTTTGGCTCTTCCAGATTTCTCATGGCCCTTCATTTTAGAGTGTGATGCTTGTAGATTGGGGATTGGTGCAGTTCTTATGCAGGATCGCCATCCTATTGCCTTCGAGAGCCGGAAGTTGAGAGATAATGAGAGATTGTATTCCACCTACGATAAGGAGATGGTTGCCATTATGCATGATTTGGCAAAGTTCAGACAGTATTTGGTGGGTGGAAAATTTGTGGTGAGAACTGACCACAACAGTTTGAAATATTTCCTGGAACAAAAAGAACTCAATGAGAGGCAACAAAAATGGGTCAGCAGAATCCAGGCATATGATTTTGACATTGAATATGTCAAGGGGATGAAGAATGTAGTGGCTGATGCACTTTCTAGGAAACCCCATCTCGCTGCCCTATGTTCTTTGAGCGAGATTTCAGCAGATTGGAAATCTCAACTGTTAGTTGAGTATTCCAAAACACTGGGCATGTGACATTATGGATGGAAAAATTCAGATGGCCGGCATAAGGTTATAGCTGATTTGATTTTGTATAAGGGCAAAATTTACCTACTTCCTGAATCTAAGCTTAAGGAGAATATTATGCATGCTTTCCATGATGCACCACTTGCAGGACATCCAGGGTATTTTAAAACATACAGGCAAATTAGAGAGATTCTCCTGGAAGGGTCTCAAGGATGATGTCTTGCACCATGTCCGTGAGTGTATGACTTGTCGTGAGAATAAGTCAAAGCATACTTTTCCAAAGAGTTTACTAAAGCCATTGCGAATTCCGCAAAAGTGGGAAAGTATTTCGATGGATTTCATTACAAGAGTATCACAGTTCTGTATTAGCGTCAAGATAATCTGAAGAGCACATCCCGTGGTGCAAGGGAATGATCGCATTTATGTAGTAGATCGTTTGATAAAATATGCACACTTTTTCGCTGTCCCTACCAGCTTTAAGGCACCTCATGTGGCTGATTTGTTCTTCCGCCAGATATTCAAGTTGCATGGACTTCCGAAGAACATAGTTAGTGACCGGGATAGCAGGTTTATGAGCATATTTTGGCAGGAGCTTCTCCGTTGGTTCACACTAAGTTGACTCCTAGCACTAGTTATCACCTTCAGACTGATGGGCAGACAAGATTATGAACAAATGGATAGAGGGTTATCTTCGCAACTACATTGTAGGACAGCAAAAGGCATGGGTAAAGTTGTTATATTTATGTGAGTATTGCTATAACACCACTTCCCATGTCTATTGGTATGACTCCATTCCGAGCACTATATGGATATGATGCGAGATCTTTTGTTGATTGCTGTTTGGGGACAGTAGAGCTCCCAAGGCTCAGGAGAGTTTACAGGATAGTCAGGAAATCCTTAAGGTACTTAAGAAAAATATTCAAGGGCCTTAATCAAGAAAATATGTATGCAGAGAGGGACAAAGTTGAGAGATCATTTGAGGTAGGAGACATGGTTTTTCTACGTCTTCAGCCTTACAGAAAAGTACTCTTAAGAAGAGTGGGGCTGAAAAGCTCAAGCCGCGATTCTATGGGCCATACAGGGTGTTGAGGAGAGTTGGTGAAGTGGCATATGAGCTAGAGTTGCCTTCTCGAGAGTAAGATACATAATGTCTTTCATGTATCTTGCTTGAAAAGGCTTTGGGACAGCACATTACTTCTTCTACAAAGTTACCACCCCGGATGAGGAAACGAGATCGGACTCAAAGGCTGAGGCCAAGAGAGGAGACCGAGGAATAGAGTTATTCAGAGTTCTTGGTGAGGTGGAAAGAGTTACCAAAGGAGGATGCTACATGGGAGGGCGAGACTATATTACAACGATCTAACTCTACAGTTGCTTGGGGACAAGCAATCTCGGGAAGGGAGGATTATAATGTCCCTCTTTCTCGAATAGTTCGAGTCCAAGACCTTTGGCCTCGCTGCTTTGTCTACCCGACGGCCAAAGGGTGTTTTCAAGGGTGACTTTGGTTTATTATTTTTATTATATGGTGCTCAAAATAAAGTAAAATATCATTAAAGCACATATAATGAATTAATAGACTATTTAAGTGACTTTGACTTAGGAAAGTGCATTTAAATAAATAAATTAATTATTTAAAGTGTCTTCCTAGCCAAAAATGTGACTTGTTTGGGTAATGGCCAAATAAACCCAAAAATCCGACTTGGGAAAGTAATTAATTAAAAATTAATTATGAGGATTGGGAAAAAGTGCAACTTGTTCCTTTGGAGGGTTTTTTGGTATAAGGGAAAAATGCAACTTGGGGAAAGTGCATTCGATTATTATTATTTTTCCCCTTTCCCTGATAGCTAGACCGAGCTTATGCAGACAAAATCCAAGGACGGAAACCCTCTGGATTAATCCTCTTGCATGACGAAAACCCCAGGAGCAGTGAGAGAAGTTTCCATATAGGGATCTTCATGGTATTCAGAGGTTTTTATTATTCTAGCAGTTAGACAGAGAAATAAATTGCAGCAGTGGACATACAGACTACTTCCAAAGTGGGGCGACTTCTTCTACAAAAAAAGTCACTTAAGCTTGTTTTATGTCAGATCGTAGGTATTTTTCATGATATATATTTATTGTAATTCCCAAAGCAGCAAATATATATCAAATCGATTTGGTTTGAATCATTTACAGGGTTTTTGGTCAATCTTTATTATTAAATCTATCTTTAGATTTATAATTGTATTGCTGTAATATTTAGCATCATAAATCATTATTAAATACACGGCTGAATTGTTTATGAAGAAATCTGCCTGCTAACCCTAGCGCCTTTTCGTATTCACCCGGTTTGTGGGGTTTGTTTTATTTAATTTATCTATGCTGTTTTAGTGTGGTGTTCTATGAATTCTTTTGGTATTATCAGTTCAGATTTGAGCCAAAGCAAAATATTAAAAAAAAAATTATTCAGTATTCAGGCAAAAAGGGGTTTGCGATCTTTCAGGAGACTTCAATACCATCCTTTTCTCCCATGAGAAACAAGGGGGAAACACTATTTTGGATGCTTCTGCTGATAATATGTTGGACTCCATACAAAGGATGCACTTGGTTAATATTCAAACTCAAAATGGATTAATGACATGGTCCAATAAAAGAATAGGAAAAAGTTGTATAATGGAAAGATTGGATAGATTCTTGATATCCAAGATTGGTTTGATCAGTAACATCATATCCATAGCTAATGTTCTTGACAACTCTGGATTTGATAACTGGCCGGTGTTAATGGAATTAGGAAAATCACCACCATTCAGAGCCCCTTTTAGATTCCAATTGATTTGTCATAGATGAGAATCTTCCTCCTTTAATTGAGAAATGGCGGAGAGAAGGTCAACCTCACTATGGTACTAAAATGTTTTGTTTTGTTAAAAATGTAGTACCTCACGATTCAACTCAAGAAAAGGAGTATCTCGTTTTGGAAATGTTCATGCGAAAAAATGGGAAGTCTTTAAAGCCTTATAGGAGGTGTCACAACAGATAAGATTACAAGGATACTCAAAGGAATTGCAAAACAAGGAAACACTACTCAAGCAAACACTAACGGAATGGGAATTAAGGGAGGAAATATTCTGAAACAGAAAGCCAAAATTAAGTGGCTGAAAGAGGGAGATAAAAATACCTCCTATTTTCATAAATCTCTTCTAGCTCACCGTTCCAACAATGATATCGCTTACCTAGACAAAGAGGATGGAAGCCGGGCAAATACACATGAAGAAATCCAACACGTCGCCATACAGTACTTTTCAGAGTTGTTTAAGGCATCTAATCTGGACAGGACTGCTCAACAACTTCTTAACATTATTCCTTATCTAGTGAGGCAAACAATATGTCACTTTTTACGACCGGTGTTTGAAAAGAACTTCAAACTATTGTGTGGGCCATGAAAAAAGGGAAGACTCCGGACCGATGGATTTCCGATTGAATTTTATCTGAGTTCTAAGATATTAAAAGGATTTGCTTGAAGTAGTGGAAGAATGTAGACAAGAAAAAATTTGTCCTTAGATCCATCAACTACACATATATCGCTTTAATTCCTAAGAAATAGGAGGCTTCCCAGACTATTACGAATCTCGTCCCATCGCTCATGTAATGTGTCAGTACAACATTATCACTAAAGTAATAGTTGAGCGATTGAAAGTCATAATTGACAAAGTAATATTTCCCAAGCAAGGTGGATTTGTTCCCCGTAGACAAATCTATGGTGACATCGTGTTGGCTCGGGAAGCTCTTCACTCTATGGACATTCAGAAGAATCCCACCATGTTTGTTAGACTTGATCTATCTAAAGCCTATAACAAGCTAAGTTTGGACCTTTCTTTCTAACATCCTTCTTTGTTTTGGGTTCTCTCCTTTATGGGTACAAAGGGATACAAGCTTGTATTTCATCGGTTTCTTATTCAATCATCACAATGGCAATCCTACAAAGAGATTTTCTGCATCAAGAGGTATAAGGCAAGGAGATCCTTTATCTCCCTTCTTGTTCATCATAGTTGCAGAATCATTTGGTAAACTTTTTGCTAGGACAAGAGTCCAACAAAAGTTGCAAGGCATAAAATTGGCTACACAAGTGGACCCATTATCTCACTTACAGTTTGTTGATGATTCGTCCATAATGGGGCTGCAACTATGAAGGAAGCTACTCAGATCCATAAAAATTTGGAACTTTTTTCAAAGGCCACTAGTCAAGATATTAATAGACTTAAGTCAAAAATAATTTTCTTCCATTGCTCGCCAAGGCTAGAACAGGACATACTGACGAAACTTGGATTTCAGAAGGCCACATTACCTTTAAAATATTTGGGTATTCCATTGGGCTCTAAAAGAATCTCTGATTGGGGCTGGCTACTGGCTAAGATCCAACAGAAATTTAGTAATTGGACTAATAGATGGTTATCATCAGGGGGAAGAATAACCTTAATCAAAGTTGTGTTGCAAGCTATTCCTGTATATTTTGCTTCTCTCTTGAATATTCCAGCAACAGTCCTGCACCATTTAGATTCTATTAGTCAAAAATTCTTGTGGTCAAGCATCTAACAGACTCAAAATGCCATCTTGTGAAGTGGACAACCTTATGTCTCACAAAGA
Source organism: Taxus wallichiana var. yunnanensis (assembly GCA_018340775.1). NCBI lineage: Eukaryota > Viridiplantae > Streptophyta > Pinopsida > Cupressales > Taxaceae > Taxus > Taxus wallichiana. Next base: position 993,400,282 of record CM031242.1, read on the forward strand.
AAGAGGCAGGACTAGAATTCGAGCTAGCATTCCGAATAACAAAGCCCTGGCAGCAAAATTATATTGGAGACTTCTGCAAAATCCAGATCAGTTATGGAGTATTAATATAAGAGCAAAATATACACACAGAATGAGACCCCATAACATAGTCAGATACTCATTACCTTCCCGAGGATCTCCCATTCTTTCCATTCTCAAAACTGGAGAAGGATGTAATATCCCCTTTTGGGATATTATTCAAATCTGCAAATTAAACTTATCAAATCGATGCTAGAAGGATCAAACCCTCCTAGTTCGACCTCAAATAACCCAATGTCAGCTTCAATACAACCCAAATGGGGTTGGAGTGAGCCAAGGTGGTGGGTTAGATGGGAGAACTAGTTGGAAATTAATCTTTTCTAAATCAAAAATTTATTGCAGCATTGCACCCAAACAACTGAAAACTTAGAAAATTCACAACTTCTTCAATACTCAGTATTTTTCAATGAAATCAAGTGCAAATGAAAGTAGATATTTTTAGCTTTCCAAAGAACTATAAATCTGAATTTTCTGAACACTGTAACCACCTCAAATCTGATCCCAAAACTGAATAGTAGTTAGGGTTAGGATTAAATGCATAAATTAATATCAGCCCTTTTTCCTTGCTTCCAAACCCTCAAAACATCATCCCACAGATCTGAAATAATTGTTTAATAACAACAGCTTGTAGATCTATCAAAAGCACTTCAAAATATGATGCCAAAATACCCTAACCCAGTCGATTCACTCTAGATAAATTGCAGCAGTATTTATGAGCCCAAAAATCATCAAAACATATGCACCACACTTGGAAAAATATGCTAGAACAGATCAGATTGTAATCCCACTTCAAGAGCCACTAAAACATACCAAAAATACCTCTAATGCAAGTCGACTTGGCATGAATTAAATCAGCAGTAGCAGCAGATCATAAAGCACTATAAAATTCTTCAATGAGCTCCAAAACACATGCAAATATCCTTCCAATAAAAGGCGCCACACATGGAATAATTATATCATGCAATAATCATCAATGCAAGCTTGGAAGGTCTCACACTCTCCACAATAATGGTGGTGTTTAAGAACACCTTTGTTTGTGATCACAAATGGGCATACATCCCTCTTCAAGCATGAAAATAAGTTTATCAAACCGTCAAACATGCCTTCTAAGGGGATGCCTCTTCTCCTTTATAGATTTTGCAATTTGAATCTTCAATGTTTTCCCTCCAATTTTGGCGCCAATCTCTAGATGGGAGAGATTTAAATTTAAAATAGTCTTCATGGCCTAGAAAAGTCAAACTCCAATTCAAATGTTAATTCCCTCCAAAAATATATTTGAATTAAATGCAAGAGAGGAATTAAATATTAATTAAAAGCACATATAGGAATCGACTTGCCCAAATAAATCGATTTACCCTCAAATAATAATTAATTGGCTCATAGAATAAATCGATTTGTCCCTCATTAATTCGACTTGCCCAAGATAAATAAATATTAATTTAAATGCACAAGAGAAAGTCGATTTTTCCCCAATTAAATCCCTTTAATCCAAGGGGAGTGGATTAAAGGATATCGACTTGCATTAATTAATTATGACTTGAAAAAGGGGACATTACAAAGGAATTATCAAGTAATGATGTTCTGAAAATTGGAAACAACGAGTAGGCTAACTTCTGGACGGATTCATGGGATGGTCATCCTCCTTTGATCAAACAGTACCCACACTCTTAGGAATATTATGGAGATCCTCCATGGACAAGGAAAAACTAAGGTAAGACACTATATTCAGCCTGCATACCCAGGGAGTGAATGGATCCCTCCATCTCTAGTGGCAAATTAACTTGACTCAGGCACAAGTTCAATTCTTCCAAACTCTTCTGCAAACCAGGATCCTTTGTATGAATTTGAAATCGGATACTTTGGGATGGGGCGCTGAGCAGGATGGAAAATATTCGATTCATCAAGGCTACAAAGTATTAGTGGCCCCTCATCCACATCCCCGAAAGATATTTTTGTGGACCTTTGCAACCTTTGTTTTATGGCCTAAGGTGGGATTCTTTGTTTGGCTTCTTATCTATCATAGAGTTCTTATGGGTGACAATTTGATGAAAAGGGGCATGGTTGGACCCTTTTGGTGCCCTTTATGCATAAATGTCAAGAGACTCTTACTCATATCTTCTTTCAATGCCCCTTCACTTTGGCCCTATGGTGTATATTATGGACTTTCAAGTTAGAAAGCCGGGATAGGTGGTATATTATGGACTTGACTAAAAGTAATATTACGAAAACTATCAAACACAATTTAAAATTACCGTCCCCATCACTTGAGAGGTGGAAAGCTCTCTTACAAAAACTTAATTTGGGCAATATGCAATGCAGAGATAAAGCAAGCTACCAAACAGAGGGTACCTCCCGCTCTTCGAATATGGAAGCCTCCTCCATTCAGAGTTATCATATTAAACACCGATGGGGTTGTTAGAGGTAATCTAGGTCCAAAGCAAGTATGGGAGGGATATCTCACGACTCCTCGGGAACTCCTCTTTTCTTCTTTGCATATCAATCGGAACACTACACTAACAACGTGGTAGAAATTATGGCTATCCAAATGAGCTCTCCCGGAAGCTACTAAACTAGGATGTCCTAGAATCATAATAGAATCGGACTCCAAGGTTATTATTACCCTTCTTCAAGCCCCCGAGCAACATCCGTCTAATAATTGGCTTATTGCTGAATTCAGGATCGATAAAACACATTGCCGATAGTTTCAAACAATGATGCTCTCATGTTCCTAGGAGCAAAACAAGATAGTGATGGATTGGCCAACCGGGCTTTAGACCATTCTAATTTGCTACATTTTGGTCCTATGCCCTCGACGTGGCCTCGGGAGAAACGAAAAAGCAGATATCGAGAAACGAAAATAGATAGAGTGGATCCTCTCTTTGAAATCACATGATGGATAAATCACGATATGTTATCTCTACTCTTTTATTTGTACTTGAAATCAAAAGATATCTCATCCAAAGATGAGTATAATTGCTTGGCATTGTAATTTGTACTTTATAATTTGATCAATATAAATATGGGGTTTTTGTTATTAAAAAAGAAAATTGAGAACAATTAAGGCCAATGTTCCAACATATTTGGTATTGTTTGGGACGAAATTCCGGGCAAGCTATGGCTATTATACTTACATACCAGCACTCATAAGTTCTGATCCAAGCCAAATTTTGAAGAGATTAGTTTGGGGTAGCTTGGAAGCATCTTTTGGAGGCCAAGGTAATCATTATGATAGTTGTATTTTTGTTTCATTCGTTGTCCGCAACAATTTCATCTCCATATCCATTCTTTTGACAACTAGAGATGAGTATCCAACCATGAGGTTGAAGGGTTTGCAATCTACTATCATTGTTGATGTGTTTTCAGCTATTATAAGAAGGATCCCAGCCACTATCCTTCTGATTTTGGGAACAAAATACATGGTTACAGCTGTGTTTGGGACAGCCTGAATGAACTTTTGAACATCCATCACTTGAAGGGAGAATATGAGACGATTGCAAGCATTGAAAAGAACTTGCCATCATGTCCATGAGGCATGAAGAAGAACAATGAGGGTAACTCTTGTTTTCTTTAATAAGTTTGTTCCATGTGCAGGTACAAGTATTAAAAGAAAAGAGTAGCTGAGTTCGTTTCTCACCCAATCACATGGGGGAGCATATGGGATTGCAGCTGAAGACGGAAAGTTTGCAGTCCTTGTATGGGTACCTACCACCTCTATATCGTGTATTACTAAAGCTTGCATGGGTTTGTCATATTTGTATCATTTCTATATTGTTGGTCATAATATTTTCAGTCATGAACAACGGTACCCATGTGCAATTTAAGAAGGTTTATTTGCATGGAAATGATGGCGGTGAAACTCCACTAGTGAAGACACTCCTCCTAGCCATTCTAGTGCTGAATTGGATGGAATTGCAGGTGAATTATGGCTTTCATGATTAATTTTCAGCTTACATGCTAGCTAGGTTGAATGATGTTCTCATGCTTTGGGTAAAAGGCTTCATTGAGGAAGAGCACATAGATAGGGGTGATGGAAGGAGTAGACACTGCAACTATCCATTGTGGCAGGAGTTGTTCCACTTGACAACTATAGGATTTATTTGGCTTGGTATGATGGTATTTGGGCATATAAGCTTGTGTTGGCAAGAGCTCTTTAATTTGGCAGTGCACGGATCCGCATTATCGAGCATCCAAGTTTGCAATTTCTTGAGGGCAAGAAATTTTGGGAAGGAGGGATTATAATGTCCACTTTTTCAAATTAGTAATGCTCTAAGCATGTTAAAATACGACAAACAAAGTGAGCCTATCAGGGTTGCACACTCATCCGATGCCCGCCAACATATCAAAATGTGGATTCAAGGAAGATGTAGTTCTTCTTGTGTGCTCTTGTGTTAGTCCTCGTTGTGAAGGCATACAACCTCCCCACACAACCTTACAAGTTAGCTCACACAAGACCCTACGGGTATCATTTATGGCCACTTATTGGCCCACTCACGCTTAGTCCTCACCGCGAAAGAGAAACCAAATCCTAGGACCTACACACCAATGTGCATGACCTAAACATATAAAATAGAGGTTCGCCTAGACCATAGTTACTCCGAGACAGGGGGACGAGGTTTTCGGTGATGGCAAAAAAATTCTAAATTTTGGGGACGGCAAAAAAATTCTAAATTTTGGGGACTAAGGGGGACGAGGGGGACAACTAATTAAAAAATATGTAAATATTTAAAATATAAAGATATAGTGACTAAACTATATAAATAAGCTGAAATAAAACCATTTGAGATTTAAATAAGGTGAAACTTGAACTCATAAACATCAAATACATTCCTTAATACTCATGATTCTTTCAAAAGATCAGCAAGAAGTTGCTTGGTCCAAAAAGGTGCAAAAATTGATTTTATGAAAATAAGAAAAATATTGCCATCAATGCGTAGAGCTCAAGAAAATATGCACTTTTAGAGAAAACGGAGCCACGTAATGAAAGTTATGGCACATGCAAGTTTTTTCTGCTACATCTTCCTAGACCCTTTCCAAAAATGGCAATTTTTTTCTAGACTTGTGTTTTTTTCAAGGAAATAAATTCGTGGGGACCCACGCCCCCACGTTCCCCGTCCCCAGGACGTTTCCCAACATTTTCATACATCCCCGGGACGTTTGCGAGAAACAAAAAAATGGAAACGTGGGGAAAACGCTCCCCACGTCCCCACATCCCCCGGGACGTCCCGAACGTGTCAAATTTGGGGGGGACCTAACTATGGCCTAGACTTCTAAGACCCAAAACACAAAGGGCATAGGTCTATGTAATAGAACATGCCTAAATACTTTGTGGGAGAAACCAATATTTTAATCCAACATAATATATGTTCAGTAGTTAATAAAACATATTTGAAATATGACTCAAATAATTAGTAAACATGATCAATAAATTTATAGAAAGTTTGAAACAATATTTTTAGGATTAAGTATGTGCAATGAGAATCATGTTTCAAATAAATAATGCAATAAAGTATTTTATTCCCTCAACTTCCAAACTGAATTTCTAAGCAGTTTTATATCTGAAAAGAAACTCATATAAAATAAAAGCACAAATAAGTATTAAATTACCTATAAAAAAGTGCAAAACACTTATCAAGATGGAAATGACATGGAGAGTCGGCAAGGGTCGTGAGCTCGGAATGGGACGAGGTGAACAGTGGCATCCCAAAGGATACACAAGCTGATAAGAACCTAACTTCAACTAATAACCCATAAACATACCAATACATTAAATGCCATAAAGCAACTAACTAGTTCAGTCCAAAATTTAAATTGTTAGGGAAGCATTTGTGAAAAGAAAATTAACTAGTAGCGTAGCTAAAAGAATCTAATTGTGATCTATGTGACTGTAATTGGACATGTTATATTTTAGAAAAATAAGACTAAGTGCGATAATTCTAATCCTCAATGGAGTGTCGAGGAATTAATGTACGCTTATAGCTAGTCTTGGGGTTATTTGAGTAAAGGCAATTTTCCTCCTATAACAATCCTGCAAAACAAATCATTAATCTAATTGAATTGCTTGTGAGTGAATATCCCACAAAATTAATAATTCAAAAAAATGCTTTTGAGAGACAATAATAGTCTAATTAATTTGCTAGAAAGAAACATACGAACAAATTGTTGGTGAGAGGCATTAACAGTCTACTATAAGGAACATGTAAAAACTATAATTTTAAAAAAATTCCTTAGTTCCTCCTCACTAGAGCATGGGTTGATTTTCCCGTGAGAATGATGTCTTAGTTGAATCCTCTTTGTTGTATCCCTAAAACAATTTTTCATTGCTAATGCAGTGGACTCTTTCCACTTTACTTAGGCAGACAGTGCTTTGGAATGCAGACTAAAACCAATTTTTTTGCCACCGAAGTACTTTCTACCCTTGAGAGATAAGATGCCATGTAAAGGGGGAATTGTTGCCACTCTTATGAATATAATGTGTCCTCAATTGTTTTTTCAATTTTCAATATACATCATAGTTACCCAAGTCTCGGGAAAGGGGGACGAAGGGACGAGGTTTCCAAGACAGCAAAAAAATTCCAAATTTTGGGGATGGCAAGACAGCTATTAAAATAATATATAAATATTATTATTTGAATATTGTAATTGTATTCAATGAAATTTAGGATTTAAACTATGTTTATGTATTTTAGTTACTTGCAAGTCAGGGATCATAATTTAATGTTCTTGGTAAAAATAATAACATTTTACAAGTTAAAACATCAGAAAACTTTTGAAAGATTTTTAAAAAAATAAAGGACGCCCCTCGAAGTTCCCAAGTCCTCAAACGTTTGGGGCGTCCGGGACATCACCAAAATCTAGGGACGCATCCCTACGTAACATTGGTATATATAGAGGAGAATCTCCAAAAGTTCTAGCCATCCATTATGGACTCCATTTCCTAAGTTATATCTCTCAAAATGATCTTCTATAATACCTTGTGCATGTATTATGTATCATATTGGGATCAAAAATTATTTTCTTAATATTAATTTCTGAGACTGCAACATCAGTGCAAGCCTAACTAGCATACTTCCTTATCTTTTTGGAATTAATATCTTGATATTTTTTGTATCATATTTGCATCTTGATTTTCTTCCTATAACTTAATTATTTACCAATGTAGTTTTTATATATCGTTATATTTTTCATCGTATGCCTTCGATAATTCTATATCTTTTCAGTAGTAATTGTTTCTCCATAATGTATTTCTATTGAGACCATTGTCGGCAGTCCTATTTCCTTTCAATTCTTTACCATATTTTCAATTGGTCAAATTGTTAAAACATTTACTCGATTTGGATGCCCACATGACAAACCCAATTTTTCAATCTAGAAAGGTCTCAAAAGTTTCTTTCAAATCGCACTATTGTGATTTCATTTTGGTACTTTAAGGGTATGGTATGTGCAAATTTCATCAATGTTGGCTTGTAAAAAGATGTGGTCCATAGTACCATTGTGTTTTACTCACCAAGCTAGAGAGAGACATCTCAACAATTGTTGTTCCAACATAGGAAAAGTGTGCCTAATCTTAATCGATATTCCCAAGGAGCACGTGATTTATAGATGAGATGCGTAATTTTTTTGTTTTTTAACCTATACAAACTTTATTGGTGTCCCTAGATGTCCCAAAATTGGGACTACCCTATTTAAAAAAAAAATCGTACTTTTAAAATAATGGGTCGTTTTGTGTTTTTATTACCGCCTGTAATGTGTCAAATATTCCCAAGTAGCCATATAATTATTTTGAGCACCCGCCCAAAATTGTTTTATTCAATTTGTGCTCCGGGAAATTTGTATTTAATTATTTTGAGCCCTCTTGAGGCAATTTGTGCTCGGTTTAACTCACAGATCGTACATATCATTATTCCCATATACCAAGAGGGTTTTAACCAGAATGAATCTTGGGCTTTATTTTGTGACTTCTCGCAACGCTTTTGTGTTTTTTGTGTTTTCCCATTTTGTTTTCTATGAAATTTCTCTCGATCAATTCTTTTGCCGTTTTGGCCGATTCTTTGCCCGAGTATCCGAAGATCACCTATGCACGCTTGTGCCGTGCAAAAGGAATTCGCCATCGGAGGTCCGGTTCTCTCGGAAAAGACAAAGTCGTGCACCAAAAAGCTTCTTCTGGGCTGGCCGCATTTTTGGAAAAAGAGGGTTCAAGTGAATCATGGGATTTTTGCAAAGAAGCAGTGTGTGGAATTTTGTACTGCCAGTAGGGTACTTTTTCCCATGGAAGCAACACCACTTAAGTCACAATGGGAAAATTAGAGGCAAGAGTGTGGGAATTTCTTACCCGCCTGCAGGTAAAAATTCCCATTGTGAAATAAAAGAAAAACCACGTTAAGGCATTGATGGGATTTTATTACCTACCTTGTAGGGTAGGGTAAATAATCTCATTATGAAAGTCAAACACTTAAGTGAATCATGGGATTTTCGGAGCTGCCTTGCAGAGTAAATAATCCCATTGTCAATTGTCTTTTAAAAATAGAAATCCCTCATACCAAAAAGTGCGACCCCTTTAGGGAAAGAAAGGCAGCCTTAAATGCAATAAATTAATTAAATTCTTCTCCAATTTTGGCTCGTGGAAAAGTCAACAAAGGGAAAGTGGATAAAGGAAGTTGGAATTAAACATTCTAAAATTAAATAAATATTATTTATTTAATGCAGCCCCTTTATGTCAAAAAGTGTGCCCCATTTGGGAGAGAAATAATACTTTTTTAAGTATTAATTGATTTAATTAATTCTTATTTTCAAAGGGCTAAGGTCAAAACATACTGTGAGGCTTGAGTTAACTAGAAGCAAAGTCTAAAATTAAATAAATTTAATTTATTTAATGGTAGCCATAAGCATGCACAAAATAGGCGCCTCATTTGAAGAGTAAAAGCTTATTAAATAATTAATTAATTGCTAGAATAGGAAAGGCATTAATTAATTATAGAATTATGAGGATTATATAAGCAGGGGCTGCCATAAGGATGAATTAATTAATTCAAAAGCAGAGAAGTGCAACCCAGACAAAAAGTGCACCCCATTTGAAGAGGATTTTTGCTCAGAAGATGTAATTAATGTTGGAAGCTTCCAATTTTGGCGCATAGGTTGAAGGAGGTTGATTTGTGTCTAGATAATTGTCTGCATAAGTGATACAGGTGCTCAGGTGAAGTTGGTAAAATTCATGCTTGCTTTGCATGCAAATAAAACATCAAATTTTGGGGCAGCAGCTTGAATTATGCAGATTTTTATGATTAAAATCCACTGTTCATGTTCCGGTTGCCATCTTTGTCTGAATTAATTGCAGGAATTCATTACAGTGCTTTTATAAGAGAAAGGGAGCTTAAATCAATGTCCAATACATTGAATATATCCTCCGAATCTGAAGAATTATCCAGATCTCGCACCGGCCAGTGAAGAATTCCACCGAATAAAGAGAAAAAGAATTGTTCAGACAAAGATAGATACAACCATGGCAAAGAGGGATGAAAAAGAGAGCACAACAGAGTCATGCATCACTTCTAAATTTGTAGACATAGGAGACACAGATCTAGGTCCGGAACCTCTTTCCGAATTGATTGAAGATCCAGAGCAGGAAAGACTTCCTCATGCGCATGCAAATAAAAGCAAAGGAATTATTCGAGCTGCGCAACGTTTCCATACACAAACCCAGCCGCGAGTTCGTGATGGAGTGTGCTAGGTCTTACCATCCATCATCCAGATCAGTTCGAGATGCTACGAGGAAAACAATAATCCGGTTGGACGCACAGCTCATCAATTATTGTTTGAAGATTCCAAAGACGAAAGGTGGTGACTTCTATTAGATACAAGATGCCGGCAAGAAAGATGGGAGAAGCATAGAGTTGATCGCGTGAACATAATGAACAATGATATACATGAAGAAGCCCAGATCTCCTTCCAAGTTCCCAAGAACTCTTCCGTGGTCCAATCTAGTACAAGAGGTGGATGATATTGCCAAATTGTTATGCAGAGATAAATGGCGAAGCAAACACTCACACCTTTCGCACATGGATGTATGCTTTCATCAGGACCATTGAAATCAACAAAGCAAATTCAATAATCAATTGGTCGGAAATCATTAGCGACAACATTGGTGAGCAACTCCGGAACATGAGGCGTACTTTCAGCTTCAAAATGACTTCCTATTTGGTATACGCAACAGCTTCACAAGGCATCTTCTCCAAGCTGGATAGATGTGGTGTTCTTTCCAAGGACCCTATTTTCGAAGTGCTACCCACAACTTATTGTGCCTGCATGCAAGAAAGATTTCAAAGTGGTCAACGATGGATTCTTCTACAAATTCATTTGCAGGCTGGACGGGACCTAAAGGCCAACAGGGTGAGCAAGGAAGCGTGGGAAGTCAGTGTCCAGAATCGCGCCTCTTTCATTTAGTTTATGGATTTCACATACCTTAGTGGTCACCGCTTTTCTCGAGAACCAGCTTAAGTTGCCCAGATATCCGAATGATAGATTGGTCACCATGGAGCTGAGCAGGCAACTTGTGGAGATGCACGACCTTCTCGGTTAAAAAACAAAGACAAGTCTACGGGCTTCTTCCCATCACCGTAGGCCATTATAGCTGCCAGACCATTCATAGAGCTCGAGGAGTGGAAGCGGAGATGTTCTCTGAGTACGAGCAAGAGTTCTTCCCAAAGACGGCCGAACTTCGATCCATTCGGGAGTAGCCAGAAGACAATCTCCCAGGAGTACACACATGTGTCTTCATTAGAATATTTCTGGATGAAGTGCAAAAGTGAGTACGAGGTTAGAAAGAAAGATTTCAGCAAGCTATCAACACGGCAAGTGTTGACTTTGGATTAGCACGGATACCTGCAGATCTTAAAGATGATGGGCCTGTGTTACTCGACACATACCATCAAATGGGAGGAGATAGAGTTGTACTTTAGAAGAATGTAGGGGGCTGCCATACGATTGAGGAAAGGTCTGTCGTTGTTCTGTGAACACTTCAAACCGGTCATTGACGAAAGGGATACCGCCTTGATGAAGCATCGATGAATCAAATCACAGGCAACTTCAAGACAGGAGATTCCCTCAAGAGGAAGCACGAGAGAGAAAGCAAAGAAAGGCCCGAGAAGATGAAAGTGCACACAAGGTCTCTTTCAAGGAGAAGATCACTTCTACGGCTATGATGTTAGTTCCGCTTCTCCAAAGACCAAGTACTTCACCGACTCAAGCAGCACCTCAAAGCAGACACCGCCATTCCTCCATTGAATCCGCAACATTCATCTTCTCTCCTCACCACTCCATTCAACGCCTGTTCTCAAGAAACGTTGAAGTCGCAGATGGCGAATTTGAAAGAGCTTTGTCTTTGGATGACAACTCGAGGATGGCAGCCACAACATCAGAAAGGGCTTCAGATGGAGAGGAATCAGAGCGAGAGATAGTGGTACACTCAACAACTTCTCATTCTCCAAGAAGTAATTTCTCAAATGGTTGACTTCGCAGTTGGTTCCAAAAGCTCGAGAGGAAATCAACTTTGAGGAACACGACTCAGCCTACTCCCCGAGTTTAAGCGGAAAAGACAGAAAACTAAAGTTGCTAAGGTAACTTCAAGGTCGATCATCGAGGAGTCAAGGCGTAAAGTTTGCTGAGATGTCAGCCCAGCGTAGAGGGGAAGAAAGAAGATGAGCTCACTACAGAAGACATAACAAAGACCAGAGTACCCATAGTCAAGCCACCACGTATGATCAAGTAGGATACACAGACATTGATAGATGCTCTATTCCTTAGGCTTGCAAAGAAGAGGCGGAGAAAGTTGAACTTCGTAAGGTGTATCTCAACAGTGCGAGATCATCGCTAAGGTTGCTAAATCTTCCACTCACCATTTCATTTCAAAGCGTAGAGTGAGTGATCATCTGATGCAGAAATGGAAGATGGAAGCAACTGTAGTAAAAGCTATCGACGAATGGAAAAGTCCGATTATTCGTCAAGCTTCTATACAACCTCGAGAGGTGCCAACCCGCCTAAAGGTTATGAAAGATGCAAAGAATTAGCCAAGCAATCGATGACAAGCACGGTAGATATGAACACAAATCTTTGAGAGTAACTCGAGTACTTTGGCCAAATCAATAAGCTACCGAGAGAAGGGTTGATTGTGGAATGCAATGTGTATTACTCGACGAATCACTTGAGAAGGGGAAGCAGATGGAGTTTGCAGTATCTTTCCGTTTGGAGATCTGCAGAATTATGCTCAAGAGGATGCAGGCACTTGAGAGTATGGCATCGTCTTTACCAGACAATATCATTGCTTTCACTCATGAGAAAATGGTCGGAAATGTTACTTCATACACACGATCATTCCTAAAGCAGAGTGCCTAATTCCCTGAAAGGGTCTCTTCTGATGGTGCAAGGGAGAATTGGAGCCGTTAAGCCTTTCACGATGAATTCTATCAACAGACTGGTGGCACTGCAGTCGGATATTGAGAAGTTCGAGCCTAGCTTGGAGGAGGTAGAAGCATGTATCAGGGTGTTCAACGAAGGATCACGTTGTAGTTCAAGACATAGAAAGGATGTCAGGGCTAAGACAGATGGGAAGATGTCAATTACATGTTCAACAAGTATATTCAGTATCAAAACAAAAAGAAGATATAGATGTTACAGCTGGCGTGTCTTTCTCCTTCTACTTTTTCTTCTTCTATTTTCCATGTTTCCTAATGAAATTGTAAAACTTTAAAGTTATTGGTTTTGAAACCATTACTTTAAGTTATGTGGAACCATTCTATTAGTTAAGTGATAGTTGTGTCACTTAAAGAGGAATTAGAGGAGGATGATTGCCAGATGTTATCTTTACCTTTTGTTTATGTTTCAGTTCAGTTGAGTTTCCCATTTGTACTTTCCCTTCTACATTCTATAAGTAGAAGAAGAACCTTCGAGTTAAAGGATTAGAATTTGTAAGCAGCATTCTTGTGTTCCAGACTTTGTGCTGAAACCCCTGATAGCCACTTGAAGCAAAGGAATATAAAGGAGTAGGTTTCCGGAGAACTTTGTGTCATGGTGCATTTTGTTTCTATCTTTCTATCTTAGATCTTCTAATAAACTTTGTGTTATTTTAGATCTAGATCTGGAGTTGCCTTTGCTTATAATTATGTGTGTTGATATCTATTGGTTTCTTCTATGTGCATGCAATCAACTCGTTATCTATTGATTGGGGTGCACATCTTCCCCATTTCGTCCCCGTGTTTTATTTCTTTCTTCTATAAGTATTTACTTTCTTAAACAGATTGCTTACTTGTTGCAGAGCTATACAAATTATGGTTCATGAGTTAAATAGTTAAAATAAAACCCCATATAGATACTAGCATATTTTAATTGACAAATCGACACGGAGCCTCACCGGTAAATGAGGAGATTTATCTCATGATCGCCTAGGTTTTCACTATGCAGAAAATCTAGCCAACATTTATCAATAAGATGTCCAAGAGACTTAGCAGGGGCGTACACCTGCTAGAGGAAATCATTTATGAGACCTTCATTGTCAATGCTATGCTATTGACCAACTTACAAATGGTCATCTTAATGACTATGTTTGAAGAAGTGGCTAGAAGAAATCCGAGAATGAAATATGAATAGAGGTCATATTAGAGATATCATGAATGGATAGTAGGATGAGAAGTCCGATTATTTCTTCTTGATCCAAACAACTCTTTGTTTTTAATGTTTGAATACACAACAATAATCTCTAATAAAGTACAATGATGGGTTTGGCCACACCTTATTTGTCTCTCGGAGATTCACAATCTTTATGGTACCATTTACTCAAGGGACAAAATTTGGACAACAAAGAACCTTAGGAGGCATATGGTTTGGAAAGATGCATTTTATGCCGCATACTAAAGGAGTTGAAAACTAGGAGCATAAAATATAGCGTATAATTCTGGGAAGATTTAGGAAGGATGAGCCTCAAACTTGGGAGCATAGGAGGTGTAACAATGATGAAACTAAGAGGAAATGTCGCCCAAGGTTGAGCAAGGTTTAAAACAGTTCTCTTTTACAAATTCATATATTTCATAAGCAATTTACAATGGCCATATATCCTTCCTCGTAAAGCTGAGAAATTTGAAAAGATTCCTAAAAAGAAGGAAATATCCTGCAAAATTACCTTTAAAACTTGACTCTCAACCTTACTGAAATTATCATCTGCTACAAAGGAAGAGATTATGAAGATGAAAGAAAATAATCTCTGTTCCTAAATTAAGCTAGGAACTATATTACATTATATAACAATAATGCCAAAGATATGAAAAATCAGAATAAGAGATGAAACGAGCCTTTTGTGAGTATTTGTTTGGTGCATCCCCTTTTTGGATATTTTTAGTGTTTTTCTATTTCATTTGTTAACATGTGCAAAATGGGCTTGTCATGTTTGATCAAATCTGAAATCATTCTTTTCGCATGCGTGCCCACCCAAGATGTTCACACATTGAGATTAATATCCAATATACTTTACAAGTGGGTAGTATATTTCTTAAATAGAAAAGTTTAATGCTTCTTGTTTTTAAATGTATTAACATAAAGCTAAGCTGCATGCTTATTAGCAATTTCAAGCACGTATCCATGAGATCAACCATACCGTGCAATAATTCTCAATCATGGCATATACACATTCCCAAAGGTAGGAAGGTCAACCACTGTATATCTTGAACAGTCTTTAAATAGAACATATGATGTTGAAACTGAGTGGCAACGTTGAAAGAAAAATGATCATGTCCATAAATAAATGGGATATACTCCATAAATTTTTGTCTTTGTATCAATCAATCTTTGATTTAATTGCTTGTTTATTTTTACTAGAAGCCCATATGTTTCCTATTAATTTTGAAGCCTGCTAAGACCCAATGTTATTCCTTTCTTTTGCAGATTCATTTTACACAAGCAGTATACAAACAGGAAGTGTTTTGGACTACACTCTTGCTTTCATGAGTGCATCCTTGGATACAGTCCGTGGAAAATGGGATCCAACTCCAGACAGGTTTCATAGACATTACCTCTTCAAGGGAGTTCAATCGCATTTATAGTGGGCTTCAATTTGTAAGTGTCTTCCTTATCTGATCAAATTTGACATATGGTGCATAAAGTTAAAGAGCTAAATCTTTGACATGCTTAGCACTTTCATATGTTTCATCAGGATTGAATTGCAAATCTTCACAAATAGGTCTAAGGAAATTTATCTCACAAAAGCTAGTGATGACATTTATTATAAGCTTAGAAAGGCCATATGGCTGAGATGAAATATATGCATCTTTGTTTGGCTGAAATGGTTGCCATCCTTTATATACTAGAATGAGTAAAACCCTTAGAAAATAGTGACTTAGATGTGAAAGGTAAACATCAAATTGTGTAGAAGCAAAGTAGCTATATGTAGAATACAAAAAGGTAGAACCAAAAAAGGATATTAGACTATGTAATAAATGTAGAACCAAAAGAAGCATAATAGGATATTCATAAAAAAACTGGAAATGGATAATAGAAACCTTACTATGGCGTTTAATGTGCCAGTACACAACAAATATTGTTAGCACTTGCAATATATAAGGTAAATGGAAAATGGAAAATCAAAAACGAAAAGCAGCCCCCTTGTGAGTTTTCACAGAGGTTTAATATACTAAATTGGTGTCTCACTTGGCGGTGACATAAAAACTACGTATACCTTTACTTTTCATAGGAAAAAATAAATAAACCATATTAACACCCACAATTAACCAAAAATAGGCTAGTATAATTCGAAAAGGACATTCAGTTACATTAGAAAAGACTATGGTAAGAGACCCTAGGTTAAGAAAAATAAATATTCACTAGGAATTGAAGAAAAGTAAACATAGTAAGGGTGTAAACCTAAAGCGGTTTAAACCTTACACCATAGGAAGTAAGTACAAATAGTCATGTGAGGGGGCGACCCCTCAAGGAAGCATGGAGGTGACAAAGAAGAAAGTGGGAACTATTACAGGAGACCATCAATACCACATGTTTGTAGGAAGGCTTGGGATATTAGAACAAATAACATTATAAGGGAATGCCTAGGACCTGGGGACAGGCAGGATAATCCTAGGAGTAAGTTAGCTACTCTCCCTATAACATCTTCTAATATCCATTGATGGTGAGCCTATGGTGATAGAGAAAAAAGCAAGTAATGTGTGTCTGCCTCTGTGACCTAACCTTGAACAAGAGCAAGGGCCTTTGCCGCCCCAAAATCAAACAGATTCACTCCACATAAACTGATGATGAGGGGGCCTTTGGTAGTAATACACACAGAGACATTACCTTGCTGATCTGTTTTCATCTGCACATGAATCAGTTGTTTCCAATACATGATTACCATCTCTGATGCCTGTATGGGCTGAAAGAAATCTGGTTTTGAATAGAGTATTTCTTTCAAGATTGTTTATGGCTTTTGTGTATCCGAAGTATGCTTACTATCTCTATTACCTGCAGTGGGCTGAATGAAATCCACTTTCGAAGAGAATATTTTATTCAAGCTTGTAAATCTCTTTCACGAGATTTTGCCTATATGATCATTTTTTCAGATCAGAGTGTTATATACCTACTAATGTAAATACGAGTAAATAATGGAACTATGGTAACAAGCTAGACAGCCTGGATACAGGTACGGGTATGGGTACAGTACGCCGATATGGCAAATTTTTAAAAATCTTGGGTACGGTACGCTTTTGGGTACGTTTTATATATATATATATATATATATATATATATATGTATATATATATATGTATATAAATTATAAATTTAAAGAAGCATTTGCATACTTATTGAAATTTATTATTTCTCTATCACAGTTATTTATCTTAGTGACTGTGATAAGATTCAAGGAGTTTTGATTGTTCATGGTGACATATTTCCCGAAACATCATAACTAAGCAGGAAAAATATGGATCCAAGCTGGCAGGTGGGACGATTAGTCCGAGCACGGGAGAATACTCGCCGAGTTTTGGAAAGCTATCCAATATTTTTAATTACTAATCTGTCTACAGGTGATCAAAGCTCATGATTCTTTCAGAAGATTGCAAGAAGTTGCTTGGTCCAAAAAGGTGCAAAAATGGATTTTATGAAAATAAGAAAAATATTGCCATCAATGCGTAGAGCTTGAGAAAATATACACTTTTAGAGAAAACGACACTTGAAACGGAGTCACAGAATGAAAGTTATGGCACATGCAAGTTTTTGCTGCTACATCTTCCCGGACCCTTTCCAAAAATGGCAAAAATTTTCTGTCCTTGTGATTTTTCCACCAAAAATCCAAAAAGGAAAGAAACGCTGTCTTTGGCAAGTTTTTTTGGACGGGTACGGCTGGAAACGTACCCACAGGG
Organism: Taxus wallichiana var. yunnanensis; assembly: GCA_018340775.1. Taxonomy (NCBI): domain Eukaryota; kingdom Viridiplantae; phylum Streptophyta; class Pinopsida; order Cupressales; family Taxaceae; genus Taxus; species Taxus wallichiana. Next base: position 993,417,747 of record CM031242.1, read on the forward strand.
ACAGGGTACAGTCCGGGTACGGTTTGCTGTACCCGGACCATACCCTATCCCTGTGGGTACGTTTCCAGCCATACCCACAGCGTACCGTACCCGTACCAGTACCTGGTACGTTTCTAGGCTGGTACAGGACCCTCTAGGGCGTTTCCAAGCTATCTAGGTAACAAGTATGAATGTTAATAGGATAACTAAATGATTTAATGGTGACCTCTTTTATATAATTGTTAGAATATAATGCTCAATTATATATCCCACCTACAATAATTTTCAATATAATAAACGTTGCTATATCTATTATATGGTTTTAAGTGACATTTAGTGTTGGCATAAATGTTGTGATCATGCTAAGGTAAATTTTAGTAATTAATGTATAATTGTTAAACCATTATAGCTCAAAAAAACCCAATATAAACACAAGTGAGGCCAATGGTTCTCTAGCCATGTTCAATGAATTACTTCTTGTATTTTTTTCTTTTAACATGTGGTATGTATATGCTCTGAAAGCCAGCAGTTATGTGATCTTGGGTGGTATTAGAGAAAAATGACCTTAGGAAATTTATTAGTGTATTTTTATGTGTTACTTTGGTATTTACCAAAGTATATAGACATAAGTTATGGCATTATGATTGGGTGTTGATAAGATTATCTTAGTTCTGATTAGGTGAGTTAGTTGTGGATGATATCTCCAATTTTTTTATTAAGGTACCCTTGCCAATTCTTGTTTATTAGGACCCCCTTAGCTCTCCAAGCTTGTCATTCATCAAATAGGATCTTGTGTTGCTTTTCAACCTAGCATGCACCACAAACTCCTTATTGAGGTCTTGTTGATTAGCGGGCTTGTTTTTTCCGGCAATTACAATGGTTTTTCTTTATTTCTATATTCAAAACGACGAGATTTTATGAATATGATTCAATCAGATATCATAAATAATAAATATATTCCAATCTTTCAATCGTAGAACAAAAGAATATGTTTATTCTTTTATATGGATAATATATAATAAAACTCCTCTAGGTGTCTCATCTCATACCAATCAGTCCGGGTGTCTCATCTCATACCGATCAGTCTGGTCATAGGTTGGTCCAATCATAGTGGGTGATGGAATAGGTGTCCCAATCATGGGTTGGTCCCTATCTAGAACTATAAGATAGTTCTTGTTTTTTTGCTTTTTTTCTAATTTCTGGGAAAAGCCAAAATTGAAATTTGTAATAGGGCTTCTTATGAGTTGTCAATTCATCGGAACTCTTCCTGGCTTTAGAAGAATCGGAATCGGAGTAATCGGAATCCTTCCTAGTTTTATCCTGCCCTCATAGCTCTCCAAGCTTGTCGTTCATCAAATAGGACCTTGTGTTGCTTTTCAACCTTGCATGCATCACAAACTCCTTGCTGATCCTGATTCTCTAGAAGGCCATCCACCAAACTTTCTTTAGCCAAATAAGAAAGATATCTCAAATTTAATTGCCAAAGTGAACTGAAATCTTCACCACTCTTGACCATCAAAGCATGCTGTTTCACCTCCCCTACATCAACCAACCTAAAAATTTGATGGTCTTTTCAGTACCAAGAGCAACTATCTTCTTACTGACCTTATCAACAATATAGCATTTGTGATTGCTGAAAATCACATGTAAGTGGGGGTTGTGCTTCATAATCTCACTTACAAAAAGTAGAGTTTTCTCCATTAGATTCTTCTTCATATTCATGGAACATAGTAGACATTAAGGAAAACCAGAGCTTTACCTGACATGGTTATTTGCACATTTCCTTTTTCTTCTATCTTGAATTCCTTCCCACCACCAAAAACCACAAAGGCAGTAGTTGTAGCATAGTCAATACACCAATTTTTCTTATTGGTAAAATGACAAGATGCACTAGACTCAATGTACCAAGAAGATGTTTTCACATTGTTTGCTCTATCTCTAGTCATAAACACAAAGATATCCTCATCTTCCTTGTGTTATACAACATTGACCTACTTCTTAGACCCTTAGTTACTTTTCTCTTCGCATAATTGTTTCCTGCAAAATTCTTACGGCCTAGCTTTCCACAATAATGGCATTTAAAAGTCTTTTGATTACCTGAGTTATGTCTTGTTGCTGCCCTATTTATATTCTCCTTCATTCTTCTTATCAAACCGGCCCTTGCCCTTACCCTCATTCCAGCTGCTACTGCCAAACTGCTTTTTCTACTTTTCTTGTTGCAATATTTTAGAGTCAATAGTAATAATACTTAGGGTTTCAGTTTCAATAAAATGCTCAAACAAAGGTGATAGGATCTTGTGAGTGACTACCACCACATCTTCCATTTTCTGCCCAATGGTTTTTAACTGTTTTGTTTCTGCCCTTTTTGTTTCCTCCTACATTTTTCTTAGCAAACTGGCCCTTGCTTGAAGTTTAATGCCAAAGCCATCTGTGAACCCTCATTCGCACTGCTACTGCTAAATTGCTTTTTCCACCTTTCTTGTTGCAAGGTTTTAGTGCTCAACTCTTCAAACATCAGGTCAGCATCCATCGTAGTAATGTTTAGTGTGTTAATAAAATGCTCAAACAAAGGTGATAGGCTCTTGTGAGTGATTACTATCACATCTTCCATTTTCTGCCTAATGGCATTTAACAGTTCTCTAATATCCGTGTTCTTTTCCAAATGGTCTTAAAAAGATTCATGTTCATCCATTTTTATTGACAACCATAAATTCTTAACAAAGAAGGCTATACCTTTCTGTGAACTCTGAAGATTCATGCAACTCCTTCAGTCGCTTACGGATAGCTGAAGCATAATTGCCAGTTTGTGCATTCGGTAATATTTCATTAGCCACCTAGAGTTTTATCAGCATAAACGCTTCTCTATTGCACCCATCAAACTTGATTTAATCATTTTCTGTTTTTACTGGTCTTGTTTCATGCCCCAACACAATCTGATCCAAACACTTATACTCAAAAATAGCTAACATTCATTGTTTCCGGGTATTATAATTCTTCTCGGAAAACTTTTGGTTACCTTCCAACATTATATTAGATAAACTAGCCCTTTTTTCAAGAAAAAAAATTCAGCCTATATGCTGCTGAAAAATTTAAATCTGCTGCTTAAATAGAGATATAAAGTCAAAAAAATGTGCTATGGAGAGAAAATAGAAAAATACTTTTTGAAAAACGGGCCCTTGCTTGAAGTTTAATGTCAGAGCCATCTCTGAACCCTCATTCCCGCTGCTACTGCCAAATTGCTTTTTCCACCTTTCTTGTTGCAAGGTTTTAGTGCTCAACTCTTCAAACTTCAGGTCAGCATCCATAGTAGTAATGTTTAGGGTTTTAATAAAATGATCAAACAAAGGTGCTAGGCTCTTGTGAGTGATTGCTATCACATCTTCCATTTTCTGCACAATGGCATTTAACAGTTCTCTAATATCCTTGTTCTTTTCTAAATGATCTTAAAAAGATTCATGTTCATCCATTTTTGTTGAAAACAATAAATTCTTAAGAAAGCAAACTATACCTTTGTCTGAAATCTGAAGATTCATGCAACTCCTTCAGTCACTTCCGAATAGCTGAAGCATCATCACCAATTTATGCTTTTGGTAATATTTGATTAGTCGCCTAGAGTTTTATCAGCATAACCGCTTGTCTATTGCAGCCATCAAACTTGATTTAATCATTTTCTGTTTTTGTTGGTCTTGTTTCATGCCCCACCAAAATCTGATTCATACACCTATACTCAAAAATAGCTAGCATTCATTGTTTCCCGGTATTATAATTCTTCTTGGAAAACTTCTGGTTACCTTCCAACATTATATTAGATAAACTAGCCCTTTTTCAAGGGAAAAAAATCAGACTGCTTAAATAGAGATATAAAGTCAAAAATTGTGCTATGGAGAGTAAATAGAAAAATACTTTGTGAAGAACTGATGAATCTGCTGAAAACTGCTAAAAACACTGAAATTGCTGGAAATCTCTAAAAAAATACAGAAAATCGTTGAAAATCTGCAATCAGGAACTTCTAAAAATATTGAATGTCACTATTCTATACAATTCCTTAGGACGGTACAATTCTGTATGACTATACATATTCTGCACAAATGTCTTCTAATGTTTCATAAGGCTCTTCTTTGTTGTTCTATACGCTCCTCTGGGGCTCGATTTTCCTGAATCTGGGTTTAAATTGAAAAAAATGGATCTTGGTCTAAACCAGAAATGTTAAACCTAGCTTTCCTTGCTCGAAATACCTTTTGGTTTCTTGGTGCATACCGTACATAGTCACTCGGTCTGTCACTCATTTGAGCAGTGCCTAGGCCTTCACTTGCTGCTTCCAGATTTCTCCTCACAGAGGCTCTGGTACCATATTATAAAAACCAAGCACACAAAGAAACCAAGCGAGAACACGGGAGAACTTGAAAGAAAGAATTACTTCTTGGATATCTTATTTAGAGAGCAACCATTACTTTATGGGAAAGCAACAACATAAACCCAAATACCTTAGTAAGAAAGTGGCAAAAACCCTAAACCTAAAATAACTTAAGTTGACATTATGTCATGTTTGCATTATATGATAAATAAAAATACAGTCATAAAATGACGTTACTACTAAGCCTATCGCTTAGACTAGTATGACATTAAAACTTCATATTACAAACTCTACCATTTGAGAGTGATTGATAATGTTGCCAACCAGCAATTGTCATTGTCTTTCCTATTAGCTTTCTACGTGGTTATGTATGTTCTGCAATTTCAAATATGAGCCTCTTTTCCATCACCATAAAATCTGGGCAATTTTTGAGTGTCAAAGTGACTTGACCTTGCTATCTTTGATCTTTTTGGTTGGTCTTGGTTTTGGCGATTTTGATGATCCCGGTTATGGGACCTATCAAATTGTCTTGTGGTTTGGTACTCATGTGTGTGTCATAGTCACTCCAATTCTATTTGTTGGGTCCTCCTTCTCATATAGAATAGGAACTCTTGCCCCTTCACAAACTCCTATCTTTAGCATTGCCAAAAGGATCTCGTTCTTCCCCTTCTACCCCACCTTAGGAAATCCTCTCGGCTCAGGCTTGATGTTCACACCATTTGTCTCTTCTCCACAATCACCTCCTAGAGTTTCTTAGTCAGCACTACTCTTTGTTTATTGGATAAAGTGTCACTTATTACAAAGATAAATGACACCTATAAATGAGGGTTACCTCTTAGATAATCAACTATCATGGCAGCCGCCACACCGCCTAGTGATTAGACACAAATGGTTGAAGTTTACAGGTTATGGTAATCAAAACCCTATTCATATTTATAATACATGTATCATTATTTGGACTGAGAGTGGTCAAGCCAAAAAAAATCAGTAAAACCTAAGTAGTTAATTATGATGACGGCCTAGTTCATGCCAATAAGAGTGTCATAGAATTTATAATATGAAGCAGGGTAAGAATGGCTTCCTTTGAGCATACAAGCAACCACTGAAGGAGTTTTTTTCTAAGCTAAAGAATGTTGGAAATGTGTTGTATATTTTTTATGAGTTACCTCATTCTAGATTGTATAGCCAGGCACGATGTGTAGTCCAACATGACTAGTAGGGTACCCTATACAGATTTTTGGGCCTATATAGGTGGTTTAGTGTATGTTATTATATGGGTGGTTATAGAACTCGTGTTTTATGGGGAACTATTATGGTTTGTATTCTTGACCCGTGGTTTTGGTACCCATTGTGTTGTAATACCACTATAATAGTTATCTATTGATGTGATTACATATAGCTAGACATGTAATAGGATAAAGCAGAACTGGGAAGTACATTATTGTATTGTAAATGGTTGATTTAATGCAATAAAGAAGAGAAGTTACTGTGTTGGGATTTTTCTCGAAAAGGTTTTCTCGGGATAAATCTTGTGTACTCTATTATCTTGTGTTTTCCATTTGTAATGTCCCTTTCTAGGGCTGAACCACACAAACAAGGAAATCACAAACCCCAAACTGAATATAATCTGATTTTTAGACCAGCAAACTGAAAAATGGAACAGCAATGTATAGCAGTCTGATTTTAGGACAGCAGCTTGCAAAGAACAATAATTCAACCAAATATCACCATAAAACGCACCAAATATATCTCATCTGCTCCGTTCTTTGATGTACCTACACATGAAGCAAACTCATTAAAGAAAAAATGTGTTCCCTTCTTCATCCACTCATGCTTTGTGGATATGATGGCCAACTCTTCTTCTTTGCTTGCCAAGGCCTTACAATTACCATCCAAGCATTGGTTGTCCACAATTTCCCTCATGTTGTCCCAAACACCAATGTAATCTTTCTTTTCTCTTTCAAAAATCAGAATGAAGGTGACTGGAATTCCACTTTTACTTGCACAAAATATCACAAGATGGTCTAGATGTAGGAAACACAACTTCCAATTGCCTAGATGTCCTTTTATGACCCAAAAAGTGAAAAGAACAAGCTGGAAATGCACAAAGCAGCTGTCCACCATCTGCAAACAGCCTTTAAATTGACCCTTGGGTCAAGGTGTTTGTCATCCCACATTACTTCTTTGATTATGCAAGTTGTCCCTTTAGGGGAAAGGCACAAACTGATTGTATGGGGGTTGTATAGTGACTGTAACAGTCATGAAATGCTCAGAATTCCTTCCCAAACAACAATTCCTTTGTACCTAGTGACCTTCTATGATGAAGCTCTAATGCAAATGTTTTCACCCATGTCGTGGCTGTTAAAAGGTGTTTTCTTGCTTAGAAACTGATTGGTAATGACTGGAAATAATCTTGCAATGGCTGTACATACCTCATCTTTGAACCGGTTGCTTAGGAACACCATTGAGCATGTCATGACAGCCGGTAAAAGATTGAGACAGTTGTGATCAGCTACATAACCAACGTAGCCCAAAAACTTTCTTTTGAATCAATAGCTGAAAGTACCTTAATGACATGGTAATTCTTTTCAATACCTTGGGCAGCTGTCCATACAATTGCATCCATGGGATACAAAGATTTTCCCATTTTGTCAACCCAAGACAACTCCCCTAACTGTTGTACTTTAGAGATGTGGCCTTTTTGTAGCAACTCATCCTTCACTATGGTGCTAGAAGGTACAATAAACTTCATATGCCTCCGTATAAGTTTCCTTATAAACAAAATGCAAGAATCATAAAAATCAGTAGAAGCTTTTACCTTGTTTTTCATAAGGTCATCCGGAATCTCCATGCCATAGTCAGCTTGGACTTGACTCAAACCAGCTCTATATCTATGGCTGAAAGTGGTGTTTTTCACCCCAATATGCTCTTCGAATTCACTTTATAGTAATAAATATTCTTACCAAGTGTGAGCAACCTTTGTTGTGGAGAATTTTCTGATTGCAAGTGCCTTGCTGCCCCAAAACAGCTGTCCTATGTTGTTCCTTCTTGCAAACTCCTTCCATGATGTCATTAGCAAACTGATTTTTGACATATTCAACAGTGATAATATTTTTCCAGTCAGTTGTTATGCAAGAGAGCAGCCCACAATGTGATTCCCAAAGATTTGCTTCAGCATTCACTTCTTTCCTCATGCCATGAATTCTGATTTCTTCAACTTTGTCACAAAATTTCAGTTCTTTATCATGATAGTTGAGGGTGAACTCCCCCAATGTTTGCAACCATTGAACCCCAAGAACAATTTCATCATTAGCTAGTTCAATCACAAAAATTCATCACATACCTCATGATCTCCCAAGAGAATTGACAGCTGTACTATTTTCCTTGCACAAGGTATGATGGTGCCACTCTCTACAAGCATAGTGACCCCTTGGTTATTGTAATGTCCCTATCTAGAGCTGAACTACACAAACAAGGAATCCACACAAACCCAATTGGAAGTAAACTCATATTTTTATACCAGCAAACTGAAACTAAACCAGCAATGTACAACAGTCTGATTTTTATGGACAACAGCTTGCAAAGAGTAGCATTTCAACCCAAAATCACCATAGAAAGCATCATAGAACATATAGAAACACTTTAGCAATAGTCTAGGGCAATTTCCACCATGAAACTCAACCACAAACCTAGCTAGAATTTAAATAATGAACAGCAAAAGTACAACTAATAGAAGTGGCTGGAAATGAGGTCTCCAAACCCCAACAATTAACAAATATGCAATATATCAGCCTTATATGTATATATGAATCTGAAATGCAACTTAGAATGTCAATTTGTGCCCTTGAAAGCACCCAATGGCATTCTTATCCAAGTCGCTCCCTAGGAGAGGGGCCTCCAATGATGTCAAAACCATAGTTCAAAAAATCGTAAATCGGGATTAATCGGCAGGCCAAATTTTGAATCGAAAATCGGGAATCGCAAAAATCGGCATTAATCGGCAACTTTATCGCTACTTTTAAAAACATTTAAATTCATAAAATATACGTAAATTAAATGTAAAAACAATGTTAAATGATGCGAGAAGTGACTCAGATAAAGATATACGATATACTATTATAATGTTAAATGATGTTAAATGTAAATGTTAAATCGTTATGATGTTAAATGATGTTAAATGTTAAATCGTTGTATAGTATATTATTATAATGATGTTAAGTTGCTTGGTCCAAAAATGTGCAAAAATGGATTTTTAAAAAATTATAAAAATATTGCCATCAATGCATAGAGCTCGAGAAAATATACACTTTTCGAGAAAACGGCACCTTAAACGGAGCCACAAAATGAAAGTTATGGCACATGCAAGTTTTTGCTGCTACATCTTCCCGGACCCTTTCCAAAAATGGCAAATTTTTTTCTATCCTTGCGTTTTTTTCACCAAAATGCCAAAAACGGAAAAAACCGATTCGAGCAGAACTAAAGGCCAAAAAAACGCAGAAAACGAAAAAAACGATTCGCACAAAAGAAAACAGGCCAAAAAGCAAAAACGCTAAAAAACGCAAAAACTAAAAACACGAAAACGGAAAAAACGATTCGCGCAGAAGAAAACAGGCCAAAAAAATGCTGAAAAAAACGCAGAAACTAAAAACGATCGACCAAGAGGAAATGGAACGATTTTCCACGATTTTTCACATGAATTTCCGCGATTTTTGCAAGTTTGCCAGTGCCGGAAATCGCGATTTATCGCCATTAAAAATCGCGATTTATGAAACGATAAATCGTTTTGCATGGGAAAAACGATTTATCGCGATTATCGCCCGATAAATCGCGATTTTTAAAACACAGTCAAAACCCTTGCTCTTCCTTCTTCTTGATGTCCTGGGCTGTAAACTAGCAAGATAGTCTTCAAAGAATGTCTTCAACACACACCAAACTAGAGGGTTTCGTCCTCCAATCTTCAATCCCGTCTCCCTTACTTGCCACACTAATGGATTGTCGCCCTTTAGTGGAATTGGATTAGAGCACAACTCTAGAACCAAAGTAGATAAAAGTATATATGCCAAAAAGATGCACAAATAGAGCCTATGCGACCCCTTTTATAGCTTAGTGGTGGCGCCAAAAGCCTTAGAGGAGAATTCCCCCAAGATTGACCTCTTTAAAAGCTTGTCTTAATTTCTAATTTCACTTTGAGGGCTCTACAACCCACCCGACCTGCTAAAGAGGGAAAAATACTAGGTAAAAGTGTTTATATATATATATATATATATATATATATATATATTAACGAAAGAAATTTGAAAAGCAACCCAAGGACTTCCTTGTTCATATTCTTCTTGCCCATGGGAAGAAGAATGGTTGATTAATTCAAAAAGGGGACATTACAATTATGAAGAAGACCCTTCACCCAGAATGGATGATAAGTATGTGTGCCACACATTAGAGTAAGGGTGTTGCCCTTCCACCATATTCTCTCTAGCTCTTCCATATTCATGGAATCATGGAATGGAAAATCAGACTTACCATCATGCCCTTGATGCCTCAAACATAGATATTCTCCCAACATTGCACCTATATTCCACATGTGGAAACAATTTTGAAATTGAGCCCAAGAATCCATACAACAAGTACTTTTTACCTCATTAGTCCAATCAGCGGTGACATAGGAGGACATAACAAGCATGAAATTTGATCACCTTCCCCAACCAGCTGTGTGTGAGAGAAACATACCAGCAATGACATATCAGCAAGCAACAAACCGAGATATTCTTGTACCATGGGGCTCCTATGACACTCTTATGACTCAAAATTTCTGAGTTAGGAACAACACTCAAAAAATACTCTAATGGTGCCCTTCTTTCATGCATGATGTCATCCTCATAGGTCCTTAGTAAATCTGATTTGACTTCATTATGTGACTGCCTTGTGTGACCATTAGAATTCAATAAACTATCATAGAACATCAAAGGATTTTTACCTTTCTTTGGATGATGTCATGTCCCTTTTGAGACTGGTAGAATTGAAGACCTTAACCCATTTTCCTTCCCGTGGGTTCATGGAAGGAAGCAAGGGGAAGACTTGGATGACATTTTCCAAGTACCGAACTCGGCCTATAAGAGAATTTGTCCGGACTTCGGCTGCATGTATAGTGGATTTGGATTAGAGCAACCAACTCTGAAGGGGAAGAGGATGACATTTTCTCGAGACTGGACTTCGCGCATGTATAGGCCGATGGAGTTGATTGTTCCATCTATTATCTATGATCTCCAATATAGGCCCATACTTAGTCACCCTGTCTTTGTATGTTGCTCTTATCTTCTCCTTTGCCTAATCCATAGCCTCATAAATATAGTCCATGGCTAATATTTCCCATCCACCAACCACAACACCTTAACAAGAGGCTCGGCAACTTTCACAATCTCTGTTGTTTTTTTCAAAATAAATTATCAAAAAGCTTCTTTTTTTATGTCTTTCCCATCCTGTTTCCGGCTCCACTTTGATGCATTTCATTCATCACTTGAAAACATCTTTTTCAAGTTCTGTTGGGAAAGAAGAGATTGCAACGTGAGGAAGTTTGTTGCAAATCTCGTGATGGCTGGCCTAACAAGTTCTTTTCCCTTAGTGTTCTTCCTCATTAGGTTCAATGCCCATGAGTGATTGAGATGTATTTGATAATGCTTTTGTCATGCTCTACAGTGTTCTTAATCCAATCTTTTTTCCCTATATCCTCGAGCATGAGGTCTATGCAATGTGCAACACATGGAGTCCAAAATATTGTTGTGTTTAACCTCTAACATCTTACTAACAAGAACATAGTTAGAGCATTATCTCATGTATGATTTGTACAACATTTTCCACCCCCACCTCTAAAACAATCTCATCCAAAAGCTCAAATGATAAATTTGCATTTTTCACCCTATCGATGCATCTACTGATTTCAAAAACATTGTACCTTGTGGACAAGAAGCAAGAAAATTTATTATTGTGTGGTTCTTGCCATCACTCCACCCATCTGACATGATAGTGCATCTTGTTTTGGCCCATGAAGCTTTGCAACCTTTCAAATATTCATCTATGGATGCAACTTCTTTCTTCAAAAGTGATCCTCTCAAGTCATGCATACTAGGGCCTTTGAAGCCCTTACCAACAACAATGGAATCAAACATCGGCTGGTAATAAGGTGAGCGGGCAACATTGAAAGGGATATCTGCATCATACCACCATCTAGCAATGTACTCAAAAGTTGCTTCTTTGTATTGCTTCTTCCAATGGTTATCCAAGGTGGGCTGATTTTCTATTGGCATGGAGGCACTAGCAGGTGTGGAAGATGGAAAAAAGCTTTGAATGGTCTTTTTTTTTGAGGCCGGTTTTCTTGACTATGAGTGGATGGGGAGGCATATACCGAAAGGGGTCTCTAACATGGACAAAAGGGTCAGAGCAAAATCCTTCAACACTCAAGGCATGTTCCCTCCTTTTCCCTATTTCAGCTTCCATCTCTTTTTGCCTAGCCTTCTCTTCTCTATGTTTTTCAAGCATGTTTTTCATTTCCAACCTAATGGCATCAATATCAGGTGCATCACATGGGGTAACTTGGCCTCTTTGACCAGCCAAGTGTTGTTTCAACCTATGAATCCCCCCCCCCTGATGTGTTTCTTACAATATTTACAAAAAACTTGATTATCAATTACGTCTGCATGGGTCCATGTAGGGTCTTTTGTTTTGGGGGCCATTGCAAATGCAAACAAATCTAAAAATGCAAATAAAAACAAAATAAATTTCATATTTCTTATTTAATAAAATTTACAAATAAGGGGCAAGTTTAAAATCTAACATAACTTTCAATGTGCACATAAATGAGGTGAAGAAATGCTCCAAGCTTGAATATGCTCCACAAAGAGCCCACACTCCAAATGTAGATGTAAATGCCACCACAAAGAGCCCACACTTGATGCCAAACAACCCCCAAACTCACTCCAAATGAACACTATTCAATGCTGCCCCAATCCTCCAAATCCTTGCAAATAAGAGAGGTGCTCACAAATAGAGGTGAGGTGCTCACAAATGGATGCCAATATCACCACAAAGAGCCCACAAGCAATGCCAAACAAGCTCCAAGCCTCCAACTTCCAAGCTCACTACAAAAAATAAACTCTTCAATCTTATGCTCACAAATGCTCAATGAGAGAGGTGTGAAGTGAATAGAGGGGGTGTATTTATAACACCAAATTAGGGTTTAGAGCAATTAAAAAATAGAATTTTAATTTAAAAAGTCGGTTTTTTGTATTGGATTTCCGTATAAGGGTGTTTTGACAAAAACCGGCCGGTTTGGGTCGGAACCGGACCGATTTGACGAGACCGGTTTGACCGGTTTGAGGCCAAATTGGTCAAACGGTCAATCGATTTTTACTAGTGGTTCACGTGCAAAACAAGGTTATCATTACTCCATTGTTAAAGTCCGGTCAAACGCCGATTCTTTGGCGGCACCTAGTTTGACCGATTTTTTTAAAAAATTTAGATCTTGAGACTAACAACATACTAAAATGAAAATTATGTTCATTCATTAGAATGGGAGATAGTCAATAGCCTGAATGTAAGTAATGGGGGCTTATGTAGTGTAGTATTATTTATATATTGTATTTTTTACTTGATTTTTCACTATTGGGAGTATTTTCATAATCAAGTCATCACCATGATGATTATTTCATATTTTTCATGAGTGATCATTAATGACCTTTCACTCATGTATAGCTAATAATTACATGATGGATAGGGTCCGACCATAGTAGGAAAACTCGCCAAATCCTAAAACTATTGAGACAAACCAAAAAAAAAAATCGACTCGGAAAACTCGCCATTATTCGGCCAATACTCGGGAATACTTGGCAACTTAAAAAATACTCAAATTTCTTTAAAAACCATAAATTATAAGCAAACATAGCTACAAAATGTATCAAATGAGCCCATAAAATGTTGGAGAAGTGTTTTCTATTAGATTTGAAGACAAATACAATACAAAAAAATCGCATCATCATGCGAATACGACAACCAGCTAATAAGTAATATGAATTTATAATGATTGACATTGAAAAATATCATCATAAATTTCATATCTATGCAAGTTACAATATACAATTACATTTTCCTCCTCTCGATCTAAAGAAAAATTGGGGAGAGGGTCTAGTGCCTCTACTAGTCCCCACACTCTCATTGCGTCTCCACGCTCCTCCTGAAGGCTGCGAATCTAGCTCTCATGGAACTAGATGGTGGTGCTGGTGGTGGCTCCTCTGCTGCATGTTGGAGATCACCTCCAAAGATGTCATCCAGTCTAATATCTCCTCGGAGTCTTGCTAGTGCTTCTCCCTCCATAGCCTCCCTCTCAAAAGAAGCAATCTCGTCCGCTGTGAACGCAGGGTTTTCTTCTTGCCCAGTCAAATCACTATATAGATCTATCTCATCCAAATCAATGAGCTCCTCTAATGTGGCCTCAACATTTTTTGTGCAAGCCGGAGATTGTATTGCACAAAAACCAAGTCGAGTCTTTTTTGAGTCAACTTGTTGCATTTCTTCGTGTGAATAGCCTCAAACAAACTCCAGTTGTGTTCACATCCAGAAGCGCTACAAGGTTGAGATAGAATTTTGAGGGCTAACTTTTGAAGATTTGGGGTATTCCCTCCCCAATCCTCCCACCAAGATCCTACAAACAAGATAATCAAAAATTAATAATTAATTAATAAAATCAAATATGGAACTAATAAGTAACTTGGTAAACATTCTAATTTTTATTACTTGGTGTCTATGTGGTTCTCCCTCGAATAGCTAACACCGAAGAAAAGAGCCTCCCCGTAGCATGTTTGTAATTTTGTAGCTCTAAAATGAGGAGGTCCCTCGTCTCAACATCTGGTATCATCCTCTCAATACATGTTGAAAGGCCCTCCATAACCTCTTCGTTCACATCTGTGAAGTCGTCGAGAATAAATACTTGGGGTTGAGGTAGTACCCCGCTGCATGAATAGGTTGGTGGAGTTGATTGTTCCACCTCCGATCAATAATCTCCCAAAAGGGACCATATCTGACGATATCCCCCCTATAATAGTTTTGGATAGACTCTTTGGCCCTATCCATGGCCTCATATATGTAAACCCATGGGGTTTTGCTCCCCATCAACCAAACACAAAACTCTCACCAACGACTCGACACCTACACAAATTAAAATGTAAGATTGCAAACTTACAACTGATACATATTAGAAATGAAATTTAAAAGTGAAAAGTAGAACAATATATTTAATATTTATAATTTAACAAATTAAAATAAAGGAATGAAATATAAATCGAAGTTTGAAATTACCTTGATGATCTCTATAGCTCTCTTTGCAAAGATATCATCAAAAACTATCTTTGCAACCCTCTCTCCATTAGCTTTCTTTGAATATTGTGAGTCTAGCCATGCTTGACTCACAAACATTTGTTTCAAAGATGTCAACAAACTAGAAATACTTTGCAACGTCAAGAAGTTAGTTGCAAACCTTGTGACACCGGCTCGAACAAGTTCTTTCCCCTTTGTGTTCTCTCATCAAGCTCAAAACCCAAGGGTGATTGTATATGTACTTCGTTATAGATCTTGCATCTTCTACAACCGGCCTCACCCAATCAATTTTGCCTATGTCCTCCAAAAGAAGGTCAAGGCAATGAGCTGCACAAGGAGTCCAAAAGAGTGATGGATGTCTCTCCTGTAGTAGTCTCCCAACCGCCACATATGTTGTTGCATTGTCTGTGACAACTTGCACAACATTCTGTACACCAACCTCTAATACAACTGTCTCTAACATAACACTCAAATTCTCTGCATTTTTTATTATGTTAGAGGCATCAATAGATTTTAAAAACACCATCTTATCGTTTGAAGCTGCTAAAAAATTAACAAGGGTGCGGTTCCTTCCATCCATCCACCCATCTGAAAGAATGGTGCATCCGAATTTTTTCCATTGTTTCTTGTGCTCTTCTAGCATGGTAGTGGCATCTGCAATTGCACCCTCAAGTAATTTCCCACTCAAATCTTTTGGAGAGGGTGCCTTGTACCCTTTCCCTGCAACTGTCAACGCTTGTCACCAAGTACTCCCAGTATGGGCTCTTTGCCACATTGAACGGCAGGTTGTTGTAGTACCAAAAATTTGCACAAGCTTTATCCACTTCCTCGTGCATATCTTTGTTCCAGATTGTACCTTCCAATGAAGGTTGTGCTCCAGGTGTGTTCCTTGCCACAAAAAAACTCGGTATGCCTTTGCTCGAACTCGATGAAGATGTGCCTCTTCCGGCTCTTCCTCTTCGTATGCGTGGACCACGAGTAGAGCCCACAATTGTTGCCGCATCATCGTCTAAATCCTCTTCCATTGTAGCCCCGGGTTTAATAGCTTGTCTTTATGGTTGCCTTCTCTAGTTTCTTCTCCTCTAACTCTGCCAACTCTACTCTAATCTCTAGCTTTGCCTATTCCGACACGTTGGGGCAGAAGCATAACATCTCGGCAAACAATAGTTGAAAGGTGATATTTCAAGCGATTGATGCCTCCTTTCATTTTCTTGTTCGAAAGTGCAAAAAAATCGCCCACACAAGCTCCACGTCTGACATACTTCCATGCTTTATGGAATGGGCATTCGGAGGAACGGTCCCTGCTAGTGATTCAGATGCCAAACCTGATGCCGAGTCTGATGCCATTGTTAAGCTCCAATCTGCAACACAATGCACATTTAAAAAATTAGAAAACGTAAACTTAATTTAATTTTAAAAACAAAACGTGCCTGAATAACAAACTTGCGTAAATAAAAAAATACATTACAAGCATTCAATTTTACATTACATGTATTTAGAATTACATAACGAATCGATTACAATACACATACATAAAATTTAACTAATTTACAATGAATTTGTGTTAAAAAAAAAATACATACCTCTGGCTGCAAATGAGTATAAAAAAATTACAAGCATTCGATTTTACATTACATGTATTTAGAATTACAATAAGAATTTATAAAACCTAAATAATATACACAAAATTTGGAAAAACTTCAAAGAATTAAAAAAAAAAAAAAACCTACCTCCAAATGCAAATCTCCAAATTCTCTCCTCGAATTCGCTCCAAAATCCACTCAACACAAGCAATGCAAGCTCAAATGGTTGTGTGAGTGACAATGAGGGAGTAGAGGGCTTTTTAAAGAGCCAAAACCGTGTAAAAAAAGTGGTTTTTGCGTGTGAAAACCGTGTTTTGCGTGTAAAAGCAGCGTGGGCGAGTTAAATGCACGAACTCGCCGAGTTTTGGCGAGTACTCGCCGAGTTAACTCAGCGAGTATTCCCCAAAACTCGGCGAGTTTTCTTTTTCCAATTTTGGCGAGTTTTTCGGCGATTAAACCGTTTTGCAAGTTTTTTGCGAGTTTTCCATCTATGGAGTCAATGACAATGCACACTGAAACACCTCTAAGCATAGGAGAAGGAACGGTGGATATAATCCACTTGCTGGGCTTTTCACCCTCTACCCTCCTCGTATCCGTTGGCAAATATTTGGGGGCTATACCTTGTAAGTCTTGTCTCGTAAGTATTATCATTACGGATTACCATAAGCCAACATTTGTTTCTTGTAAGTAATGGGGGCTTCATAGTGAAGTATAATAGACATATTGTATTTTAAAGGATTTTTCACTCGGGGTTATTTTCATACTCGAGACATCACCACAATGACTATTTTCCACAAGAATTCATTACCTTAATCACATGTATATTTCTAATAATCGTGATGCCAATGACTAGACGAATTTTGAAAAGCAAGTTTTAGGCCAATGCCGAGGAAAAAGTTGAGCAATTGATGATGATGATGAAGACCTCACAAAACCTGCATTGATAACTTCATTAAGGAAAGATATGATGAGTGGGAGCTTATAGTGAAGTATTATATAGATATTGTATTTTTAAGGATTTTTCACTCAGGAGTATTTTCATACTTGAGACATCACCACAATGACTGTTTTCCACAAGTATTCATTGCCTTAATCACCTGTAAATTTCTAATAGTCGTGATGCGTATGACTAGACCGAATTTTGGAAAGCAAGGATTTGGCCAAGGCCAAAGGAAAAATTGAGCAGCTGATGATGACGATGAAGACCTCACGAAACCTGCAACAATAACTTTTGTAAGGAAAAATATGATGAGAATGTTTAAAGAATTGGAAGCAGAAATTAAGGACAAGGAGACATGGTGCACAGTATTTTGCACAAAAGAGCATGCAGGTGGAAAGTGCTTGAGCAACCAGTTTTATGATATTTTGCAGCCATCAGCGTGCTATCAAGGATTGGTACTTCAATCTGAAGAACAAGGAGTAGAAGAAAATGTTGCCAACAGATGCACCATCTTCCAGGGCAGTAGAGTGGTGGATTTGAAACCCACAATCAGATCAATGACAATAGAACCAGCATGGTGGTGGTGGTAGTAATATCTAAGTGAGATACTAATGGCTGGCTCATAACCCAATATTATTAAGTGTGGGATCGTTTTGCAAGGGATTTTCCTAACCAGCCTAAGTGAAATCCATCATTGTTGTGGACTAGGGAACCATGGCGACAACAATTGGCCCAGTCACTAAGTGACCAACACAAATGTCATCAACATTGAGACATCCATCTTGGCTATTACAATGATGTTGGAAAATGGCTTCCCTAGTCTCTATGATTTAAAAAAATGTTGGATGTAAAGGAAGAAATTTGACAACTCATAGGATGAGGTATTAGGTTGTATCTTGCCCTCTATATCAATTGTTTGAGACGTCATTCCAACTTTTTACTTTCCAATTTTCTTAACAATAAGCTGAATAGGAAATATTGATCCTAACATTAACTCTCTATAGTGTTGAATGACCCTACTCGTGGAAGGTCATTAGGCTCCTTAAAGACATCAATGTAAGCACCTAAATTATCTTTCATTGCCTTTGTAAAGTTGCACGATCTATATGAATCTAATTTTGGTTGTCTAGGAAGAGTTTACACATATCACGTTTGTGTATTAGGGTTAATAATTGGAATTTTTCAAGTTTATGGTTTTGTTTTCAAGGCATGTATTAGCTTTTGTGACTATGTTTTAGGGTTTGTAATTAGAAAAAATTGAGTTTCATGACGTGTGTATTAGGGTTCATGACTGTGAATAAGTGTTAACCCCTGTATTTTAAGTTTTTGGAATCACAACTGTATAGAAGGTTTGTGGGATTGTAAATTTTTGGTTTTTTGGGTTCAGTTTTCCCTTCATCAGCAGTGATTAAAGTGCTAGCTTCTTTCAACAAGGGCTTTATGTTGAGGGATCGAGTTTGTAATTAGCGGGAGGGTTAGGACGATTTTTACTTAGGCCAAGTTGTGTCCTTCGAGCATACGCTTTACGGAACACAATGTAATGTTGCCTTCCCGAATTAATTAAATACGAGGATCAAAGCCTATTTCTTGTTCCCCATAGGCTAAGGAGGATTAAAAAGGAAATGATATAATACTAATTCATTAAGTTGTCCAAAAGGTATTTTAAGTTATAACTTGGAAAAATGACACTTAGTGTATTATTATTAAAAGGGACCAAAAAGCAAATATTAATTACATGGCCAAAAGTAATTAATATTATTAGGATGAAAAAGGTGAATATTTAATTAAAAGTAATTTTAATTACTTTTAGGATTTTGGATGAAAAAGAGCTAATTAAAAAAATTGATTGGAAAAATTGAATCATTCAAACAATTTCACAAATGTTTGTTTTGCAAGTTTGGGGCAATAACTTCCATTTTTAACACAGAAGATAAAAAATCCTCATGTGTTAGGGCTTGGGAAAAAAACGCTCACACCCATTTGGTAATTCCATCCAGGGATTACACCAAAGCTTTTAGATTCAGAGGAAATCCATCACACAGGTGCAGACAGGCTGATTTATGGCTGTGTATGGGGTTGCAATAGCTAAGAAAATTAATAAAATATTCTCCAGAAGTGACATTTCAGCTTGATGTCACGATTCAATGTCACTATTCACTATTGTACCTCAATTATAGTTTAATGTACCTCGAATAGTACACTTCTAACCTTGGCGTCATTCTTTTCAAGAGAAATTTTTGCCGACATCACACGCATAAGGATTTATTATTGCTACTGGGGTCTTTCATACCTTCAGCAAGGTGTCCTACTTCCAGAATTCCTGTTTCAAGTTTCAACTAGGGTTTCAAAGAAAATTCAGTTTTCATGCTTTCTATGTAGTTTCAAGTTAGGGTTTGATGTAATAAATTCATATTCAACATATTTGAATTAATATTGCAGTTGTGTATTTTTACTTTTGCATATTTTGGTGGTTTATTATTATTGTAGGTTTATATCAACATTGATACTCAGAAAAATTACCAAAAAAATATTGAAAGTTTTTATAATAGGGATATTACAAAGGTATCAAAGCCAATTTTCTTTTCAGTTTGTGGGTAATAAAAAATTTCAGAGTAAACTTCATACATGGAAGTGACAGGGAATTCAGGTATTACCAGAGAGAAGAAAGGGCCCAGATCAGCCAAAGGACAAGTTAGGGCAGCAAGTTCCTAAAGTTTCCAGAAAAGAAAAAGAAGCTATGGGTAACAATAACAATGATCCATATGAGGCCCATATTGATAGGCTTGTGTAAGGATAGGAACGATTAGCTGACATGATGGCTCAGTTAGTCCACACCATGCAAAACACAAATATGCAAAGAGCTCACAATGGTGAAGGGAGTTCTTCAAGGGTGAACAATAATCAAGCCACTTAGAGGACAGCCATAGGCTTTATTGTCAGGCCCTTCCAATCTAGTTTCCTCTATAGGGAAGAAGCAATTGTAGAAGTGGTACAGTGTCCTTCCAAGTGAAATTATTTAAGCTATATCTTTCACTAATTTCATGAATTTGAAGAAAAACAAAGGTGGACCAAGAGCTGAAACAAGGCCACAAACAAATTAGAGAGACCTCCAACAAGGCTTTAGGGAAGTTGACACTTCCTACCTTTGATGGATCCAATAAGTGTATAGCTCACTCTTGGATACGAAGTTGGACACTTTCCTATCACTCAAGCCAATGATGGAAGATGAAGCCATCAAATTTGCCACCCTTCATCTTGAAAGCATAGCACATCTAATCACACAAGGACACAATCACATCCACTCATATGGTGAGTTTAGTACCAGGTTAATTGAGAGATTTGATAGAATTGATCCAGAAATTCATTTTCGGGAGTTAGCTCAACTCAAACAAATCAATTCAGTAGATGACTATGTTTCGCCCTTAGGACAACAAAAGGCAACAACTGTTGGGAAGCTAAAATCAGTAACTAATGAACAGCAAGAGATATCAGTTGTAGAGAAGCAAAGAACACCTCCAAATGGGCAACAAAGAAAGCCATTTCAACAAGCAGGGAATTCACAGAAAGAGCTGCCCCTAGGTTTAGGGAAGGATATCGAGACCAAAAATGAGCTTAGAAGGAAGAAACTTTGTTTTACTTGCAAGGATCCATGGGAATCGGGTCATAGATGTCTTGGGCGAGGTCAGGTACATTACATAGAGGTGATATCAAATGATGAGACAGAAGCAGAGGAACTTGAACCGGAAAATAAAAAAGGAAGAAGGTATCTCAAGAGGTGCCCTAGCCACTCTTATTTCTCGGAGCACTTTGGTTTCACTTTCAAGTACACCACAAAGATCATCCTTTCGAGTGGGCACAAGATCACGGTGAAGATTAACGGTAGGGCAACCCACAATTTTATAGAGGGATTAGTAACTGTAAGAGTATTGAAAACAAAGAACGTTGATGCGTTTTGTTGAGTTGTGGAGCTTAATTGCTTCACAAATAGCATGTTTTACAACTTGCAAGTTTACACGATGAATCGGGCATCGATCGATCGGCGTCGGTCATCTAGTACGAACCGGCATCGATTTGGGTAACCGCATCGGTCTCCTATGCGTGAAATATTTTTATTTAAGTCACGGGATTAGATCTAACCTTTGATTAAAAGGTGATCTAATGGTTGTAATTGCATAGCTATGTTGCCCTAAGTTTGTATATGCTTATATAAGCTTGAAAGCTAGGGTTAGAAAGGTTAGATTGTGAAAAGATTGATCATAATTGTAAGAAGGAATTCTTGGAGAAACTGAGAGAAGAAAAAGTATTGTACATCCAAAGGTGTGGAAGATTGCAAATCTTCATTGTATTTCCTCTGTAAAGTAAAGATTAATAGATTGGTTGTTTCTTAGTGGATGTAGCCCACACTGGGTGAACCACGTTATATCTTGTGTATTTATCTTCTGATATATTTCCGTATTTTATTGCTTAAAAACTTAATTCTGATTATAGATCTCATGTACAACAAGTGTGTGTTAACCCCAACAACCGGTATCAAAGCTTTTTTGTTTGAGGGTTTTGTGTGTTGACAAATTTTCTCACGAGAGGATTTCGATTGAGTGGGAGCTACAAAGAATGGTAGAAAATGGAAAAGATAGAGTTGAGAAATTTGACGGTCGTAATTATCAATTATGGAAAATGCGGTGGAAGATTATCTCATATCAAAAAGATCTATACTTACCGTTGGATGAAAAGGAAAGACCTACAAAGATGATCAAGAATGGAAAATTCTTGATGAAAGGCTCTCGGATCTATAAGATTAAGTATGGCAAGATCTGTGGCTTGAATATTACCGCAAGAACCACAACCACGAGAGTTGATGAAATCTTTAGCTAATTTATATGAAAAACCAACTGCTTAAAATAAAGTTCATGTGATGAAGAAATTATTTAATTATAAAATGCAAGAAGGTGGATCTATATCAAATCATTTGAATGATTTTCGTTCTATTGTAAATCAATTAAAATCGGTTAATATTTAATTTGATGATGAAGTGAAGCATTTTTATTCGTATGCTCTTTGCTAAATAGTTGGGATAACTTGGTAATAGTTGTTATTAATACGACTTCTACTTCTAATATTTTGAAGTTTGATGATGTGGTTAGTATAATCCTAAATGAAGAAGTATGCAAGAAAAGTAGAGAAGAGTCATTATTTGGAAATGTTTTGAATGTAGAAATCGGGGAAGGCGAAGGAGAGATCCAAGAGCAAGAATAATAGGAAATCAAAGTCTAAGAATGGCAGATCTAAATCCAGAGGTAGAGTAAATAACCTGCTAGAATTGTGGAAAGAAAAGACATGCAAAGAAGGATTGTTGGTTCAAGGAAAACAAAGAGAATGGATTAGAGAAAGGTAAAGAGGCAAATGTTGCATCTTTTGAGGTAATGCAAGATGCCCTTATTCTCTCTTTGGATAATAAAATAGAATCATGGGTTTTAGATTCAGGAGCTTCTTTCCATGCTACCCCTAATAAGGGTTATTTCAAAAATTATGTCCAGGGTAATTTTGGGCATGTTCATTTAAGAGATGATGAACCATGCAATATTATTAGTAAAGGAGAAGCTTATCTTAAACTATAGAATGGAAATACATAGATATTGGAAGATGTGAGGCATGTGCCAAACCTCGGAGAAACCTTATTTTTGCGAGAACTAGGTGAATCTGGTTTGCGCATGGTTACATTCACCGCCGACTCTTGGAAATTTACCAAGGGATCTCTTGTTGTAGCAAGAGGCAAGAAGGTATGAACATTGTATTTGTTTACATGTATTATTGATTCATTTTCTATGCTTCTCTACTTGATTCAAATGCAAGCATGTGGCATAATCGGTGGGCCATATGAGTCAAAAAGGAATG
This sequence comes from Taxus wallichiana var. yunnanensis, assembly GCA_018340775.1. NCBI lineage: Eukaryota > Viridiplantae > Streptophyta > Pinopsida > Cupressales > Taxaceae > Taxus > Taxus wallichiana. The sequence goes on from CM031242.1 coordinate 993,440,857, forward strand.
CAGATCTTAAAGGCAAAGGGTAAGTTATCGATTTGAAAGATGTAGATCTTGATTTCATTGAGCATCGTATATCTGGCAAAAGAAAGTGATATTTCTCAAAGTTGGGTCAACAAAGGAGCAAAAATTGGAGCTTATGCACTCAGATGTGTGGGGACAAGCCCAGGTAGCTTCTCATGGAGGATCCCAATATTATGTGACTTTCATTGATGATGCCACAAGAAGGGTATGGGTTTATTATATAAAACGTAAATCTTATGTTTTTGAGACTTTTAAAAGATGGAAAGCCCTTGTGGAAAATGAATCAATTTAAAATTTAAATGTCTTAGATCTGACAATGGTGGTGAGTATTGCAACAAGGCTTTCAATGATTATTGTTCAGTGAATGAAATACGCAGAGAAAGAACGGTTCCTAGAACACCACAGGAGAATGGTGTTGCTAAAAGAATGAACATGACTATCATGGAATGTGCAAGAAGCATGAGGATACATGTTGGATTACCCTTACAATTTTGGGCGAAATGATAGAGACGACGGTGTATTTAATCCACTGTGGGCTTTCAAGTGCTCTGGATGGTGGAATACCAAGAAGAAGCTTGGACTGGAAAAGAGATAGATCTTTCTTTTCTTAGAGTATTTGGTTCAGAAGCTTTTGTGCATGTTGATAAAGAAAATAGAAAAAAATGGATGTTAAATCCAAGAGATGCACTTTTATTGGTTATGGATCTGGTGATTTCGGATTTCATTTTTGGGATTTAGAAGATTCTAAGATTGTTAGGAGTCGTGACATTGAATGGAATAAAAAGAGAATGTACAGGAATTTTGATACCCAAAGATGAACCAATGGAAGAGTTTGTGGAAGAAAATACATTCTCGAATTTAAAACAGTCATCTACAGGTACTAACGTCGGTGAGGGCAACCGGTGCCGGCAAACACAAGACCGGCGTCGACATCCAAAACCAACATCGGTTCTGAAGACCCAAATCGGCGTCGATCGCCGAACCGGCGTCGGTTGCTCGAACTAACGTTAGCTATAGGTGACCGGCGCGTCGGACAACACAAAAGTTGATACGAATATACAGGATGTACAAAATGAGCCTTCGGCACCCCAAATTTTTGTAAGAAGGTCAGAATGGGTAAGTAGACCTCCAGAAATATTTACACCTTATTTTATCTATTATTGACTGATAGTGGTGAATCGAAAGTTTTGAAGAAGCAATGCAGGATGAGACCCGCAAGAAGTGGGAGCATGGCATGAATGAGAAGATGAACTCTTTGGAATGAACCAAACATGGGATTTGGTCAAGTTACCGGGAGGTAAAAGGACATTGCAAAACAAACGGGTTTACGGTCAGGAATAAGAGGATGGACAGAAGCGATTCAAGGCAAGGTTTGTGGTAAAAGGATTTGCACAAAAAGCGGTATTGACGTTGGTGAGATTTTTTTCTCTCCCGTAATAAAAATGATTTCCATACATACTGTATTGAGTTTAATTGTAGTCGAAGATTTGTATTTAGAGCAACTTGATGTTAAAACGGCTTTCCTTCACGATGATTTGGAGGAAGAGATATATATGCAAAAATCGTTGTGTTATGAAGTCAAGAGTAAGGAGAAACTTGTGTGCGGAGTTAAAAAAGAGCTTATATGGGCTCAAGCAAGTCCCAAGGCAATGGTATATAAGGTTTGACAGCTTTTATACATAAGCATGGTGTTGGCTAGATTTTCTGCATAGCTAAAACCTAGCGATCATGAGATAAATCTCCCTCATTTACCGGTGAGGCTCCCGTGTCGATTTGTCGATAAAATATGCTAGTATCTATTTGGGGGTTTTACTTTAACCATGCGCTCATGAACCATAGTTGTATAGTTTTGCGTTAAGTAAGCATTTGTTAAAGAAAGAAAATACTTAAAGAAGAAGGAAATAATAAAACACAGAGAAAGAAATAGGGAAGATGTGCAACCCAATCAATAGATAACGAGTTGATTGCATGCACATAAACGGAACCAATAGATATCAACACGAGAATTATAAACAAAGGCAAATTTTCGATCTAGATCTAAAATAACACAGTTTATAAGTAGATCTAAGACAAAAGCTAGAAACAAAATACACCATGACACAAAGTTCACCGGAAATCTGCTCATTTGTATTCCTTTGCTTCAAATAGCTATCGGGGTTTTGAACACAAAGTCCTGGAACACAAGAATGCTACTTACAAATTCTCCTCTTTCTTAACCCGTAGGTTCCTCTACTTGTAGCATATAGAGAGGAAATTACAAATAGGAACCTTTTAGCGAATTGGCACATGTGGAAGTTGTCAAGGAAACAACTGGCAATCTCCCTCCTAGAATTCCTACTTGCATGACATGCATGATTTGCAACTAAAGATAGAACCTTCTATTTTGCATGTTTGCCACCTATTTCCAAGCAGATTGACTTCTTCAAGTAATGGCTTTTAAACCAATCACTTAAGTTGTATAATTTGATTGATCGCTCAATTACTTTGTCGGAGAAAAGAAGAAGAAAGAGGAAAAGAAATTAGAAGAAAGCTGCAACACTTCCAGTTTTGTTCTTTTTCCATATTCTGCATGCAGTTGATTCTTTTGCCCTTGATTCTCACCAAACTGGATCTAGAAGCAGTTGGATCTGGAAGCGGCTGGATCTGGAAGCAAGTGACTGTGATTTGCTTGCGGGTATTGCCTTTGACTTGTCTTCCCTCATCCTTGAAGCTTTTGCAGTTCTTCTCCTAACTCATCATTTTTATTTTTAATTGCATATGAGCAATTAAAAATTCTGAAAGCACTCCGGGTGAATGCAAATTCAATGAAGGCTTCAACTGGAAGATTGGGAGCACATGCACAAGATCCTGGAAGGAATTTTTCATGCACTGACTTCTACATGGGCTGCATTAGAAACAAGAGGATGAAGCCTTTGCAATTATGGATCTGGATCTGGAAGCTATGCATGATTCTGTTGATCCTTTTCTTTCATCATGTTTCGCCATGGCCAGAGCAATCTTTGTCTGAGCAACTCTTTTTCTTTTTATTCGGCTGGAATTCTTTACAATTGGTGCAGATCTGGGAATTTCTTCAAATTTGAAAGATATATTCAATGTATTGGACATTGATTTAAGCTCCCTTTCAATTATATAAGCACCTATAATGAATACTTGCAATTAATTCAGATAAAGATGGAATCCGGAGCATGAACACTTGATTTTTATCATAAAAATCTGCATATAAAGCCCGCTGCCCTAAAATTTGAGGCTTTGCTTGCATACGAAACAAGCATAAATATTTGTAACTTCACTGGCACTGTAATACTATGCGAGACAATTAATCGGACATAAATCAAGCTCCGTCAAACCTATGCGCCAAACTTTGAAGCTTTCCGACAGTGAAAACACCTTTTAAGAGCAAAATTCGTCCTTTGGACGCCAAAATTGCCCAGGCTGCACTTCTTTGCTAAAAATTAATAACTCCATTAATATGGTAGACCATGCTTATATAGCCTTAATCATTTTATAATTAATAATTGCCCTTCCTATTTCAAAGCAATTAATTAATTAAAAATCATGTTTTTCTCTTCAATTTGGGTGCCTATTTTGTGCATGTTCATGGCTGCCATTAAATAAATTAAATTTATTTAATTTTAGCTTTCTACTTCCAGTCTACTTTGACTTCACACTATGCTTTGACCTCATACGCCAAAAATAGGAATTAATTCCATCAATAAATACTTTAAAAAGTATTATTTCTCCTCTAGGTGGGTCGCACTTTTTTGACTGATTTCTATTTTTAAAAGTCAATTTCTAATAGAATTATTCACCCTGCACCGCAGCTCCAAAAATCCCATGGTCCACTTAAGTTGTGTGACTTTCATAATGGGATTTTTACCTGTAAGGCGGTAAGAAATTCCCATCAATGTCTTAAGTGATTTTCTTTTATCTCACAATGGGAATTTTCACCCTCAAGCGAGTAAGAAATTCCCACCGCTCTTTACCTCTAATTTTCCCATTATGTCTTAAGTGACTTTGCTTCCATGGGAAAAAGTACCCTGCCAAAGTGGTGTACAAAATTCCCATCTACCTGCTGCTACCAAAAATCCCATTGCAGCTTAAAACCTTCATTTCCCAAAAATGCGACTTGCCCAGAAGAGGCCTTTTTTTTGTGCATGACTTCGTCTTTTTAGAGAGAACCAAACTTCCTGTGGCAAATTCCTTCTGGCATGACGTCCGTAGATGATTTCCAGATACTCCAGGCAAGAAAACAGACTGAACTGGCAAAGGAATTGACCTAGGGGAATTTCACAGAGAAAAACACGCAAAAATAATAAAACGAAAAACGTTGCCAGAAGTCACAGATAAAGCCCAGGATCCATTCCTGGTGAAAACCCTACTGGTATATGGGAATATTGACATGTAAAACCTCAACAGGGTTAAACTGGAGCACAATTTACCTCAAACGGGGCTTAAAATAATTAAATAAAAATTTCCCATAGGCAAACCCCAACGACAGAATATAACGAGTTTGGGCATCTGGGTTGTTGGCTAGATTTTCTGCATAGCATAAAACCTAGGCGATCATGAGATAAATCTCCCTCATTTAACCGGTGAGGCTCCCGACCTTTCTTGATTGTGTAGCGACCTCCTATGTTATTCTGCAGTATGGCTTTATCTCCTCCCATTTGATGGTAAGTGTCAAGTACCACATTCCCATCATCTTTAAGAACCGCAGGTATCCGCGCTAGTCCAAAGTCGAACACTTGCTTTCTTGATAGCTTTCTTAAAATCTTTCTTTCTAACCTCGTACTCACTTTTGCACTTCATCCGTAAATCTTCTAATGAAGGCACATGTGCGTCTTCTTTAGGAGATTGTCTTCCTAGCTACTCCAAATGGATCGAAGTTCAGCCCGTGCGGGAAAAACTCTTGCTCATACTCGGATAACATTTATGCTTCCATCCCCTGAGCTCTATGAATGCTAATGTAGCTGTAATATCCCACAGTGATTGGGAAGAAGCCCGTAGACTTGTGCCGCTTTGACTGAAGGTCGTGTAACTCCACAAGTTGCCTGCTCAGCTCCATGGCGATCAATCTATCATTCGGATACCTGGGCATCTTTATTGGTTCTCCGAAAAAGCCCATAACCCTAAGGTATGTGAAATCTGCAAATTGAATGAATAGATTGTCAATCTTGGACACAGCTTCCCACGCTTCCTTGCTTACCCTGTTGGCCTTCAAGTCTTTGTCTAGCCTGCAGATGAAATCGTAGAAGTCATCGTTGATCACTTTGAAGTCTTTCTCGCATGCAGGTGCAGTAAGCTGCGGGTAGCACTCGAAAATGGGGTCCTTAGAAAGAACACATCTATCCAGCTTGGAAAAGACGCCTTGTGAAGCTGCAGCATACACCAAGTATGAAGTCATCTTGAAGCTAAAAGTACGCTTCACGTTCCGGAGTTGCTCACCGATGTTGTTAATAATTTCCGACCAATTGATTATAGAATCAACCTTGTTGATTTCAATGGTCCTGATGAAAGCATACATCCATGTACGGAAAGTGTAAGCATTCACTTCGCCATTCATCCTGCATAGCAATTTGACGACATCATCTACCTCCTGCACCAAATTGGACCGTGGAAGAGTTCTCGGAACTTTGAAGGAGATCTAGGCTTCTTCATGTATCGGCTATTCATTATGCTCACGCAATCAGCTCTATGCTTCTCCCATCTACTGTCAGCATCCTGAATGCTAATAGAAGTCACCACCTTTCGCACTGGAATCTTCAAACAATAATTGATGAACTCTGCGTCCAAACGAATTATTGTCTTTCCCGAAGCATCACGCACTGATCTGGATGAAGGATGATAAGATCTAGCACACTCCATCACGAACTCTGGCAATTGGGTTGTACATGGAAAAGCTGCAGCTCGGATAATTCCACTGCTTTTAACCGCACGCATGAGTGAAGTCTTTCCCGCTCTGGATCTATCAATCAAATCGGCAAGAGGTTCCGGGCCTAGATCTGTGTCTCCTATGTCTGCAAGTTTGGAAGCAATGCATGACTCCATCGTGCTTTCTTTTTCATCTCCCTTCGCCATGGCTTTGTCTATCTTCGTCTGAATAATTCTTTTTCTTCTTACTTGGCCGGATTTCTTCAAAATTGGTGTAGATCTGGACAATTCTTCAGATTCGGAGGATATATGCAATGTATTGGACATTGATAAAAGCTCATTTTCCTTTGTAAAGCACCTATATTGAATTCCTGCAATTTATTCAGACAAAAATGGCCACCGGAGAATGAATAGTGAATTTTAATTGTAAAAATCTGCACTTTTCAAGCCTGCTGCCCCAAAAATTGGTGTTTAATTTGCACATAAAGAGAGCATGAATCCTTTCAACAACACTTGAGCACCTGTAACACATATGCAAACAATTATGCAGAAAAAGATCAACCTCCTTCAAAGCATGTGCCAAATCTGGAAGCTTTTAGCCTTGTTGTCAACTTGTCTGAGCAAAATCCTTCTAATGGGGGCGCACTTTTCCACTTGGCTGCAATTCTTTACCTGTGATTTGAATAATTCACCCATATGGCTGCCCATGCTTATATAACCTTCACAATTCTATAATTAATAATTGCCCTAACAATTAAAGGCAATTAATTAATTAAAAATCATGTTTTTCTCTTTTAAAAATAGCATGTTTAAGGACAGCCATCCAATAAATTAAATTAATCCAATTTAATCCTTCACACATCACTTCACTTAAGCTTCACAGTGTGCTTTGACCATAGCCACTGAAAATAGAAATTAATTTAATGTTTTAATGCCTTTAAAAACATTAAATAACTCCTAAATGGGGCGCACTTTTTGAGAGGAAGGGGGCAGCCACTAAATAAATTAAATTTAATGTTTTTAATCCTTTCTTTTATTTCCTCTTTGACTTGTTGACTTCCTCCAAGCTTGGGCGCACTTTTTGAGAGGAAAGATTAATTAAAATAATCAATTTAAGTCTTCCATCATATCACCAAAGGGGGCGCACTTTTTTGCACATACATTCTATTTTTAGGAATTTTTTTCCACAATGGGATTTTTACCTGCCGCAGACGAGCACCAAAATCCCATGATCCACTTAAGTGATTTGACTTTGACAATGGGATTATTTACCCTGCAAGGCAGGCACTAAAATCCCATGATTTCACTTAAGTCACTTTCTTTTTATTTTATCATAGGAATTTTCACCTGCGCAAGGCAAATAATAAATTCCCGTCTGCACTGCGCGACCTCTAACTTTCCCACTGCAGCTTAAGTGAATTTTATAACACGAGAAAAAGTACCTTCTTTGGCGGTATAAAATTCCACCACCGCTGCGGCTTCTATTTTTCCCATTGCGGCTTAAATCCTTTGTTTTCCAAAAATGCGACCATCCCCACAGGGGCTTTTCCGTGCGACTTCGCTTTTTCCCGTGATCCGGACCTCCGATGGCACTTCCTCCGGGCATAATGTGCGTATATGTTTTCTGTTGCTCCGGACCAAAAATCGGGCTTACCCAAAGAAATGAATTGTTACTAGAGAAATTTCACAAAAACGAAACGGGACAACACGAAAAAAATGCCAAAAGTCACAAATAAAGCCCAAAACTTATTCCAAGTTAAAACCCTTTTGATACATAAGAGTAATAACATATTCGATCATAACGAGTTAAAACGGAGCGCAAATAGCCTCAAACGGGGCTTAAAATAATTAAATACAAATTTCCATGAGAAAATCCCGATGACGAATATAACAATTTTGGGCATCCGGGTATTTGGTGAAAAAGGCTAATATGGCTCTTTGGGATATTTTGATGCAATACAAGAAACTTTCGTGCAATAAAAACACAAAACGATCCATTATTTTAAAAGTACGAAAAATTTCAGATAGGGTAGTCGCAGATTTGAGGTGAAATCAGGTGACACCATGGGTATTTGTCAAAATTGGCTTATAGGACTCTCTAGGAATATCTTGGCAATACAAATATTTTCTAGCAATAGAAACACAAAACGACCCATTATTTTGAAAGTTCAAATTTTTTTAACACGGGGTAGTCTCAAATTTCGGGTGAAATCTTGGGACACCACATGCTTATATGAGATGCATTGTTCTGCGGGACGCGTCCCCTAGATTTCGGTGGCGTCTCGGACATCCCGAACGTTTGGGGACTTACGGACTTGGAGGGGACATCCCGAATTTTTTAAATGTTTTCGATATTTTAACTTTTAAAAGATGTTATTTTTACCAAGAACATCAAATTGTAATCTTGAAAGTACCTAAAATACATTAAATACCGTTTAAATCCCTAAATGTCATTGATAAAAGTTAAAATATTGAAATATTAATGTATTATTTTAAAAGTCGTCCCCCGTGACTTAGGTAATTTGTGATGAGATGTGAATCGACCATTGTGTATATTTCAAGAAGGTTGAAAATGGAAGCTATATTATTTTGTTAACTTGTATGTAGATGATATGCTTATTACGGGATCTAGTATGCAAGACATTTTTAGCTTAAAGAAAAGTTAGCTCATACATTTCAACAATTTCTCTGATTTAGAGCTACTGAAAGAAAATTCTTGGCATGCAAATTCAAGAGATGTGAAAATAGGAAATTGTATGTCTCAAGAACATTATATCAATAAGGTGTTGGAAAGGTTTAATATGCAGAATTTAAAACCTGTAAGTACACATATGGTTAGACACTTCAAATTAAGCAAAGATTAGTGTCTTATATCACATGAGGAGGTCGAGTACATGGCACAGTTCCATATGCTTCAATAGTTGGAAGTCTTATGTATGTTATGGTTTGTACCAGACCGACATTGCAGAGTGTGGGAGTCAGTGAGCAGTTTATGGCCAATCCAAGTAAAGAGCATTGAAAGCAATCCATGGATTCTCGAGTATTTGAGAGGGACAACAATGGTTGTTATGTTATGGAGGGTCGATACTTCTTTATGCGGCTATGTTGATTCAAATATGGCTAGTGATTTGGATGGTAGGAGAAGCACCACTAGATATGTATTCACAGTAGGTGGCCACGATTAGTGAATTTCGAGATTACAAAAAGGTCTGTGGCCTTGTCTACATAGAGGCGAGAATATATCCAACTACACAAGGCTAGCAACTAGAGAATATGGATGAGTAGGTTCATGGAAGAGTTGGGAAAGGAGCAAGAGGATTGCAGATTGTCTCAGACGTGATAGTCAAAGTGCGATTCATCGCGGAAAGAACTCAGCGTTTCATTCAAAACGAAACACATTTGAATTGAAATATCACTTCATACGGCAGGTGTTGGAGGATGGGCAGCTGAAACTGAGAAAATTCATACAAATGAGAACCCTATGGATATGCTAATGAAGTCGTTGGCAAAGGAGAAGTTGGAGCTTCACTCCACTTCGGTTGGTCTTCAAGTTTGAGACTTGAAGAGGAAGAAACAGACCAAGAAAAGGATCCAAGAATGGAGTTGTGCGGTATAGTGCAGCAATTTATCTCCAAGTGGGAGATTGTTGAGTTGTGGAGCTTAATTGCTTCACAAATAGCATGTTTTACAACTTGCAAGTTTACACGATGTCAAGCATCGATTGGTGACCGGGCGTCGGTCATCTAGTATGAACCGCATCGGTTGGGGTAACCAAGCCGGTCTCATTTCAGAAATATTTTTAAGTCATAGGATTAGATCTAACCTTTGATTAAAAGGTGATCTAATGGCTGTAATTGCATAGCTATGTTGCCCTAAGTTTGTATATGCTAATATAAGCTTGAAAGCTAGGGTTATAAAGGTTGGATTGTGAAAAGATTGATCATAATTGTAAGAAGGAATTCTTGGAGAAGCTGAAAGAAGGAAAAGTACAGTACATCCAAAGAAGGTGTGGAAGATTGCAGATTTTTATAGTATTTCCTTTGTAAAACAAAGCTTAATAGATTGGTTGTTTCTTGGTGGACGTATCCCACACTGGGTGAGCCATGTTATATCTTGTGTATTTATCTTCTAGTATATTTCCATGTTTTATTGCTTGAATGTTTAATTTTGATTATAGATTTGTACAACAAGTGTGTGTTAACCCCAACACGTTTAACGTTGTGGTAGATGATGGCTCTCCTATTCCTTGCACTAGGAGAATTCAGCAATTAGAGGTGACACTTGGCAGTCACATGATGCATGATGATTTCTATGTGGTGGGCATAAAACAACTTGTGATGGTCTTAGGTGTGTAGTGGTTACATTCCCTTGGGGAATTCACACAGAATTACCAAACTATGGAGCTGAAATTCCAATCAGATGGGGAGGAGGTAGTACTTATTGCTAATGGATCCCTACATAATATGTCATCAAACAAAATGGAGAGCATTGTATTTTCCAAATTTCTCACTAGATCACAGTTGATTCATGATTCAACTATCATGGGTTCACTCCATATACAGAGTTGTTGGGAAGCATCATTGGGTACAGGACTTCCATTTCATCGTTATTTCAGAGTAGCTCAGATAAAGCTAACTACCTCACATGGAGGACTAGAAGAGACAAAAAGGTTGGTTTGGGATCTTGGTCTTTGCATGATGGTTCGGCATTGCTTGAGGGAAAGCAATTCTGGGAAGGGTGGACTGTAATGCCCCTTTCTCGAATTAATTAAATCGGAGGACCCAAAGCCTATTTTATTCCCTATAGGCCAAGGGGGATTAAAAAGGGAAAAATATAATAATAATTTATTAAGTTGTAAAAAGGTACTTTAAAATAGAATCCTTCCTATCTCTTCCAAATCATCAAAATATATATACCCTTGCTTGGGAAAATCTCGAAAGGGAATTATTCATGTTAATATACTTAATGGATACGGTTCTTTGAAGGGCATCATATTCTATACCCTTGGAAGGATATTTTGCAGATCTTTGTGCGGCAACCTACTTTGTGGCCTAAAGTTAGATTCTTTATTTGGCTTCTCTTATACAAGAGGATTCTTATTGGAGAAAATTTGATGAAAAGGGGTATGGTTGGACCCTTCCATGTCCCTTATGCAGAGAAGCGGATGAAACTTTGACTCACCTTTTCTTGAGTGCCCTTTTGTTATATCCCTATGGAATGTTTTGGTTGATTGGTTAGTTTTCACTTGGAATTCTTCTTCGAGTCTTGTGGATAGTATTAGAGTTCGGAAACACTCTGTTTACGATAGTTAGGATCTTAACAAAGGCTTCTGGATTGTGAAGTCTCTTATGTTGTGGAATGTATGGAAAGAGAGAAACAGAGGCATTTCAAATCAGAAAATAGAGACATTTGGTATATAACGGAATTAACTCGAAGCAATATAGTGGAAACTATTGAGCATAATATGAAAATCCCTCCCCTTACCGCGAATGGAAAAATCTGCTACTAAAAGCTCAAATTGGAGGAAAACAAATTGAAGTCTAGGTCAAGTACTAGACTTTTGAGGTCCTCTATTTCTCAACAATGGAAGCCACCTCCGTTTGATTTTGTCAAAATAAATACTAATGGAGCAGCACTAGACAATCCAGTCCAGCTAGTATTGGAGGGATAGCTCATGATTCTTTAGAACTCCCCCTTCTTCTTTGCTCATCAATTGGGGTACTTTACTAACAATCTGGCTGAAATTTTGGCAATTCATTCACGAGCTCTCCTAGAAGTTACTAAATTGGAATGTCTTAGAATTATAGTTGAATCTGACTCTTAGGTGATTATCAATCTTTTTGTCAACTCAAGAGCAACAAAGATCCAAAAATTGGCTAATCGTCAAGGTTCGAGGATAATATTGAAGTCATAATTAGACAATTTGGGAAATCAATCATATTTCAACATGTTCCTAGAGATTAGAATAAGGTGGCGAGATGTTTTGGCAGAAAATCATACTAATCGATCAACTTTGGTCCTTTACCTTTTACATGGTCTCCTGAAAAGCGGAATCAAATTGAAAAGATCCTTCACCAATCAGCGGATGGATAAGCTACATATATGCTTTCTTTCATTTTTAAATTGTTCTTGGACTTCTAAGTATAGATCTTGGAGTATGAATACCATGGCTTGGCATTCAACAGTAATTTGACTAACTTATTTCTAGTAATATAATTCTAGTTTTTTTTAAACGTACTTTAAGTTATAACTTGGAAAAATGACAGTGTATTATTATTAAAAGGGGCCAAAAGCAAATATTAATTACATGGCCAAAAGTAATGTACAATATTATGAGGATGAAAAAGGTGAATATTTAATTCAAAGTAATTTTAATTACTTTTAGGTTTTGATGAAAAAGCGCTTATTAAAAGAATTGTTTGGAAAATTTGAATCGTCAAACAATATCACAAACGCTTGTTTTGCAAGTTTGGGGCAGCAACTTCTATTTTTAACATAGGGGACGACGAAAACCTAATACCCATTTGGTAATTTCATCCGGGATTACACGAAGCTTTCAAATTCGAAAAATCCATCACATAGGTGCGAGACAAGCTGATTTATGGTTGTGTATGGGGCTGTAATAGTTCAAAAAATCAATAAAATATTCTCTAGAAGTGACATTTCAACTTGATCTCATTATTCGAGGTCACTTTTCACGGCATAGTTCGCATACTCGTATTCAGAAAATATTTGGCAAACCAAAAAAATGACTCGCAAAAACTTCTTTAAACCATAGTGCAATATTCGAGAATATTCGCAAATACTCGAAAAAAAAATTTCTTTTAAAAACATAAATTTTATGCAAGTATAGCTACAAAATGTATCAAATGAGTCTGTAAAATGTTGAAGAAGTGTTTTCTATTAGATATGAATACAAATGCAATACAAAATCACATCATCATGTGAATACAACAGCCAACTAATAAGTGCTATGAAATTATGATGATTGTCATTGAAAATTGTCAGTCATAAATTGCATATCTATGCAAGTTACAATTTATAATAATTTACATTTTCCTCTTCCCGTTATAGAGAAATATTGGGGAGAGGGTCTATTGCCTCTACTAGTCCCCACACTCAATTGTGGCTGTTCACTCCTAGAAGGCTCTAATTGTGGCTCCACCATGGTAGTAGATGGCGGTGGCTCCTCTGTTGCATGTTTTACATCACCTCCAAAGATGTCATCCAATCCAATATCTCCTACTAGTGCTTCTCCCTCCATAGCTTCCCTCTTGAAAGAAACAATCTCATCCTCTGTGAATGCATGAAGATTTCCTCTTCTTTCATAGTCCAATCGTTGTATGGATCGATCTCATCCAAATCAATAAGTTCTTGCGTTGTGGCCTTCACCTTTCTTGTGTGAAGTTGAGGATCGTATTGCATGAAAAACCAAGTAATTGATGCATTTTTGAGTCAACTTGTTGCTCTTATTCGTGTGAATGGCCTCAAAAAATTCCAAGTTACACTCATATCCGGAAACGCTACAAGATTGAGATAAAATATTGAGCACTATCTTTTGAAGATGCAAGGTATTTTCTCCCCAATCCTCCCTCGAAAATTCTACAAACAAGATAATCAAAAGTTTATAAGTAATTAATAAAATTAAAGTAAATATTCTAATTTTTGTTACCTGGTGGCTGTGTGGTTCTCCCTCGATAGATAACGCTAGAAAAAAAAATAGTCTCCCCTAATATACTTGTAATTTTGCAACTCTAAAATAATGAGGTCCCTTGTCTCAATCTCTCGTATCATCCTCTCAATGCATGTTGAAAGGCCCTCCATAATCTCTCTATTTACATCTATGAAGCCATCAAAGAAGAAAAACTTGGGGTTGAGGTAGTACCCGTTGCATGAATGGGTTGGTGGAGTTGATTGTTCCACCTCCGATCAATTATCTCCCAAAAGGGACCAAATCTGACAATATCCCCTATAATAGTTTTGGATGGCCTCTTTGGCCCTATCCATATTCTCATAAATGTACCCCATCAAGTTTTGCTCCCCATCAACCAAGCACAAAACCCTCACCAACTTTGACACCTACACACAAATTAAACTTTAAAGTTACAAACTTACAAATAAAGTAAATAAGTAAATAACAATACATTTAATAAATTAAAATAAAGGAATCGACTTGAAATTTGAAGTTTCATTGATGATCTCTATAGCTCTATTTGTAAAGACATCATCAAAAACTATCTTTGCGGTCCTCTCTTCATCAACTTTCTTTGAATATTGTGAGTTTAGCCATGCTTGACTCACAAACATTTGCTTCAATGATGACAACAAACTAGAAATATTTTGCAACGTCAAGAATTTAGTTGCAAACCTTGTGACACCAGCGCACAAGCTCTTTCCCCTTCATGTGTTCTCTCATCAAGCCGAGAACCCAAGGGTGATTATATATGCACTTGGTTATATTTCTTGCATCTTCTAACACCAATCTCACCCAATCAATTTTGCCTATGTCCTCCAAAAGAAGGTCAAGGATATGGGTCACACAAGGGGTCTAAAAGAGTGATAGATGTCTCTCTTGTAGTAGTCTTTTAACCGCCAAATATGTTGTTGCATTTTCTATGACAACTTACACAACATTTTGGATACCCACCTCTAACACAACCTTCACCATAAGACTCAAATTATGCGCATTTTTAACTATGTTAGAGGCATCAATTGACTTCAAAAATGTTAGCTCACCATTTGAAGCCGCTAAAAATTGATAAGGGTGTGATTCCTTCCATTTGTCCACCCATCTGAAAGAATGGTGCATCCGTATTTCTTCCATTGCTTATTTTGAGCTTCTAGGATTGTCGTTGCATCTGCGATTGCACCCTTGAGCAATTTCCCACTCAAGTCTTTTAGAGAGGGTGCCTTGTACCCTTTCCCTACAACTGTCAATGTTGTCACCAAATACTCCCAATACGGGCTCTTCACCACATTGAAGGGAAGGTTGTTATAGTACCAAAAATTTGCACATGTTTTATTTGCTTCCTCATGTGCATCCTTGTTCTAGCTTGTACCTTGCAACGAAGGTTGTGCCCAGGTATGTTTCTTGGTATAAAAAAGTTATGTATCCCTTTGCTTGAACTCGATGAAGTAGATGTGCCTCTTCCGCTTCGTATGCGTGGACCGCAAGTAGAGCCCACAATCATTGCCACATCGTCCTCTGAATCCTCTACCATTCCAGGTCTAATGGCTTTTGTTATGGCTGCATGCACCCTTTCCCTCTCTAGTTTCTTCTCCTCCAGCTCTGCCTTCATCTCTCGTTTTGCCTCTTTTGTAACATTGGGACATACCACAACATCCCGGCAAACAATACATGCAAGATGATACTTCAGGCGATTGATGCCTCCAAAAAACATTTTCCCGTAGAAATTGCAAACCACGATTCCCTAAACTGCTCCATGTACACCATACTTCCAAGCAATGGTTCATGCATTAGCGGGAACAGTTTCTGCTAGTGATGCTGCCCCGGATGCCGAACTGATGCCATTGCTAAGTTGATGTAGAGCGACCCACACACCATACCAACACTTTATAATAAAATAATTAGATTCAAGCTAGAATCATATCATACAAGATCATGCAACTCATTACCATCTTCTCAAGCACACTCTTAAGGATAATGACCCCTCAAAAATCTTTATCATTCTCTTCCTTAAACCACTTGTCCATCATTTAAACAAATTCATACCAGAGCCCATAGATGTTAACTAACTCGCCTTGAGGTTTTGATTTTCTTGTAAATGCTTCTTTGGGTCAAATTACCTTTAACTTGGGAACTGTGTCTCTGACTGAGAATCTTCATATTGGGACTCTTCAACCTTATCTCCAAGCTTTTAATTTCCTGCTCCACTGTACCATTCAGATCAGAAGGTCTAGAATACTTGTTAGGACTAAAACAATGTTAAGCTTCTCTATCAAATTCTTAAGAACAGTGATCATTTCATAACTTTGGTTGATGTTTCTTACCTTCACCCCTGAACTCTTATGTTTGAAACTTAATCCTTGGCACTTAACTTCTTGTTTGAGTTCATCTTAACTCTGCCCTCATAATGCCTTTCAACACTTCTAGGACTGGTTAATGGCCAATCCTTTCCATGTAGACTTCTTGACCCACTTTCACATAACATGCAAGACCTTACTACATCCCCACTCATGACTGAGACCTTATTGATAACAAACATTTCTTATTTTACCATGTAGGGTTAACCCCTATCACACCCATTCACAACTCAGGTCTCCTTTTCATATTGGGTTCCTTAATTCAAGTCTTCTCTACTTCTTTGAAGATCCTATCTTGTCCACTTGACTTTCTTAAACCCTATCAACCCTTGTATTTACTATGACATAATCATATAATTCATGATCTCATTCAAGTAACAAGAAGGGTGTCTCCTTATCAAATGACCCTGCTCTGTTTTTCAAGCTTTGTATTAACAATCCTGCACAGACCCTTGGTTTTGAATTTCCACTTGGCCTAGAAATAGATCACCTTATTAATCATCCAACACTCTCAAATGATATCTCAATTCTCTCTTAAGGATTGAATCTCCTTGGTGCATTTCATTCCCACAATGGTGGATAAAACTGGATGCTCTACTCCTTGACTGATAAACTTGCTCTATGTTTATCAGATTGGATTTATCCAAAGCCTATGACAGGGTGGATTGGCATTTCCTCCTCAAGGTCTTGTATAAGTTTGGATTTGCAGTAGATTGGGTGGATTGGGTCTAAGGAATGCATGTCTACAGTTTCCTTTTCAGTCCTTATTAATGGCTCCCCTACTCATTTGTTTAAAGCCTCTCGTGGGATAAGACAAGGTGATCCCCTCTCCCCTTATCTCTTCATCATTTTGGCTGAAAGTCTTGGGCAGAAACTTTCTAAAGCTAGAGATGATAGAATTTTAGAGGGTATTACCATTGCTCGAGGGCTAAACCGATTACTCATTTGCAATTTGTTGATGATTCTACTTTAATGGGGCAAGCTAAGGTTATAGAGGCTAGTAGATTTCAAAAGATCCTCAACACTTTTATTGAAGCTACAGGTCAACCAGTGAATGATAATAAATCTAGAATTTTTTTTCATTGCTCTCAAAGGAAAGAGAATTTAATCATGGAGAAGTTCAATTTTATCAAAGCTAAGCGCCAGAAGGATGGGTCTTGATTGATTCAACGAGTTCGAGATAAACTCTCGAAATGGACTGACAGGTCGTTATCTACTAGAGGCAGAATTACTTTGGTTAAATCAATCTTACAAGCTCTCCCAATTTATGTCTCTTCAATATTGAATATTCTTGCAGCAGTTTGAAGGTACTTGACTGGTTTAGTTATAGATTCCTATGGAATGGTTCTCAACAGAAACAGAAATGGGCTTTGGTGAAATGGGATACTTTATGCCATCTTAAGGCAGAGGGGAGTTTTGGTTTCAGATCTGCAACGAAGAATGCTAAGGCTCTTCAGGCCAAACTCTATTGGCAACTTCTACTTCGACTAAATGAATTGTGGGCTTATAATCTTTGAGCTAAATATGCAGAAGGCAGGTCCCCTGAGGAGATTATCTGTCTTCATCTTCCTAATAGAGGTTCTCCTATCCTTTCTACTTTAAGGGTTGGTGAGGAGATGCTCAAGAAGCATCTCTACTGGATTGTTAAGAATGGTCAGAGAGCTAATTTTTGGACAGATTCTTGGGATGGCCATCCTTTGCTCATTGAGCAGTTCTCTCTTTGGAGACCTATCATGGAGAGTCTCCATTCCAAGAACTAGATCAAAGTGGCACATTATTGTAGACCATTGAATAACATGACAGTAGGTAGAAGTTGGATTCCATCCGATGATTGGCCCATTTAGTTGGCGAACAATCAAAAGCTGGACAACTTTATTGTTATCCAACAGGGGTTACTCTCTTGCTCGCAAGAAGAAGATAGTATTGATTGGGGTATTCGGGGGCTTTATATTGTAGCTAGAGGTTATGATGCTCTTTGAAGTGCCAATTCTCGTCCCCTAAAAGACATTTTGAAACCTCTCTGGTCTCAAAACCTTTGGCCCTAAGTCCACTTCGTCATCTAGCTATTGCTTGCTACATCCAAAAGTCCTTACAGGTGACCAATTCTTGAAGCAAGGATTTCATGGTCCCTATAGATGTGAAATGTGTTGGGGTGATGAGGAAACTATTGATCATCTCTTTAAAGATTGTCCGATCACAATCAACCTTTGGCATAACCTAGCAAATTTGTTGGGACAGATATTTTATCTAGAACAAGACTCAAGTGAATATCAAAGAATCAGTTCGTTATTTGATAACACACCCTCAGGCACCCGGTCAGAAATGGGTTGGCAATTTATCTAAGCTTCAAATTCAGTCAGGGCAGTTTATTGGCAAAAGAAGAGCTATGCAGGATAATAATGGGCAGTGGTCTCCTCCTTTTGGGGTAGGTAAAATTAACACTAATGGGGCCTCTAACAATCCTAGAAAACCCAGTATGGGAGGACTAGGGAGTTCATATGATGATGTTCCAGCTTTCTTGTTTGTGAAAAATAAAGGGTTTCTCTCCAATAATATGGCGGAAGGATATGCTATTTTGAGAGGACTCCGGGAGGCAATGAAGGTAGGCTGGCAGAATATCATAGTGGAGTCAAATTCTCAAATTTGGATTAAGTATTCACAAAATGCTACCCCTTGCAGTCAGGCGGATTGGAGATTGGGCAGAGTGCTGGATACAATCAAAAATATTCAGCAACACTTTCAGAAAATAGACTTCTTATATATCCCAAGGAATCAAAATAAGGTGGCTGATGCTTTGGCGAATTGGGCGCTGGAAAAATCAGATATAGTTTGTTATGGTCTTCCCCTGCGTTGGTGGTCATCACAGACCAGGGATGCTATCTACTCTCTTCTTTCTTTAGATGATACCAATGTTTGGAATCTGTAATTGCTTGAAGTATGTGTATATGTGGATAGTGATGCATTTGATGCTTAGTTGTATTTGGAATGCTAGAGTTCAGCACTACACCTCTCAAGCTAAGTACTGGGTCTGTAGTGTGTATGTCTGGAAATCAGACAATGTAACTTTGTCTTCTACTCTTGAATAAAATAGCTCCTCTTTTTTCTTTTCTTTTTTTAAATTATCTTTCATTGCTTTCGGTAGAAGACTGTTACAATTCTCTTTTTCAGATTGTTAGATGGTACAAAGGGAAAGCATTATTGTGGTCTAAGCCAACTTATGCATTCCAACAGATAAGGTTGTTTTCTAAGACTTAAAGTGACAATTCTCATTGTCCGTGCATAAATTATACTTTATATATGTTTTGATAACCATTGGAACTGGCATGTGTTCCCATCCTTGTAATGTCAACCAAGGAAATCACATTGTTCAATTGGTTCACATCACATAGCATTTTCATGAGGAAGTGTCCACAGCAAAGGTAATATTATGAATTTGTTAACGCGTAATGATTGACTTATCTTCTTAGTCTACCCATGGTTCAAAAGTTGGGGATGAATTTGTGTTGAGCATTGGAGTAAACCGAACAAAATATTCTACAAAGGGTCTTTCGGTGAGTAAAAGATTAAATCTGGGAAAGAGGTGCAATCTCTTCGTGTAAATCAAGAGTAGTGATTCAAATCAAAAGTCACACCAGTCACGTCACATTAATAGGTACTAGCTATTTCTCAAACAAGGTGATGCAAGGGACTACAAGAAAATCTGTAATGTTGCAACCTACCAGCAAACTGGATGGCATGCAATACCTGGCTGAGCTTGATCGAATAGATATTAGACAGATGCCCTATCCTAAGTTTAGTTAGATTGTCTTGTTCAGAACTAGCTGCTACTTTAGTATTGCCTTATTAAATGGTTTTCTCGTGCTGTAGGTATGTAAAAGTAATCAAAGCTTGATATGCAAGATATGGAACACAATGAACACTGTACACAGGGATTCCGTTTCAACAATTGAGGAGCTTTGTTAAGATGTTTTGTAGCATAGATTCCTGTAGAGGCCATGAACATGCAACAAATCTGACTCTAGAGATCGTGCCTTTCATTAAAGTATTTAAGGATCATCGCGATGATGGAGAACATGCATGTACTTTGCACGCATATTCCTAAAGTGGCCATGCAACAAAGTCAACAAGAGATCATGTCTTTCATTAAAGTGTTTGAGGATCGTCATGAGGATGGAAAATATGGCCGTGTTGTGCATGATGATCATGGTTTGTGCAAAGTATATGCAACAAATCCTTGTGCATGTTGATCATTGATGACAATACACATGATATGCAGAGTAGAGATCAGATTATTATATGTTAGTGTATTTGTAATGATGTTACATGTAGAATGTTAGTTTGTACTTAAGTAGGACAATTTCCAATATGCAAGATCCAAGCCTTTTATCATAAATTCCTAACTTTTTATTTTTACTGATAACCAACCAAAGTCCTTGTAGCTTTTCCTCTGCAAGCTTTAGAAAGCAGAACCATTGGTAAAGGATCGTAAAATAGTTTAAGTCCTTTAGTTCTGCTGTTAAATGCATATTAAAATTTGAATTTAAGTTGCACTTTATTTAAACTGGATTCTGCATTCCTTTACTTTCCAATATATACAATGGTGTATTAATCTTGCGTTATTGACCCCTGTTTACCTTTCAAAGACATCAGCAAATTTTCGTCTTGCCTCTTTAGGAGAAATATTTTGTTCTTGTTTCACAGTTGAATTCATGAAAACATATTTCTTGTGGTCATTGTGTTTTAATGATAGGATGGTATTGCCCTTGGTTAATTTCATTAGTACTTAAGTGGTCCGTGTGAATTGCAGGTGTTCTGTGGAGAGCCAATTGAAGATTCAATAAGCAATCAGCAACAATTTGGTGATTCAGTAGCCTGGGAGGCTGTACAATAACATACTTGCTCAGTCAACAACTTCACTTTGAATTATTTGACTTTGTATATCAAATGCTAAATGTTGCAGAGTCAGAGAGTGTACCAATATCTTATCCCACAATATTAGAAAGATCAAAACAAGCACACTATGGACAGGTGCCAATTCTATTGCTTATTTTGAAGTCTTGGCAATGGATACATAATTTAGTGAGTATGAAAACAATTTGGTGGCAACATCTAAAATTTTGAGTCAAGATGGTGTTTTATTTAGAAACTAGCATTTCCTTTTCCTGGAATACCTTTAGGTTCAAATGATGTGCAAAATTTAACTCTTCTAGTGTGCTTGTCAAAAAAACTTGGTTAATTACATATTTATTTATTTATGTTTCCTTATCCTCACACCAAAAGATAATTAACTAGATTGTATATAAGGTATAGACAGTTAATTGAGCACAATCCATCGATTTCACCTCAAGTTGTCTGCTTTATATTATTTCTCTTACAATTTGGTTGGCTGATGAGGGGTTTATGTGGAAGTTAAGATATAAGACAATCTTTCATGAGGATCATTCCCCACTCACTGTACAGAATTCAAGGCTTTTCATGCACTCTGCTAGGCAAAAACAATATTATGTGTTAATGTGAAGATGTTGAATCTTTGCCTCTTGGGTTTGAGGCTCAAATGTTAGCTGTTCTGGCTTTTATAGGGATATGTTTTCCCTTGAATATTCTTGTTCTCGTGTCTAATATAAGATGCGATGCCCCACAAAAGAATAGAAAAAGAAGTGTAGAGGAAAATGTTCCGGTACTGTGTGTTAAAAGACATGAACTCTCTGCCCTAGGTCAGGATTGTTTTATTATGTCAAACAATGTTCAATAGATTCCAACTTGAGGAAAATACCGGTGTAATGCAACTTAATTCATCTTCATAAAGTTGATATAAGATTCCTAGGAGGATGTACTTTCACATTGGAATGCAAAAGTTTTTACGATTCTCAAAAACTTGGATGCCTATGTAAAAATGTTCACTTGAAGGGTTTGGGGATAGAACCTAATGCTTGAATAACTCCTTGCAGAAGTATTTTGGCAACCAGTTTTTCTTCCTCTTGAACTACGTCATTTTTGTTAGAAAATTAATATTATAGACTTTATCATGGCATATCTCCTGCATATGTAGCTTCCCTTCTCTTTTCCATTCCAAGATTCCCTCTTATTGTCACAATTTATGTCTCATTGATGTCTACTAATAGAATACCTTGTTACGGCTTACATTAGACGCGTTCACTTTGCAAAGAGGCAATTTACTGCATTTTCAAATTAATTGAAAGAAGTCTATAGGCAAATGCCACAAAGGCATCATGTGGGAATCAAGACCTATTTACGACATCACATCAACATCATTCATGACATGAATTTTATGTTATTGGCACAAATACCAATGAAAAATTATGATTTCCAAACATTGTCTCTTGATGGCTAGGCCAACTTGCTCATTGTCAACCTGTCAGCACTAGCAGATATTTTAAATATATAAAGACAAAAAGAGATTACTTTCACTAGCCATCATCAAATAGTCTGCTGGCATCTCCATAGATTACCTCGCTTCATTTAGATACTCCATAGGTGCCCCCTCTTCCCTTATTCACACAGAGGGAGAGGTTAATAGAGCTGTCAAAGAGAGCATATATTAACAAAATATTCAAGGTGCTTGGATCTCATTTGCAGCCTCAGCCCTAAGATGAATTTCTAGGCTCAGCATTTCTTGCCGACTGATGATGGCATCATTGTCCTTGGCCCAATGGCCTTAGGATCCCTCTTGGCCAACTGAGATTACTCACCAGATACAAGTTCAAAACTTATTGTCATTTTCTGTTGTTGAGAGAATGTTGTCTCTACTGTCTACAAGAGGTGGAGATGGAGGAATACTTCAGTTCCTTGCTATTTCCTTCTGTCATTTATATCAGAAGTCTTTGGCCTGTTACTGTCAGAAAACAATTACTTTCATACATTGTATTCTAGAGGGGGCTTCCTAGATCACCAATTTAATTATCTCCTCCTTTCATCCCATTTCATCCACTCAGAATGACATGCACCCATGTGTAACTACAAGCACTAATACTAATGACAATAGATTTGTGAGAGGATGTTAGCATATGCATTGGGAGGAGCGTCTTGCTTCTTAGTAGGATTATTTATTTCGGCTCTTGTAGCCCAGATCATTTTCTTGAGGACTTCATCAGATTCTATATTAGCACTTTAGTGGTGATCCATGAAGATGTTGACCTTTATGCTCCTGATTTTGATTCAGACTAAAAGTTTGTTCTTCATCACCTCCCTTCTCTTGGCTCTATCAGTGGTTCTTTTCATCGTGGAGCCTTCCTTATAATTTTATGGCTTTGTATTCACTGATATGTCTAGGTTATGCCTCATGGGGCTTATTCTCTCATCCCCTTCCCAAAGGAGAACTCAACAACTAAATATCTCCACAAAGAAGGTTGTATGAGAGATCAATAGAGAAAAGTCCAGTGTGTGTTGGAGAATCTGTGGAAGATGACTACCCCATTCTCCTAGACAACCGTGCATTGGAATTTCTTAACATATTGGCAGCATTTAGAAGTTGTTTTTTTGTGTAATTCTTTTTGTTAATTATTTCTGAATCCTTGGCTCCGTTTTCTCAGTTTTATATTGATGGTGTTTCTTTTTAATAATCCTCTCAAAGCACTCAAATATTGATGAAATTTGTCAAGGTCTGCAAACTGAGCTATTGTAGACAGAACAGCTGCTACTACTTCAAATGTTTTCTGATTCTCCTCTCATCTGCAAAGTTTTCCACTGTCAGTGGACATTTTCTTTCCATTAGACTTGAATTTTGGGAAGAAATGGAATGCAAAATTATAGTGTTGTTGATCTTTTAATCATTGTGTACTATGTGATTAATTGTCTACTGGAGATGATGATCACTTGGTGCGCTAACTTCCAAAGTCCTTCACTGGATTAAAGGCAAAAATTCCTGGACCTAACAATAAGGATACACAGCATATAGGTAAAACAATTTGGCTGTTTTCTTCTTAACATAAAGGTGTTAATATCTCAAATAATATCTAAGTTCAGTACTTCCAGACTGCAGTTCACAAAATCTGCTTCTCTCAAAAACCTTATCATCTCCGTTGATCTTCGTTCTTCCTACATGGGCTTCATGGAATATTGGGGAACACTCCCTCCAGAAGATATGACCACCTGATTTTCTTACATCAGCAGTCAATGTTGGTCAAACGGGGTTGAGGTCACACTGTACCTTGTTGATGCCAGCACACTTTTCCCAAGGCAGATTTCTTTTTCTCTAACTTCTCACCACCAACCTATCTATTCCTAAGATAGTGGGGATTGGTCAATTGTGTATAGAAAGAGGTCAATACCACGTATCCATTCTTAAACGCATTTAGTGATGCTGACACAACTGTCAGATTGGCTAAATTACCAGGGGAGCTTTGTAAGAAATACAGAATTTTTTTGGGGAGGGGCCTAAACAAAGATTTGCATGCTATATACATCAACCTGGAATAAGGCACATTTTTAACTCTACTTGGTAATTTAATTGTACAAGTTTTTCCTTTATTAGATTAATCATTAGATATGCTTGTGATTTCACATTGATGAATCATTATGTCATTATAAGTTTTTAAAAGTTCATTCCTAATTGCTTGCAAACCTCCTTGTAACATAGAGCCATAACATTCAAGGTAAGCTTTGAATTTTTGAAAATCCCTTATTCAGTAGTCAAAACAACAAAGATGACAAACAAATTGCAAGAGAAATGGGAGTCATTGCATATTTTTATTTATGCTATTGTTTTTGAATCCCATGTTTCTTAAGCTGTGTTTCGTTTTCCTTCTCTTCTTTATATACAGTTGCTAAGATTTTGCCATGAAATTTTCATTATGAAATTGCCCCCATCAAAATGCATTTTCAATAAGCAGGACCTATAGGATTAAATCCATAACTTACAAGAGATTCTGCCCAGACTGTTAGCATATGAAATTTCAATTATCATATGTTTAGTCCTTCACAGCTGGTGCTGCCCTTGAAACTAACATATTTATTTGAGGGTTACTCTATTTATCATCTTCTTATTTTATTTACATAAAGGCTTACAAAGTGCTGATTATTAATTGATGTAGAGCAAGCAAAATATCTCTTACAGCCTTGTATTTTTCCCGTGTTTGTCTTGAATGAGAATATAATATTTATTAAAAGTGGCATTGTTATACTAACTACTAACTTTATTTTAATCTTAACCCTTTTTCTGTCTTGTTAGTCAAGTTTTGGTCTTCCAAAATGTATATATTCATTTCCATGTGCCTTCTAACTTGTCTTCTCCTTTGTGTTCATCATTTCTGTGGAAGGATTTGGAGACATTCTTGGAAAATGCAAAAAAAGGCAAGGAGGTTAAATAATCATGTGTTTTCAATGTTGAAAGCACGTTCTCCCCTTGAAGATAAAATGGCATGTGCAATCAAACAAAGCGGAGCACCAGTACCTAGAATTAAATACTCCAACACCCTATCTGCATTTGAGACATTGCCGCAAAAGGTAGTCGTTTCTCTGTGGACTAACCGTTATTTGCTTCACATATATTCTCGTTAAATGCTTATATGTGACTAACTCATTTATATGTCCTGACAGTGCGTTTTATGGATCCACTCAGTAAAGAGCAGAGCAAATTATCAACTCCTTGATCTTCAAAGTATACACTGGACTCCTTGTAGATGCCATGGCGCTAGAGTTGTTTAATGAGTGGTTTGATTTTTCTTCGTTTAGGATGGCCAATATCAGCAGCTAGGAATGTCGTGCAAGTATTCTTTCAACAATTTTTGAATGCCAACAATAGCAGGGCATTCATTTCTAATCAAGATGATATGTTTTTTTGTTTCTAGATGTCTTTCATTCTCTTTTTACCTTCAAGGTAAATAGTATTTTGTGAAGCATTTCATCAAGTAATAGAGAAGAAACTTTTCTATGTTGTCAAACCAACCTTAATGTTTATCATTTATGAAGGTTCTAGGGCACCTTGACAAGGCCTTTGTCTAGGAAATACTTTGTTCCAAAATCATACAAAATTCCTAATTCTAAACATTATTTAAAGGAAAGAACGTCAGCCCATTATAGTTCAAGCTTGTATTTAATTCTCGGTTAGCCTGAAAGAGCATTAGTATAATATAGCTCAAACATGTATTTAATTCTAGGTTAGCTTCAGAGAACCTTAGTCCACTATAGCTCAAAGATAACCTCTATTCACCACTTAAGAAGGCATTGACCGAGTCTTTTGATTATATTTGTTGCAAGTCTTTTAAAATGATACCATAATGTCTACTCTAAAACAATTTTAATGCATGTATGAAGAGAAGTCTTGATGAAGTCACCCTATTTAAAACAACTCTAGATGAAGTCGCCTATCTAAAGCATTGAAGATATAAACCCGAGGATATAATAGCTCAAATCGTTTTATCCAAGCTTCCTTAAAGAACTTTCATTATACTATTATATGCATGGTTTTTAAGGTGTTATACACATTTTTCATGTTTACATTGAAGGTGTTATACAATGGGATGTCGGACTTCACAAATATTGGTTTTGCTTTTTGGGCTGATATGAAAAAAATGTAATATTGCAGTAAGGGATCTTTTGTTTTAGATATTACTCGTATTTTCCTAGCATGGTTGTATTTTGATGAATTTGTGCCATGTCACTAGGCCTTAAAAGGGAATTAAAGCCAATGCCAAATCAATCCATTAATGTTTGCAATTAAATGGAATTGGAGATCATCATTGGTACTAATCAATGGTGGCACTAGAAAGGTCTTGGTGTTGGTATCATTGACACTTACACTAGTGTTGAATGGAATTTGACATTGTTATTGGTAGTAATCAATGTCAGCTCTAGAAAGCCATTGGTGTCATTAGCATCAACACTTACACTAGTGTTACGATCTAACAGTAACATTGCAAATAAAATTTCATTTAAAGAACGAAATTTTGGTGGTGTTGAGAAATTTGTTGCTTACAAGGCCTTAGCATCTAGGCCATTTGTCATCCTTGCAAGGCCATGGCTCCTATTGCACCCATTGTGAGAAGAGTTATTTTGGATTTATTTCTCAAGTAAACTAGTATGAGTTTTCCCTTGACATGCTTTGATACAAGCAAGATAAATGAAGGATTTGTTGTGAGTGTGCTTCAAGAAGTTTACAACAATTTGATCATATTGGATTGGAATAAGGGAACTCAATAAGACTTATTAGAGGTTCAATCTATGTGGTGGATTTATCGAGTAGAATTGGATTAGTGTTAGTGCAAAATTTGCACCCCTTCAAAATAATGTACTTTCTATTCATTGTGATAAAGGGCAAACATCCTTTTTTCCATGTGAACACACGAGTATGAAAGGTTTGAGACTTAATCTATTTTTTTAAGTTTGTCAAGACATACCTCTTACATTGTATGCATCGAGTCCTTGATTGCTTTCATGTGACATGCAAAGTGTTGTTTGAATGCTCAATTAGTTGATCAGCAAAAAATGTTATTTGATTGAATGCTTGACAAACTTGGATCAATTGGTTTGATGTGATTCGTATAAGATCCATCTTTTGGCAATGTATATCCGACATTTGGTTTAATATGAATATGTTTGACAAGACATGTAGTGATAACAATAATCATTCTTGTATTTGATAATGAGCTTACTTATAATTGGTGTGTCAACTTTATAGACTAGTCTAAAATTATCATTGAAGTCATAACATGCTCATGCATGTCACATAGCTCATCAAGTTCCATTTACATATGTTTTGCATATTAAGGTCTCATGTACACGTGTGTTGGTCGGAATGTGCATGGTGTGCTTTTCTCGTATTGGGGTTGCATGGAACATGTTAGGGCCTCATGAACCTACATGTGATTAAATGACATGCATGTGTATGGCACATGTGAGATTTACATGTTTGTATAATGTGCTAATGTATTTGCATAAATCATTGAATTCCATTGAGTTACATATGTTATGCATATTAAGGTCTCATGTACAATTGTGTGTGTGGCGGGGGAGGGGGTGTGTGGCGGGTGTAGGAGGGTGTGCATGGTGTGCTTTTGTGCATTAGGGTTGCATGGCACATGTCATTGTGTTGTATGTGTGCCATCAAGGTGTATGGCATTCAAAAGGGTGATGGTGCATAACATTGTCACTTGTACTCATTCATGTTACATATGTCACTAAGTCCATGGACATTGTTGAGGTTCATTACTTCCATGTTGCAAATGCATGGCATTTATATATGTGTGCTTGTATTGGTGTTTGTGAACATCGGAATTGGTGTCACATAATTGAGTTGTATACAAAATCACCAAGTTGTGTGGTGTGCTTATCAAGGTCCTAAACCCCGTGTTGTGATTGAATGATATGTATGACTATGGCACGTGTGAGAATTCCATGTTTGAATCAAGGTTGTACAATATGCTCATACATGTCGAATAGGTTGTTGCATTGAGTTACATACCTTTAATGTTGTGGTTGCATGGGTTTCATGTTCACATACTTGTTAGTGGGTTGTGCATTGTTTACGTGTGTACATTTGGGTTGTGTTCCATGGCATTGGGTCATATGTGATTTAACAGTTACATGTTGTAATGTCCCTTTCTAGGGCTGAAACTGAAAAATAGGAAACACCAATCCCACTTGTAATCTAATTTTTATAACAGCAAATCTGAAAATATCATAAAACCCTAGCAACGAACTATATAAGGACTTCAACTCATCATGCCACCATGTAAAAATTGCTGAAAATGGTTCTAAATAGTTAGTCCAATCACGACAACATTTACCAATCCAATTTATATCAAAGAAATGGAACAAATAAGTGATTACATACAGTTGCAATTAATTTTATGACACCAACAATGCGAGTCACAACTAAGCGCTGAAAATAGCTCTTAGACAACTCCTAAAATCACCAAATTGTAGATTTCACCCTTATAAATTATGAGGAATTGAATGATTCAATGCAAACCCCACTCCTATGCAATTCAACCCACTTCAAAGGTTGAATTATTGGCTTAACATGCAAAGAAATGATTGCTTTCACCTTGAGAAATTAATACATGCCTATCCATGTAAAAATCATATTGTATATCCATCAAAACAACTCCAAAATGCTCATGATGCAAGTCGCCTAAGGATAGATAGAAAGCTATCAGCTCCAAAATACATTAAGATATTCAATGATTTCAAATATCCTTGCTTAAGAATGTTTGTCCCCAAGACAAGTTCCACTATCAAGGGTTTTCATCCTTGAAGTGGTCTCAAACAAGGGTTTTCGTCCTTGATGAGAGAGAAAGGAAAGGTACAACCTTTACCAAGAAGAAATAATAAGATTCAACATATGACATAATGGCCAAACATCCTCCTTTTATAACATAAGGGGTGCTACATCATAGCTTATGGCCGACTTTATAATATTGAAGTCTATTTCTAATTTGATCATATATGCTCACCAAACAACTAATTAACTAAGTAATTTATTTCATCTATTAGAGCGTTAGGCATCCAATAGGAATACAACATAAAAAGTGCAATATTTCCTTAAACTAATCCAAATATCTTTACGCTATTTTTCTCTAGCTCCAAACCCTTAGTCCCATGAGGAAGGAATGGGATAAGGTCTCATGCTTCCACTTGTTGCCGAAAAGGGACATGACACGTGGAACATATGAGGAGGGTCATGTGGCTTGCATGTTTTTATAGAAGGCTTTGCATGGATGTTCATCATCGTTGGGTTACGGCTGTATGACATGTGTCATTGAGTGCCACGGGTATTTTTGAGTCACATTGCTTTGAGGTTGAGGTTGCATGGCTTGTAGAGAATGTTCATGCAAGCTAAGTAGTGTTTAATTTCTTCCGACATAATAGGGTTGAAAGGAACATCATTGAGTGGCATATGCATCAAGTGGTATGGTGTGCATATTAGATTAGCATGGCTTGCATTTGAGCGGGGCGGGAGAAAACTTTGCAAGGTGTGCTTGAGTTGTGTGTGTGTGTGTGTGTGTGTGTGTGTGTGTGTGTGTGTGTGTGTGTGTGTGTGTGTGACAAATGCATCTTCATGTCATATGTGTGTTATAGTTCCATGTTGTGAATATTTGTGTGGTTTGCATGTTATGATTGCATGGAAATCATGTGCACAACGTGCTAGGGAAGTAGTGTATGGTGCGGTCATGTGTCAAGTTTGGAAGGCAAACATGTACAAGTTACATTGTATGTACATGTTATTTTGGCACATAAGGTTTACATGTCATTCACTTGGCTAGTGTCCATTGGCATTAGATGATGTGCACTTGTTGAATTTGTATGAAGGAATTACATGGGCAACATATGCGAGGTCTTTTGTGTGCGATTCATTTGCATACAATGGGCTCATGTGCATTGGGCTTTCATTACACGCAATGGGAGTTATATGACTTTCATTTTGTGGTTGCAAACACATACATGTAAATGGGATTGTATATGGCATGTCATGTGCATTTTAGTTGAATGTATGATCCGAGTGCAACCATACCAAGTTGCATGCTCTTCTCAAGTATATTGAGCTCCTCGCGCTACGCATATAACATCATGGTACCCTTGCAAACATGCACACACAACACCTTGTGGCTTCCTCACAACACTTTATCGCCACTCAACACCAACTCCACATCCTTGTGGTTTCTTTAGTAGCACGCCAAGTGGTACTTTCCAAATCCAGACTATGTCAAAGCACCTATCAAACATACCCTAATGTTGAAAGTTTAATTGACACACCTACAAGAAGATGAACCATCACTTATACAGTTCATGAACCATATTGTAACCAAACTCATTTATTATTTTCATTTGTTGTAATTGTCCTCTTATAATTATGTATACATGAGTAATTTGTTTTGACCACGAGGAGAAACGACCATAGATTAGATAATGATACGTTAACATGCCCTAAGTATTTAGTATTATATATGCATTTGTATCGCATCCTAGTCTAGGAAAATCAATAACAATTGGCTTCCCCTTATGATGAAAGGAATTATCATTCTCATTGGTGTTGAATTTTGTACACCATTGCACTCTAGCTTATTTTTCTCATTTAATAGATGTTGCACTATTCTGAAAATAATTCAACATTTGAACGTGTTTTGGTTAATTATTGTATGGTACTTAACCTTGTTATGTTTCATAAAATAGAAGTTGCACTACTCGCAAAATAATTTCACATTTGAATGTGTTTTGGTTTATTGATATAATAGTTCCTTGTTGCATGTTATATAACCTATAGTTTGTTATCCAAGTTATAAAAAAATTCCCAGACCGGCTTCCTAGGTTGCATGATGTGGATCATTGGTGATGATCGTAGCTAATTTCTCTATAAACCCTCATTTTGTTGTGTCATCATTTTGTACTAAGACTGATATTAACATTTTGTAATTAATACTTTAATATATTTGAAAGGAAGTTTTATGTATAACCTTGTTTATTTTCATTTTATTTGTGCTTCTTCAAATGAGTCATCTTATGTATGCTTGTTCAAATGAGTTAAATAAATTTGTATATGCACTAACAATGTGGTTGAAGAACATATCTTAAGCCCAGTGTAGGACTCATACATAGCCCAGCACAAGACTCATTCACGCATTGGCGCAGACTCACCCACGCATTAGTGCATGACTTGCTTTGGAGTGCATGACTCACCCAAGCATTGACGTAAGACTTGCTTTGGAGCACAGGACTCGTGTTACGAAGCAAAGGACTCAAACAGTAAGGAGGTGAGTTGATTTAATCAGTACACATGTTACATGATGAAAAGATCATTGAATGTGGATTATCATCTAGTCATCATGCAACTCATGTGGATTATGCAAGTCCAACTTAACATCCAGTTCGATTGGAAATATGGAACAAATGAATAGAACAACTGGTAGTCACCATGATTTAAGGGATTCAATGCATGATCTTTGACATCCTCTAGAATCACTAAATCATCTCAACTGAGAGTTAATCAAGGACTCCACTCGAAGTTAGCAAGATGAAATATGATTTGTTAACAAGATGAAATCTAATCTAAGTGTGACATGCACTTGTTCTCTCAAAGTTGTAACTCTTTGACAAGCAATATTGTTATAGAGATCTTTCAGTTAATTAGTAGTTAGTTATTGCAAATAATCATCCTCTTTTAGAGTGACAAGGACTGCGCTTGATATAAAAGGGAATTTGTAGTAGAATTACAGAGTTAGTTGGTTGTTGTTGAAGAAAGTATTGTATTACATTCAATAAAGTGCATGATTCTGAGTTAAATCTATTGGTGTAATTTGTAATTCCAAACCGGATCAGAGGGAAGGAGCAAGGGCCACTCCTCCCCAACGTGAAGGACATTGTTTGTTTACTCAAATCTTTGTTATTTTTATTTTGGTTATTCATGTAATTTCTAGCACTATCGATTGACACCGCCCGGACACTTTGTTGTGGGTATCGACAACAACCGTGACACCGCCCGGACTAACAAACATGGATAATTAAAGTACGATTATCAATGACGCTCGTCACTTTTTTTTTCGCGCCATTACCAAGGATATTTTTAAGGTGTTAGCAAAGATCAAGGTACTAACTTGTGTACTTCCTGATAGCCTAGTAAGTTTCCATTTAGAAATATCTTTTCTATAAATATTTTTCAAAATAAAAGACCTTGTAGTGACAACAAGATTATTTTATGTGCTTTGGAGTATGTGGAACACAAGCAATCAGTTAAACACTTATAGTTAGGAAATTATTTTTAAACATGGTAGGATTTTATGTTTAGACCTAGAGACTATAGAGGTAGATTTATTAGAATAAACTTATAAACTCCCCTCAAAATCAACATGTGAAACAACTTGATCAGAAGAATGGATCGGATGGAGTAGAAAACCCTAATGGTGCAAATAATGGAAACCCCCACTAGGAAGGACATTCACCTATCCCATAGAATTGGACCCTAATGACCAAGCCCCCATGAAAAACATATCTCCTTCAATCTTACCAACCTTTAGGGGACTAGTCTCAGAAGATCTTGACCAATTTCTATTTGAGTTCAAAGTGTTGTGCCAAACCTATGACTATACCTCGACACCCAAAAAGCTTAAGCTATTTCCTTCAACTCTAAAGGATACAACCATGAGGTGGTTCATGGGCCTAAATCCCAACTCTATCCATAGTTGGGAGGAGATGGAAACAATCTTCTTGGATAAATACCAAGATTATTGTAGGGTTAGGGACGAAAGGAAGAACTCTTTAGGATACAAAAAAGGAGGATGAGAGTGTTGAGGACTATTTTGATCGATTCATCTTCCTTTATCGGAGGTGTGGAACAAGTCTTGATATTACTCTTCTAAAAACTTTATTCCTTAAAGGATTAGATGGGAAAAGGCGATATGAACAAGTTGGAATTTGTTGATATCATTGGCCTCCGTAGGAACTATTTCACACTCTTCCAAACCTTCGAAAGAAGAAAGGAAATATTGTCAATGACGACATATCCAAACTCAGAGAAGATATTGCAAATTTAAGAACGGATCTCTTAGTGCATCTTAACACAACTGTGGATAGGGAGAAAGCTAGGAATACAAATCCATTGTTCATATATTGTCCAAGATGTAGAAACAAACATGGGCTTAAGGATTGTCCCTTAGATAAAATAGACATCTGCCTTGTCTATGATCTAAAGCATGCCACTGATCAATGTGGATTGTTTCCCTTGCTAAATAATCACTTAAAACATAATACACAAAGTGAAGTTGAGTTGAATTATGTGGTTCGAGAGAAGGAGGGAATTTTCAAGCAAATCAAAACTAGTCTTATGCACCAAAAACACAATGGGTTCCAAATCAGTGGAACACACCATGGGTACAACAAGTCCCACATGAATGGAGTCCTTAGTGGAATGCACAACCGAACTATTATTCACAACCATGGACTCCAAACTCAAACATTCCACCGTTCCAACAATTTAATCCTCAATTTCAACAACAATGGAATGCACCCCAAGGATCGGGTCAACAAGTATTATAATCCAAGAAGACCTCGGGACAACAAGCTTTGTTAATTGGGCCTACAACTGTTGCCCCATCTGAACAACCTACCCAACCACAAATTCCATCTCAAACCGTGGCAAATCCAAAGAATGTGAGGCAGGGTAACCCAAAGATACACTGTCAAATCTGACAAGAACCCCACAAAGTGAATTATGTGGACTATAGAAACATATTGTTATGGTCGGGAGGTTACTTCAAAACCATCATCTCCAATTATAGAAGAAGTCCTGAAAATAAATAAAAACCATAAGATATACAATCCAAACCTTTTTTCAAGAAACGTCTAAACCAAGTTCAGATATGCCATTTCCCTCCAAACTGTTGGAATAGGAAAATATTGTAGAAAGCACAAGAGAAACCAGAGTCAGATCTTATTCAAGAATTAAAAAAACTAAGTATTGATTCCCTCATTACCGCCTCTTAGAGATATCTCAGAGTTGAATAAAACTATCAAAGAGCTCTATGTGTTAAAACTCCGGTAGAAGGAAAAATCAGCCTAGAACAATCCATGTTGATGGAAAGTTGGCTAGCATACTAGAAGGGAAGATAACCCTCCGAATATGACGACCCTAGGAGTCCAATTGTTACAATTTGTATTGGAGATGTGAAGATTCCAAATGTTCTAATTGACTTAGGGGTTGCAATTAATGTGATGACTACTGATACCTTGTCCACATTGGTTCTTCCTGAACCACAATCAACTTCAATAGTGTTATAAATGGTTGACCAATCTATAGCCAAGCCCAAGGGGATCATAGAGGATGTAACCATAACAATTGAAGCATGGGATTACTCAATAGATTTTATGGTTATCAAAACAAAGAATAAGAAAATTGGATATCCCTTGATCCTAGGACACCCTTGGTTAGCCACTACAACAACTCTTATTGATTGTAGGACAAGAAATATGATAATTACAAATGGTCATGATTCAAAGAAATTATCCATTTATCTAGCTACAAAACCTTTTTCCACTGAGGATAAACAATGGTGGAAGGACCCAGAGGAAGCAAATGATGTGGTTTCATCTTTAGCTATGGTCATAATTCAAGAACATTCAAAACAATCAATCCATAATCTATCATTTCTCACGAAACATAGATATGATTGAGTGTATCTTTCACAACATCACTGCAATCCATATATTTCTTCCACATAGATTCCCCTTGAATTCATTACTAAGAGAATACCTTGTGGTAAATTCTCTCCACCCAAACACCAAGAAACTACCCATTTTCCTAGGTAAAACATTGGCAGTCAATAGTTGGTTGACTATTCAAGAGGAGAATACCCTATTCAAGCTTTTATGCTCTCATCCTCAAGCTTTTGCTTGGGAATATAGTGACATGAAGGGTATTCATCCCAATATTTGTACACACCACATTTACACAACTAATTCCATACCATTCAAACAACCACAAAGAAGGATAAACCCTTCCTTAAGAGATATTGTAAAAAATGAGATTGAGAAACTTCTTCGGGTAGGATTTATCTATCCAATTTCAGATAGCCAATGGGTTTCTCCATTAGTTATAGTGCCTAAAAAGAATGGGAAATGGAGGGTTTGTGTGGATTATAGGGAGTTGAATAAGGCAACACATCGAGATTATTTTCCCCTACCTTTTATTGACCAAGTCCTAGATAATTTATCCAAAAATGTATTTCTCATTCCTTGATGGTTTCAATGGGTATAATCAAATCATGGTGGCACCAGAAGACCAAGATAAGACTACATTTACCTGCCCATGGGGACATTTGCCTACAGAGGTCTTACCTTTTGCTTATGTAATGCTCCTACTACTTTCCAAAGAGCCATGTTAGCAATCTTTGTTGATCTCACTCATGATTCTGTGGATATTTACATGGATTATTTCACAGTTTATGGGGCAACATTCCAAGAGGAAATTGATAATTTAGACAAAGTACTCTCTAGGTGTGAGAAACATCAATTATCTTTAAACCATGAGAAATGTCTATTCATGATGGAGCAAGGTATAGTCTTAGGCCACCATGTTTCAACTTAAGGGAATCAAAGTAGATCCTAATAAGGTCAACATCATTGTGCAACTTCCATCCCCCAAAAATCAAACTAAAGTAAGAAGATTTCTAGGACATGCTTTGGCTATTATAGAATATTCATTTCAGATTTCAATAAGCTAGTTTCTCCATTGTTTTCCCTTCTAACAAAAGATTCTGAATTTGAATGGAAAAAATCATGTCAAAAATATTTTGACATCATCAAGGATAAATTGACAAATACCCCATTTTTAAGAGGTCCAAATTGGAAGCTTCCCTTTCACATACAAACTGATGCTTCCAATGAAGCAGTGGGAGTTGTGCTTGACAACAAGAGGAAGGAGAGGTAATGCATTCCATCTACTATATTATCAAAACCTCTCCCATGTTGAAAGGAATTACACTACCACAGAGAAAGAGTTTCTTGTAGTTGTTTATGTCATTAACAAGTTTCACCATTACATTACAGAAATGAAGTAATTGTTCATATTGATCATTCTACTATCAAGTATCTAATGAATAAACCTTTGGTGCATGGCATAATTATAAGGTGTCTTTTGTTATTGCAAGAATTCAACATAAAGATTATTGATAAACCAGGGAAATCAAATGTGGTAGCTGACTTTCTCTCAAGGTTAACCATTTCAGGTACAAAGGATCAAGTCAATGATGATTTTCTCGGATGAACATCTATTTGCAATCTCAATTGTCTCTCCTTGGTTTGCAGACATGGCTAACTACTTAGCTACAGGGAAGTTTCCATCTTTCCTCACACAAAAAAAGGAAACAATTAATTAAACAAAGTGTGATGTATACATGGTTTAATGGAATGCTTTTCAAATGTGGACCTGACCATGTATTACGCAGTGTGTAGCTGAAGATGAGATATTTGACATACTTCGAGCATGTCATGATGAACCATCAGGAGGACACTATTCAATCAAAAGAATAATCCACAAAGTTTTGGGAGTTGGCTACTATTAGCCTTCTTTGCATAAATATGTCAAAAAGTATGTATGGCAATGTGATCAATGTCAAAGGATGGGAAAGCCAACACTTACAACTGAGATGCCACTCCAACCTCAAGTAGTTCTAGAGCCATTTGAGAAGTGGGGATT
Source organism: Taxus wallichiana var. yunnanensis (assembly GCA_018340775.1). Taxonomy (NCBI): domain Eukaryota; kingdom Viridiplantae; phylum Streptophyta; class Pinopsida; order Cupressales; family Taxaceae; genus Taxus; species Taxus wallichiana. The sequence continues at coordinate 993,477,932 of CM031242.1, forward strand.
GATTTCATTGGACCACTTGACCCACCTTCTCAAGGGAAGGAGTACATCTTAGTTTGTACAGACTATGTTACAAAGTGGGCTGAGGTGCAAGCTCTCCAATATGCAAGGGATGAGAAAGTTGTAGACTTCTTGTATGAACACATCTTCCAATAGTTTGGAGCACCTAGATCCATTGTTTCATATCAGGGACCACAATTCATGTCAAGTGTAATTAGTTATTTTGTGGAAACATATCAGTTAAGGCATAAGAAATCATCCCCATACCACCCTCAATCCAATGGCCAAGTGGAATTCAATTACAAGTAGTTGGAAAACCTTTTAACCAAGATAGTAGATCTATCAAGGAAGAATTAGGTTCAGAAATTACCTGAAGCAGTATGGGCCTACAACACCACTTGGAAGACAACCACAAGATTCACTCCTTATGAGTTGTTCTATGGGAAGAAACCTATCTTTCCCATAGAATTTGAAATTCATACCTTAAGGACAATTGTTGCATTAGGAATTGAATTATCAAAAGCACAACAAGAAAGGATTCTTCAATTGAATGAATTAGATGAGATGAGGTTACAAGCACTACACCAAACTAAAATCATCCAACATCAAAGACAATTGTGGCATGAGTCATATCAAGCAAAGGAAGTTTCAAAAAGGGGATTGGGCTCTTTTATTTGATTCAAAATACAAGGACTTTAAAGGGAAATTGCAAACAAGATGGATGGGTCCATACCAAATTGATGAATTCTTCAACAATGGGACCATACAGTTGATTCCAATTGATGGTGAAAGAAGAGTGATGTTGGTTAATGGCCATAGATTGAGGTTATACTAAAAGTCAATCACGGAAATATTTCAAAAATATGCTACAAGATAATGTAGCTTTGAATTGCTTGGACAAGGTTTCCCTGTCCAAGTCAATTCAAGGTTGAATTGATTCTCAATAAAAAAATAAATAGGGGATGGTTGAAAACCAACAATGGTGGCCATCATCCTATGAAGGAATGGTTGAAAACTATAAATGGTAGCCACTCCTTCTAATATATATATATATATATATATATATATATATATGAAAAGGTGGCTGAAAAATAGCAATGACGGTCAACTAGGAATCATGCCATCAATGCGACAACATGCAGAGAGAGAAAAGGAAAATCTAGTGTTGATTAGCAGATTTGACAAGTGATTATTAAATACGTTATGTGTCATTACTCTCATTTAGATATTAAAAAGTTTAATTATGAAGTGTTAATTATTACTTTGGTCCTGAAATGATGACTTCCCATTTCCAATGCTTCTGCATGCATCCCACATCCCAACAAATATTTTTGCATCCCTAATTAATCTCTCCCACGTACAATTTAATCTCCATACCTTTTTCCCATCACAATAACGGATTGTTCTACGAGGATCAATACGAAACCTCATGCACATCGAAAAGTGTTGTGCTTCCAATTGTGATGATAATTCTTCGCTTAATCAATAAGAGAATGAACCACAAAGGAAAATCAAGTAGAGAAAGACACGGTGTGTCAAACATGCTCATAGATCAAAAATAAGAGGTACATATAGGAGTGATGTGTAACTCATGTGCATGACACGTGTACACAACCCTAACTGACCCTATTGATCTATTCTCACTAAGTGAGATGACTAACCATGTAATGTGGACAAGACGTCAAGTGACAACGAGACATGTCATATACACCAACACGCCCCCTTCATCGAATCTAAGGTAGAGGTCATGGAAAGTCAAAAATGAAATAGAACTCCCTAAACAACTAAGAAATATGTGTTAATGGGGCCCGGCAACTAAAGGTTTGATAAGGTACCAATCTATAAACCAAAATCTTTCTCGGAAAAGAAGAAGAGGAGAAAAATGGGTCCCAACAATTAGGGGATCGATGAGGTACCCATGTACAATAAGGATCTCGAATAAAAGAGGAAAACCCCTTAGGGAAAAACATCCACTTATAAGAGATAAAATACTCCCCTAAACAACCTAAGAAATATGCATCAAATGGGTCCCGACAACTAAGGCCTGATAAGGTACCCATGTACAAACTGTAATCTCTCAGGAAGGAGAAGAAGAGAAGAGAGGAAGGAGACAAGATAAAATGAGAAGTTGCAGTGGACCCGTAGACGTACCCAAAATTGTAGGGTGTTGCACCGCCGGAACAACGTTACACATGCCCCAATGATGATATAGGTCTCCTCGCAAGGTGTTCGGGATCTGAAAAATCTCTCCAAGTATGCGTTAACATCCCACATGTCCCGCTTAGCCCTGCATGCTTTGTTTTCTCTTCTCCCTCTTTTTCTTTGCGTTTTGGTCTTTAGTTACGAAACCGCCGCCCTCGTGACCACCACCCATACAAAGAGGTGGTCACCGTAACCGCCCCCCGCTCGGGCGGCGGTCCTTCACGCATTTTCTAGAATGTTCTTTTTAACGTGACTCGTGTAAAATTTCAACGTTTACCATCTTTTTTCACCACCTTTGCTTGTATTTATGATTCTGGTTCCCTGGAATAGTGTTTTTGCATTGTTTATGGTTAAAGAGTTCAATTTGGTTTTCACCTTTGGGTAAATGGGAATTCTATAAATAGTTGGCTTGTGCTCAAGCAAATGGCCCCTCAAAATTTGCCTCTCAATTTCTCATTTCAATAGCTTAGTCTTCCAGTTTTTCTTAGGAATCAATAGTTTTATTTGTTACATGCATAGTTAGTGTTGTTTTGTTGTTTAGAAGCCACATAATCTTCTTGTGCTAATGTTGTCACTATTTCACACAATTAATTGGAGTAGAATAGTTTCAATCTTAGTCAGAAGCCATTAAAGTTGCAGGTTTTGCTTGTCAAATAGGATAGTTTTATATTCTAGACGTTTCATGTTGTATGACTCGCAATAAATCCCGTTAGGAATTGCATAAGCCAAGCTATGTTCTCTTGTGTTATCCCTCTCCTACTCGCATTGTATTCAGTCTACATATTAAGTCGCCACTTGTCCCAATACCTACTTCGCTGATCTTTGGCATTACACGCTTTTCTGGATTCACGTGAGCATGAAGGAACGAAGAGATCACACTGAGGGGACAAATCCACACACAACCGGATTCACCACTTTTCTGCAAAATCCAGGTTCAAGCTATCAAAGTTCTAGTTAAAATATATCAAATAGAGTAGTCAATCATTTCATTTCGCTTAATCTCACTTTCGATATTGCACGGAAGTCATGTGGGATTGATAGTTTCGAGAAACTATGATTCATTCCTCACTTCGAGGTAGGATCGATGATTTTCAAATAGATTAGATCAATTATTTTGTTATTTAGAATAGATTTACAATCGCACAGGCAAGTAGCTACACTTAATTTGCTTTGTTTGTTTTAATTTCATTGTTAGTTTAGTTGTCAATTTCTAGATATTTTAAATAGTTGCTCTTTCAATTTCGCTCAAATAGTTCGAAAAACACAAAATAGAGAAGTTATATATACTATAGATATACTTTACATAATTAATTTTACTTTCTTTACCGCAGTTGGATTTACATTGTTTCTTTTGCATGTCAATCACGGGACCTAGGGAGCCCAAAGAATATGTATTCGAGCCAATAGTGCCTCAACCCAATCTTGTTAAGGCAGTAACTGATATAGATCAGAATCTTAGAATCGAAGTCTTCCGAACAATAACAGACTTACAAGAAATTAGCTCGCAGCTAAGAGGATTAAACATAGAAGACGACCAAGCACATATGTTTTGGTCAAACCAGCCAAACTATAGATTACCCTAGATAAATATCCGCATGACTGTAGAAGGCCTTGAAAGAGAGCAAACGTTCGGTTGTGATCCTTTGGTCCCACAACCAGACGCAGGACAAGTTCTCACTGACATAGACACTAGCTTAAGAATTCAGGTTGTCGAACGCCCGTGAGATACTCCGAGAAGATTACACAGCACAACTGTTAATTCTAAACATAGAGGCCGAAAGGCATACGACTACTAGATACTAGGGATTAGGGATTGATTCTGCACATGACCATAGGAGGTCCACAACAACCACGAATCTACAGTTGTGATCCACAGGTCCCACAACCCAACGAATCCACAGGTCAATCAGACGTAGATGTTGGTTTACGCACATTGGTATTTAGATCCACTCCACTTCCACCAACCATTATCACACAGTTATCCTTGTTAGACATAGCAGCTAACGAAGCTAAAGATTTCTGGACTAGACCAGAGAATCGCCCATAGAATCCACTATATATCCATCATCCATCTTATGACCCTATCTAGAGATATACACGAAACAATCCCAGGTCATTTTCCTCGTATCCCACAACCTATAGATCGGATCACGCCAGAGCTCGATATTGATTGGAGCCTTCGCCAGTCATCCTCGCCGACCGATCTATCACGCCAATTCAAGTTAGGAGGGCCTTCGTTGCCTTATATTCGTAGATTCCATTAGTGCGTGTCGAAGACATAAGATTTCCCAATTAGTTTGTCCATAACCCACGTATATTCCATCCCCACCGGTTTTCTCGCACAACTTCTGGGAGGTCGGGTGCGAGGAAGCGTTACTTGTAGATTCCCATGCTCACTTGTCACTTTCCCATCGTACAGACCTCACCCAAGACAAGAGCACAAGCAAGGATACTTGGCCTTAATAAAGGGTTCGGTGAATAATCCTATAATGGATCAAGTTTACAACTCTATGAAGTCTCCAAGAAGAGAGTCGCTAATGTGGTCTTTCGCATGTAGACCGAATAATTTCCATCTGCATCGAACAATGTTTCTACCCTTATAGAGAACCAAAATAGAGTATTGGAAGTCCATGGAAGGAACACAAAGGTCAGAATACGAAGAACTCGAATCTGGTCCATAGAAATGTGATAAGGGTCTCAGCAAGTAAGTGCACATGAACCGAAGGTAGTGCCATGAATGTATAATTGTCGAGTATAAAAGAGAACATCCACCGAAAGTATTCCCAAGTGAAGTGAAAGCAAAGTAAAGAACCCCCACAATAGTAGAAACAGGATCCACAAGAAAGGGTGGATCAGTGGTGGTCTCTAAAAAGTGGAAGTGATAAGATTCCTCGGAAGGTCACTCCTAACAAAGGAGATGGACTCCTCTGAAACACATGTAGAAGAATGAGAAACTCTCGATCTTGCATCACAAGTAGGCACTAAAAAGAGACGACTAATGCCTAGCAGATACTCATCCTAAGAGGGTGGCTCGACAAATAAAAGAGTGAATTCTGATAGGTATGAATCATCAACACATTAAGGAGGAGAAGTGAAAGGAACCTCACACACTAGAAGTGGAAAGGAGGAAAATGTAATGTGAGTATGAGGCTGAGAATAAGACTTCCGATGTCCGATGAGAATGGAGGAGTGTCAAAATTATCTAAAAAGGTGGTCGAGAGAAGGAGGAGAGAAGTCCTCATATGTACTCTCATCATCGGGAATAGAAAAAGGAAAATTAGTGTCAACATAACTTTCGTCACATGAAGAATGAGAGGAGACAAGCTCAGTATCAATGGGAGAAGCAGCGGCGAAATCTCTAAAGGGTCTCCAAATAATGACTGAAGAATGTTCCAAACTATGTGAGGACACTCCGTGTGTGTCACATGATGGTGAAGAGGCATGGAAATGTGCATCAAAAAATGACCAAGAACCATGTCACAAGTGTTAAGCCAATCATTGAGCTGATATGAATCACTAGGAGTAGGTACTTGTCCATACAAGTATGGATAGAGATCTTATTGAATGAGAAAATGTTCCATGCTTGAACGCCACAATTCATAATTCTCCTACCAAACAAGTAGACGAGGCTGAATATGTTTCATGGTGACGTCGGTGTCCTCGAGCATATCATCCAAGTCTAATTCAAAGAAATCAATGTCCTGTTGTGGAGGATTGTATGAAGCTTGTGAAGAAGTGACATTAAAATCGGTAGAAGCAACAGGTGATGGAAGGATCTCTAGGATAGAATCAAAGGAATCTGTAGATGCTCATGAAGGAGAAAACTGAAAATCTGAAGCAACATGTGAGGTGGGTGAAAAATCAACCGAAGAGTCTGTGGAGGAGAGTTGCAGGGAACTCTGATGGGAGCAATACTAAATTCGAAAGAGCATCAAGAGCAATATGTATGGGCGACTCCTCATAAGAAGAAGTGTCAGTAAACTCACTTTCCTCCATGGATGTAAGATCATCGAAAGAGCCATAATTGGATGAAAGAGTTTTAAAATCTCCATGCAGGTCCTAAATGAAATTCCAAGCTCATGCATGGAATCAGTGAACTCTGCTTTATGTTGAAGGTTCTATGGTATAATAATACAAATAATTCCACACATCATGTCATTCTTATTCACCCAATCATTATGTTAAATGTGGTCAACGGGTTCATGTGAAATCCCAAGATGGGGTAACAAGTCATGCATAATGCAATGATCGAGTATCCCATTCTTCCATTGCATGTAGTTTGAATCTAGTTGGACCACAGAAGGATGAAAGTCAAAGTCCATGATAAGAGAAGCCTTAAGGGACACTATTTTAACCCCCTGTTTGTGACACTTTATAAACAAGATGTGTAGGTTATAATCATGTTCAATCATGCAGTGTGAAACGTTCGTTCACTCACCTTGCGATCAACGCAATAACTCGGAAGGGGAGACCATAATGTGTTTTGACACGCAAACAAAAGTGACACCGTAACAAGAACAATAAAGAATTAAATAGAAAAAGAGAAAAAAAAATATGGAATACAAGAAAGAAATGAGAGACATAACCATCCCGAACAATATCATTGCCCCATATTTTAGCACTTTATAGTTTAGTGGGTTGGATATAATCAGGTGCAAATGTGCGTCATGAAATAGTTGGTCACTCACCTTGCAATCAGCGTAATCATGCGCAAGTGTGGTGACCACAATCAAGTTTCATTGATTGCGGCAAATCGGAACCGTAAACAAGCACGAGCTAAAAAACAAGAGAAGGGGCGAAAGCAAGTCCTATTGTGAGAAAAAATGTCTCACGTCCACAACTGGAAACCCTCTTGCTACAAGATTGGGGTTAACGCACCCACTAGTCTGCAAGCAATAATAAGGGCTATTACAATGTATAAAAGGGGTTCAAGGCGATATGTCGGTACCTTCGAGGATGCGAAGGGATCCTGAAAGGCAAAAATCACTATAAATGCTACAACACAATTCAACGAGAGATTAGCAGAGAAAATCGTCCATGAATGCTTAAAATCGGTCTTTGAGAATGCCAATAAGCTTAGTTTTACAAGATTTAAAAGGGAAAACAAAATGATTAGAAACGTTTAAATAATTCTACTAATTCAAGATTAAATAGCTTATTTACTAAAGAGATGCCTAATTAAATAAATAAAAGCCATTAAAAGAGAGGATTAATTAAATTAACCTTTAAAAGAAATTATATTAGATCCTAACTAAGATTAAGACCTAACACATTAATTTAAACCTTATATTATAAAAGGCACCTTAATTAAAACACCTTACCCCTTTTAATTTTAAACACCCCACTTGATTTTGAAAACCACCTACTTCTAATATAAGATTCGATCATATATTTAAACTTTACACCCCGGCCGCTTTAAGTATCAAACAAACCGACCCACATATCCCACGCAAGACTCAACACTAGGGATAGGATAACGGTCGACGTGAAGGCACGCGTAGAGTGAGAAAGCAGAATGGTTCACGTAAGCGAAAATGGTTGGGAGAGCCACATGATGCAGCCAGGGGAAACTCAATGGTCAGGGGCTTGACGTAGCAGTGAGCACGACACAAGGGGTGGCTTGCAATTGCAATAGAGACGCGCCCAAATGTAAAACAAAACGCAGGAGAATGAGAAGGCTCTACAAAAACGACGCAAGGGAAAACGGAGAGCACGACGAGAGTTTGAGCCAAACACACGCAACACAGGGCCAAGGAAAACCCCAATCCAAACCCACAATGCACAGTGCAACGCAAATACAAAACACGGGAAAAGAAAACACAGTTCAAACAATACAAAACCTAACTAAAGCAATGCAATGCACCAAGCAATGCAAAGAAAAACGAATGCAACTCGCCCTATAGCCAACTCGACTCGCCCTACAAGTCATGCGAAGCTTTGCTTCCTATTTCTTCTGAAGGACACAATATTTTGTCACATCCAACAATCTTCCACGCATTTTTCTGTAGAGAGAAGGAATAGCCAAGATCAAACAGCTTTCCACGCAGCCAAGGAAGTAAGAACAGTCCGAAGAAATTTGTTTTCGTTACAAGTTTTCATGCATTAGAGGAGGCGCACAGCCCAAACAAAGCTTTTCATGCGCCAGGGAGAAAGAACTGTTTTCCACGCATGCATGGGAAAGATAAAACAATTTTAATGCATTGTTTCCCACACAGGTCCAAGGAGAAACCTCACGCGCCCATTCAAGAAGTTCACGCATAGACAAGAAATAAATTCAAGCAATTCCCAGCTCAGGAGGAATCTCACGTGGGAAGAAAGAGGAACAGTTTTTAAAAGAAAAAAATCTTAGAAGAAGTTCATGCATTCTCCATGCGCCAGCAAAGAGAAGACCACGCCTAGGAGAAATAGCACAGTTTTTAAATAAAAAAGAAAGAGGAGGCGCCTTTCCCACGCAGCTATCCACACAGGCCACGCATTGGCCAAGGAAGGAGAAAAGACTAAAATCCACGCATGTGGATAGACAAGACAGCAAAGGAAAATCAAATTCCCACGTAAAATTTTGAAAAGGCAAGGAAATTAATCTAAGAGCAGCATTAAACAAGCTGCGCCCATCCAAAGGAGCTCCCACACGTGGCCAAAAAGGAATAGTTTTTAAAAGAAGAAAATTAAAATTCCACGCCCAGCTTGAAGGAGACGCCTTGAGGGAGGAAAAAAGTATCAAAGAGCAGCATAGATATTACCCACGCGCCCAGGAAAGACACGGGTCCAACACGTTGTCCACGTAGGAGAAGGCAATGCAGCTATCCACACAGATCTAGCACGCATTGACCACACACATTCAGGAAAAGGCATGCAGGCAAAAGACAAAATGGCAATACGCAGGTCCAAGGCAAAACGTTCTCCCTAACTGTCACGCACGTTCGCGGCTGACATCATATTGATATTTTGCCAAAATAATTATAAAACGTATTGCAGCGCAGTGGTTGGGCATGACGCATATGTTTTTGGAGGTCGCGAGTTCAATACATGCTAACTTGCGTGATGGTTAGGCTCCGCCAAGGCAAAATAGCCCACGCAAGACTAGAAAGAAAAGGTCATGCACAGTTGTCTACACATCCTCTTGCACCAGGGAAAGGAGCCTGAGATTGCAGTGAGCAAAACAAACTAAGAACCGGTTTTGCAGCAAGCCGAGCACGTGATCTTTCTCCCTAACATAGATCTAACACTCACTCCTTCCTCCTGAGCACGCAGGACCAAAATGAGCCAAGCACTTACTCCCTCCAATTCTTGCAAGAGCCAATAACTGTTCGAATCCAACCCATGTTCAAATCCCACGAGTCAATAATGGACAAAGTGATGTTTCTTAGGCTCATGCGAGTATGAAATGGATGGTGACTTGCATGTAACTAGATCATTTGGATCATAGGCTCTTGCATTTTGCTCAAAATTTGAACTCAGGTTTGAAACTCAAGTCTTTTGAAGTCCTGCGTGTTCGTGTTCATATCTTCCTGTTAGTGGGAAACCCCACTCGAGCATTCCCAAGCTCGAGCTAAGCTCTATTGTGTTCGTGGAAACCCCACTATTTCCCATCTCCATTAGCTCGACTGAGCTAGTTCTTGAACACGAACTCGAACTCGCACACATCGTGCATTCATGAACACACTAAAGTTTCTCAAACACCTTTTGCGCTAAATCGAGGAACTTTGTGCCCGCGTACAAGTTCAAACTCAAATTCAAACCCGTTTGCGCACAAGTTATTTTTCAAGCTCGAAATTCCATGAATATTGTGTTAAGAAGGTTTGAGAAATATAAATCTCAGAATTCTCAACTCAAGGCTGCAAGGATCAATTGGTGAATTATGTTCAACACCTAATAAATCCAATATCCTCCACTTTTTTAGTACTTGATGCAGTGGCTGCCCCGATGAAGAAACTCTCAATTTGTCAAAAGAAATAAACACATTGGGCCATGTCACTAGAACTTGGCTTTCAAATATTCTCGTTTTAGGCCAATGGACAATCAAGACCATGGTTAAGCTTCATGAAGATATCAGTTCGTATCTGGATCCAATTCTTTCTTTCAAAGAAACTTTTGTTTCTGCTATATCAAATTTGGATGAGATATTGCCCAGTTTACAGAAATGACAAGTATGGAATCTTCAGTTTTAGCTATTGAAGGAATTCTCAAATTTGAACATCGGGGACACGTTTTCTTTGGTGTCTGCATCTAAAATCAAGAAAAACACTTCTCGAGGATTCTATGATTCATTATGACAACATGTGCAATGAAGCCTTCACTTCACTCTCCTTGATTCAGGAATTCATGGCTGAGATTCCTTGTAACCTCGTAAATGAGCATAATCAAAGGTGTTCATCAGAGCAGGTGGAAGAGCAATTTTCACAATTGTTTAAGGACATGTAAACTCCCACCAACAATTTATCGTCAATTTCCATAGAGTGGTGCATCAAATTAAAGAACTTATTTGATAACTCTCAATCCAAAATTGTTAATTTAAATTATATGCCAAGTAGAATTCTTGAAATGCGAGTATTTTGTGAGGCTATTCTTCAACCAAGTGAACCTCCGTAAGAAGAAAAGATGTTTGAAACTTTGGGAAGGTTTAGATCCTTTCAACCGGCAAAAGCAAAGAGATCCTAATTTCACCAGGCGGTGCGGGAGTTGATTTTCTTGGTATCTAACGTAGTAGAGAGTCCATTTCTCATACGCTTGAGATAAAGGCGGACCCCATTTCAATGGATAAGGCACTTTAGGTTATTATTGTATATTTTAAAAGGTATTGTTATTTGGGAAACAATGGTTATTTTAAGTAATTTCTATTTTTGTGTTGCCTTTAATAAAGTTGTTGAAAAATTCAAAGGTCACTTAAGTGCCTTATTTAATGATCATGTAAAACCCTAACTACTTTGTAACCAACTTTTGGGTTATAAAAGGAAGTGAGGGCTCATTTGTAAAGAGGACTTTGAGAGAGGAGAAGAAAATACTTTTGTGCAAGCTTTGTTTCAGAAGAAACTTTGTGTTCTTTTGTGAAAAACATTTTGGAGTTAATGGAATACAAACTTTGTGTCTCATTCATTGTCTCTTGTAACATTTGATGTTCGTATGTTCATTAGATGTTAGGTGCTTTGAATCTTGCATGCAAATATTACCTTTGATCTTACTGTCAACGTTATTAATCAGTTGTTCTAGTTCATGGTGATCAAGCTCTGATTATCTACTTGCTCATGTGTGTTCCCTTTTACACATTCTTGTTTGACTATCCCAAACTCGCTGTTTTATTTGTGTTGGTTATTCATCTTTCCTCTTCATGCAATATTAGGCTCTGTTTTTACCTAACTCTTGCATGCACTTTCATTCATCCCATTTCACTCCTTTCCTTCATTCCATTCTATCTCCTTCATTCGCTTTTCTTTCCATTGCTGTTCCAAAACATCCTCCCACATACAATTTTTTGGTTTTCAATAAAGGCAGCCTCACCTTCATTAAGGAGGGACTTCGTTCCCACACTTTTGCATGTCATTTGCATGCGTACAAATCCATATGCTAATAGTTTTTAAGCGACTCCACTGGGATTTAGGAATCGTTAACCGGCTTGGTTGAATCTTGATGACTATCACCTCTGCGCACAAGCTCCAGGTTCTTCAACCGAACCTTGTGCCCAACGAAGATTTCGAGGAGACATTGCTGCCAACCTTCGCACGTGAGCTTGGGAAAACTATGAAAGCTTGCAGCAATTTTTGTTGTTGATAGAGCCATTGACAAAGAAATCTACATCTAAGACCTTAGAAGGAGAGCACCCGCACTTGTGGCGAGAAGACCTCCCGGGCACGTGTTGATAGTTGTTCACCGACGCGTCCCCTTCCACCCGTAATAAGTTGTATGACTATTATAGGTAACCCACCTATCTTGTAACCAAATCTTGTTTTTGTAGATACTCAAGAAGACATATCATTAGATTTGAGGCAAGTTATTTAGGAAAAGCGCATGAGTAACCATCATTTTCATCTCATTGCATCGAGTATGTTAGCATATGGATTTGCACGCATGCAAATGACATGCAACAATGTGGGAAAAAAGTCCCTCCTCAATGAAGGTGAGGCTGCCTTTATTGAAAACCAAAACTGTATTTACATCTGTACATTCAAAATTGTATGTGGGGGGTGTTTTGGAACATCAATGGAAGAAAAGTGAATGAAGGAGATAGAATGAAATGAAGGAAAGGAGTGGAATGGAATGAACAGAAAGAACATGCAAGAGTTAGGTAAAAACAGAGCCTAATATTGCATGAAGAGGAAAGATGAATAACCAACACAAATAAAACGGAGTTTGAGTTAGCCAAACAAGAACATGCAAAAGGGAACACACATGAGCAAGTAGATAGTCAGAGCTTGATCATTGTGAACTAGAACAACTGATTAATAATGTTGACAATAAGATCAAAGATAATATCTGCATGCAAGATTCAAACACCTAACATCTAATGAACATAAGAACATCAAATGTTAGAAGAGACAATGAATGAGACACAAAGTTCGTATTTCATTAACTCCAAAATGTCTTTCACAAAAGAACACAAAGTTTCTTCTTGAAACAAAGCTTGCACAAAAGTATTTTCTTCTCCTCTCTCAAAGTCACCCTTACAAATGAGCCCCTCACTTCCTTTTATAACCCAAAAGTTGGTTACAAAGTAGTTAGGGTTTTAAATGCACATTAAATAGGGCACTTAAGTGACTTTGACTTTTTCAACCAACTTTTAAAAAGTGACTAAAAATAGAAACCACTTAAGTTAAAAGGTCATTTAAGGAAAAATACATAAATAAAAGAAAATGGGTACATGTGGACCCCACTTAAATGACTTGTATGCACACGTAGACATCCCAGTCAGCAATGTGCCACCCAGATCAAGACACCTAGGATCAGTGCCTTATCCATTGGGCCAAGAGTCCGCCTATCCCGATCGTACGGGAATGAACTCATTGACTGTGCTCTGCAATCCTCCAAATGACAAGAGCGCTGAGCTTGAAACTTGAGCAATTCATCCACATGCTCCGAGTACCTTTCCATGGTGAATTATTCATTTGTCGCGAGACCGTAGTCGTTACGCCACCTTGGTTTATCAGAATCCAGCTTCTGGTCTTTCGCCATTGAGAAGATCTCCAAGAGCCAAAATTGCAATTCACCTCCAATGGTATTACAAAACATGGCTTTAACAACACCCCATGAATAAATATAACCAGTTATTTGCACCATACATCTGATTTGATGAAGTCGAAAACATTGTCTAGTTTTGCAAACACTTTCTACAAATTGAATAACCTGACTCTTCCATCTCACTGCACAGCCTATCTTTTATTGATTCACTTAACATCACCAATAATCACCAAAAATAACATTTTCCTTGTTTGAAATGATGGAAGTACGACTGCCACTGCCTTTGAATCTCCTGTAGCGTCCAAACAATCTTCACTGTTAGCTGCACTTGAATCTTAGAATAAGGATAAGCTTACAGCTGCATTATGTTTGCTACTTGTGACTTTCATTTGTTGCAGCTTTTAGCAATTAAACTATAAGCTTCATCAGGGCCCCAGATCCATCCATATGCATTACGCATTCTTTCTGAAGGCCGATGAAAATGTAGAATATAACAAGTCACAAAAATAATTCATTTTTTCAAACATACTTTCCCATGGTTCGGTCGGGTCGCATTGACATCCGATTATCATCCCTCATTGATCTTCTAGCGCCATCCTATCTCCTCTTCCCAAATATTGTTGCCATGCATCCCTAGGTTTCTCAGATGCCTGCCAACTTAGTGACTCGTTGAAGATGCTCATATAATTGCAAAGCAAATTGTGCTTCATGAATATTCTGATATGAAATAGACCCACCTCTATGAGATTCTCTTCCACGAGTTACATCGTAAAACAAGTAAGGTCTCATTAGAGAATCTTTGTAATAAATTTCATCAGGTCTCCTAGTAACACTCTCACTGTCACTTAATCGATTAGGCACTCAATATTAAGTGGCGCCTCCGGATTGGCATTTAAAACCTTCTTCAGTTTCTCGCAGGCAGTTCTCGGCCTCTGGCTGGCGCGAACATTAGAAGGCACGTCAATATTATACTGCTGCTTGAAAATTGCCGCAAAATGCCTAAAGAGGGCCTCGTCAAAATCTCTTCCTCCGAGAGATCTGTCAAAAGCATGAGCCAAAACCTTAAGCTCGCCCTTCTTGAAAGCGGTGACACAAACTTGCATGTTGCATCCAGAACTGCCCTACGCTCAAGATCCATGAAATATACGGGTATCCCAATACAACAATCCACAATCTCCATTTTTAAATTATCCTTGGCAGTTTTGCTTCTACCTTGGCATGGGCTCTCTCTCTCTCTTCACGCGTGGAATCTTCTTGTGCTTGGGCCTGCGTGGAGATTTGTCCTCCTTACGTGGTCTTTTAGACAAAATACAAGCTCTATTTGTCTTATCCAATCCTGCAAATTCGTTGAAACCGACTTCTTCTTCCCTGTAGCTGCTGCATATAGCCAACTACTTCCTCACGGCACTTTCCTAGGAGAATTTCAGTTATACGCTCCACTGATACTGCCTGTGCAGCACGATTTTGAGAATCCACACCCACCCTCGCCACATCAAGGCGATAGACCTTCATTTCACCATCAATGAATCCACGATCCAGAACACACTGTAGCAATTCATCTGTTGCAGCATTTGATGGAGCGCAAACAAGCATTCGTGGTTTAGGGAAAGTTTAGGAAGCATACGGAACAGTGTGTGATCCATACTCTGAAGAACATCATCGATTGATCTGTGTCAATACTGTCAATACTGTTTGCATTATTATAGGATTGCCTGTAGCTTTCAGGAGCAAGTTTCTTAAGCAGTGCACCATAATAGTGCTGATATTGAACAAGATGAATAACATTCAACATTCCTCAGACTGTGTGTGTCCTATCCCTGGTGGACCTTGCACCAAAGTGAAGGGCCAGGGTTCCTGCCGTCTAGCAGACCCAACTCCATTTGTACCAGGTGTCGTATGCATAGCAGCCCACTGAATTGCGGCTAGCTGTGGATCATTGAAACTCCTATGAAGATGGTCGATAAAATTTGGTGTGAAACATTCAGGCATTGCTGGAGGCTGCTCCTCATTATTTGGAAAGTGCTCTGGCCTGGGATTTAAAATTGCTTTCTGCATTCTCATCCTTTGCATGCATGGAAAGCTTCTGGTGTTCTTCTCCTTCAGATGCGTGGGATGTTGTCTTGTCCTTCCTGGCACCTTTTCTTCCTTTTTGAACTGTGTGTAATCTGTTCCCTGGCGCGTGGAAAGGTGTTTGGGGCCGTGCGCCTTGTCTTTCTTCCTCTGGCTGGTGCGTGGGAAGAAATTTTGTCTTCTTTGTTTTAAAACAAAACAAATGCCCCCTTGTTTAATATTAAAAACTGTTCATTTAATGTGTGGAATTTCTCATGGGCTGGGCGGCTTGCCTTCAATCTGCTCTTGAAACTGTTCTTCTTTCCCTTCTCCCAGCGTGGGAGATTGTTGTCCTTCCTCTCTTTGTTGTTATTTTCTTCTTCTTATGCAATACGTGGAGCTTGAAAACAAAACCAAAAACCTTCTTGTATTTCTTCTTCACAATGGCGTTAGTTTCTCTTGCATGATGCTGACAGAATATTATGTCTTCCTGAAGAAAAAAGAAGCTTAATTTTTCCAACGGGTTTGATGGAGGAAGTTACGAGGATTAATTCAACTTCCTCTCATCCCGGGTAGTGGCTTAAGTGCCAGGGGAAATGGGGAAAGCAACGGACAATTGCCAACGGGAATGGCAAAATGGGTTGGCAATCCCATCTAATTTCCCCATGTGGGAAATTGGGGAATTTTATGCCCGTTTTCCAATCCATGATTTGGCAATTGGCAGAGAAAAACCCACGTGCGGGAAATTTGAAGGAAATTGCCAGGAAAGTGGAAATCCAGGTTCGGGAAGCCAACCCGTGATTGGAAACAAAAGCTTACTTCCCAGCACTAAAACTTGTCAAATGAACTTTAATTTATATTTATTTAATTAAATACTCATTAAGTGATTTTTTAAAAATTAATTTAATCAAACAAGGAGCAATTAATTAATTAAATATTAATTAATTATTTTAACGTATTTTAACATGTTTTAAAGCCTGGCGGAAGAGTTCTCGCCCAAAAATCACGAAACGAAGACCGAAACGATCACAAAAATAAGACAATCGCAATGAGTCCAATGAACCACACAAAGTAACACTTTTCAAAATTTTCTAATTTTTCATTTTTTAAAATTATTTTTTAACAATTTTGCGAAATCAAAATTGGCTAATAACACAAGACTAGATAACAAAGAAGAGCCACAGAGTTGCTAGAGTTATTCAGGCACAAATAGCTCAAGAAAGAGAGCAAAGAGAAAAGGATAGAGTCGGTCGAACACGCCAGTGATCCCTTCACAATAAAGATTCCAAACTGGAAGGAAAGAGGTTTATGCGAGGAGAAAAAGCTAAAGGTCGATTTGACCCCACTTTTGACTTTCAAGGAAAATTTGGTTTCAAGTTATCTCCTCCAAAGAAGAACACACCTCGTAGATCTGCAAGCCTTGCATCAAGTCCTGAAAGAGCAAGCAAGGAAGGAATCACTACCAGTCAAGCACTTGTCCTTGCTCACATTGTTTTACCTTCACATACCACCTTTCCTCAAATGGCAGCCAATGTACCATGGGGAAATGCCATAGGCCCATTGGCCTTACCTACTCGACATGAACTCCCACGAGGATCAAGAAAGATTCTTCCCAAGTTTGATGGAGATGGGAAGACGTCACCAGATGACCATATTTCTACCTTTTTCGCTGCATGTGTTGTTTTGTCGGTAGAATATGAAGATGTTGCTATTCATCTCTTCATCAAACATTGCATGATGTTGCTGCAGATTGGTTTCATCATCTACCCAATGGATGTATCACAAATTGGAATGATATGAAAACTAAGTTTGAAAATCGATTCAAGACGGTAGAAGATGAACATGCTCTTCTTGCCCAACTATCTTAGGCGAAGAAAGAGCCAACAGAACCCATGAGGAATTTTGTGGCTAAATTCAACAAGATGGTGAACAAAGTTCCCACCGGGATTCATCCAAACCTTGATGGACAAAAATGTTTCTTTATTAACGCACAACAACCAGAAGTGTGCTATCAATTGAGAAGGGCTAGGGTGGCTACTTTGGAACTTGCTCAATCTTTGGCCATAGAAATTGAAGATGACTTAATCATGGCAGGAAAATTCAAGAAAAATTCCCTCAAAGGAAAGGGTCAAGAAACCCCCAATGCTTCAGAAACTATACTCACTAAGTTGGCTAATGATGTGTTGGCTTTGAAAAAGTAAGTTGCTCAAAGTAGTAAACCTGCTCCTTACAAAGACATCCCAAGAAAAGGATACGTTCCCAACAAAGCCAGGATTGCAGGTGCTCCAACAAGGCTTGCTATTGAAGCAACTCCCGCAACTAATTCCAAATGTGATGTCATTGAAGAAAGCGATGATGAGATTGAAGTCGTCGAGGTTGATGAGGAAGAGCCGGATTCTGAGACATCTGAACCTGAAGTTGAAGATCTTGAGGGGAAAGTAATAATCATTTCTTTGAGTACCGTTCCGATGAGGAAGATGAATACAAAGAAATTATAGAAGATATGAATAGTCAATCTTTCGTCGTCTTCACGCGCTCCCAGAAAAAGGAGCAGGATACCACTAAGGCGGGAGATAAAGAGGTTTCCAAGGAAACTCCCAAAGAATCCAAGACAAATGAGGCTCCTAAAGAGTCCAAGGTGACTAAGGTTTCAAAGGTCAAGACTATCTTAAAGAAAGGAGGACCTTTGTTAGATAAATCGGTTGGTAAATCAACTAAGAAGAAAGCTCCTTCTTCCACATTAGTGTCAACCAAGCCCAAGGCCAAGGTCAAAAGTGTGCCATCATCAAGTTCGAAAGAACTTATATCTGAGACTTCAAGTGCAATTACTTTGCCTAAATTTGACATCATTGATCATATCCATAAAACAAAAATTTCCATGTCACAGGAAGAGTACTTGAAGTCCAACAAGGATCAGCTCGAGAAATTGGTCCAGTTTATCAAAGGTGAATCTACTATTCATTCCTCCAAAGGAATTCTGAAAACTCCCAAAGATGGGAAAACTCAAAATATTGTGGCGGCCACTACACCTTCAAATGAAAAGATTGAACCTTTCTTTGTGTCCTTTCTGATCAACAAATGCAAATTAAGTAATTGCATTATAGACTCTAGAGCCTCGGATAATGTGATGCTGGACAAAAGTAGCACATGCTCTTGGTTTGACTTGTATGAGAACATTCGGATCATGTTACTCCATGGAAACCAAGCAAGTTCCTCTAATCGGGTAGATTAAAGACGCCCAAATGGTTTTAGCCCAATTCCCTCAAAAGTGAGTTAAGGTAACTATTCTAGTTACTTGATATTCCCACCTCATATGGAATGTTGTTGAGCAAGAAATTTTGTAGGGATTTGGGTGGTGAGATTCAAATGGACTGGTCTCACGCCATGATTCCTATCAATGGGGAAATGAAAAAGCTTATGCCGGAAGCTCAGGAAAAGTTCACAGTAACTAAAACCGAAGATCCTCACGCGCACAAATCCTTTTCCAAGGCTCAAGTATGGGTAATTATATGATGACTATAGAAATTCATACCCCTGAGATCACTTGCCAAGATTCCAATGAGATCTGGACTCTTGAGTTCGATGGAATTTATTTCTCAACAGGTTCTAGTGCAGGAGTAGTGCTCATATCTCCAAATGGTAAAATGTTTCCTTTTTCCTACAAACTTGAATTTTCAAATACTAATAACACTGCAGAGTATGAGGCATTAATCCTTGGCCTTCAAGCTGCAAAGGAGAAAGGGATCAAAAATTTGGAAGTCTTTGGAGATGCGGAATTGATCGTGTTACGGTAATAAATCGAGTTCAAGTAAAGAATGATCGTTTGAGACAATACAGGAATAAATTATGGGACACAATAGAAGTCTTTGATGCTTTTTCCATTAAATATGTCCCTCGTGAAAAGAATGAAAAAGTAGATTCTCTAGCAGTCTCAGCTTCATTAATGATTCCTCATTCAGAGTTTGATCAAGAAAAATACACCATTGAAATGGTTTTTAGGCCAAGTGTTCTTAACAATGCGAGAAAATTGGCAAGTATTTAATAATAATCAACAAATTATTGCTTTCTTGGAAAAGAGAGAAAATTTTGAACAATTGTACTTTGAAGGAAGTGATTCAACATTTGGCGAATCAACTACCTCACCCATTCAGGAAGGAGTTGAGAACTAAGATCCTGAGATGGCATCATTCAACTCAAAGGAAATAAAATTCCCAAAGGATTGGTTTCACTTGAAGAACTTTTTGACAAACATGACAGGTTTATCAAAGAGAAAGAGCAGGCAGGACTTGCAAATTCTGCTGACTATGAACAAGTTAATATCGGCACCAAGGATAAACCTCGCTTGATCAATATTGGTAAGTGTTGCTCACCTGAGGAGCATAGGAAATTCATAAGTCTCCTTACCAAATATTCTGACGTTTTGGCTTATTCATATGAAGACTTGAAGTCTTTCCAACCCAGGAAATGGAGCATGCCATACCCTTGAAGCCTGGTGTAGTTTCATTCAGGAAAAAGCAAAGACAATATAATCCTAAGATTGTAGGGACAATATTTCATGAAGTTCAAAAGATGCTAGATTCACGAATAGTGTTTCCTATTCAACATTCGACTTGGATAGCTAATATTGTACCGGTTCGCAAGAAAAATGGAGAAATTAGGATTTGCGTGGATTTCTGCAATCTTAATCAGGCTTCCTTGAAGGATAACTACCCACTGCCAGTGATGGACCATATTTTGCAAACGTGTGAACGGATCGGAAATGTTATCTATGCTAGATGGTTTCTCTGGCTATAATCAGATTGAAGTGGCTAGAGAAGATCAACATAAAACCGCGTTCACTACCCCCTGGGGTACATTCACATATAGAAGAATTCCCTTCGATTTGATCAATGTTGGCACTACTTTTCAAAGGGCCATGGATATGGCATTTGCAGATTATAAAGACAAGATCATTGTGATATACCTAGATGACTTGACAATGTTCTCCAAGAAACGAGAAGATCACCTAAGGGATTTGGAGAAAATATTGCAAAGGTGCAGACTTCATAAGATTTCTCTAAATCTAAAAAGTCTATGTTCGGAGTTACAGAAGGGAAACTCCTAGGTCATATTGTTTCTAAGGAAGGAACTAAGATCGATCCTGAACGCATTCAAGCTATCAAAAATCTTTCCTTGCCTACAAGTAAGCCTGGAGTCCACTCATTCTTCGGGAAGGTGAACTTTTTGAGAAGGTTCATGCCAGATTTTGCCGAGATGACTAAAGAAATCGCTGATATGATGAAAGGGAAAGAATCCTTCAAATGGTCAAAGGAAGGTAGAGAGGCATTTGAGCAAATCAAGAGTGCTATTGCAAAAGCTCCTACATTGGTATGTCCTAATTTTAAAAAGGATTTTATAATTTATTGTTATGCTTCGCCACACACAATCTCCGCCATTTTGACTCAGCACAATCAAGAGGGGATCAAATCTCCTATTACATTCATGAGTTCGGGATTCAAGAAACATGAACTTAATTACACTCCTCTTGAGAGACATGCGTACATGGTGGTAAGAGCCCTGAAACACTTCAGGTATTACGTGTTGAATTCTCACACCAAAGTCTTAGTTCCGGACACCGCGGTGAAATCAATGTTGACACAATAGGAACCAGGATCTAAGAGAGGTAATTGGGTCTCCAAGATCCAAGAATATGATCTGGACATCAAGCCTACCAAGTTGGTTCAAGGAAGAGGACTCTGCCAACTCATTACAGAGAATGAACCACGAGATAACTCTGAAGAAGAACCAGTTGAAGAAAATTTACCATTGGTAGTTTTTGTCAGTACCACAGATGAATGGTATTCTGATATTGCCTACTTTCTCACATATGGCAAGTGTCCAGAGAATTTGACAACTAAGGAGAAACAAGCTATCAAACTAAGAGCTGTCAGGTACGTCATCATCTGGGATAACATGTTGTTCAAGAAAGGAATTGACGGCATGTTCCTCAGATGTGTTGATAAAGAACAACAACCTAGGTTGTTGGAAGCTTTCCACAATCATGCTTGCGGTGGTCATTTCTCTGGCCCAGTAATAGCCCATAAAATTTTGAGAGCACATTATTACTAGCCCACTATGTTTTCTGATGCTCAAAAATGGGTGACAAAATGTGAAGCCTGTCAACAATTTGTTGGAAGACCAAAGTTGGCAGCTTTGCCTTTGAATCCAGTTGTCATTAAAGAACCCTTTCAACAATGGGGTTTAGATTTCATTGGGGTTTTGAATCCTAATTCTAACGTTGGTCATACTCACGTGCTCACCGCCACTGACTACTTTACAAAGTGGGTGGAAGCTATACCGGTACAAGAAACATCTACTACAGTAATCTGTGATTTCATTAAAGAAAATATATTGGTTCGTTAGGGAATTCCACACAAGATTGTGACAGACAATGCCTCAATTTTTCTTCTGCAGAGATGATAGGTTTTTGTTATGGATATGGGATATCTTTGTCTCATTCATCAGATTACTACCCTCAGGGAAATGGTCAGGCTGAATCCAGCAACAAAAACCTCATTACTATTGTGCGCAAGTTAGTCGAAGAAAATCAAAGAACTTGGCACAAAAAGTTATACGATGCATTGTGGGCTGATCGCATAACTCCCAAAAGGGCAATCGGGATGTCTCCATTTCAACTTTTATATGGAACCAATGCTCAAATTCCCGTCACACTAGAGTTACCAACATTAAAATTAGCTCAGGCAGTTGATGATGAATGCTTCACCAATGCATTAGATAAAGCTCCTAAGCAAGCTCAAGGAACAAAGAAGTCAAGTGGCAAATAGGATCGAGGAACATCAATCCAAGGTAAAAAAATGTTTGACAAGAGCACTAGGGAGAGACAGTTTCAAATCAATGACTTAGTTCTTCTCTGAGACAAAAGATGAGAGCCAAAAGGAAAGCATGGGAAGTTTGACTCACTGTGGTTGGGACCATTCAAAATAAGGCATTTCTGTGGAGATAGTACCTATTACTTGGCATATCCTGATGGAACTCATTTTCCTTTACCCTACAATGGGCAATATCTCAAGTATTACCAAAATTGAAAACAGGTTGTTCCTTGTATGTACATAGGTAATTAGGATTTTGGTTTGTTTGTTTCCTTGTTTTTTCGGTCTCCTCTCTTGTGTTGCCCCATTTTTGTGCCCCATCATTTTGAGATCATGTTCATGACTATTTTGGTCTGGGTCCATTGCTGCGTCCATGAAGTCCTTGTCCCCAATTAGAGCCAACTGTTATTAGCCAATTTTGACTTCGCAAAATTGTTTAAAAATAAAAAATGAAAATTTTAAAAAATTGAAAAGTGTTACTTTGCATGGTTCATTGCCCTCATTGCGATCATCTCATTTTTTTTATCGTTTCAGTCTTTGTTTCATCCTTTTCGGGCAAGAACTCTTCCCGCCAGGCTTTAAATCGTGTTAAAATACATTAAAATTAATTAATCGCTCCTTGTTTGATAAAATTAACTTTTAAATAACTTGAGAGTATTTAATTAAATAAATATTAATTAAAAGTTCATTCGACAAATTTTTATTGCCGGGGAAGTAAGCTTATGCTTCCAACTGCCGGGAATGCTAATTTGGCTTCCCGAACCCAGATTTCCCCTTCCCTGGCAATTTTCTTCAAATTTCCCACACGTGGGATTTTATCCACCAATTACCAAATCATGGATTGGCTAACGGGAAAGAAATTCCCCAATTTCCCACATGGGGAAATTAAACGGGGATTTCCAACCCACTCGCCATTCCCATTGGCAATTGTCCGTTGCTTTCCCCATTTCCCCCTGGCACTTAAGCCCACTACCCGGAAGAGGGAAGTTGGATTAATCCCCATAACTTCCTTTGTCAAACTCGTTGGAAAAAGTCATGTGAAGCTTTGCTTCCTATTTCTTCTGAAGGACACAATATTTTGTCACATCCAACAATCTTCCATGCATTTTTCTGTAGAGAGAAGGAATAGCCAAGATCAAACAACTTTCCACGCAGCCAAGGAAGTAAGAACAGTCCGAAGAAATTTGTTTTCTTTACAAGTTTTCATGCATTAGAGGAGGCGCACAGCCCAAACAAAGCTTTCCACGCGCCAGGGAGAAAAGAACTATTTTCCACGCATGCATGGGCAGGATAAAACAATTTTAATGCATTGTTTCCCACGCAGGTCCAAGGAGAAACCTCACGCGCCCATTCAAGAAGTTCACACATAGATAAGAAATAAATTCAAGCAATTCCCAGCTCAGGAGGAATCTCACGTGGGAAGAAAGAGGAACAGTTTTTAAAAGAAAAAATCTTAGAAGAAGTTCATGCATTCTCCATGCGCCAGCAAAGAGAAGACCACGCCTAGGAGAAATAGCACAGTTTTTAAATAAAAAAAAGAAAGAGGAGGCGCCTTTCCCACGCACCTATCCACACAGGCCACGCATTGGCCAAGGAAGGAGAAAAGACTAAAATCCACGCATGTGGATAGACAAGACAGCAAAGGAAAATCAAATTCCCATGTAAAATTTTGAAAAGGCAAGGAAATTAATCTAAGAGCAGCATTAAACAGGCCATGCCCATCCAAAGGAGCTCCCACGCATGGCAAAAAAGGAACAGTTTTTAAAACAAGAAAATTAAAATTCCACGCCCAGCCTGAAGGAGACGCCTTGAGGGAGGAAAAAGTATCAAAGAGCAGCATAGATATTACCCACGCGCCCAAGAAAGACATGGGTCCAACACATTGTCCACGTAGGAGAAGGCAATGCAGCTATCCACACAGATCTAGCACGCATTGACCACACACATTCAAGGAAAGGCATGCAGGCAAAAGACAAAATGGCAATACGCAGGTCCAAGGCAAAATAGCCATACGCAAGACTAGAAAGAAAAGGTCATGCACAGTTGTCTACATGTCCTCCTGCACCAGGGAAAGGAGCCCGAGATTGCAGGGAGCAAAACAAACTAAGAACCGGTTCTACAGCAGGCCGAGCACGTGATCTTTCTCCCTAACATAGGCCTAACACTCACTCCTTCCTCCCAAGCACGTAGGACCAAAACGAGCCAAGCACTTACTCCCTCCAATTCTTGCAAGAGCCAGTAACTATTCGAATCCAACCCATGTTCAAAGCCCATGAGTCAATAATGGACAAAGTGATGTTTCTTAGGCTCATGCAGGTATGAAATGGATGACGACTTGCATGCAACTAGATCATTTGGATCATACGCTCTTGCATTTTGCTCAAAATTTGAACTCAGGTTTGAAACTCAAGTCTTTTGAAGTCCTACATGTTCGTGTTCATATCTTCTTGTTAGTGGGAAACCCCACTCGAGCATTCCCAAGCTCGAGCTAAGCTCTATTGTGTTCCTAGAAACCCCACTATTTCCCATCTCCATTAGCTCGACCTAAGCTAGTTCTTGAACATGAACTCGAACTCGCACACATCGTGCATTCATGAACACACTAAAGTTGCTCAAACACCTTTTGCGCTAAATCGAGGAACTTTTTGCCCACATACAAGTTCAAACTCAAATTCAAACCCGTTTGCGCACAAAGTTATTTTGCAAGCTCGAAATTCCATGAATAATGTGTTAAGAAGGTTTGAGAAATATAAATCTCAGAATTCTCAACTCAAGGCTCAGTAAGGATCAATTGGTGAATTATGTTCAACATCTAATAAATCCAATATCCTCCACTTTTTTAGTACTTGATGCAGTGGCTGCCCCGATGAAGAAACTCTCAATTTGTCAAAAGAAATAAACACATTGGGCCATGTCACTAAAACTTGGCTTTCAAATATTCTCGTTTTAGGCCAAGGGACGATCAAGACCACGGTTAAGCTTCATGAAGATATCAGTGCGTATCTGGATCCAATTCTTTCTTTCAAAGAAACTTTTGTTTATGCTATATCAAATTTGGATGAGATATTGCCCAGTTTACAGGAAATGACAAGTATGGAATCTTCAATTTTAGCTATTGAAGGAATTCTCGAATTTGAACATTGGGGGACACATTTTCTTTGGTGTCTGCATCTAAAATCAAGAAAATCGCTTCTCAAGGATTCTACGATTCATTATGACAACATGTGCAATGAAGCCTTCACTTCACTCTCCTTGATTCAGGAATTCATGGTTGAGATTCCTTGTAAGCTCGTAAATGAGCATAATCAAAGGTGTTCATCGGAGCAGGTGGAAGAGCAATTTTCACAATTTTTTAAGGACATGTACACTCCCGCCAACAATTTCTTGTCAGTTTCCATGGAGCGGTGCATCAAATTAAAGAACTTATTTGAGAATGCTCAATCCAAAATTGTTAATTTAAATGATATGCCAAGTAGAATTCTTGAATTACAGGTATTTTGTGAGGCTATTCTTCGACCAAGTGAACCTCCAGAAGAAGAAAAGATGCTTAAAACTTTGGGAAGGTTTAGATCCTTTCAACTGGCAAAAGCGGTAGATCCTAATTTCACCGGCGGTGCAGGGAGTTGATTTTCTTGGTATCTAACAAAGTGGGAGAGTCCATTTCTCATACGCTTGAGATAGGCGGACCCCATTTCAATGGATAAGGCACTGGTTATTATTGTATATTTTAAAAGGTGTTGTTATTTGGGAAACAATGGTTATTTTAAGTAATTTCTATTTTTGGGTTGTCTTTAATAAAGTTGTTGAAAAATTCAAAGGTCACTTAAGTGCCTTATTTAATGATCATGTAAAACCCTAACTACTTTGTAACCAACTTTTGGGTTATAAAAGGAAGTGAGGGGCTCATTTGTAAAGGGGACTTTGAGAGAGGAGAAGAAAATACTTTTGTGCAAGCTTTGTTTCAGGAAGAAACTTTGTGTTCTTTTGTGAAAAACATTTTGGAGTTAATGGAATACGAACTTTGTGTCTCATTCATTGTCTCTTGTAACATTTGATGTTCTTATGTTCATTAGATGTTAGGTGTTTTGAATCTTGCATGCAAATATTATCTTTGATCTTATTATCAACGTTATTAATCGGTTGTTCTAGTTCACAGTGATCAAGCTTTGATTATCTACTTGCTCATGTGTGTTCCCTTTTACACATTCTTGTTTGGCTAACTCAAACTCCGTTTTATTTGTGTTGGTTATTCATCTTTCCTCTTCATGCAATATTAGGCTTTGTTTTTACCTAACTCTTGCATGTGCTTTCAGTTCATCCCATTTCACTCCTTTCCTTCATTCCATTTTATCTCCTTCATTCACTTTTCTTTCCATTGATATTCCAAAACACCCCCCCACACATACAATTTTGAATGTACAGATGTAAATACAGCTTTTGGTTTTCAATAAAGGCACCTCACCTTCATTGAGGAGGGACTTCATTCCCACACTTTGTTGCATTTTATTTGCATGTGTACAAATGCATATGCTAACAATGTGCTAATAGAATTTTCATTCATGTGTTATCACTTTCTCTATTCTTGTGCTCTAGTTCCTTTCTTCATTCTACTCCATTACTTGTTATGCTCCATACCAATAATGGGGGTTAGGCTTTTCATGAACCGACGAGTTCAATTTAATTTATCTCATATACTCTCATAAAATTATCATTTGTGACTAATTCATTTATATGCCTTGACACTTCATTTTATATATCCACTCAATAAAGTGTATAGCAAGTTATCAACTCATTGATCTTTGAAGTATATATTGACTCCTTATAGATGTCATGACTTGTAGAGTTGTTTAATGAGTGGTTTGAGTTTTTTCTTTATTTAGGATGCTTAATATCAACAGCTAGGAATGTCATGTGAGTATTCTATTAGTAGTTTTTAAATGCCAACTATTGCAAGGCATTTTATTCTAATCAAGATGGTATGTTTGTTGGCTTCTATATGTCTTTCATTTCTCTTGTACCTTCAAGGTAAATATTATTTTGTAAAGCATTTCATTCATTATGTAATAGAGAAGATACTTTTCTATGTCGGTACACCAACCTTAATGTTTACCAATTATGAAGGTTATGTGGCAACATGACAAGGATTTTGTCTAGAATATTCTTGGCTCCAAAATCATGTGAATTTCCTAATTCTAAGCATTATTTTAAAGTTAACTTAAAATAACATGAGTCCATTATAGCTCAAACATATGTTTAATTGTAGGTTAGCTTAAAAGATAATTAGGACAATATAGGTCAAACATGTATTTAATTCTAGGTTAGATTAAAAGAACATTAATCTATTATAGCTCAAAGATATATGCTAAAACTATGTCATTCATTTCTTAACAAGGAATTAAATAAGACTTTCGATTCTATTTGTTGCAAGTTTTTATAAAACAATATCATAATTTCTACTCTAAAACAATTTTAGTAATGCGTGCGGTGGAGAGAAATCGTGATGAAGTCACCGATTTAAAACAACTCTAGATGAATTTTCCTTATTTAAAACATTGAGATATAAACTCAAGGTTATGATAACTCAAATATTTTTATGTATGCTTCCTTTAAGAATTTTTATTATATTAATAAATGCATGGTTTTTAACATGTTATAAACATTTTTGGATTTACATTAAAGGTGTAATGTTATGGGATGTCAAACTTTACAAATAAGGTTTTTGTTTTTGGGATAATACAAAAACATAATCATACAATATTGAATATTTTATAATTAATATTATTCATATTTTCATTGTGTGGTTGTATTTTAATGAATTTGAACCATGTGATTGGGCCTTAAAAGGGAACTAAAGCCAATGTCAAATCAATCCATTGATGCTTGGAATTAGATGCAATTAAACATCGTCATTGGTACTAATCAAATTTTACACTAAAAAGTCATTAGTATTGGTATCCTCGACACTTACACTAGTGTTCAATGGATTTGGACATCATTGTTAGTACTAACCAATACGAGAACCGGAAATCCTTGGTGGTAATAGATCAAAACTACACTAGTGCTACGATCTAACACTAGAATTGCAAACAAAATTTGATGTAAAGAAGGAAAATGTTGGTGGTGTTGCGAATTTTTTTGTTTACAAGGCCTTGACATCTAGAGCATTTTTCATCCTTCCAAGGCCATGGATCTTACATAGACAACGTTGCAAGAAAACTTATTTTGGATTTATTTCTTAAATAAATTATTATAAGTTTCCTTGGCATGGTTTGATACAAGCAAGATAAAGGAAGTGTTTGTTGTGAGTGTGCTTCAAGTTGTTGTCAACAATTTGATCATGTTGGATTAAAATTATGTCACTCGATGTAATGCCCAGCTTTCTCGTGACATTATTCATACTATAATTAGGATTATTATAGGATTTTTACTCTACCTTCATAATCAAGTTTATTTTGGCACAAGGTGCCTAATCCTCAGAATTGGAAGCTACTTTGAGATGAGAATATTTAATGATATTACTACGAATTATATATACATTTATAGGTTTCATTCGATTAAAATAAACTAGAAAGTGGTGTGTATAATGAGATGGATTACAACCTTGGTGTCACTTAATCAGTTGAGAATACAATATGAACCTTGTGGTTAAAACTATGAACAAAATGATGGATCAATTAAGAGGGTTAGAAATTAATTTGGAAACTACAAATAACTAGGTGTTCCGTGATTGAGTAAATCCTAGAAATAGCTAGTGGTAGGAGTGCAAGTAAGAACTAGAATGGTTGACATTATAATGTTGGAAAATGGTAAAATGATGAAGGGAATTAATTAATTACTAACACATTAGTTTTAGATAAATGACATGTTGAAACTATATTAGTGGAACTTAAATTGGTTACAGAGTGGTAAAGTTATGGTGTGTGTGTTAAATTGATTATAATAATGAATGGTGAAATGATAAGTGAATGTTAAGCATGTGTTTAAGTAATGCAATTTTATTTATTCTATATGATATTTTAACTAGTATGGTTAGAATAAATATCTATGGAATTATGATAAACTAAACTGATGTTTGGGAAATTGATTTTGAAATTTATATATATTAAATTGTGTGTGGATTGATAGATTGTCGTAAGTGGATTTACATTTTTATTGTTTATATATAGATATATATATATGTTTTGTTGTGTGGGTATGATGATTTGTTTGGGTGTGCAGTGATGGACAGGTATATCCACAAACACTATAAAATACCAAATTGAGGGGGAGACAAGCAACGTAGAAATTGCATGTTCTAACCAAGGTCACCCATTGAGTAATGTGTGTGTATGTGTTGTTAATGTGAAAGTTACCTCTTTTATTTACTTGATAATGTTTTAATCTTTGACCCTATGTGGAGTTCCACATCCCATTTTTATTGTTTGTGACCCTTGTGATTTTAATTTTATGTTTTTTCTTAGTTTTTCTTTAATTAAAATTTAATGATGTTTTGATTAATTAAAATTTTCATTGTAAGCAATTATTTATGACCTTGTCCTTGTGTGTTGGCATTTATGTTGATTTCAACTTGGGAAATTCGGATTTGTCCTTTAGGCCAATTTTGGGAAGTGTGTGGGAGAGGTTTACCTTGTTCCACACTCCCAAAATTTCCCCAAGGCCATACCTATGGGGTAGGTAAGATTTTGAAGGGGTAAAATTGATTATTTTCTTGCATATGATGGGATTTTTCCCTCTTTTCCACTTATTTATTTTAATATGGGTGGTTGCATTATTACTTTGGGAGAGGAGTCCATTTTGGGATTTGGGGTTTGAGTGTGCAAGAAAACTTCCTTACACTTGACTTGATTTTGGAAAATATTTGCATTTAACCCTCTTACATTTCATTTATGGATGTTGACTTGTGTACACCTACCTTTGGGAGAGCACATGGGTTTGTATTGTTGGCAATCCCATGTGGATTCCACCTCATCTCACATCTCTAAAATCTATAAGTAAGAGAGACTTGAGGAGAAAAAGGGGTTCCATGAATTTTATTTTTGGAAATTTCTTTATTGCTTTTGGTTTTTAGGAGAGCTTTGGAGAATTTTTTTGATTGTTTGATTTGTTTGTAGGAGGGAATATCAAGAGGACAAATGCCTCCGAGGTAGACTCATATATTCCTTTATATTTCCTTGTTTTTTGCTTTTTATTTTTTATATTTTGCATGATGTATTAGGTGTTTTTGGGCGGTGAATGGCTATTGGGAATGGTGTGGGGAGGTGTTATAGCCTATTCTTATTTTTGGAGGTAAAAGGTTTAAGAAGATAGTAGAATTTATGATTTTGTTGTTGGAGATAAAAGGGTTTTGAATTAGTCATTTTAGACTAACTTGGAGGGAGTGTGGGATGGGAAATAGGTCTCCTTGTTAGAGCTAAAAGGGAAAGCTAAATGTGGCTTAGGAGTTATAAGGATTTTGGTAGGATGAAAGAGTGAATGGAGGTTTTGAACTTATTGTTAACTAATTTAGGAGTCAAAGGGAGAGCATGGTTCTATTTCATCCTCCATGGAAGGGAAAAATTTTATCCCAGGTATTTGTTTTGTGTGGTTGTAATAATTGTTTGTTTTCTTGATTGTTATTTCTCAATGTGGATTAACATATTATATTTCTCATTTTTTGGGGCTTGGTGGTCAATGAGAAGAGAAGCCTCTTTCCATTGATAAGGTTGGGTGGATAGCGTTGCTCCCATCTCATTTTGGTTAAGAGAAAGTGTTGACTCTATGGAGGAGTTATGAGTTGTAGACTTGATACTTGATGAAGATTTTTTATTGTTCTCCTTGTTTGAAAAAAGAGTCATATTGTAATGTTCATTGTGAACCATTACATTGTTTTATTCCTACTTGAATCTTGAAGGAAAATTGTTTTGAAAGTTGCAAAAGAAATAAAATGTTGTTTCTTTATCTATCACTTGCTACTATCTCAAAAAAATGGTGATCAAACAATATCCCATTTAATAGATATTAATTATATTATAAATAATCACAAGAGATTAATCATGGTTTAAATTTATTTAATAAAAGTTGTGATTGTTCGGAAATGATATAATAATGGGCATAATAATTGTAATTATGATTCCCTCATCCAACTAGAAATGATTTTATAATGAATGGAGTTGAGAAACAACTTAAATGAGAACACATAATGGGACAGGTGATGATGGCCTAACAATGTTTGATAAATGAATTAACGTAAATTAAACATTTGAATAAATAACAAGAACCTTATCCAATGAGATCATTTACTGCCAATTTTATTACCCTAATTCTGCAAACATCAATGTTGCCACAAGAGATTGATAAACGTCTCCTTTAAACTTGTGACTCCTTTATACTTGAAAATCATTTGTAATTCAATCGTCATCAAGGTTATTGGATTTTTCTGATTTAATCGACGTTCACATCACCCAAATGTGCAACGTGAATGATTCGCAAGTCCAGAAAACCGCAGGTGGTGTCGCGCGACGACATGTGTTATAGAATTTAATAGTGTGAATTTTAAAATCTATTATCATTAATCCTTTCTAATCCTTCCAAAAAAAATTATTCCGTAATTTTTACCATTCTTATGTTTTGATTTGGGGTGTTACATTTGGTATCAAAGTGAAGGTTTTAAAAACTAGGACTCTAGATAAAACATTAAATTGTAATTCATTTTTATAACTTTATTTTACATTATAAACACAAATTGGTTTTAAATACTCCACTAAATTCTAAATTATTTCCCCATTCGTGTAGGACACATAGACGTAGTAGGAATAAGGTCACCAATATGAGATCAACTACACCACCACCAAAACAACCCCCATCACCACCTCTAAGCATTGAACCTATATGTTATTGGGCCACGATATTACAAGCGCTTGAGAAGATTACAAATGAACTAAGAAAACAATCATTATTATAGGCCCTTGGTCCCACACAACACCTTCGAGAAAGAGTTCGTTAGACTACACCACATAAAATGTGTTTCCCCTTAGATCATTCAATCCAACCTCATGATATGTAGAAAGGACCCCAACAATTCATGCATCTTCATCATGAGCCACGCAAACAATCGAGCACCACAAGAAAGTAAAGGAACCTCCTTCCCCGTATGTAAAAATATTGTGATCTTTCCAGATAGGTGTGTTGCCATGAGATGACAACAGCGAGTGACCCAAAACCAAATTCATGTACGTGTTGAGCTAGTAAAGGTCGGTGGTGCAACGTGTAGAAACTTAGCAAGAGGAGGATACCTCCATGGACATTTTTTCTTCTACGAGTCATAGGATCATTATATATGATATTTCATGTATCGGGCATCCTGTACCACCATAGAAGCTAGGATCAGAGAGCCTTCTTGAGGGTGAATCATTGTGCTTTATTATAGTGATTTGTTGTTTTGGCCAATAAATCACGTTATTATATGTAACTTATTTTTGAGGAAATTGTAGTACCCAAGGTGTGTTGTAAAAATTTACTTGTCGTTTGTTTTGTGCAATCCTGCAAATCATGTTGTTACAACATTCTTAGAAATGTGAAATGATCCATTTTAATTTGTGACAATGTTATGCTCTAAAACATGGTTTGTGGTACAATGAATAAATATAATTGAATGGTAATGAGGAATAGTGGAAACAACAAGAAAATTGTAAGCTAAGGAGTAGAAGTAATAATTTGAAACATTGTGGAAATGATCAAGCAAAGGTGGGACCAAAATGAGCTAAAATTTATATGACCCATTCAAACAAACCAAACAAATATTTTCATAGCTTAGGAAAAATAATAAGAGGGTAAACTATTGTAACTAAACCGATGAGGCATCTAAACAAGTGTAAGAAGTAATGATTTGTGTTCCTGTAAATAGTAAACATATAAGAACTAAGAATAAATTTGTGTTAAACAAGAGTGAGAATAAAGAAATTGAATACTTTGAACAAGGATATTGTGAATAAGTAAAATAAGAAGCGAATTTAGTAAACATAAACATATTCTCAAGTGGGTACTAAACCTTGATGTAAGGAACTTTAGAAAAAGTAGTTATAACTTAATTAAGTATCAAGGCAATATTAAAATAAAAAGGGGAAACAAGTTAATAACCAAGTAGTAATCCCTAACAAGGAGTCTTATAATCTAATTAGTTTTCAACAATGTTGTTTTAAGAAAAGGGTTTGATAATAGGATGGGCAAGAGTAAGACATAGAAGATGAGTTGCAAGCCAAGATAAATTTCTTAAATGACCCTTAATAGTTTAACAAGGAAGAGAAGTAAGGTTAAAAGGTCTTGGTAATATTAAAATGGTTTAAACAAAATTGTAATTACCCTTGAACTTGTTCAGAAGCGCTAAGGATTCAAAACTTGAATGGATGAGTAACTAGGGAGCATTAACTAAAACTACTCTCGGAGCGAGAGGTGGCGAAGTGAATTATGGTGAACATTTGAAAACACCAAGTAGTAATAAATAAAGGGAAAACAAAGTAAATGGTATTGAACTAGAAAGTTATAATAAGATTACGATATAACGAACCAATCAAGACACACTTAAACAAAGTGAAATCTAAAATAATAAATGAGTGAAATGGATAGTTTGGAATATGCATACGTATAAGAAGGTTGAAATAGTATGTTAATGGAAACATAATAAGTTAAATGACAAGGTAAAATGTCTAAGACCCAAACATAGGAAAGGAGAATTGAAATAAAATAAACATAAGTAATCAAGAATAATAGAAGCAAACTTTATAAGTAAGTATAACAAAAGGAGATTGTTATCCATATTTTTCCCCCCAAAAAAATATTAGATCAGCCACGACCCCACACAAAAAGAACCGGTGAAATCAAGTTTGAATCCTCAAAGCAGTTGCAGAGGAACTCTACAATGGAGTGGCAAGACCTCGAGAAAGATCAAACGACCCTGCGCAGGAGAAATTCAAAAATGGCTTTGTCGAGTGAATCCGTGCCTTAAATCCATTAAACAGATTACATAAAGGATCGGAAATGGAATAGCAAGGTCAGGGAAGCAGGAGACAGTGTTAAAGAAGCCAGAAGCTCAAAAGAAAAGGAACGACGAAGGTTCAAAGTCTTTGGGCTCTGAAACGGTTCAAAACGAGTCTAAAATTGACTAAGTATGGAGGAGACAACGGATGCTACCAAGTGTCCAAGCGGTGCACCTCCAAATTTGAATCCAAAAAGGGAGGCTCGAACAAGCACTAGGCCCCCATGTGTCCCAGGCCCAAAATGGAGGCAGATTCAAAGCTAAAATCAAACGGTGGACAAGGAAGGCCTCAAAAAGGCTAAGTATAGAAATGCTAGCGGAGGCTACCACGTGTCAACTCGGCACGTCCCCAAGGTTAAATCAAAAAGTGGAGACCCAAATGAGGGTGAGCTCACCACGTCGTCTAGGGTCCAGTAAAGGTAAGGGAGGTTGTTGAAAATTCCAAGGTCGCAAAGGAAACCACGTGTCAACCCGACGCTCCTCCAAAGGCAAATCTTGAGTGGGTTTTTAAGCTAGCGCGAGCCTCCACCCATCCGGTTCTATAAAGGGACAGGATATTATTGAATAGTCAATGCATTACAATAGGCTAGTGGGGTGTGCCAAGTGTCCAAATGGCACTAATTCAAGAGCAAAATTAAGGGGAGGTTTCTAAGCATGCATCAGTGCCACCGCGTGTCCTCGTTAGATATTTGACCCCGAAGCAAATGACTTAGCCAAAAACATAAGGAAATTGAGCAGTCGTCAGAGAGAAACCATGTGTCAACCCCACGCATCTCCAAAAGTAAAATATAGAGGCTTCCTCATACATGCGCTAGCCCTCCATGTGTCCGGTTTCAAAAGGGGGATCATTTTCGAACCGGTTTTCCCGCTTTTTTTATACGGAC
This sequence comes from Taxus wallichiana var. yunnanensis, assembly GCA_018340775.1. Taxonomy (NCBI): domain Eukaryota; kingdom Viridiplantae; phylum Streptophyta; class Pinopsida; order Cupressales; family Taxaceae; genus Taxus; species Taxus wallichiana. The sequence continues at coordinate 993,513,112 of CM031242.1, forward strand.
CCGATTCGAATTTCAAAGGGGCATATCTTTTGACTCGGGATCGAAATCCAACAAATCTAGCACCATTGGAAAGATCTCGGCCTCTTCTACACTATGGAGATCTAAAACTTTAATTTTGGAGAGGTTAGGTAGGAGGAAATGGAGAAACATCTTCAGGCCATTAATGTAGGATCTATTTTGCCCCAACAACCGAGATCTCGATCCACCATTTCCTCCTCCTTTGAGGCACCGAACAAGAAATTGATGTAGTCAAGAAAGATTTGAGGTGGATTTTGTAGGAGGCATTGATGATAGTGGTTGAGCTTCAATTGGTTTTTCTCTCTTCTCTCTCTTTCTTCCCTCTCGTGTTGAATCTATAAAAGCAGGGTCAGGACTCATTGTAAAGGGATGGACATTCTTCTATTTTTCAGGCTCCTCTTTTCCTCTAGCAAATGAAATCATGGAGTTTCGGACCTTCCATTAGATCGCAACACATTTTCTTCCTTTTGGCTATTTTGTAAATGCATCAGTATTGAATCTGCATAGTAATAATACATGTTTGTGGCTGATTTTTGACCCTTTCTTGTCTTCATTGCTTTCATCCGGTCTTTCATTACAAAATCAAGTTATCTCGTGCTTGATTATTGTATGCATTTTTTTGGTTTGTGCCTATCAAAGAAAACAAATGTTCATCATTCCTCCTGTATCACCCGGTTAGCTTAGTTTTAATTTATTGTATTGCTTTCATCCTTGTCTCCTTGGCAATATTAGATTAGGTTTAGGGAATCAATCCTTTGCAAATTTCACATATGCACCTGACAAAGGAATAGGAACTAGTCTTATTCTGGAGAGTTTTCCCATTTTCTAAGTCCCACACTTTTGGGTAAAACTCAATGTTATGCAAATCACATCAAATGACAAGTTTGGAACATGAAATCGAGAGGTCATTTGGGGTGATGTGATTTTGCACTAATAGTTTTGGCACGCCTGGTGGGATAAAGAAGTCTCCATCTTTATTATAGTAAGATTGATGTGCACTTGTTGTGATTCCAGCTTTTAAGAAGTTTTACAAACTACACATCCGATGACAAAAAAGGGACATAATCCACTGGTTTCAGCAGTCCAAGCTTTCCAAGTTCATGAGAAGGATACAAACAAGGTCAAGAACCAGAGAAGAGGGACAATTTGACACCTACACTTGTCTCCGCATGAAGGAGAAGAGGAAGAAGAGCCCAGAGAGGTCTCCATCTCCACCAAACAGAGCCTTATCAACACCTCCTCCTAGTAGAGGTCGCTTCTTTCAATCAAGAAGGGTGCTTAGGCCGATCAGGATGGCACAAACAAATCCTTATGTCAATTTCACTTTGAAGCATCCCACTCACTCGAATGCACAAAATCTAGTCTCGGTGGCATCATTAAAGAGCATCCCATATTTCACCGGGAGAAAACCAAATTCTCCCCCGGTGACCACATTCAAGACATTACAAATGTCTCAGACAATCCATGAGATCACCGAGATGGACATTGCAATCAATTTTCTAGCTTCTTCACTCAAGGGTAAAGCTTCACAATGGTTCGAGATCCTAAAGAAGAGCTCTATTCAAACATGGGACCATCTCATGCAAAGCTCTTCATGACCAGCTTTGAGAAAAAGGAGATAACCTATCCTATTTGGCCCAATCGACAACAATCAAGAGAGCTCCGAATGAGCAATGATGATTTCAACCTTAGATTTCAACGGACTCGGGATAGGATTCCAAAGTGGTAGTAAATCCCACATAAGAAGGTGTCTTCTTATACTTTCTTAAAGCTTTAAATTATGATATTACTTTAATGATCCAAATAATGGGAGGCACAACCTTACTGCAGCTTATAGCCTTTCCATCGAGCCGAGAATCATTTAATTCAGGCTGACAAACTTGCTCTTAGGCCACCCATGCCTCTATACCCAAAGTTAGGAAGCCCAAACACTAGCCGACACCCACATTAGCTCATATACCTACTCCTAGAATCGAAGTTCAACTAAGCCTCCACCTAATCCTCTAACAACTCAAAAGAGCTTTAGGAATTTATGAAACAACTTCATAACCCGGGAATGAGTTAGTAACTATCAAGAGTTCTAGGCCATATCAGCCTCAGACTCAGTATCAGGCTAGACCCCCATATCAGTAAAATAGACCACCAGTTCGTCAGAATCCGAGTCAAAACCAAGGACAAGCTCAAGTTGCTAGACCTTTTAGGTTATATGATCCAAACACAACTTCAACATCAAGAGAATTGGTCCCAACAAAAATTAGCATGGCACATGAATACGATTGGTATTTCCCATGCAATCGGCCACATAATTAATCAATGCGCTTCAATGGTGCACATTACGAGGCCTCGATGGTACAAACCACTGGTGTGTCACAAGAATCTAGCCAAGAAGAAAATCAGCAGTAGGGAGCTCAAGAAGAGGGACCTCCAAGTGAAACTATGCTCATCAATTGGTAAGCCGAAGACTTCGTGAAATGAATCAGCTTCTTCTCAAAGTATAGCTACCAATACACACCCCCAAAAAGAGAAATATTGAGAAGGACAGTCATTAAACTTAGGTAATCCTCAACCCTCCATTGCTCCACAAGGTTTTGGCACTCCAAATGTAACTCTCAACATGCAAAGTCAATCCAAGCCGTCTTCCAAATCCACTCAGTACCAATTGTAACAACCCATGTGCAAGAGAAAATGTGATAGGGAAGGAGAAGTAGAGGGATATCTCATTTAATATCATTGAGAAAATGAAGAAGACAAGTGTGAACATTTCACTATGGGAGTCACTAGCCATTCCATGATAGAGGGATCTATTACAGACTGCTATGGCCAATTGGTCAAGCTCAAATCAACACCCCAAACAAGGAAGAGAAAGTGCTTACCAATGCGTCTCAACCTAAGAGAAACCATGGAGAACAATGAGGTAAGAATCTGAAGCCTCCTCCATTTTATGTTTCATTGATCATTGGGGACAAATTGGTACATAATTGCATGATTGATTCAGGGGCAAGTAGTTCTGTAATGCCCAAACAAATAGCCGATCAACTGGGTCTTCAATACGAAGTCATCTCCAAAGGGGTAGTGCAATTGGATGGGACAACAGTGAAAATTGTTGGAGTCATCAAGGATCTGAGCCTCACATTGCATGCCTACCCTAATGTGACTGTATTGCAGAATGTATCAGTCATAGACTTGCCACCACATTTTGCATTGTGTTTGTCCAGGGACTTCACTACCAAAATTGGAGGCTATTTGTCATTGATTGGTCACATATGCTTTTTAGAACAAGGTATGGAGCTAAGGCCACAATCGATCTGATCCTATAGTGGATTACCACATTGAGTCTTATGTGCCTTGCCTAATCAATGCAAATTGTTCAGCTTTTGATCAAGAGGACCTCCTAAACACTTGTGAAGTAGATACCAAGGTGGGGTGTATCCCAGACTTGACTCTCGATGAATGGGCAAAAAAATACATGCTTTTGACCCCTATAAGGAGATGGAAGAATCTGAGCTAGGAGTCTACTGCTTGCATGAGGAGAATCATCCTCTTCCTAACATCATTAAGCCGGAACACAAAGATGACAATGAAGTATGGAAATTGTTCTTTGATGGCTCGAGAAGTAGGAAAGGAGCCGAGGAGGAGCTATGATTGTGTCACCCCAAGGTATGAAATACTACTCATCTTTTTGTTTCCAATTTTCCTGTTCAAACAATACAACAGAATATGAGGCTTTGGTTCATGGATTGCATTGGGAAAGAAGATGAGGAATCAAGAACTTGCAAGTGTTTGGTGACAATGAACTAGTTGCCAATCAAGTCAAAGGACAAAATGTTGTCAAGAACAACCTGCTCAAGAGCTACAAGAATAGGGTATGGGATCTCATTGAGGATTTTGAATCCTTCAACATTGTGTCCATACCTAGGAAGGAGAATGAAGCTACTGATAGGCTTGTAGCAATTGGAGCAACATTTGATGTGGTTGAAAGCATCAAGAGGGACAAAGGACAACCACATATCCATGTAATTGTGAGGCCAGCAGTGATGATAACAAGACATGTTGGTAGGTATTTGAGAATGATCAGCATATCATCAATTTCTTGCAAGAGGAAGCTGAATTCTCAGCTAGGAATCAAGACAAATTAGAGCAGCAATATGGAGATCAAGTAGTGCAGCTACATACAAACAAGATTCCTAAAGGTTTGGTGACATTAGAATTTATCTTCAATCCTAATGATCAGTTTCAAAAAGATAAGGCTAACATACAGATCAAAGGAGAATATTTAGAGTCAATTCTAGTTGGAAAAGGAAAAACACTTCAAATTGGCAAAGTGGCCACCGAGCAAGAAAGGTATGAATTCATGCAACTTTTCCAAGAGTTTCCAGATGTATTTTCTTGGAGCTATGAAGACCTAAGAGGGTTCAATCCAAAGCTAGCACAACACATAATCAACTAGATCCGGATGTTAAGCCCATCGTGCAAAAGAGAGACCAAGCAATCCACACATCAACCTCTCGATGAAGAAAGAGCTAAACAAGTTGATCGAGGCAAGTATTATATTTCCAATCAAACACTCACGCTGGGTTACAAACTTGGTCCCAAATCAGAAGAATAATGGATAGATTAGGTTGTGTGTAGACTTTCAAGACTTGAACAAAGCATCTCTCAAGGACCACTACCCACTCCCCTCAATGGAGCAGATTTTGCAAGTGGTGTCTAGATTAGAGAGATTCTCCCTCCTAGATGGCTACTCGGGGTATAACCAGATAATGGTGAAAGAAGATGATCAGTTCAAAATAGCTTTCACCACCAAATGGGGCACCTATACCTACAAGAAAAATCCATTTGGATTGTCTAATGTTGGAGCCACTTTCCAAAGGGAAATGGATATGGCATTCAAAGGCTTAATCAACAATAGATAGTACCGATATATATGGATGACATCACTATGTTCTCCAAAAATGCAAGATCACCTTTTCACCTAAGACAGTATTTCAGATATGTAGGAGATTTCGGGTATCATTGAACCCTAAAAAATGCATATTTTTGGCCCATGAGGTCAGGCTTCTAGGCCATATTGTGTCAAAGGAGGGTTTGGAAATTGACCCAGAGAGGGTTGAAGCAATAAGAGCATTACCATTACCAAGCCATAAGAAATCTCTTCAAAGTTTCTTAGGAAAGATCAATTTTGTCCACATGTCTGTACAAGACTTTCTTTGCCCTTTTCAAGCCAATAACGTTGATGTTGAAGAAGAGCTTGGAATTCGTGGACTGTTAAAGGAAGATCAAGCTTTTGGGACATCAAAGAAGCTATATCACAAGCCCCACTCTCGTTAATCCGACTTCTCTAAGTACTTCATACTATATGCCTTTGGTGGCAAGTGACACAATTTCTACAATCTTAGTATAGCGAAACAAAGAGGGTATAAAGCAAATTCCCTTCTTCACCAAGGTCTCGGAAGATTATGAACCGAGATACTTGCTTCATCGAAAAGCACGTCTTGAAGTGATCGAGGGTTAAAGAAGTTTAAACATCTGGTTTTAAACAATAAAATCCAACTGTTAGTCTCCCATGCAGATTTAAATACTTCCTTCTCAACAAGGATCTAAATGAAAAACATGCAAAATGGATCACTCGTGTCATGGAGTATGACATTGAGATCAAGTTTACTAAGTTTTTCCGTGGGAAGGGATTGTGTGAACAACTCGGACTCGAGTCAACAAGATGAAGCAAGCGGTGAAAATGCGTAGAATAGTCAAAAGGAAGAAAATGATGATGTGCCCACTCCTTGTTGGACTCATAACTTTATGCACTTCCTACAAATAGGCCTATGCCCTCCGTAAATGAGTAAGATAAAAGGATACATTTCAGACTACATGCCATCCCATACTTACTTATTGATGGCATCTTGTTCAAAAAGACATCAATGGTGTTCTATTAAGATGCATTAGGATAGATCGATAGAGAGAGTGTTACAAGAGTTCCCGATGAAGCACTGGAGGCCATTTTTCTCCATGGGTGACAAAGACTCAAGATCATGAAGGTGGGTTTTATTGGCCCAGGTGTTCAAAGTGACTATTATGCATGGATCAAAAATTACAAGAATTGTGTGTTTTTTAGAGGAAAAGAAAGGCTAGCAGCACTTCCATTGCACCCAATTTCAGTTAGCCAGCCATTCATGCAATGGGGATTGTACTTCATTGGGGTCATCTTGATCCAAATTTGAGCCAAGGCCAAAAATGGATTTTGATAGCAATAGACTATTTCACCAAGTGGACCAAGGCAGTGGCACTCAAAGAAGCTAATGATTCTAGCATACTAGATTTCTATGAAGGGATAGTGACCAGATTTGGAGTGTCAGCCACCATTATATCAGACAATGCATTGGCATTCATAGGTTCCAAAATCACAAAATGGGTTGTTAGGAACGGGATTTACTTGATCACTTCATCAAACTATTACCCTCAAGGTAATGGCCAAGCTGAGTCCACAAACAAGAACATGTTAAAGATCACAAAAGAGCTCTGATGAAAATTAAATAACTTGGCACACGAAACTCAAATCATCCTTATGGGCTAATAGGACAACACCCAAGGGGTCTACAAGCATCTCTCCATTCAAAATTGTCTATGGGAAAGAGGTAGTGTTACCTATATCACTTGAGTTGCCAGCATTAGAACTCATGAAGTAGCTAGAGATGTCTGAGTTTAAACCAATGGAGGTTAGATATGCAGAGTTGATGGAATTGGAAGAAACCAGAGAGCATGCACTTCAAATAATGGAGAAGGATCAGGTCTCAATCAAGAGATACTTTGATAAGAAAGTAAAAACAAGGAATTTTCAAGAAGGATACCTAGTTTTGAAATGGGATGTAGATCAAGAAAATCTAGGAAGACACTCCAAATATGATGTCATCTAGAGTGGCCCTTACATGATCAAGAAGTGCAAGAGCAAGTAATGCTTTCTAGTTGGGTAAATTGATGGAAAAATTATAGATCCCAAGAAACGGATCTGTCTCAAACATTGATACTGAATGGGAAGTTTCCACCCCTATAAATATTAGCATAGGATTTTTATTTCCCTAAGTGCATATGCACGTTGTTTTGTTGTAGTGTAGTTTTTATTTCCCTAAGTGTTGTGGCACAGTTCTTTTTGCTCCAGTTGCATCGATACACACCCAATGTGCCTCCAAGTGGACATGCTATCCCTTTTAGTATTCATAGTAGGGAAACTCATAGTTACCTATAATAGTTTTCATCTTCAAAAGAAAACAAATGTAGAGCAACTAAAATTTGTCTTTGAAACAATCCATTTAGGGACAGTCAAAAGCCCCGGGTCAAATCAATTTTCTACTCTCATAAACCATTGTCTCAAGATTTCTTATGAAAATTGAGACTGCAAATGTTCAAGCTTGTGGATCAGACGCAGGATTAGTACTAGGCCATCATTCTTGACTCCATGCCCAATGGACATAACAAGGCAACTGGTCCTCTCATCTAGCAGGCAAATACCCCTGCGAGTCACCAAAATTGTTATCCATATTTTTCCCCCCGACAAAATATTAGATCAGCCACGACCCCACACAGAAATAACCAGAGAAATCAAGTTTGAATCCTACAAACAAAGTCAGCAGAGGAACTCTACAATGGAGTGGCAAGACTCGAGAAAGATCAAACGACCCTACGCAGGAGAAGTTCAAAAAATGGATCTGTGAGTGAATCATGCCTTAAATCCATTAAACAAATTATAGGTAGGCTCAGAAATGGAATAAAAGGTCGGGAAGGAGGAGATAGTGTCAAAGAATCCAAAAGCTCAAAATAAAAGGAACGGTGAATGTTCAAACTCTTCGAGCTCAAACAGCTTGTTGAATGAGTCAAAAATTGACTAAGTATGGAGGAGACAACAGACGCTGCCAAGTGTCCAAGTGGCACACCTCCAAAGTTGAATCCAAAAAGGGAGGCTTGAACAAGCACCAAGCCCCCACGTGTCCCAGGCCCAAAACAGAGGTAGATTCAAAGCTAAAAGTCAAATGACGGATAGGGTGGGCCTCAAAAAGGCTAAGTATAGAAATGCTAGCGGAGGTTGCCACGCATCAGCTCGGTGCGTCCCCAAGGGTAAATCAAAAGTGGAGACCCAAATGAGCATGGGCTCGCCACGTTGTCTAGGGTCCGAAAAGGTAAGGGAGGCCATTGAAAATTCCAAGGTCACAGAGGAAACCACGTGTCAACCCGATGCTCCTCTAAAGGCAAATCCTGAGTAGGCTTTTAAGTGAGCACGGAGCCTCCACGTGTCCAGTTTCATAAAGGGATAGGGTTGGGTTGAATAGTCAATGCATCATGACTAGCTAGCTGGAGCTGCCAAGTGTCCAAACAAATTAATTTAAGAGTAGAATTAAGGGGAGATTTCTAAGCATGCGCCAGTCGCCGTGTGTCCCCTGGCCAAATATTTTACCTCGCCGAGCAAAGGACTTAGCCAAAAACATAAGGAAATTGAGCAAGTCATAGAGGAAACCATGTGTCAACCCCACGCCACTCCAAAAGTAAAATACAAAGGCTTCCCTCAGACATGCGCTAGCCCTCCACATGTCCGGTTTCAAAAGGGGGCCCGTTTTTGAACTGGTTTTCCCGCTATTTTGTACGAACCCGATTCAAATTTCAAATGGGCATATCTTTTGACTCGGGGCTCAAAATCTAGAAAATCTAGCACCATTGGAAAGATCTCGGCCTCATCTACACCATGGAGATCTGAAACTTTAAGTTTGGAGAGGTTATGTGGGAGAAAATGGAGAAACATCTTCGGGCCATTAATGCAGGATCTATTTTTCCCAACAACCAGATCGGATTCGATCTGATCCGCCATTTCCTCCTCCTTCGAGGTGCCAATAAGAAATCGATGTAGTCAAGATAGATTTGAGGCAGATTTTGCAAGGGGCATTGATGATAATGGTTGAGCTTCAAACTGGTTTTCTCGCTTCTCTCTCTTTCTTCCCTCTCGTGTTGAATATATAAAAGCAGGTCGACTCATTGTAAAGGGTTGGACATTCTTCTATTTTGTAGGATCCCTTTTCCTCTAGAAAATGAATTCTGGAGTTTCAGACCTTCCATTATATCATGAACACATTTTCTACCTTTTGGCTATTTTGTAAATGCATTGTATCAAATCTATAGAGAAATAATACATGTTTGTGGCTTATTTTTGACCCTTTCTTGTATTCATTTCTTTCATCTGGTCTTTCATTGCAAAATTGGTTATCTATGTTTGATTATTGTATGCATTTTTTTGGTTTGTGCCTATCAGCAAAACAAATGTTCATCATTCCTTCGGTGTATCACCTGGTTAGCTTAGTTTTAATTTCTTGTATTCACTTCATCCTTGTCTCCTTGGCATATTAGATTAGGTTTAGGAATCAATCCTTTGCAAATTTCAAGAATGCACCTAAACAAAAGAATAAGAACCAACCTTAATCTAGAGAGTTTTCCCATTTGCTAAGTCCCACACTTTTGGGGAAAACTCAATGTTATGCGAATCACATCAAATGACAAGTTTGGAACACCAAATCTGAGAGGTCATTTTTGGTGCTATGATTTTGCACTAACAGAGATTACTAATGAAGATAACATATTAATAAGTCAAAGTACACCTAAGTGCACTTGGAACCCTATCAAACAATAAAAGTAAAATTTGAGTGAAGAAAGTACTATCAATCTCCACATAACTTAGAAAGTTTATCCTTCACTACCCTTCGCATGTGAGCATCTTGTGGTGACTTGTTGATAAAAATCTTTATGTTAGGTGATTATTGTTTAACATGATCCTTTCCACCGGAATTCCAGTTAGTAATCAATTCAAATCGCATGCCTTGGATTTTTGTTCAAAGTTGTATCTAAGTGTTGTAGGGAATCTTGTGTCAATCATAGGATAAAATGTTCTTCCCTAATGCCCTATAAATCTAGTCCTGATGTGAAATCCCATAGGGTGCAAGTACAACATTGGTGTATGAGAAAGTTTTGTGCGATTGTTCTAATACTTTTTTTATTACAAGATGAACCCGACCTTGTGGAAGGTGGATATCTTTGGAGGATTAGTCCAGGGAGTCTTATGATATGAGATTAAAAATTCAAAACTAATTTTTGGCCATCACCATTTTGAGAAGAGTTATTTGTGATGGATTTTGACCCCCTCCTATTGTGACTTCTAGGAGGAAGCCATGTTTAAGGGGAGGGAGCGTAATACCCACTTTTTCATGACATTATTTAGACTATAATTAGGTTGATTATAGGATATTTACTCTACCTTCGCAATCACGTTTATTTCGTCACAAGGTGCCTAATATCTTGTAACTTGGAATTTTATTTCAAATGAGATGCTTTAATGATATTACTACCATTATTATATAAAAATTATAGGTTTTGTTCTTCTTAAAATAACCTAGAAAGTGGTGTGTATAATGAGATGGATGACAACCTTGGTGTTGCTTAATCGGTTGAGAATACAATATGAACCGTGTGATTAAAACTACGAACCAAATTATATATCAATTAAGAGGGTTAGAAATGAATTACAAAACTAAAAATAACTAGGTTTTGCATGATTAAGTAAATCCTAGAAATATCTAGTGGTAGGAGTGCAAGTAAGAACTAGAATGGTCGATGTTGTAATGTTAGAAAATGGTAAGATAATGAAGGGAAATAATTAGTTATCGTGACATTAGTTATAGAGAAATGACTTGTTGAAAAAGTCATGGGTGTGTGTGTCAAATTAATTCTAATAATGAATGGTAAAATGATAAGTGAATGTTAAGCATGTGTTTAAGTAATGTAATTTGATTTAGTCTATATGAGATTTAACTAGTGTTGTTAGAATAAATATTTATGGAAATTATGATAAACTAAATTGACGTTTGGGAAATTGATTTTGAAATTTATATATATATATATATATATATATATATATATATATATATATATATATAGGATTTACATTTTATATTGTTATATATAGATATATGTTTCTTTGTGTGGGTATGATGATTTGTTTGAGTGTGCAGGTGATGGACATGTATATCCACGAACACTATAAAATACGAAATTGAGGTGGAAGAGACCAACAACCCAGAAATAATATGTGCTAACCAAGGTCACCCATTGAGTAATGTTTGTGTGTTGCCAATGTGAAAGTGGCCTCTTTTAGTTGCTTAATAATGTTTTAACCTTTGACCCTCATGTGGAGTGCCACATCCCTTTTTATTATTGTGACCATTGTGATTTTAATTTAATGTTTCTTTCCTAGTTTTCTTTTAATTTAATTTAATGATTTTAATGTAATGATGTTTTGATTAATTGAAATTTTCATTATATGAAATTATTTATAACCTTGTCCTTGTGTATTGGCATTTATGTTGATTGCAACTTGGAAAATTCGGATTTAGCCTTTAGGCCAATTTTGGGAAACGTGTGGGAGAGGTTTATCTTGTTCCACACTCCCAAAATTTCCGCCAAGGCCATACCTATGGGGTAGGTAATATTTTGAAGGGGTTAAATTGATTATTTGCTTGTATATGATGGGATTTTTTCCCTTTTTATTTTCCTTGTTTTTAATATGGGTGGTTGCATTATTATTTTGGGAGAGGAGTCCATTTTGGGGATTTGGGGTTTGAGTGTGCAAGGAAACTTCCTTACACTTGACTTGATTTTTGGAAAATATTTGCATTTAACCCTCTTACATTTTCATTTATGGATGTTGATTTGTGTACACCTACCTTTGGCAGAGCACATGGGTTTTTCTTGTTGGCAATCCCATGTGGATTCCACCTCATCTCACATCTCTAAAATTTATAAGTAAGAGAGACTTGAGGAGAAAAAAAGGTTCCATGAATTTTATTTTTGGAAATTTCTTTTTTAGTTTTGGTTTTGGGGAGAGATTTGGAGAAGTTCTTACCTTTTTTGTAGGAGGGACTATCAAGAGGACAATATACGTCCAAGGTAGGATCTTATTGTTAGGAATATTAGTATTTACATGGGTTTTTACCGATGTGTAAATAGTAAGTTAGTTGTTAAGTTACATTATTGTTTTATAACAATAATGTTTTTGTTATACCCATAACATTTATTTACGGGTCATTTTTGTTAGTACTTCCTATTAATTAGAAAGTTGGATTCCTATTGTAATGGCTATATAATAGCCGGTGTAATATTCATGTGTGTGAGGTGAATAGAAGCACATTATTGTGTTAACTTTGTCCAAATTCAAGATTTGGTATCAATGCGACTTATCCCTAAGGTATGTGATGGGAATCGAAAATAACTATAGAGGGAAGTGCATATTTTTTATTGATCCTGTAAATGTAATTCTATTTTTTTAAAATGCTAGTATATTGGTGATGCTTTTTTTTTTTTAGAGCGTAGGTTTAAAATAAACTATTGGTTGTACCGGGTGTACACCTGCATAAATTGCATTGTAAATGTGAGTACACCCTATTTTTAATATTTGTACATCACAACTCCAAACATTTCCTTGCACGCACATGCATTAGAGAGATCTGATCAAATAATATATAGATCTTAATATTCTATAACTGGGTCATTAAGAGAGACATGTTTCATTCATATTGTTGTGAGGAATAATCTTTGCATAATGTCTTCTATATTTTTGTGCAAAGGTATATGAATATGTGCATGTCATCCACTTCAATATTGCAAAGCCAAGGTATTTACATTAAAAAGCATCCGAGTCAATAACTCTCATTTTTTTAATCTCAAAGTTCACAAATAGCCCGCAGATCTCACAAAACAAAATGTTTGATTTGTTATTTACAAAATACATGCTCATTACAAGTGGAAGTTTCAAATTGTTGATATCTCGGTTGGTATAATTTTTTTGGAAACTTGCAAAGACAAGTCATTATTGATTGCCATGAAACGTCTCACGTCTCTATGCAAAGAAACGTCACACGTCTCTATGCAAAGAAATGTCATTAATTTATTGATCTACGAAGGTTGTCCACATGCTTTATATGCTCTGATAAGTGGATAGATCTGCCAAGGATCACGTCTTCTACAACTTGCTGCAGACCTCGGTGTTTCTATGGAAAGTGTTTTCAACCAGAAGGGAGCGCATGTTTTAAGAGAAAATTTTATTAAAAAAATCAAGCCTCCAACAGCCCACATGGCCATTCAAATATTGGCAAGTCTCACGGTGTGACCGCCGCCACCACAAGCTTCCACAGTGGTTCAATAAATTGCGTGAGGATTGATATTTAGTTTTTAAATGTACGTGTATTGTTTTAGTTAATATCCTTCCATTTGCATAGTTAATTTACCCTTAGTTGCAGTATGTGCCAAGTTATAAAGTTATTTTGTTGAGTCTAAGTCAAAATCTTGTATAGTCATTAAATTATCAAATTGTCTCGGGATAATATAATGTGTGTCATGCCATAAAGAGTTTGTTGTCATATCGCTTTGCATATATGGTTAGTCAAATCGTAGTGTCAAATTATTCTAGTAAAAAAGTCAATGTTTAAAGTATAGTTATTTTGTGGAGTCAGAAATTGTGAAAAAAAAAAAAAAAATTGCCTCACGGACGCATTCTCGGTGTTACCCGACGTCTGGAAAACAAATAATTTCACATTGTGGGGGGAATATTAAACAATGTGGGAATCATTGAGCTTCATATCCGAATCTAACCGAGTTAGCGATCATTCACTGGAGGATAGAGGTATCGAGGTTAGAGGTCAATAAGCGACCTCTCATCGCCGCCAATGATGAGGCCACACGAATGATTTAGTGGCATTTTTGTGGTGTGAGTATTTGATGTTGGATGTGCAAAGTGTTCCAATTTCAAGTTGTGTGGTGTGGATTTCAATTTTTAGCTTGTTAGTGTTGTGTGAAGAATAAGAGCAGAGGTTCATTCCTATTCTTGTGTGTATATGATTATTCCTAAATAATTACGTGATGTAATAACATAGTGAAGAACATATAACACAGTAAAAAAGTAGCATCATGTTTCTTGAAGAGGTCAACACTCGTACGTGTTCCTTTTCATACCGGGTTTGTGGTAAGTCTTACAAAACCATCAATGTTATACATATGGTTCCTGCTCAAGTTCCCACACTAGCTAGGTCAAATGTGTTCCCTACAATGATCATTTGATAAGAATATGGTTCTTGTATGAAGTTACCACACTAATTCGGTCAGATAAGTTCGACAATGCTTGGTTGATAAGAAGTTGATGTGTTCCTTCATTACCTTCATTTCGAGATGTGTGCCAAGATCATGAGCGCGTAGAAGCGGCAAGCTACATAGGAAGTGTGAATTTTTTTCTACTAAATAAACACTAAGTGGGGAATGTTATGAATATTAATATTTACATGGGTTTTTACCAATGTGTAAATAGTAAGTTATTTGTTAAGTTGTTAAATTATTGTTTTATAACAATAATGTTTTTGTTATACCTGTAACATTTATTTATTGGTCATTTGTTGTTAGTAATTCTTATTAATTAAGAAGTTGGATTCCTATTGTAATGGATATATAATAGCCGGTGTAATATTCCTATGTGTGAGGTGAATAGAAGAACATTATTGTGTTAACTATGTTCAAATTCAAGACTTATTTTCCTTTTCATTTCCTTGTTTATTGTTTTTTTGTTTTTTTTTGTTTTTTTTTGTATTTTGTGATGTATTGGGTGCTTATTGGGTAGTGATTGGATTTTAGGAATGGTGTGGGGATGTGTAGACACAAAATCACGCACTTTTGGTATCTATTTAGTCCTGGTTATATACTACTATTCATATGATTCATAAGTTTAAAAATTATTAATTAACCCATGTCTTTGGCCACCTTTCTTTGTTTTTTGTTGCCTTACACCCTTACTTGCTCAGTCTTCCTTTTTTATACCTCAAAGATTTATCATTCTCGGACACCAAAGACTCACCAGATACTAGTGTCGCGCGCCTCATCCCCTCTAGGCGCTTGCACTCCTTTGTAATTTTTTTCACATCTTTTAGGTCCTTTCTTCCCTTTGAGCATATTATCTTTTTGGTAGTCATAATTTTTGGGGTTAATTACAAAATTCAAGCAAATGAATCATATAAATATAAAGTTATGTGATCATAATAAAGGACCAAGCACTAAGCATTAGCTATCACCACCTAAGGTTACATCCATCAAGCATATAAGATATCCATTGCATACATCTAGCACCATCCAAAGGACACAAGGGTTGGTTATTCTGCATACACTTCATAGGAGGGAATTACATTTTATTCCATGCACAAATATATTAAATTTCTTTACATCTAGCTTACTTATTCGCTATTAAGTACGACATGCACAAGAGCCACCTAGGGCACAATTCCACACACACAGAGAACTACATTGGGTCTAAGATGTATTGCAACACTCAGTCATAAGTTCACCATTATGACAACTGAGGATAGTCTGACCCCTCATTCTACATCTTTATTTTTAGGTTTTTGATGTCTCTGAGGGTTTTGTAGGTCATTACTTCATTGCAGGTTTTCAACGACCTCAAAGAATATAAATGCGACATACAAGAGACCAAGGCGAACAACAATGAATACCTCAAGACCACTCAGAGGAGGTTTCCTGAGAATTTAGGTAGACCCAGGTGCCCATAAATAGGTCTAGGGCATCTGCAGCTCCCTTGTCCCCCTCCAAGCACCCCAATCCAACTTATTCTTCCAGATCTACATTTTTCTGAGCTTTGGTGCGGCGTTGCTCAAAGCTAACATCTTACTTAGGGTTTCATACTTTCTTGCATATCTTGTTTGGATTTATTTTTGTACTTAATTGTTTATTATTTTACACCCACAATGGCAATTAGATTAGGTATGAATTCAAATTTTAGCTTATTCATTTTGGTGAACCCGACATCTTCGAACACGCATAGGATCTTTCTTTTATCGCTTCTTACATCTTTCTAAGATCCTCTCATAATGAATATTTTTATTCATGTTTTCTTGCTCGTCCATTTTGAGCTAAGGACAGAGATGATCACTCTATTGAATACTACTCACGTTCCTTCTTACATTCATCTAGATTTAGTCTACAACACATTTGTAGATGCATTCTCAAAGACATTATTTTTTGAGTTGATCCTACTGTTGATCTTGTTGTTTTTGACATGATCCTCCTTTATACATCATGATGTGCATCCATAATATTGGTGTCAAGTGAGTTTTAGTCGATAATGGATCTGAACTTAATTTGTGCACTCTAACCTTCCTTAAGGCTTTAGGTCTCTCAACTCGCTAATGTCAACCCTCATCTATTTCTCTTCGTGCATATGATGGTTTTGTTCATCCATGCATCAGCCATATTACTTTACCCATTATTGTTGGGCCAAAAACCCTTAATATAGTTTTCTTTGTCATGGACTTCCCAGTTTCATACAATTGCTTACTTGGTAGACCATGGCTTCATGCCATGCAAGTTGTACCTTCCACAATACATCGATGTGTTAAATTCTTACATGAGGGTATCAAATACACCTTTTATATGTTAGTGTAGGATATTATTTATCCTTTTATTTATTTATCAGAAAATTCTTGCACTTGTGTTAACCCTACACTTGTTGGGTTAGTTTTTTTAGGTGTACTAGTTATGTGGAGTTAGCTTACTAGTTGTGTGGAGTTAACTTTCTAGTTGTGTGGAGTTAACTTAACTACCAATATCAGTTAGTGGGAGTTTTTCACCACTGATCTAGGTAGTAGTTGCACTTCACTCCTCCTATATGTACATTCTTCTTATTGAGTAATGTAATGGAATAAGATATGGAGCATATGGAGTATGAAGCATCGAGTTGATCTCAAGCCATTCTTTCCTTGTGAGTTTTAATCATATTACATCATATTGTTAGTTATTTCAATTTCTACAATTTCTCATGCATTCATTTTTCATCAAAGATCCACAAACTCCTTCATGGTATTAGATTGGTAGAGAATGTAGACATTCATCTATGATTTTTTTCAAGAAAGAGTTTACTTGTTTTCATATATTTTGGAATTTGTTAGCACTTTGTTGTAGCTTCCATTTTTACTCAAAATGGAGGGCTCTGTTGGATTCGAAAGGTGGAAAACCCCATAAACAATTGTAAACTTGCCCATCAAGGAGACAGCTTTGTTTTGGTTTTGCATAAGCAAACACAAACACGTATAGATCTGCTTGAAATTCGTGTCGGGGAAGAAATATTTGTGGGGGAAGTAGAAAGTTCGGAAAAACACTTTCTGGGTTTTTCGCCTTCGGTACTGGGTTTTTTCTTCTACTTTTCAACATTCCTGTTTGGCAAGAATTTGGACATCTTAAAAATTGAAATCCTTACCGGGGAAGGTGAAAATCCAAAAAAAACATTTCTAGGTTTTTCTCGATTTTCGCATTCGGTATTGGATTTTTTTCTTCCGCTTCTCAAAGTTTTTGTTTGATGGGGAACTAGAAATCATAGATTTCATGCCAATTGAAGAAATTTGTGTCGAGGAAGTATAAATTCCAGAAAAAAAATTATTTTGGGGTTTTTCTAGGTTTTGTGTGTTCTGTAATGGGTTTTTTCTTCCATTTTGTAGAATTACTTTTTTATGATGATGTGGAAATCTTAGATATCCGTGTTGTGGGGAAATCTATATCGTGGAGACAGAAAGTCCAGAGAAACACTTTCTAGGATTTTTTTGGGTTTTTTGTGTTCGGTAATGGGTTTTTTCTTCGCTTTGTAGAGTTCATGTGTGTGGAGGATTTGAGGATCTTGTAGATCTATGCTACCCTTGGGGATTTTAGAAATTTGTGTCGGTGAAGCAAAAAATCTAGAAAAACTATTTCTGGGTTTCTTTAGGTTTTTCACATTCGGTACTAGGTTTTTTTTTCTTCTTCCATTTTTGCAGATCCGAAATTGAAAAAAAAATCCATAAAAGGAAAATTGAGGAAGAGTGAAGGAAAAAGGCATTTTATGTTTTTTAAATAAATATTAAAACACAAAGTAAAAATCTTGTAACTTTTGATAGGCAACTCATAATTGAGTGTCATTTTTTAAGTGCTTATTTTTGCGTGCTTGTTCCATTGGAACTATTTATTTTGAGAAATATACTAAATTGTAAAATGTCATTATTGTACCACACACTCAATTATAAAGTGCCAAATTTATATCTCTCTTGTTTGTTGAGAGATTTTATATCTATATTTTTGACACATTTTTGGCATGTTGACAATCTCTCTTGTGGGGGAGCTATTCTCGTGAAGGCCGGTGTTAGTTCAATCCTTTGCTTTGAGTAGTTGTTTTGAAAAATCATACAAATTTGTAGCTTCATTCTACCCATTCAAAGAGTATGAGAGGGTGTGGTGTTGATATCGCTTCTTCTTCGTTTTGTGTCCTTCCCTTGTTACCTTGGATTTTCTTAGATCATGGCACTCTAATTTATTTGGATCTCGTGTCATTGCCTTATTTCCTTGGTTATTGTTCTTGGATCGTGGCACACCTATTTGTAGTAGTTGATCTTGCTTCTTGATTTTGTGTCCTTGCCTTGTTACCTTGGCTTTCTTGGATTGTGGAACTCCAATTCCTTTGGATCTTGTGTCCTTTCCTTTTTGTATTGTTTATTGTTCTTAGATCGTGGCACTCCATTTTTTTTGGATCTCTTGTCCTTGCCTTGTTGCCTTGGTTATTATTCTTGAATTGTGGTGCACCTATTTGTAGAATTGATCAAATTATGTTTGGTGTTTTTGCACTTTTGACATCACTCCATTAACAGTCTCCTTGCATGGAACTATTCTCGGTGAATCCCGTGTCGCTTATTTTTGAGTTTTTTGATCAAGTATTGGATTCAGACCACAGTGCACACCAAACTTCTTCACCACTATACGAGTTTTTGGAGTCGAGCTTCTTTGGATGCCTTCCAGCAGAATTTTTCTCTCTCTATTTTGTTCTTACTAGTTTTGGGTACCTTACAGTGTCTATTTTTCCTCGTTATTGTACATGGGTACCACATCAAGCCTTGTTTCCAAGACCCTCTCGCATTTTCCATCCACCTAAGCTATGCTTATGGGGGTTTTAGTGTAGGTTATTATTTATCCTTTTATTTATTTATTAGGATAATTATTGCACTTGTGTTATCCCTACACTTGTTGGGTTAGCTTTCTTAGGTGTACTAGTTATGTGGAGTTAGCTTACTAGTTGTGTGGAGTTAACTTTCTAGTTGTGTGGAGTTAGCTTTCTAGTCTTGTGGAGTTAACTTAACTACCAATATTAGTTAGTGGGAGTTCTTCACCACTGATCTAGGTAGTAGTTGCACTTCCTCCTATATGTACATCCTTCTTATTGAGCAATGTAATGGAATCGTATATAATGTAATATATTGAGCATTATGGATTATGATGGATTTCCATATATGATATTTTAGCTCTTATGTTTTACAAATCTAATGTGGTGTGTTATTATCATAGGAGATCACAGCTTGGAACATTCTTCTTATCATTCCTTTCATCCTATTGATCACAATCCATTCAAATATTGCAAACATGATCCCATCAATATGATCCCTACTCTGTAATCTATTACTATGGATAAATTGTAGCCTATGGACCCTCCACCTAAATTAGAGGCTACTATTTGCATGTTAGATGCTGTTCCATCCACATCATCACCCCCTCCCGCTACTACAAACACTATGGTACTTTATTGGGGGCCTATCCACACATCAAGTGTTGTCACACCTACTTCATTATCACATGTGCTTCCACCATTAACATGTCCTCCCTTTACATGTACGCTTTTCATGAATGATTCTTATTGGGATCATATTCCATTTGATCATACTTGTGATGACACTATATATACACATGATGGTTTGGATCGGCTAGGATTTGTGGTTGATGACATCTTTCCTTCACCCTATGCTCCTCATATTTATCATGGTTTCATCCACATTGTTGTTTATGGGCTTTGCGTCTTTCATCTCACAATGTTTCTTGCATGAGCTCCTCATGTTGTTCCCCTTACACTTGGACAATCTTGGCTTGACTATATTAGGGGCACCTTAGATCCTGATCATATTGACATTTCATTTCCTATGCCTTTTGGTCGTGTTTTCATTTGCAATGATTCCTTTCTCGGCTATTCACAAAATATTACACGTTGGTATGTGTTGGTGCTCATTCTGATCTCGCACCATTTTCCCTTAAAATCCCTCAGTGGCCTCTGTCACATTTTCTATCTCCCTGAATTGGTGCACAAAAAAATTTGTCCTCCATTTGTCGAGTCTGATGCCCCACGCTTGTTTGTTGTATAAGAAAAGATGGCAGACCAAAATCCCAATATCCCGGTAGTGGAAGCCATCGGATCTCGTATTAATGGGGAAGAAACATTTTCCAGGTTCTCACCCACTAAGGCACGTTAAGAATGATATTATATGTTTTCATGGCATGGAGGGACTGTGCATGTTTAGGGACCGACCCCTGAGTTTTATTTTTGGAGATGCACCGTGGAGACACGTGGAAGGCCCGCGCTTGTTTGGAGACTAGTTGTTGTGCCTCACCTTTGCAGATGCGTCAGGGAAACACATGGATGGTTCTGATATAAAGTAGAAAGGGACAAATCAACAGTTGCTATGTAATGCATATTTTGAAATGGGAATTACCAGAGGAGATGGATGTGGGGCATAATTGTAGATGAAAGAGAGCAAAATGGGAATGACCTGTCAAGGCTAGCTATGTAGAAACTCCGAAGGATTGCCAAAGGTTTGTGGCATGACATCCTAGTCATCAGTGGAGAGGCCCAAGAAACATGATCAATTCGCAACTGGTCCACTTGGCAACTTTCAAATATAAATTTGTTAAAGGTCACTTTCTGAGGCAAATGAGTAACAAGCAGGGGTCCCTCGAATATTCTTCTTTTTTGGAGGAAAATTGAGTGAATGAAATGTATAAATGTAATGAGATTACTCTTGCAAATGGTCGGGAGTTCATTTTCATGAGAAAATTTTGAGAAAAGCTCATCTTCTGAGAAAAATTTCTGAGAAACCAGGTTAACTTCCTCTGTGTCATATTTTCATTCATGTTGAGTTGGTTACAATGTATAGCCATCAACAAGCTCTGAGATTGTTTAAAATAACTCTCCCCTACATGATGAATCTGATAAACTTTGAGTTAATTTGTGTTAAATCTCTGGAAAATTTTGTGTTTATTTCACTTTCAGAATGTTTGCAAGTAGTTTTTATTGTTCCTATTGCAATATTGTATCAAAATCTCTTTGAGTCACACAGATCTCAATCCTTGTGATAGTTTAGTGGCATCTGCAATTTCATTTTTCAGAAGAGCTTTCATCTAGGAATGAAATAAATGATTTAAAATCACTTTTCTTTCATCTCATTAATGTGATTATTTGTAAGCCTCTAGGTGTACCTCAAGCGTGATTGATCTTAGATTTTGATGTTTTATTGGGTCTTCTAACTCGAGCCTTCGTGCTAGAATCTCAAAGATTGTGTGAAAAGTGCAAATCGGGCCTCCATTGACACACACTTTCTGGTTGAAGGAATGTTTTAACTATTTTGAAGCTTTATGTTATTGAGTTCTCCATTTGTTATGAAAGTTTCTCGAGGATTTGGCAAAGTCAAATCTATCTTGTTGATCTCCCACCAAAAAATTATTCAAATAACCAATCCTACCTTGAATTACCCCTGTTTTGCTTTGTATATCCACAAAAGAACAAAAATCTACTTGCTAAAGTATGCAGAACAGTATCAGGTTTCCAAATGTCTTTAGTAACCTTAGCCTTGTGTTGAAAATATCTCCATTTTCTGGAAGTGACAACTCGTGAGAGTCAGATTTGGTGTGTTGATCATATTTTCCCAAGGTTTTCTTTATAAAATTTGTGCAAGAGAAAGGTATTTGTGTCTCCTTCAATAACAGAGGTTACAAAATAGGTCCTCTTACCTTGGTTGAAAGGCACAACCTAAAATAGTTAGGATAAGATCAAATCCTTTTATGGTGCTATCCATCTCTCCACAAACCCGAGTAACAAAGGGTCAATTAGATTTCATCCCCGGCTACAAAACGATACATATTTATGATCTATCTGCCTCTAAGCTCCCTATCGAATCTGTGTTGCTACTCAACTTGAAAAGGAGAATGAATTTGGATACCAACAATATGCACATGATTGTCCACCACCCCCTTTTACTTGACAAATATTACACAATGGGCATGTACAACCTTCGTCATAATGGCTCACTATGTGATCAACCCGACACTATTTCTTATCATGTATCGATGTTTTACCTTTTTATTTTGATCATGAAAATGACAACCTCCTAGATGACATTACTTGATCTCTTTTCTCATCACACACTTGGGGGTATAACACCTCTTTCTCCTTCCTCTAGTGTTAACAAGCATCTTATTTTATCATCATACAAAACTTAGACTAATATCTTGATACACACGCATATCGTCATTTCCTAATGACACACTTGTGTTCTTGCGGTTCTTACATGATTTTTGAGGGATCTCTTCCAATAAGAACCTATTTCATTTCCCCACTATATCTATCTACTACATACTCATTCATACATGCATACATTTATCACCATTTATTTGCACATTCAATACACTCTTTCATCAATTATCGCTAAACATCATTCATCAACTAACACATTCATCATACATATTTTGATTCACCTTCATATTCATTTCCTGAAGACACACTCTTGTGATCTAGTTCACACTTCACTGTTGAGGGCATACTATACACATGAACCTCACACACCACACACCATGCACCATCATACACAAAGTACACCTTATATATTGTACATTACACACTACATATTTCGCATTGAGCAATTCATCTCTAAATAACATCTACTTTAGACATCCACAATATAGCTTTTCCACATATACTATACAACCAACACAAATGTGACACATTCATGCTAACAAGACACTCTTCTCATGCCTACCCATCAAATCAACCACTACACCATCGCAACACATACTCTTTGCACATATTCAACACAACGTACATGTTTACTACACAATCAGCGCTTTTACAACATACCCCTCTTACACCACATGACCCATCTTTCTTGTGCGTAATCAACACACACAATCAATTCCCATCAATAATATTCAACATACCTTCATCAATGGTGACATGCTCATGAGATCCTTCTACACTATACACTACACATTACACATCTCACACATCATCCTATTTCTCACACATAGTCTTCACCATACAATCAATTTGCCACACATTTATTATACTATAAAAATTTGACACAACCTCCTACATACTTCACACATCACGCATCATACACTTAGGAAATCTTCTCTCATAGTATATCCTATACACCTTATGTTTCATTCAATTTATACATTAACATTACATCTTTCTTACATCTACTTCTACATGTTGTGATCATTACCCTATGACGCACTCTAGTTCCACGGTCCATACTCAACTGCTAAGGGTATACATCTTAAATGGACCTCATCACACTCATGTGTTTAAACAACTTGCTTCACCCAATCACACATTTATACTTTACACTTTGTGCTTTTACGATCACATTTTTTTCATACACGCATTCGCACCATTTCCCAATGACAAACTCTCATCTATGGTTCATTCTTGACTACGGAGGGGGCATAAAAAATGAACCTCATCACATGCATACACATCCATTCTGTCTCATCCAAGGTATATTGCATATCTTAGTTGCACTTGGTCTTACTTACATTTACTCGTTACATGTCATCTTATTACACATGCTAAATAGATATCTTGTATTTCATTATCTTTATCATACACACATGCGTTTTCACTTGCATTTATATTTTTGATCATAGATTATACATATCTATTACATGCAACATGGATGCTTTGTGCAAGACTCTATTACCAATCCCATATAGAATCTTAGGGGCATCCACTTACGTACACTATACGTGTTATTGTTTCAGCTTTGTTTCATATCACATTACTTTATCATATTATACACATTTTTACATACCTTTTTATCTTTCAAACATGTTAACGGGTGCTTCATGTGTAACATTTGTTATGCATGTCTATTTTCCACCATGGTTATCTTTTTAATGCAGGGGCATCATGTAAATAACACGAATTTTGTCTTTCTTTAGTTGGTTAAGGTGCTTAAATCCATCATGGTTGGTTCTACATCGTTTAGATTTCATAGGTTCAAATGAGGGGTTTTCCCTCCATTTTGTAATTTGAATATTTGAATAGTGTAGTGGTGTGTATTAGCACTAGGGGTTTGTAAATGAGTCATGAATGTTGTAATGAGAGCGTCAATATACCTTTACCACCTTTGGTTTGATTCTCTTAACTCACCTAGAATTTAACTCAACATGAGTTAGCCTAATCAAGGTTGACTTAGTTGTGTAGAATCCCTAACTGCCTTGTTCTTCCTTGTTTTTTTATGAAAAATCATCATGTATCTGAATCATGAGGGAGAGAGGTTGGATAAGGGTATGGAGAGGTGAAGGACTCTATTGCAAAGACTTATGGCTCATGAAGCCCTATAACTTACATGTTTTGATCAAAAGAGAGCTACTTTTTACTAGAAACTGTGTATGAGGGTTTATAATCTTGTGTTATGCATAGTTGGTATCTTTTTCTTGAATTTCATCTAGGGAAAATGTGTAAATGTTATTACAGTGTGATAACTTTGTTAAAACTTAGTGATAGTATGAAAATTCTTGAAATAGGAGGAATGACATTAAGAACAGCTTTTGTACTAGTTGAAGTATTGAATTTGTGAGAGATTTCCGGTTATCGCATTGAATGTTGAGGATTAATGAATGTTACTTATGTGAAAATGACTCATGAATGTTGTGGAAGGTATGAGGACTGTAGAATTGTCAAAGTTTCATAAAGTGCTCAGATATGTAACTAGGTTGATGGAAAAATATTCAAAGTAATGAATAATTACTTAAAGAACTTGAGGTAAGGGTTTATTGTAGAGGTAAGGAAATTGGACTATGTAGAAAATGCATTTTGGTAAAATCACATGTGTTCAATCTCAATCTACATTTGTCAAGTTAGATATATGCTTGTGATTTCTAAGACTAAGAAAATGAGAAACTATAAACCGTGGCATGGTTTGGAAAAGTTTTTGGATGGGTGATTCAAAGAGTAACTGTGTGTATGTAAGATAATTTGAGTCCTTAAAGGAATTTTATGGATTGCATGATCATTTAGGATCAGTCAAGAAGATAAATAGATCAAAATAAGGTGGCACTACCGATAAATTCCTACAGTCGGAGGTACTCTATTCAAGGATCAAGGATAAGAAATTATATAAATGAAATCATAATTATTATTAAGATTTTGGTGAGACTTGAGATGCATTAGGTTCGAGTATATTGATAGAATATAGTGAGAATATGAAAACTTGAAGAGAGTTAGAAGGGTTTGATCAAGAAGAATGGAAAAATACATTCCTAATTGTGTATGCACATAATAGAGGGTTTGAGAAGAACAATTTGAGTAAGTAGAAAATAACACAAGATTCTGAGAATTGTGGATGCTATAGAAAAATTTAGAAAGATAAAAATATTATTGTGAAGGGAAGAGTGAGAAGTATTCTCAGAATCAAGTAGCTTGAAGACTTTGTGGAATCAAGAACTAGGTTAAAAGTTGTAGAAACTCAAAAATGATTGATCGTGAACAATAATATGAGCCTTAAGACAACATTGTGTAGTGAATAATTGTCAAACTTAGATAGTCTATGTGGGAGCATAAAAATTTAAAGTAAGACTAAGAATTTCATGGTTATCAAATTAGAAGAGCTTGAAGAATGAATACAGTAACATGCATGCCCAAAAATAGTAAGTATGAGGTTGATACAACCTTAAGAATAAAATGATTTGCAAGACTAAAAATTGGACCAAGCTCATGATATGAAAAGTGAAAGAATGATTCAAACTCATGAGAACAGTGTGAGGAGTACAAAGAAGTCACATTTAAGGGATATAGATGACTGCATTGTCACAATCAAGAAGAGAGAAGTGTACAAAGGAGAGTAAGAATGATTGTCAACAAAAAGTCTTAGCCAAGCTTGTTAGGGAATATAGGAGTTGGATTTGAGAGTAAGTGAAGGAAATAAACTTCATTCCAAGACTTTGAAAAGATCAAATAGAGCACAAAAACTTAGGAGTGTATAAGAACAAGTTGGTAGCTTTGAGAAGCTAAAAGGTGGAAATTCGCTTGAAGAGGAATAGTAATGGGTTGGAGCTTTGTAGATTGCCTAAATTAAGGTGTAAGAATGTGTTTAGAGGTTAAAGAACCCAATGGAAGAACCAAACCCTAAAATGTTCATTCAAACCCTAAGAAGACTAGAGGAAGACCTAGGAAAAGAAGGAAAGTGGAGTTGGGAATGAAGGGAAGAGAACTAGACCATAAAATTTTGCAAAAAGAACAAATGAGATAAAGGGTTTCCAAATATTATCTTACTTTTGCATGAAAACTTGTGGTTTTTTCTGGACATGGAGCTTTGCATCAAACTAGGGCTAATTAAGAGGAATTGCAAAAATGGTTAAATGAGTATAAAAACAAATGGGTGAAGAGTTAAACAAAGGAAACTTTGTAGAAACTTGGAAGGGGATAAAAAGTTCTTAAAATGCTTACCAATGAGTCATGAAACATGTTTGTGTGGATGATGTGCTCAAAAATGACATTTTAGAGGGCTAGAAGGAAGTAGTGAGGTCTAGAAGGAGATAGAGTGAAAGTGAAGTAATGAAAACTTTTCAAGCACATGAACATTGTTGATAGGTGTATTCAAGCAAGTGCAAAGTGTTTTCATGTTTTAAGGAATCGTCTATAGTAAATTTGGGTGTAAGAGAAAGTTTTAGTATATTGAGAAAAGTGGAAAATTGGGTGCATTTTGGTTATTGATTTCAAATGAATGTTCTAACTTTTGTTGGTGGTTAAATGTGGTATTTACTACATCAACGTTACATTAATTTTTCTTACTTGTCATTATTTTCCATCGTTTGCAAGTTTTTCCCTTTTTCTTGTGTGCACATTTTCTACTTTAGGCTTCATCGAGACTTGATTGTCTTGTGACATCGTGAGTGGTGTCCCATGTTTGTAACCCACTTTTCACGGTCTACATTTTCTTCTTGCTTGTTTACATTATCTTCTTACATCTTAGCTTACATATTGTCTACTTAGCATACATTTTGTCTTCTACATGCATGTTTTTATTTTCTTATACTAACACTTATCTTCCAACCACTTTGTTCTCTACCAAGCACATTCCCTCCCCCTTGTAGAGGCACAATTTCAAAATAGCAATCGGTCCTCTTTTGGGCCACATACTCCTTCAGTAATGTCATATGCACCCCAAATGAGGGAGATATCATTTTGGTGAATTAGTCACCCCATACAATAGTCTACAGTCATTACACAACAAAACACAAGACTCCTAGGTATATCACAATTTTCAATTTCAGTGGCTCGAATCAAACTTGGTTCCTTAACATAGCACAACCCTTCATGGATGCCTATAACCGGGGAGTTTACATAGCGTTTTGGTAGTTCACCACATTCTACGAAATTTGCACAATGGATTTTACAGGGCATATAGTCCTTAGAACTTTCACATCGGATTGAATTATTTGAATTTTACACACCATCTATAGAGGTGTCCTACATTGCAAACATCACATATAACAACATCGGCATCAAAAACAAGAACTTCACGACATCTACACATGTATTTCCACCCTAGGTTCATTTTCATCACCTCTTTTCACTTTATCCTCCTTACATCCATGCTTCACACGTTTATCACTTCATACTTTGTGTTCCCTAGCACACTCTTTCTACATCACTCTACATGGTTATCAAGCACGTGTCTCTTGTCTAATTTATGTTACTCGATCTTTTCGCTGACCAACATAAAGATGGGGCAAATGTAGACACAAAATCACACACTTTAGGTATCTATTTAGTCTTGATTACATACTACTATTCATATGATTCCTAAGTACAAAAAGTAACAATTAACCCATGTCTTATGCCACCTTTCTTTCCATTTTGTTGCTTTGCACCTTTACTTGCTCAAGATTTATTTTTATACCTCGACATTTATCATACTAGACACCAACGCCCACCAAGACATCGCCGCAAGTGTCCTCCTCCCCTCCGGCACCCCTAACCCCTTTGTACTTTGTTCACATCTTTTGGGTCCTTTATATACGTTTGAGCATCTTATCTTTTTGGTAGTCGTACTTTTCAGGTTTAATTTTAGAAATTCAAGAAAAGTAATCATATAAATATAAAATTATGTGATCATATTAAAGTACCAAGCACTAAGCATTAGCTATCACCACCTAAGGTTGCATCAATCAAGAATTTAAGAGCTCCATTACATACATCTAGAACCATCCAAGGGACACACGGGCTAGTTATTCTACATACCTTTCATAGGAGGGAAGTTCATTCTATTCCATGCACACATCTATTTCATTTCTTTACATCTATTACATTTATTTACATCTAGCTTACTTGCTCACTATCAAGTGCAGCATACACAAGAACCACCTACGGCACAATTATGCACACACACATAGAACTACATTGGGTCTAAGATGTAGTGTAGTGCTCAGTCGTAAGTTCATCATTGTGACAAGTAAGGACAGTCGACCCCTCATTCTGCATATTTAATTTTTAGGATTTTATGTCTCTTTGAGGGTTTTCAAGGCGATTACTTCATTACAAGTTTTCAAAGACCTCAGAAATCTAAGTGTGACATACAAGCGACCAAAGGTTAACAACAGTGAATAACTCATGGCCACTCAGAGTAGGTTTCTTGAGCATTTCCATAAACCCAGGAACCCATAAACAGGTCTAGGGCACCCATAAGCGCCCCTATCCCCTCCAGTGCCCTAGTCCCAATTTATTCTTCCGCATCTACATTTTTTAAGCTTCGGTGTGACGTTTAGTGCTTCATATTTTCTAGTTTTCCATCTCTTTACACCTCTAGGATTTCTGTGAATCAACTAATTCATCTTACTTATCCTTTGCACTTAGGGTTTCATACTTTCTTTCTTAGCTTGTTTGGCTTAATTTTTGTACTTAATTGTTTATTGTTTTACTACCACAATAGCAACTAGATTAGGCATAAATTCACATTTTAGCTTAATCATGAGGTATTATAGCCTATGCATATTTTTTGGATGAAAATGGTTAAGAAGATAGTAGTTCATTTATGATTTTTTTTGGAGATTAAAGGTTTTTTTGAATTAGTCATTTTAGAATAACTTGGAGGGAATGTGGGATGGGAAATAGGTCTCATTGTTGGAGATAAAAAGGCAAGCTAAATGTGGCTTGGGAGTTATAAGGATTTTGGTAGGATGGAAGAGTGAATGGAGGTTTTAATCTTATTTTCATCCCATTTGGGAGTCAAAAGGAGATCATAGGTCGATTTCATCCTCAATGGGAGGTAAATTTTTGTATCCTAAGTATGTGTTTTGTATGCTTGTAGTTATTGTTTATTTTCTTGGTTGTTATTTCTCAATGTGGGTTAATATATTATATTTCTCCTTTTTGGGGGCTCGGGGTTAATGGGAAGAAAATCCTCTTTCCACTAAGAAGGTTGGGTGGAGAGCATTGTTCCCAT
The DNA here is from genome assembly GCA_018340775.1 of Taxus wallichiana var. yunnanensis. NCBI lineage: Eukaryota > Viridiplantae > Streptophyta > Pinopsida > Cupressales > Taxaceae > Taxus > Taxus wallichiana. Next base: position 993,542,772 of record CM031242.1, read on the forward strand.
ATCATTTGGTTAAGAGAAAGTGTTGATTCTATGGAGGAGCTATGAGTTGTAGATTTGATATTTGTGGAAGAATTTTTGTGTATTTTTCTCCTTATTTGAAAACAAGAGTCTTATTGTAATTCTCATTTTGAACCATTTCATTGTTTCATTCCTTCTTGAATTTTGAAGGAAAGTTGTTTTGAAAGTTGCAAAAAGAAATAAAATGTTGTTTCGTTATCTCTTGCTTGTTACTATCTCAAAAAAGTGATCAAACACTATCTCATTTAATATATATTAATTATATTATAAATAATTATATGAGATTAATCGTGGTTTAAATTTCTTAAATAGAAGTGATTGTTCGGAAATGATATAATAATGGGCATGATAATCGTAATTATGATTATGTTATCCAACTAGAAATGCTTTTATAATGAATGGAGTTGAGAAACAACTTAAACAAGAACACATAATGGGAAAAGTGGATGATGGCCTAACGATGTTTCCAAAAATGAATTAACGTAAATTAAATTTTTAAATAAATAACGAGAACCTTATTCTATGAGATCGCTTATTACCTATTTTATTGCCCTCATTATACGAACATCAATGTTGCCATAGGAGATTGATAAATGTCTCCTTTAAACCTCGTGAATCTTTTAAACTTGACAATCATGTGTAATTAAATCGTCGGCGAGGTTAATGACTTTACAAATTTTACTAACATCCATATCACCCGAACACGCAATGTAAATGACTTGTTGATTTAGGAGCATCAACTAGGAAAGGTTTGTTTAATCAAATTTCGTGTTTCAACATCTTAGGAGGTTCTAGATATGCTTATATATGAATTTTAGAGTTATTTATGTCTTTACAATTTAAATTTTCTCTTGAAAAGTGTTTTCCCACCCAAAATTAGATTGAATTTCCTAGATAGGAAATCGGGCATTTTGAGCAATTTTGGTTTGAATGATTAGTTTAGAATTTGTGTATAGCGTTATTAGGTCATGTATAAGAGTCTTGAGCACCTACTTGTGGGTGGACATGAGAAAATTGTAACATTTTAATCAAAATTTCATGTTTTCTCCTTTAAGCATTTTTTAGTCTTCTTGAGTCCAAGAGGTGCTCTCAATGTAGAAACATAGAAACTTGGTGCATTGGGTTGATGAAAAAGTTAGTTAGGTAATGTAAAACATGAAACAAACTTGAGAATGGGGTGAATAACTTATTTTTGGGTGAAGGATAGATATAGCTCTATTTTAAGGAGATTGTATTCAAGGAGAACATGGTTTTTATGAAAAATTGAATATATGAGTCCATTTTTTGAGTGATAGTTAATCTTTCTCTGTGAAAAGACATTAATGAGATAGTTTTGTTGTTTATTTTTGGTGTATTTTTAATAATCGAGTTAGAAAGTGTTGGCATATGGATTTTCACACATGCAAATGACATGCAATAGTGTGGGAATGAAGTCCCTCCTCAATGAAGGTGAGGCTGCCTTTATTGAAAACCAAAACTATATTTACACATGTACATTCAAAATTGTATGTGGGGGTGTTTTGGAACATCAATGGAAAGAAAAGGGAATGAGGGAGATGGAATGGAATGAAGGAACGAAATGGAAAGGAACGAATGGAAGGTACATCTAAGAGTTAGGTAAAAGCAGAGCCTAATATTTCATGGAGAATAACAATAAATAACTAACACAAATAAAACGGAGTTTGCATGAGTTAAACGATAATGAGTAAAGGGAACACACATGAGAAAGTAAATAGAAGATCTTGATCACTGTGAACAAGAACAACAACTTAATAACGTTGACAATAAGATCAAAGACAATATTTGCATGCAAGATTTAAACATCTAACATCTAATGAACATAAGAACATCAAATGTTACGAGAGACAATGAATGAGACACAAAGTTTGTATTTCATTAACTTTAAAATGTCTTCACAAAAGAACACAAAGTTTCTTCCCGAAACAAAGCTTGCACACAAAAGTATTTTCTTCTCCTCTCTCAAAGTCACCCTTATAAATGAGCCCCTAAATTTCTTTTATAACCCAAAATTTAATTACAAAGTAGTTAGGGTTTACATGATCATTAAATTGGGAAATTAAGTGACATTTGAATTTTTCAACCAAACTTTATTAAAAGCAACTAAAAATAGAAATCACTTAAGTCATCCATAGTTTTCTGAAAGAAAACTAAATAACAACATCCTTTTCTTAAAATCTGATTTTTAAAACATACAATAATAACCACTACTTTATCCATTGAAATGGGGTCCGCCTATCTCAAATGTATGAGAAATGGACTCTCCCACTTCATTAGATACCAAGAAAACTATCTCCTTGAACCATCGGTGAAATTAGGATCTGCCACTTTCACCAATTGAAAGGATCTGAACCTTCCCAATGTTTCGAACATCTTTTCTTCTTTTGGAGGTTCATTTGGTTGAAGAATAGCCTCACAAAATACTTGTAATTCCAAAATCCTACTTGGCATATCATTTAAATTAACCATCTTTGATTGAGCGTTCTCAAACAAGTTCTTTAATTTGATGCAATGCTCCATTGAAGTTGAAGAGAAATTATTGGCGGGAGTATACATGTCCTTAAACAATTGTGAAAATTGTTCTTCCACATGTTCCGATGAACACCTTTGATTATGCTCATTTACAAGGTTGCAAGGGATATCAGCTATGAATTCTTGAATCAAGGCGAGTGAAGTGAAGGATTCATTGCATATGCTCTCATAATGGATCATAGAATCCTTGAGAAGCGTCTTCCTTGATTTGAGATGTAGACACCAAATAAAATGTGTCCCTCGATGTTCAAATTCAAGAATTCCTTCAATGGATAAAACTGAGGATTCCATACTTGTCATCTCCTGTAAACTGAGCAATATCTCATCCAAATTTGATATGTTAGAAAAAAAAATTTCCTTGAAATAAAGAATTGGATCAAGATACGCACCGACATCTTCATGGAGCTTAACCATTGTTTTGATCATCTCTTGGCCTAAAATGAGAATATCTCAAAGCCAAGTTTTAATGACACATTTACCAATGTGTTTATTTCTTTTGATAAATTGAGATTTTCTTCATCGGGGCAGCCACTACATCGTAATCGGGAAAGTGGACAATATGGGATTTATCAAATGTTGAACATATTCCACCGATTGATTCTTTTCATCCTTGATCCGAGAGGTCTAGGACTTATATTTCTTAAGTATCTTTAGCACAATATCAATTGAATCTCAAGCCATCGCCATGTCACTTTCCAATGTTGGCCTCCCAAGTCCAAGTCTGGAAACTTCATAATCAGCAGATGTCATAGCATTACGATCCTTGTCAACTTATGGGATGGAAAGATCCGCAAATTTGTTTCCATCACTATCCACCATTATTCAAGAAATAACTTTAGGATTCTTGGGAATGACATCATTTGAAAGTTTTAAAATGGCATCAAAATCAATGTCTATTGCCTTGACAACCCTCTTCATTTTCTTGACCTCAAAATCAACCCAAAAAGGAGTATCATTCACTATTTCTGCATACAAAATCTTGGAGCTTGAAGCAACATTCTCATTGTTCTCAAAATCATGATATTCTGCAAGAATCCTTTCCACGACCTCGATTTCAGGAGAAATAACCTCGATATCCACCTCTTTCTCATTTGGGAGATTTTGGGAAATCTCTTCGTTAACTATAGGTTCCAAAGTGTTTGATATTTGGACTACTCCGCACTTGAGTGATACTCAATGGAGTGTCGAGGTGAGTAGAATGGCCTAGAACTATAACATCATTTTGTTTGAAGATGACATGATTGTGACAAGAAGCGTGATTTCGTGGATATTACTTCCCATTTCATTTTTTCATTTCATTCCATCTCTTTCATTCACTTTTCTTTTCCATTGATGTTCCAAAACACCCCCACATATAATTTTGAATATACAGATGTAAATACAGCTTTTGTTTTCAATAAAGGCAGCCTCACCTTCATTGAGGAGGGACTTCATTACCGCACTTGCATGTCATTTGCATGCATGTAAATCCATATGCTAAAATTTTTGGTGACTCTACTGGGGACGAGGACTTCATGGACACAAAGAATGGACCCAGCACTCAAAATATTAATGAACATGATCCATAAACATTGGAGAAGAGATTTGAGATTACGAGGACTAGTAGAATGTTGATTGTGAGGTGACTAGTTGAAGGAGTAAAGTTTTTTTCGAGAATATTCGTCAATGGAGGGGTAGCGAACGTAGAAAATGTAGCCATTATGGGTGCGCTAGAACAAGTTATGGCGAGAACTAAGGGGTTTAAGGGCTCTGCTTGAGGTCATTAAAGAAGATTGATGAAGAAGATTTGTGGCATTAGATGTAAGAAGTGATGATGAAGGCACGGTAGTAGGAGGCACAAGAAATGAAGGATCCATTAGAGATGAAGAGTAAGGTGAAGAGGAAGCTATTGTTATGGGAGAAGTGTGATTGTTACAAGAATGGGTTATGGACCAAAGATGGATGTCCCGTCATTCTCTCGGAAGGTTGGATCCACAAGAATTCATAGGTTGGATTACAAGTATGGAAGAGTACTTAAATATTGGGAGATAGTTGACTTGTAGCATGTCAATGTCAAATCATAAAAGTGTTTAAAGAACATGTGGCATTATCATGGAAAGAGGTGAAAATGAGAACTGGAGGAGAGTAAGGAAAAATAGCGTGTAAGGATCACATGGTCACAAAAATGTGGAGAAAATTCTTAACGTTTGAATACCAAATGTGTTTATTCAAGAAGTTGTACATAACTTGATGCAAACGGTTATGTCCGTTAAAGATTACACAAAGGAGTTTCACCGGATCATGATACGATCTGACATGGTGAAGTTGATTAGGATAAGGTCACATGGATTAGGTTTGGAATTCAAAAGAAATCAAGTTACGCACATCTAAATAGTGGAGGAAGCATATTAACTAGCCTTGAATGTGGAAGAAAAGTTGGCACGTGTTATCAGTCAATTTTGACTTTACAAAATTATTAAAAAATAATAATAAATGAAAATTTTGAAAACTATTACTTCGCATGGTTTATCACCCTCATGACGACCGTCTCATTTTTGTGATCATTTCGGTCTTCATTTCATCCTTTTCAGGCAAGAACTCTTCCTGCCAGGCTTTAAATTACATTAAAATTAATTAATTAATATTTAATTAATTAATTGCTTCTTGTTTGATAAAATTGATTTTTAAATAACTTGAGAAGTATTTAATTAAATAAATATAAATTAAAAGTTCATTCGACAATTTTTTATTCCCGGGGAAGTAAGCTTACGCTTCCAACTGCCGGGAAGCCAATTTGGCTTCCCGAACTCGATTTCCCTTTCCTGGCAATCTTCTTCAATTTTCCCGCACGTGGGATTTTCTCCACCAATTGCCAAATCCTAGATTGGCTAACAAGCAAGAAATTCCCCAATTTCCCACATGGGGAAATTGAACGGGAATTGCCAACCCACTTTGCCATTCCTGTTGGCAATTGTCTGTTGCTTTCCCCATTTCCCCATGGCACTTAAGCCCACTACCCGGGAAGAGAGGAAGTTGAATTAATCCTCGTAACTTCCTCCATCAAACCCGTTGGAAAAATTCGTGTGAAGCTTCACTTCTTATTTCTTCTAAAGGACATAATACTTTGTCAGATCAAACACTTCCCACACATGCCAAGAAGAACAATTTTTAAAGATTAAAAGAAGTCCAAGCACCGCCAAAGAGAGTGAAGGAAGCAAGTTTCATGCATAGAGAAAATTAAAAACTCAAAACCCGTGCCTAAGGGAGAAGGACAGCCTCTACGCCTTGGGAGAAATTGATTGGAGGAGGTGCCCAGAAGGAAACACATTAATTTTAACAAAGCCCACGCATTGGGAAAAAGGGAAAGATTTTAAATCATACATATACTCTCCAAGATCCCACGCATTCTCCAGGACATTTCTAGTCTATGCCTAGGAGAGAGTAGAACAGTTTTAGAAAAATTTAAAGCAGGCATTTTTCCACGCACCCATTTGAAGGGATCCCACACATGCATTGATCAACAAATAAAACAAAAATGTTTTGAGTTTTTGCACGCACAAGGAAGAGAAGGTTTTCCACGCCAAGGAGGAGAGACCACACATCCATTGGCAAGCCATTCACGCAGCCAAAGAGAAAAGGGCTCACGTGTGCTCAAAGGAAGGTAAAAGCCCAAGTATACACATATAGGTGTTAAAGATCAGTCCAAACGTATTTTCCAGGCAAGGCAGCAAACGATCAAAAGCAAGAATCCAATGCATTGATGAGGAAAAACCATGCACACGCTGCCAGATAATAGTCCAAAGACAGGAAGATTCATCATGCACTCGTCCAAGACCAATCAGTAGTTGAAGCAAGTTAAACGCATTTACTTGGGCAGTCGTCACGTAGGTTTTAAGAGCCAAAGGGAAAGACCACGCATTGTTTAAATAAAACAAGCTCAGCAATCCAATAAAGTTTGCTCACACCAGAAATACAGATCCACGCATTGGTGAAGAGAAAAACAGCCAAAACGCATTCTTCATAGAGAATCAAGCCAAAATTCCACGCATTCTCCAGGACAATTTTAATCCACGCATTGAATGAAAAGGTAGTTTTTCACGCCTAACCAAGGAGAATTTGTTCTGTCAAATTAAATAAAATCGAGAGATTTTAATTTAAAATATAAACATCGTTGTTGTCGCTAGATTTGGAGCTCGAGCCTAGCCTCGATATATTTGTATTTTAAAGAGAAGAAAATTGTAATTCGGGATCAATTATTATTATTATTTTAAAATAATAATAATAATATTAAAGCGAAAAATATTTTTCTTGCATCAACGGGGTTTTGGAGACTGAGACCCAGCCCCGTTTGTGTTGTCTGGCATGCCTAAGTCACTTTTCTATTAAATTCATAATGGCTGAAAAATCCAAATCTGTAGGGAGATCGAGGAAGCCAATGGAGAAATCTAACAAATCCACCCTGAAATATGAATTCCAAGGAATTATCCTCTCAATTCCATTAAGTCAAGATATGATGACATCACCGATACAAATCTGGGTCACATCAACATGCAATAGTTTTGCGAGTGAGTGAAAACTGAAGGCAAAACCATTTTCTCATATAGGCTTTACCATAGTGGCCTACCCCAAGCAGCAGCATTCCCTGTCTCGATGCAATGTCCGGAATTGGTGATTGCTTGTGCGAGCATTATGACCCTGAGAAACAAATAATTTTTAAAGATAACCGCGATCCTTTCCTCTTAATCACACCAGAACACATTGAAGAATTGCTCGACATACCCGACTTTCCTGAGAATGCGGATATCACTTGCCAATTAGCACAAGAATTTTGGGATGAAGAACCCCTGAGATGGAGCAAAATGGTCAACAACAATTGGTTAGTAACCAAGAGACCTCGAATTTACAAAGCTTCCCAAATAATTGCACCGCATTGAGTTCATGGAAGAAATCGAAGACATGATCACCCTCCTAAGTTGAGTTTTTGGCCTACCTTCGCTAAGATTTTCCACCCATGGATGTATCAATTTATTTGTATCATCCTAGCCAAGAAAGAGTTTGTGGATTGGGCCACCATCATCAGTAACACCATTCACAAACTATTGATAGAAGTTAAGATGCATGGATGCTTCTACATGACTTCACATCTTACCTATGCAGTAGCACAAAGAAAGCTATTCTCGGGACTTGAAACGAGAGGGGTCATGGGGCCGTCGAATAGTGTTTTTCACTATTACCCTCAGCTCAACTTCAAAAATAGTTCTCACCATTTTAGAAGAGTCAATGATGCATTCACCTTCCACGTGATCCGAACCTGAATTGGAATACTGAGGAAAGGTTTTCTAAAGAAGCCATGAGTGTCATTTCTCAATGGGGAACCTAGTTTATTCAATTTTCATCTTTCTCCTACATTCGCGTGAGTGGCTTTGCTGGTACCCCATGGAAACTCCCTAAGTACGTCAGTGACATATGGGCATTAATGGAGCTGGCACGACAATTATTCCAAGTTCATTGCCTTCTTAGTGACAAGCACCATTCAGGAATTCATTTCTGATCCAAATCGGGAATACCAATGTCCAAATCTTTTCAGTGCACAGCTCATGGAAAAATACTTTGCTCTCATAACCATCCATCCATATGTGAAGAGAACCCAATTCGATATCAATGGATATATGCAAAATATTATGGGGGAAAAGTACCAACATAGTCCTACCATGGAATATTTTTGGGCTGCTTGCTCGGATGAACATGAGGTAAGAAGACGAGAGTACTCTCGCCTAACACTTGCTCAGATCAAGGCCTTCCACATCAAGAGTCCTCCCGATTCATTCATAGATGATGATGAGGATGTCATCGATCCCTCATATGATGTCATTGCCTTTACCCCATTGCCTCAAATCGACTGGACCAAGAGAGATGAATTTTCTCTTGATGGCAAGAACCAACCAATTATTGAAAGAAGCATATCTTGGTATGATAGGGAACTTGCCAAATTGCAATCAATTCCAGATCACGTTTCGGGATCACAAAAATTACCTATATGAGGGGGTCTCCATTCGACCAAAGTCTCTTCTCGATCAACCTCATTACCATCCAATCATACGCAACAAGCGAGAAAGGAGTGGTTGCCAAATCCACTTCGCCAAGCAACGTGTCACAAGGTGAAAGATCTAAAGATCCTAACCCCGAAGAAGGAAAAGAGCGTGTGTCTAGATTTTCTACCTCGAGTAGAGATTCTTCCATGCACATCGTTAATAGCGCTTAGAACTCCAGTAGTAAATGATCCTCAGCCATGCTTCAAACAAGCATCCACTTAGGTGCAAGTAAATCAAATATCAAACACTTCAGAGCATGTAGTTCATGAAGATATTTCCCAAAATCTCCCGAATAATCGGGAAGTGGATATTGAGGTTGTATCTCCTCAAATTGAGGTCGTAGATAGGATTCAAGAAGGATCTCACGATGTCAGAAATAATGAGAATATCAATTCAAGCTTCAAGATTCTATATGTTGAAATAGTGAATGATACCCTTTCTTGGGTTGATTCCAAAGTAAAGAAAAGGAAGAGATTTTTCAAGCCAATTGACATTGATTTTGATTCCCTTTTCAAACTTTCGAATGATGCCATTCTTAAGAATCCTAAGGTGCTTTCTCGAATAATGGTGGATAATGATGGAAACAAGTTTGTAGACCTTGCCATTCCACAAGTGGATAAAGAGTGTGATGCTATGACGTCGGCCGACTATGAAGTTTCTAGACTAGGACTTAGAAGATCTACATTAGAAAGTGACATGGCGATGGCTCGAGATTCAATTGATATCGTGCTAAAAAGACTTGAGAAATAAAAGTCTCAAAACTCTCGGCTCAAGGCTGAAAAGAATCAATTGGTGGAATATGTTCAACATTTGATAAATCCCATATCATCCACCTTCCTAGTACCTGATGCAGTGGCTGCCCCAGATGAAGAGACTCTCAATTTGTCAAAGGAAATAAACACATTGGGCCATGTCACTAAAACTTGGCTTTCAGAGATTCTCGTTTTAGGCCAGGGGATGATCAAGACCATGGTTAAGCTTCATGAAGATATCAATGCGTATCTGGATCCAATTCTTTCTTTCAAAGAAACTTTTGTTTCTGCTATATCAAATTTGGATGAGATATTGCCCAGTTTACAAGAAATGACAAGTATGGAATCTTCAGTTTTAGCTATTGAAGGAATTCTCAAATTTGAACATCGGGGGACACGTTTTCTTTGGTGTCTACATCTCAAATCAAGAAAAATGCTTCTCGAGGATTCTATGATCCATTATGACAGCATGTGCAATGAAGCCTTTACTTCACTCACCTTGATTCATGAATTCATGGTTGAGATTCCATGTAACCTCGTAAATGAGAATAATCAAAGGTGTTCATCGAGCAGTGGAAGAACAATTTTCACAATTGTTTAAAGACATTTACACTCCCGCCAACAATTTATCGTCAGTTTCCATGGAGTGGTGCATCAAATTGAAGAACTTATTTGAGAATGCTCAATCCAAAATTGTTATTTTAAATGATATGTCGAGTAGAATTCTTGAATTGCAAGCATTTTGTGAGGCCATTCTTCGACCAAGTGAACCTCCGTAAGAAGAAAAGATGTTTGAAACTTTGGGAAGGTTTAGATCCTTTCAACTGGCAAAAGCGGTAGATCCTAATTTCACCGGCAATGCAAGGATTTAATTTTCTTGGTATCTAACGAAGTGGGAGAGTCCATTTCTCATATGCTTGAGATAGGCAAACCCCATTTCAATGGATAAGGCACTGGTTATTTTTGTATATTTTAAAAGGTGTTGTTATTTGGGAAATAATGGTTATTTTAAGTAATTTCTATTTTTGGGTTGTCTTTAATAAAGTTGGTTAGAAAAATTCAAAGGTCACTTAAGTGCCTTATTTAATGATCATGTAAAACCCTAACTACTTTGTAACCAACTTTTGGGTTATAAAAAGAAGTGAGGGGCTCATTTATAAAGGGTGACTTTGAGAGAGGAGAAAAAATACTTTTGTGCAAGCTTTGTTTCAGGAAGAAACTTTGTGCTCTTTTGTGAAAAACATTTTGGAGTTAATGGAATATGAACTTTGTGTCTCATTCATTGTCTCTTGTAACATTTGATGTTCTTATGTTCATTAGATGTTAGGTGTTTGAATATTGCATGAAAATATTATCTTTGATCTTATTATCAACATTATTAAACAGTTGTTCTAGTTCACAATGATCAAGCTCGATTATCTACTTGATCATGTGTGTTCCCTTTACACGTTCTTGTTTGGCTAACTCAAACTCGTTTTATTTGTGTTGGTTATTCATCTTTCCTCCTCACACAATATTAGGCTCTGTTTTTACCTAACTCTTGCATGTTATTTCAGTTCATTCCATTCCACTCCTTTCCTTCATTCTATTCCATCTCCCTCATTCACTTTTCTTTCCATTGATGTTCCAAAACACCCCCCACATACAATTTTGAATGTATAGATGTAAATACGCTTTTGGTTTTCAATAAAGGCGCCTCACCTTCATTGAGGAGGGACTTCATTCCCACATTTTTGCATGTCATTTACATCTCGTTGAAATTCATATGCTAACAAAGCACACAAGATTTAGATTGCTACAAAAAGAGGAAGTTGTAATGTGTGCAGAAAGGTGGAAACGGTCATGGATATATCAAGCCGTAAGAAGATGAGTGAAACAGCTCTACAAACACATACCCAAGGTAGTGTGTGGGATGAAGGACCTTCGTATTCTTCAACAGGGGCATTCAATATTTGGTTAAGGTAGGGGGAGGATTATCCGAAATGTGTTTCAAGTGTGGGACCATTGGGCATCACACATTCAAGTGTCCAAGTGTGCAAAGTGAAGTGACGATTAGGCACATAAAAGCAAGTGCACATGTAGCACATGATGATGCAGAATCGAGTGGGATCTGTGGAACATTTATAAGTTCCCAAGCATAAATAATATTTAATGGTAAGAAAGGTATTGTTGAAGACTAGGCAAAGAGAAGATGACCTTGTTGAATGAAAGAACTTGTTTAGAACAATAAGCAAGTCGGGAAGAAAATGTTGCGAATGAATGATTGTTGAAAGTGGAAACATGGACAATATTATTTCTTGTGATATGGTGGATAAGTTAGCGATGAAGAATATTACACATCCCAACCCTTAATAAGTGTCATGGTAGCGTATGGGACACCAAGTTCTAGTAGACAATTAAAGCCCCGTTAAGTTCCAGATAGGGAATTGTTATGATGAAGTATTGTGTGATATAATGTTAATGAATGTTTTTCACTTGTTAGGAAGGCCTTGGAAATATGATAGGAAGACCATTCATGATGGGCCCGTAAATGTTTAGTAGTTATTTACATTTAGAAATATGGGCGCAAGTTTAACTTGTCACCCTTGAAGGACAAAGATGAAGGAGAAGTGCGCAATGGAGTTTACACGAGAGTTTTTTTGTGTTGGGAAAGGAATTCCTATGTGTAGTTGAGGAAGAAAACTTATGTTTAGAACTCGTACCAAAGGAAGTAAGTGAATACTACAAGGAGAAACAATTCCCAATAGAAGTACGTGGGATGTTGGGTGAGTTTACGGATATATTCACATAAGACTTGCCACAAGGATTACCTCTAGTGTGTAGTATCAATCACCATATTGACCTGATACCTAGGTCCAGTTTTCCAAATAAAGCACCGTATAAAATGATTCTAGAAGAGAATGTGGAGGTGTGCAAACAAGTGCAATATTTTTTGGACATAGGACTAGTGCATAAAATTTTGACCCCAAGTATAGTACCCGCATTACTAGCACCGAAGAAAGGAGGAGAATGATGCATGTGTTTTAACTCCAAAGCCATCAACAAGATCACGATCAAGTATATGTTCCCATTTCCTAGGATGGATGATCTATTGGATTGCCTTAGTGGCACATGGTATTTTTTGAAGATTGATTTGAAAAGAGGCTATCATCATATGTATATTATAAAATGATATGAGGGGAAGACAACATTCAAGACAAAGGAAGGCTTATATGAGTGGTTAGTTATGTCAATTGGGTTAACTAATGCCTCGAGCACACTCATGAGATTTATGAATGAAGTATTGAAGTAATTCCTTGGAAAATTTGTGATCATAGTCTAGATGATATATTGGTGTTTATCATAACAAAGGAGGAGCATCTTGATCACCTACACAAGGTAATGAAGCACTTGTAAGAGGAGAATATGGTTGTGAATATAAATAAGTGCAATTTCATGTGCGAGGAGTTAGTTTATTTGGGCTTCATAATATCTTGGGAAGGATTGTGAATGGACCCGGAAAAGGTTTACATGATAGTAGAGTGACCATCACCAATAAATGTGACTGAGGCACGAATCTTTCATGGATTAACAAGCTTCTATAGGAAGTTTATAAGAAACTCCAATGTGTAGACACGAAATCTATGCACTTGGGTACATTTCTAGGTCCTAAAGCATATTGATGTATACATGATTCCTAAGAAAAAAACTAGTGGTTAACAACTCCTTTTGGCCTTTTGATTGCTTGATCTCTTATACATTATTGGCCTTACACACCTTACACTCTACAAACACTTGACTAATTTATCTTTTGATGGCCTCTCGACGTTAACGCCCATTCAAGAAAAAACTACCCAGAACTCCTATCCCTCTTAGGCTCTCCTAACCCTCTCTTACTTATTCTTACTCTTTTGGGTCCTCACCTTTTAGTCACCTTTAACTCTTTCAATCGTCCTTTCATTGTCAATTATGAAATTCAAACAAGGGAATCATATATATACTTAGTTACTTATTTCAAATAAGGGGCCAAACACTAAGCATTATCTATCATCACCTAAGCTTGCATCAAAGGCACAAGAGCATTACAAGGCATACATCTAGCACATCCATACAAGGGACAAGGGTTGCATCAATCTACATACACAACATAGGAGGGGAGTTCATTTTATTTCATCACACACATCTTGCATACTTGGAGCAATCTAGATCTAGCTCGTTATCATCATGCAACTTGCACAAGGGAAACCTAGGGCATCATTACACACACAAACACATAGAACTACATGGAGTCTGAGATGTAGTGCAATGCTTTGATTGTAAGTTCACTCTTCGGGTGATCGTCGGGTCAATCCGACTCCCCATTTTGCATCTTCTTTATTAGATTTTATGTGGTTTGTGGGCATGTGCAGGTAGACAATTGTTTTGTAGGTTACAGTACAAGTGGTGATCTAACAAGAAAATCAGAGTGACAAAATAAGATCAACAACGAATCTCCTCCAACCTAGAAAATACCGGGCTTCGAACATCTAAGCAGACTTAGGAACCCAGGTCCCAATCACTAGCACCCGAGGTGTTCTTGTCCTCCTTTGAGCTCTCCTATCCCCGATATTTATAGGGTTTTGAACCCTCATCAAGCCTATTTTACATTCTTCTCATCCAGATTTATTAGACAATCACCCCGATCATCTCCAGCTTTAGTGGAATCAACTAAGTCATCTCACTCTTTCACTTGCTTAGAGTTTCATATCATTGAATGTTTATTGTTTGTGTGTTACTATACTTTATTACCTGTATATCATTAGTTACAAAAGTTACTATGAAATTAAGGTTTAATTCAATTTATATTAAATCATTTGGTGAACCCGAATCGTGATCAACCATTCGGATATTTATTTTACTTTTACACAAATCTCTCTTAACCTAACCAAAAACCATAGTTGCATCAGGGTTCATATTGGTTATCATACATTTGAACTGCATAATTCTTCCTAGGGTTTCATCCTTGGTCTTATCCTTTGGGTCACTTTCTAGGGCTCTTATTTCGCAACTTACCTTTTCTTTCATATCATGGCCTCTAAAGTTCCTCAAGTCTCCTTGTCTCAATTACTTCAAAAGCACCCATTTTGTAAATATTCTTTCAAAAAGGCCCTAAACACAATGTACCTCCCTCACAATAATCGTCACCTTCACAAGTAAGTGTGATTTGCAACCGTATCTCCAACCCCCATTAATCCTAATAACACAACTAATCAATCCATCTTCAAGTCAATTCAAGCTTTACACCTTCTTTTTCAAAAATAAATTTCAAGCTATGGAAACCACGATTATATCCCTCACAGTTGAAATCCAAAATCTCAAGGATGCTTCTCATTCCCATGCTAGTTCTTCTTCTACACCTCATCCTGATCCCATGTCTACTACATGTGCTCATACAAGCACGGTCAAGGTCTTACCATAAAAATCACCTCTCAAGTTTGATTGAAATGTTAGGCAACATGATATTCTCTCTAAGCTCCTCAATCACCAGTTAATCACCTTTCCACCTACTCATTACTACCCTCCTTATTGGCTTACCAAATACAAAGGTCACCTATTTTTCAATTATCATAGAATTAATGGACATCATGACAATGATTGTTATGCTTTAGAATGAAGAATCAGAAACTTGAGCATCAAGGATTTATTTCATTTGCTACACCCCCATCTCCAATTACCAAACCTCGTTGGGTTCCCAAATATGGTCCCTCTATGTCTATCGAGCATCGGACAATAGTCACTCCTCCTTCCTTCTCCAAAGAGTGTAAGAGTTACCACAAGCCCCATCTAAGGCCAAAAATCAATAGAAGAACAACCATTTCCCTCGCCACAAGCCGAGATCCCGCACCAACATTTAAATATCTCGTTTATACTTCCTCTTTTTATCTAGATATTGATTATGTTCCCGACCGTGATACATTTCAAACTCCACCACCATGGCATAGTCTCTCACTCGCATCATCGCATAGATCTCCATCACTCACACACTTGGCGGGGCATCGAACTTCCCCCATAGTTACACGTTCTAATCCTCGCCTGCCTACCCATACTACTCACATACACACCTATACCTTACTTTTTCTTTGCACTTCTAGTCAATATTTCTATCAAGATTTTGCTCTTATCTACACTATGTGTAAACTTTGCTACATCTATCTATGGTTATGGCTTCCTTGTCTTCTCCTATGCCATTTTATACATGTTTTTCTCCTCATGCTTACTTATGTATCCTTCTATTCAGGATGCACATACTATACACTATACATACTTTGGCTATTCTTTCTCACAATGATCACATCTATTTGCCAACAACTCCTGATATTCATACTTGGGGTATCAACCTTCCCCCTCCTCGCTTCTTATACCATTACTTCTTCCATCACTTACACATTTTGGGGGTGTCGTACTTTCTCCTCCCCCTCCTCCATCAATATTGGATGTCTCTATTGGCTACTCTTAGCTATTTTGCTAGACTTCACACTCGTGCTTCATGACAAATTTGTCTTAGCATCCAAATCTCAAACACATACAATACATTCACCACCCGATGATGCACTCTTGTTATATGGTTCATACATGACTATTGTGGCACCTCTCTCTCTCTCTCTCTCTCTCTCTCTCTCTCTCTCTCTCTCTCTCTCTCTCTCTCTCTCTCTCTCTCTCTCTCTCTCTCTCTCTCTCTCTCTCTCTCTCTCTCTCTCTCTCTCTCTCTCTCTCTCTCTCTCTCTCTCTCTCTCTCTCTCTCTCTCTCTCTCTCTCTCTCTCTCTCTCTCTCTCTCTCTCTCTCTCTCTCTCTCTCTCTCTCTCTCTCTCTCTCTCTCTCTCTCTCTCTCTCTCTCTCTCTCTCTCTCTCTCTCTCTCTCTCTCTCTCTCTCTCTCTCTCTCTCTCTCTCTCTCTCTCTCTCTCTCTCTCTCTCTCTCTCTCTCTCTCTCTCTCTCTCTCTCTCTCTCTCTCTCTCTCTCTCTCTCTCTCTCTCTCTCTCTCTCTCTCTCTCTCTCTCTCTCTCTCTCTCTCTCTCTCTCTCTCTCTCTCTCTCTCTCTCTCTCTCTCTCTCTCTCTCTCTCTCTCTCTCTCTCTCTCTCTCTCTCTCTCTCTCTCTCTCTCTCTCTCTCTCTCTCTCTCTCTCTCTCTCTCTCTCTCTCTCTCTCTCTCTCTCTCTCTCTCTCTCTCTCTCTCTCTCTCTCTCTCTCTCTCTCTCTCTCTCTCTCTCTCTCTCTCTCTCTCTCTCTCTCTCTCTCTCTCTCTCTCTCTCTCTCTCTCTCTCTCTCTCTCTCTCTCTCTCTCTCTCTCTCTCTCTCTCTCTCTCTCTCTCTCTCTCTCTCTCTCTCTCTCTCGTGACTATCTTTCCAAGCATTACCGTAACTCTAGTACACATATTTTATCTTAATTACTCCGATGACATACCATCACATTCACACATCTTAGTTGCATGTACTCTTGTTATCTTATACTACTTACATGTTACACTTTGTTTCATATGCTAGTTGGATACTTAGTATGTAATTATCTTTTTCTATACACACATGCACGTTCACTTGGTATCTTGAGGTGAATACAAGAACTTGCACAAATTCATACATGATGCATGATGCTCGACACAACTCTTTACTAGTCCCACCAAGGCTCTTGGGGGCATTTACCTTTTCTACTCTCATACTATACACATCGCATGTCCCATCATAATACAATATTTACTACTTTTTTGTCACTATCACTTACTTTTCGTTGATCTCTACATGTTTTAACATACTATTTTCCTTTCTAACATGCTAAGGGTTGCTACATGTGTAGCATTTTTCTTGCAGGATTCTATACAACCATGGTTATCTATTACTTCTTGTTTGTTATTGTTTGCCTTTGTTTTGCGGCTAATGCCTTATATCTTGCTTGATCATTTTTTGTTTATGGCCGCTTCGACCATGATTTTTGTGACATTGTGAGAGATGACCCATATATGCAACCTGCTTTTCATGATACCTCTTGTCTTCATACTTGTTTGTTACATTGTATCCTATTGCATGTTAGCTCTTTCACACTAAAAATTATTTCTAGCCTACATTGTTTCCATGTGCCTTGGTTTCTATCGTGCACATCCCCTACCCCCTGCAAGTATCCAATCTTGGATATGCATATTGGTTTCACATCCTCTCATCCGGGCTTCTTCCTCCTACATTCATCACATTCACCCCAAATGAGGGGGGATATCTATTAGGTGAACAAATCACTCTTATAGTAGCACAAAGCTCCAGAACATAACATCACATTACAAAATTGACAAAGTCAAATAGTTACAAAGTGGTCCAGAATCAGACTTGGATCACAAACACAGAGCACACGTAAATCAGACAGGAACGGTGGGCACTTGTGTTCCACCTTGGGTGCTTGTGTCCCACCTGGGTGCTTGTGTCCTGGGGGAAGAATCAGACAGTTTCTCAGTTCAACACAATTTTCAGCAAGTTACAATACAATTCTACAGTAACAGACACTAGTCTCCAATTACTGAGAATTCATTCGATCGCTTATAATTCGATTACACTCGATTAATAATTGGAACATGTCAATATGTGGGCACTTATTTGGGAAGTGTCATGGAAGGACAGAAAAATAAACCTCTCTCCCCAACACTTTTTTGTTGGTGTGAGATCACCCAAAAAAACTCGTCCTTAACATCGAGATCACCTAAAAACTCATTCTTGGAGTGAGATCACCCAAAAACCTAACCCTCAAGAATAATACACTCAAATGCAGTAGCATCTCTAAGAATAACATGAAAATTTTCCACGTTATACTCTCTCATACATCAGGTGTACTCTTTCCTTGACTCTTAATTTTACTTACTTATACACATGTTACCCTGGTTTTGCACATACGAAACTTTGACTACTCTTTTCCTATTCTTTTACAGGTCCGTTCTTATAAGAATTAGCTCACATCAACAAGCTCAAGATCCAGCAACATGTCATTATTCATACGCTTCACCCCTAGGGTCTACCTCCCTTTCCTAGTTTCCATGCTTCACATTATGATCACTTCACGCTTCACACAACTATTTGTGAACTCGGCACGCTATTGGCTACACTCTTCTATGGATCACAAGGTACACATCTTCTATCTACTTTATGTTATCAAGTATTCACTCAAAAACATAAAGTGGGAAAAATGTAGACACAAAATCTATGCACTTGGGTACATTTCTAGGTCCTAAAGCATACTAATGTATACATGATTCATAAGCAAGAAAATTGTGGGTGCTTCGTCCATGATCTTTCTAGGGGTTAAAAGCCTCATCAAACATGTTTAACATTGTTCTCATCCAAATCCAATAGTCACTTAGTCCCGATCATCTCCGGTTTGAGCGGAATCAACTAAGTCATTTCCCTCTTTCACTTGCTTAGAGTTTCATATCATTGAATGCTTATTATTTGTGCACTATTGTACCTTATTCCCTGTATATCATTAGTTACGAAAAGCTACTATGAAATTAAGGTTTAATTCAATTTAGATTAAATCACAGTGGAATATGTGTGACGATCATGGAGGCAATGAAGGGAGATCACAAGGAGTTCTTGTGGATAGAAGAAGTAGAGTGCAAGATCCAGGAATTGAAACTGAGAATTACAACGTAACCATTGTTAGCATTGTCAATTTTTAATAAGGTGTTTCAGGTGGATTGCAATGCAAGTGGAGTTTCAATTGGTCCATTTTTATGCCAAGAAGAGAAACTCGTTACCTACTTCAGTAAAAAATTACATGATGCAAGGAAAATATATGTAGTCTATGCTCAAGAGTTCTATGCAATTTTGCAAACACTAAAGAAGTGGAGGCATTACTTGTTACTGAATGATTTTTTTTTGTACACTGATCATCATGGGTTGTAGTTCATTAATATTTAGGAAAATCTAAACCAAAGGAACATGAAGTGGGTAGAGTTCTTACAATTTTATTCATTAGTTTTGAAACATCGAAGCGGGAAATCCAACAAGGTTATAGACGCACTTGGTAGAAGAGTGTGGATGTTAAAAGAAATGTGCAATCAAGTCTTGTGTTTTTAAACCATGAAGGGACTATATGTGTAAGATAATGATTTTAAAGAAGCATGGGAGGCATGCGCAAAAACTACACGCGCAGATAGGATGTTGTGGCAAGATTATTTCATCCAAGAAGGAATGTTGGTCAAAGGAGTGCAATTGTGTATACCACAAGGATCAATGCATGATAATTTAATCGTAGAGAGAAACACAATGGACACTTGGGAGGTCACTTTGGTGGTGAAAAAACTTTATCCCAATTAGAAGAAATGTATTATTAGCCAAACATGAGCACATATGTGCAATAGTGTAGAGTATGCTAGTTATAAAAAGGGTGCAAAGAAAATACATTCTTGTATCTACCTTTACCTATACCGAGAAGGCCAAGGGAGAATATCAACATGGATTTTGTGATGGGATTTCCAAGAATGTAGAGAGGAAACGACTCCATTGTTGTGGTAGTCAATATAATTTTGAATATTGCACATTCTATTGCATGCAAGAAGACTAGTGATGCATCAAGAATTGCACATTTATTTCAAGGATATAGTGGGACTACATGGATTGTCAATGAGCATATTACCGAGACATGGATACAAAGTTCCTAGGTCATTTTTGGAGGACCTTGTGGAAGAAAATGGGAACAAGGTTGAATTTCAGCTCAACATACCATCTACACACCAATGAATAGACAGAGGTAGTGAACCGAAGTTTAGGTTTTTTTTTGCATCTTGGTTGGAGACAAGCCAAAAGAGTGGGATATAGAATTGGCACAACTAGAATTTACCTATAATGAATCAGTTAACATGAGCATAGGAAAGACTCCATTTCAAATTGTTTATGGAGCAATTCCAAGAGGAGTCACAAAATTGTGTTAAGTGGTGGAAAATTGGAGCACAGAGGCTAAAGAATATGTTGAATATATGCTCAAGTTACATGAAGAAGTGTGTGAAAATTTGGAACAAAGTAACGTTGGCTATAAAGAGCACACATATGAAAGGCACAAACTTAAGGAGTTCAAAGTAGGGGACTGAGTGTTGGCACATTTGCATAAGAATATATTTCCAAAAGGGACATATAATAACTTTAAGTTGAATAAAATTGGGCCATGTAAGATATTATAGAAAATAGGGCCAAATACATACAAGATCAAGTTACTATAAGAGTGGGATATCTCAGTGATATTCAATTCAATGTTACATACTTGTATGAATTCTATGAAGGAGAAAGTAGTGCGTAAGATACAAATGATCGGTGCATGGAAGAGTCGATGAGGATGCGTAAAAAACTAAGAAGGCCATATATTGGAGAAGACAAAATCCAAATGAAGGAAATTGAATAAATTAAGGCCATATTGGACTCAAGGATAGTAAATAAAACACGTAGAAAGAAATATAGAGAATACCTAGTAAAGTGGAAGAAGATGCAACATGGATAAGTGTGAAGGAGCTTGGTCACCGGGTCATTCTTCGGATCCTAACTCCGGAAACAAAGCTCATTTTTTTCATACTCGGAGTGTTTGATGTAGGAGAATTGTGGAAGATTCAAAGATTGTGAATTTTGAAGCTTTGGCTAAATGTTGGAGTGCGTGTAATAATTGTAAAGGTCATCAAGAGGTGGTAGAATATTTCACGATCTTGCACTAAAGTTTTGTGCAATGGGTGAAATTATGAGGAGCACGGAGAAATAGTGCACAACAAAATTTCCATAACATGGGTGCAAATAAATGGCATGCAAGATGGTGCATACATCAGATCAAGGAAGCATGGATCTTTTCCAAAGATTAGCACGCCAAACTTGAAGGAAGGCGTTGTGTAAGGAAATGAAGATGGAGGTAGTAAATGACAAAGTGGTATGTGAATACTAAAACCGCCATCTAAGTAAGCAATGTGGAACTTCTCGGACGGATTTCTCTCAATTACTGGACACAGGTAGTTGGACATCATTAATGCACATGAATTCAAATTTTAGTTTGAGCGGGAATGAATATCTATAAAATCTTGTCCAATGCCTCATATAGGAGTCTTCTTTTTGGGTGGACTTTTGGGAAGAGACTTTTGGTGAGATATAGAGTTGTTGTTGAATCTATAAGAGAGGAGCCTTTCGAGTCCAAGAATGACCGCCTTATAGTTTTCTAAGTCTTTTACAAGCTCTGTAATTGCCCCAATAGAGGGAATCGATTGTAGATGTCGTTAAGGCCTTTAAGTTAATGAAATTTGTGGTGTGTTAGAGTTATTTCTGCTCTGTTTTACTCTACAAATGGCGTTGAATCGTCTTGACCCGTCATGTCGTTGTACACATGCATTTTTTTATGTTTTGACAATAAGGGATTTATCAAATTATGCAATACCTATTCTTCTCACACACAGTATTTAGTTTGCTATTAAAGAAAAACCTAGTGATGTAGCACATTTCAAGGGTTTAATGTGATTTTTTTGGAATAATCATTGCCCATTACTCCATCCCATTTTTTCTATTATTTATATCCTCTCGGCCTATGGCCTTAGTACATTACAAGTTCACACTTTTTGTTCTTTTATGGGAAAAAAAAAAAATAATATAATATGGAATAAATACAAAACCATGACTTACATGTGATTGGCTTATTTATTACATAGACTTATACATTCTCTTTATTTGGGTTTAGCACTTTAAACATCCTACTTCTTTACACACTTTCTACTTATAGTGTATAGAGAATAGTTGTAGATACGCATAGTCCATGCACACTCATATACATACTTGGTGGCTTCTTAAAATACCTCTACCCTAGGGAAACCTTCCACATTGGTGTCATTCCTACAAATGGGAAATATTACATATAGAACTTATTCCAAATAATATTTTTTTACTCAACTACATTGGTGATATAGAGATTTTATTGCTTATCTTTCATTTCCTTATACCTTATGACATGTGTCATATTGTGCTTCATTCAATGACTACTATGATTACTTTTATATTAGACATATAACATCCTTTCTTGTGGTTATTGACACATTTAAATTGTTTTATTACTTATTCATTGCATGGTTCTATGTTTGTTTCTACTATTATCCTTGGGCTCTGTCTTAATTATTGGCTTACACACACATTGTTTGTTGTGTTATTTAGGCTTGTACACATATTGTCTAATTCATTATTGTACTTATGCACATTCTTTGTTATATTACTTGGGTTTGCACAAATTTTATCAGCTCCATTACTTATTTTATGCACGTTTTCTATTGCATTACTTGGGTTTGCATACACATGGATTTTTCCATTACTTGTTTACAAACATTATCTCTTACAATACTTAAATTTATACACATTTTTTGATTCATTGTTTGTTTTCAATGTATGTGTTTATTATAATACTTATATTTCACAACACACTTATCTAATACGTATTTTTTACTATAATGGTGCCTAAATACACATTGATAATGACATATTGTTATTGAACATGGAATGGTTAACACATACTTGTTGATATACAAAGTTTCATGCACACATTTCTTATGACATTAATATTGAATACATAGTGTTTGACACATACCGTAGTGCCCAAAGTGCCCACTAGTTTCACACCCTTTTTGATGACATTGAATCGGTGTATTATTCATGATTGAGACATTGTAATTAATATTATCTAGGTTATTTAATTTGAATAATTATGATTTTGTTGTCATGTTAACACTTAGTTGCTAACTTGTTCTTGACAAGATGATGTATGAGGCATATGATGCCAAATTCACTACTTTTATCATTATTGCTTGGTTTAGATATGATGTTATGGATATTGTTGATATGAGATTTATATGGATTATATTTTGAATATATATCATGGATAGTTGTTGTAATGGTTATTTATCTCATTGATGGATGGATGTTGCGTAATTAATTTGGATGGTTTAGCATATGCTTGATTTGATCATTTTGACATGTGTAGTATCATTTTATTTAGTTTTTGGCATCGAGTAGGTATGATGTATGAATCAAGTTTGCAGATTATAGGTTTCGCCATAGGAGAATGTGAAACTCGGGGTTGGACCTCCAAGTTACAAAATAAGTCGCTTGGGCCGATCTATTCCCCCTTTTTTTTTGGCTTTGTATTATTATGTTGTTACTACATATTGAATTATGAATCCCATCGTCTTGGTATGTGTATTAAGTTATTTTGTTGATCATTTTTGTCCCGGTTGTCTCTATTTAAATTAATTTGGTTTATCTACCCTTAATTGTGTGTTAAATGTCACTTTTACGGGTTAATTGTTTAGGGAAGGTTTAATCTAGTTTATCCTTGATTAAGTGGGTGTTGAGCCACCTAATCATGGACTATGTGGGCCCACCACCCCCTCTTAATGAGTCACTTTTCCCAAATCTCAAATTTGGGCAAAAAGTAGAAATTTGGAAGGGTGTTTGGAAAGTTGGGGTCACTTTTTCCTTAGAATGAGCCCCATAGACCATACCTATGGGTAGGGAGCTCTTCCCAAGGATCAAAAAAAATTCCCTCGCTTTTGACCTCTATGTTTTCCCCATCAACATTTGTTTTTTTATATTGGGTGATGTAGGATTTGGGGTTGCATGATTATTTTGTTTATTTTTTGAAAATTATCCTTCGTTTATTATCTATCTTATTCTTGAAAGAAACTTTTGGGTGATATGTGTCACAATCCCATTGGTTGTTTCAAGATTATTTTCTTATTTAACCCTCCATTTTGGAGAGAGTGGGGATTCTTGGTTGTTTTTTTGCTTGGAGCTTTTGGAACTTTTGGGAGGAGAAGAGTTGAAGTTGGACTTGCAAGTTGGTGTTGGATTTTCTTTCTTGTGAGGTAGGCCTCACACCTTCAATCTTGTTATGGATTTAGAATTGAAACTTTGATTGTTATCTTGATTGTGTTTGGGTGTGGAAGGAATATATTTGTCTTGTTTGATTGTTTTTACCTTCTTATTTTTCTCTATTGACCCCCTTTAGGGAGGGATTTTGAAGTATTGGGGAAGAGGGAAGAATCCCTCTTACTCCCTCAAGTCTTGATAGAAAGCTTTATTGAGATCATTACTATACTCCTTTCATATGGAAAAACTTGGCAAGGAGGCAATGATAAGTAAGGTTGATGGAGAGATATGGAGCTTTTGATGGCTCTTGGACACTTGGAAAAGTTGGTTAACCTCATTTGGTTATATGGTAAATTTGGATAACATGGATTTTTCTACCCCCTCTTCCCCTCTTGTGAAGCATGAATCTTCTTGTCTCGTGGTGATGGCCTCTAGCTTTATTGAGTTGTTTGTACGTGTGTTGTGTATTCTTTTCCCCATCCCTCATTATGCATCTTGCAAGCATGCTTCTCCTCTCTCCTATGGGCTTAGATGGAGGCTAGTATGTCCTCTTTATTTGGAAGTGGTGTGTGATGATGTCATTTTGTTGGGTGGACAACTAAACCAATTGTTTATGTGGTTTTTGGAGGTTTTTTTACTTGGAGTTTGGAGTTTAGAGTTTGATTTAGAACTTACTTGGAGCATATTTTTCCTTGTTAGAGAATATTTTTCTTTGTTGGAGAAAATAATGGAAATTTCAATTAAATTGGGCCATGTTCCCACTTAGTGGGAGGCTTATCCACTTGCATTTTAAGATTTATATGGTTTCTTGTTGTGTTAATAAGAAGAGAAAAATGTAAAATTTGAGTTGAATGAAATGGAGGTTTTATTGTAATCTTGTGTTGAGAGAAGATCTCAGTATAATGTTTCAAGGAGAAATAATTTATCTTAGTATATTATAAAGGGAATCTACTTTTTTGTTAGTAAAGGAAAATATTGCAATTGTTGAAAAAAATGGGATGTGGATCTTGTTTTGTTATGGAGTTTATTGAAAGGATTAATTTATGATGAGTTGTGAAGAGTTCTCATTTTATCTTATTTTTCCATGAGATTTGTTTTGGCATCAAACTCTTATGTATATATTTTCCTTTACTAATCTTGATTAATAGGTGTTGTAAGTCTAAAATGACATTTCTAATTTGTACAAGTTTGCAAAACATTCATTGATTAATTGTTGTTTTAAATTGAAGGGAGGACAATGGTTCGGGATGTTTGTATGGTTCAAATGGAAAAGGGTTTTGAGCTATATTCTTTCTAAATGGACACTTGATAATTCATGTTATATAAAATAAAAAGAAATTTTTTGAGTTTACTAAATTTTCATTTCCAACCTATTCTCCTATTGCTCTCAAATAAATGGCTTTTAACTTTAACTTTAGCTAACTTGTTTTAGATCTCATCTCATTTGATCACTTGTTTACAAGAAGGTAGACCACATATTGGGAATTGAAAATTTTGGTGTCACAATTAAGGGTATTTATATAAAATATCTATTTTTAATCAAATTATATAGGGTTTGATAATAAAAGACTCAAAGAGAATTTAAATGTGGAATATATGTTTTGGTAATATAAATAGAGGCTTTAATGAATGAAATTATTGTTCAAAACTAACGAGCTTTTAAAATATTTGTTTTTGTATATTAACCAAACATGGTTTTCTTGTTTTAAGAAAACAAAATTTGTTATGGTGCATTTTGAGACACCAATATATATATATATATATATATATATATATATATATATATATATATATATATATATATATATATATATATATATATAATTTATTAGGTTCGCGGCATGGCCATAACTCCATTATTCTTATTAATGAAACAAAAAAATGCACAAAGTGGAGGGGTGACAAACAGCCGACCGAACCCTCCCCTTACCATTATTACTAGGGCATAGCCTCGTGATCGGTCACGAGACCCATTGTCTTATATCCAACCGCATCCATGTATACGCATCATGGCATAGGCCTTGGATCTTACCTCTCATTACAACCTTGTAATAGCCATTCAATCTAACGACCACTCTTTTATTTCAAATGTAGGTATGTATACACACACACACACACACACACACACACACACACACACACACACACACACACACACACACACACACACACACACACACACACATACATATATACACGCAAACGTGCGCGCCCACACACACACACACACACACACACAAAACACGCGCACACGCACACACACGCACCCCCACCCCCACACACATCCCGAAAATCAAAGAAAATTATATGTTTCTTAGCCACCATGTGTAAATTGGGCTCCATTATTTTTGTATGTTTTGATATATATATATATATATATATATATATATATATAAACATACACTCAAATCATAGTAAGGGTATGTGATGAATTAGGTAGAAGTAGAAAATAATAAATAAATGAATAATGTTGACCTCAATGAAAACTCCATTTCCCATAAACAAGAAGAGAAGAAATGAAAAGGAAAGAAGGGAAATGGAAAATTTATAGACTTTAAAATGAAATTAGGGTTTCTATAAAAACCATAAGGATCAAGGGTGGAAATTCCCTTGATCCAATGGCTCAAATAAGACTTAGGTTTTTCTACTTGTTGGGGCACATTTTTCCTCCATCATATTTGGATGAAGAAGTTTGTTTTTAAATTAATTTTAATTGATTTATGGTGCAAATGGGCATGGATCCGTTTGGTTGGAACCCATGCCCAATTTAACATACCTAATTCTTAGTTAAAGTTAATTAATTTCCTACCGTGCTTTATTAGCCCTTGGTGGAGAAATTTGAATTAAAATTAACTAACCGTAATTAAGCGTAATCGACACTTTGGTTTTGTATATACACCTGGGATTATTTTATTGACATGGACCAATAACAAAATCGACACAAGGGAGACTTGAATAGTGAGTCAAGTCGTGTAAATGGACCTATGGCTATATATTTTCATCCTTGATTAATTTCAACGAATTGTAATAAGAATTAAGTTTTAACACTTACCTTGTTTGGCTAGATCCTTGGTGGGAAGATCGGGATTAAAACTCTAGTGTCGTTATTGTGAACTAATGTTGTGGGCTATCTCATACATCCTACGTTATTTATTGTTTTGGAATAGAAATTGTTTTAGTATTGTTTAATTAATGACATGATATAATGATGGTGAAGAATTAACCAATAACCTCAATTTAGCACAAGTATCTTTTGGATGATTTCTATCCCTCCCTAAATTGATTGAGTTTAATGGCACAAAAATACCAAGGGTGACTTTGATAATGATTGTATATTGTGAATAGGACTATGGTGTTGTGTGTTCAAGCTTAATACCCCTAATGAAGTTTGTGGAGTTGGTATACTAAGGATTGATGAGATGGGTTAACTAATAATTGTGTAATATACTTGATGGTGATTTTTATACCTACTTAGTGGTGGGGGTCGTAATAAACGTGAATTATCCTTTATTGTGTGAATAATGGTAACAAAGTGCAAGTATTACTTTAGTCAATTCAATACATCCTTATAAAGTTAATTAGTTTGGAATAGTAATGGTTTAATAATTTAATGCTTAATTAATACAAAAAAATTCCCAATTTTTTTATCGTGCATGGATGGTTATTTTGGGTCGTGAAATCATGGGGACGACACATACTTATTGATACATAGTCTCATACACACATTATTTGACACATGTTGTTTGAAAATACTTACTTAGCACACAAGTACTAAATACTTACCGAGCATGCTACAAACCCACCATTTGTATTTCCAATGGTCATCTTTCCAAATTCTCAAGTTAGCTAGGTCATCCTAGGTGTTACTTGAGCGATAAATATAATGATGGTCATCTATATAAATATATCCATCCTAAAATATTAAGAGCATGTCTTTCTTAGAGCACACCATGGAAAAGTTACTCAAATCTTAAATCCATCTTTATTGTTACCCTAGATCAAAAATCTAAGTGCTACAAGAAATCTAAGTGTAAGTGTTAAGTCAATGGCTCCATCTTTTCAAAATTCATTATTATTCTCCATCTCATCATGGGATTGGGAGAACTACTTATGCCTTGATCCTTATTTTGATTAATGGTATGTAGTGTACCACTTATTATATAAGTGGGAGTGTGGTGAGTCAGTATAACATAAATTATGACTAACTCCTTATTAGTTCAATGAGTGAAGAGAAGAAATGTCCACATAAAACATTACCATCATAGGAATCTAAATATAGGAAACAATTCTAAATACAGTTGAAGCAGATCCCAAAATCTAATTATAACTCAAAACTCCATAGGAAATATTTATAGATTCCTATATAGGTTCGTACATAAACATTTCCCCTACCGTACAAACCTCTTATATGCTCATTATTAGGTTCCCAAATTTTATAGTTAGTTTTTACAACGTCTTCATCTAGTTTCACCACTATCACACCCCCGCATCTAGTACCATAGTAATATATTTCTAACCCTAAATCTTAACTCTAAGTTCATTGGCACATTTTTTTGTATCTTATCGAATGATCTCTTAAAATAGATAAACAAAAGAAAAACTTCAAATAAAGTCATTAAATAAGTGGATAAATGCTTAAAGATGATCCAAACATTCTATAAACTACAACAATTGTTTGAACAATCTCTAGTGAAAAATACATCAACATATTCCCGTGCATGTCAAAATTTTGTAATAAATCAAGAAATATTTATGTTAATTTGACACATGTTTAGTTTACTTCATATAAAACAAAAATGAAAAATCAAGTATTTAAAACAACGGAACTAAGCACAGTCTCTATTTCATCTCTCCATATAAATGGTCATTGTAGTTTTATTTGATTCAATTTCTCATGTATAATTAAAGAATATAGTCCTTGGATCACATATTATTAATGTATAATTTATAATACTAGTTGAGTAATGTGGGAAGTATTTTCTTAGTAAGTTTTTAGAGCAAGACGAGCTTGTGGCCCATGCTAGTAATGTTGAAAAATTACGTAGCGTTCTTGAAGGCTCTATTGAATTAATTGGCTTGTAAATCTTACGTGATAATAGTTGAGATGAGGAGGAACACCACTACTCTTCTAAATATTTTCCATGTTAGGTTTATCTAGGGTAAATGCTTGTGGCAATTCTCTTTTTATGTGAATTTTAAGATTTTATTGCTTAATTTTATTATTATGCAATCATGTCATAAATTTCTAAGAATAATTCAATTTTTTAAAGGAAAAAAATAAAGTGGCTAACAATCCAAACCACTTTTATATATAAAAATTATCATGTTAATATTCATATTAGTGAATTATGAATTAAATATCTATCATAATTGAAGATCATTTTGGTATTATAAAATAAAAAATATCCAATAGGATGTGGAATTGGGAAGTGAGAATATAAATGGCCTAAATAAAGGAAGAATGCCTTATTGGTATGATGAATCTCAAATGAGGGATTCTTAAAGTTGAAAGTGAGCATTTCTTTGGCATATACTAATCATTGGGAAGCTTGATATTAGGGATAAGACTAGTAATCATGGGTAAGTGCGGGAAGTTGATGGACAAATATAGGGTCATTCGTGGACGCCATATTGCAAAAACAACGAAATTTCAACTTGTAGGGATTATTAGCTATACATGCACTCTAAATTAGAAAAATTTATATAAATATGAATCGTAGCATTCGGAATCTAGTTTCTAAAATACTAATTTTTGTAAAAAAGCACAAGTTTAGCTATATTAAACACTTAAAATTATATGACTTAGTTTTTTTTTTTTTTTAACTTATAAGATTATAGTCCGTTTGCCCGCATTTTGGATGACCAAATCTTGTTATTTTTTTTTCCTTTGGTGAAACGTTAGATGTAGTTGTCTATCTTGGGATGGATTTTATTTTGTATTTTTTTTAGCAATATTTTTTTTTATGATTTTTTCCGTGAAAGTGGTCTGAAAATATTTAGAAAACGGAGCGCTTTCCGTTTGCCCGCCATAACTATATCAAAAAATATCGAAATCAAATTTTTTTTTTTTTAACGTGTATAGAATTTGTCCACGCTTGGGATGGTATAAGTTTTATCATATTTTGATAAGCGAAACAAAATTTACAGTCTTAAACGTAGACATGAACATTCACGGGAAAAATATCTTAAAGACCTATTGTTAGTAAAAAATTATAAAATGATATTTATCTTATTCTATTCACTTTAAAAACAATATTTCTACGAAGCTAAGAGTCTCCCCTACGCAATGGCACCATTTTTGTGAAATGTTTTCAGTTTTTTAGCATGGTTCAAGTCTTTGGAAGAGCAGATTTGAGGTTTTTTGACCTTTTACACTTCATAATGACCTTCCATAGCTTTGGTTGGGGAAAAACAAAGATTTTCCGAGGCTTAGGTTTGGCAGATAGATCCGCAATCACGGTTTTTTAAAACATAAACCGTGAGCGCGCTTTATAAAGCACGCTCGCGGTTTATAAATCATATTTACACACATCCCAATGTCTCGAATTACCATGTGATTTTTACTCTCTGACCTTACCGTACGAATTACTATGAAATTCTGTTTTTCTCGCATGTTTTTCTTATCACCAAGCAAAGCATCATGGGAGACAAAAACGAAGTCAAAAAAGGAAGTCATTAAGTAAAAAAACACCAAACGAATTAGAGGCCAACAAAATTCAAAATGCTGAGCAAATGCGAAAACTTCGTGAATCTAGAAGAGGTTCATCTTCAATCCCAACTATTGTAAGCAATGAAGAACTAGGTAATGTTTCTACATCCAATGTTGAAGTTGAATTAAATACTCGTGATGAAGAAGTTTTTACTTGTCAATGTCAAGAAGAATTAAATACTCATGATGTAGCAAATGTTGAAATCAAGGAGACAATGAAAATGTGAATAAGGAAATTCATGTTGAAACTATAGACAAGAAAAATTTGACAAAAACACCTCCTAGGATTTTACGTAAGAAACCTAATTTTTTATTGAAATTGATGAAAACATTTTGAAACCAATGTCTAAAAAACTTTCTAAATGACAAATCAAAAGAAAAGCCACTGAAATTTGGGATAATCATTTTGAAATTTTAAATGATTCCCAAATATGTCAATTGTTGGTTAGTTTGATAAAATTGATTAAAATGAGACCTACATTAAACACCTTAGGATTGACAACATCTAATATACGTGGTCACACCTCTATAATTATTGAAAACCTTCATGATGCATATCACACTGTTGGTGTCAAGAGACGCACTAGGGATAGTAATATTGTGCGTCATGTACTTGCTACTAGTGTTGTAAGTGAATCAATAAAAAACAACGTTTGATTACGCAAACAAGTCGAATGTTGCAAGTTAATTGAAAAACTCTAATGAAAGCAATTGAAAGACGTAATATCCTTCAATCACTCAATAATGTCGATTTTTGGGTATTTTCTACTAGAGCACCGCGTAAGGACAAAAATAATTCTGATGCTATAAGAGAAGTTATTAAATTTTGGCATGATAACACTAGAATTTCACCTAATACAAGAGATGTTATAAAACAGAGAGTTGGTTCTACTAATCGTGAACCACATCCAAAGCATTTCTTAGATATGACTCAAACTCAATTTTTTTGTAAGTTTGAACAAGAGAATCTAGAAATTAAAATTAGTCAACATTTTTTTGAAATGTTAAAACCATTCTATGTGAAAATCAACCATGCTCGCACCACTTTGTTGTTGTAGGCAACATATTGAATTTACGATGTATTATGCTAATTTTTACGTATTCGTTCTAATTTTCATTCTCGAAACTATGTTATCTGAATGTGGTGTTCAAGTTCCACCAATATCTTCTAGGGATTTCATTCCTACTTATTTTGTGAAAAAGAAGTTAGACAATTTTTTTATAGTCGGGATTGTTTAGATGGAAGTTGTAGTACATGCGGCGGATTACCTAAATTAGAAAGTTGCATCCATGAGCAAATTAAAGATACAATAGGACATAATTTAGTTGAATCGATAAATATAAATCAATTGCATACCAATTGAAAGATGGAAAAGAGTCAAAACGGTGTGAGCTAGTTACAGAACAAATGCCCATTTTTTAATTTATGAGAAAATTTAAGGATGAAATTGTTTATGAGTATGCGAGGCATACACATAGAGCTCGATGGTTGGATGAACAATTCAAGCTATGCAAAGACACATTTCCTATTGGTACTATTGTTTCAAAGGGTCGATTTTGTAGAGAATTACACATTGCCACAAAAATGGAGGTTCAATCGCAATATTACAACTCAGTACAAGTTGCCATTTTTGTGCATATAGCATTTCTACATTCTCCTGACAGTACAGAGAATGATCAAAAATTTTAAGAGAGTACCACTTTTATATCAGTGATGATCGTACTCATTCTACTGAATTTGTGCAAGGGTGTTTCCAGTTATTTTATGGAAACTTGTCCGATAGGGACATCCACTTCAAACAACATTATATATGGTCGATAATTACACGCCTTAGTTTAAGAATGCATGAATGTTTTATTGATGAGCGTAATGCACGTCCAAGATGGGTGTGCAACATATTTGGAGTTTCACTAAAGTCGGACATGGAAAAGGAGAGCATGACGCGTGCAGGGCATGTATGAAAAGAGCTCTTACAAGAGAAGAGTTGAAACACAAAGATGGTGCTAAATTAAAAGATGCAAAGAGCATAGTGGAATGGTGTACTGACAACATGGCCCGAGGTTCTCAAGAAAATTCCATAGTTTGCAGATATTTTTAGTTGATAGAGGAAAAACATATTGCTAACTACGAGGATTGTATGACACTCACTGGGTCCAATGATATGCACTCATTTTGTAGCTCAGACGCTACTTCATGGGCCGTATGGACAAGAAATTTGACATGTTTTTGTGCATCTTGTATCGAATTTGTCACTGTTGAGTGTGATTCACAAGAATGGGTGGAAGGATGGATTTATAGGCCTCTAACTTCGCTTCCTAGTTATCAACCTCCACAAGCATTACAACTTGTTTCTGCATATGAAGTTACAACATCCAAGGACTTTGACGAAATTTTGATTTTGGTGCGACAAGGTATTTATGGTTATTTATTTAATTTTTGTATTGAGTTATGTCCATTGAAATTTTAATATGTAATTTAAATTTGAGTTGTTCAACCTTGGTTTTTTTTTCAGAGGACATGTGTTTGCAATAATTGTGACAGAAGACAATGAAGAAGAAACAGACTATTTCTTATGTCGTTGCATCGAGGAAAGAAAGAAGTTGACTTCTCCTATTATAGATGGCGAAGATATTGAGTATCCTACAAGGTCAGTGGTAGTTACTGGAACTTGGCTTCGACGGTATCCATTAAAAAACTCCTCTGTTTGGGTGTTTGAAGACTTTGAGACACACAGAAAATACTCTTATATTCACATCTAGTTCTAGCGACAAATATTCAGTTGTATAGATATCGAGGAAGACCTAATAACAAAATTCTTTGGAAGGTTTGAGAGTCAGATCATGAAGCAATCTTGTCTACTATTCAGAGTAGATCCGATCCTGATGGTTCATTGGAATGAATTTACAATGCTCATGTCTGGTATATATTTAATTTCTTTTCAATATATATATATATATATATATATTTTTTTCAGTTTAAAGATCTAGATTTAAGTTTGAATATATTTTATTTTAAATTTGTGTATTTTTGTGTATTTTGTGTATATATATAGATAGTATATGGTTTTGATTTGAAACTTAAATTTCTTTGACTAACACTTTTATGTTTAGGTTAGTGGTGCCAGAAAAGCTTCCACCTTCACGTGGTTGGCACTGTTAGTAGAGAATTTTAAATTCTCGAAGCTAAGAGAAGCTTTCATTGTTTGAAAAAGTTGTAAATTTTGAAAAAGTCAAGTAAATTTTGAAAATATTGTAAATTTTGAAAATGTTGTAAATTTTGAAAAAAATTGTAAATTTTGAAAATGTTGTAAATTTTGAAAAAGTTGTAAATTTTGAAAATGTTGTAAATTTTGAAAACGACTCCTCTAGGTGCCACGAGTCCGAGTAGTCACCCGTCGAAGTTGAACGATATTTTGGTCTCAAGGCTCTTAAGGGACTACGCCCGAACGAAGTAGCCCAAAAGCAACGACCCTTTCGCGCACCAAAACACCACCTCCTCTAGTGTTCACCTAGCCACCCGAACATGTCGGCGTAGTCGGTTCGGTGCCACGACCCACCGTTTGCAAAATATAGTGTTTGACAACCTTACACTGGCTCCAACTGCACTATTTCGCGCGTTTGCAAACAGAGGATAGCGAGAGCACCGAAATGAGAAGGAAAAAAACGAGAGAGGCTATTGTAGAGGGTCCTTACGCCAAGGTGTCGGATCAGACGAGGCCTCTCTAGGTGCCACGAGTCCGAGTAGTCACCCGTCGAAGTTGAACGATATTTTGGTCTCAGGGCTCTTAAGGGACTACGCCCGAACGAAATAGCCCTGAAGCAATGACCCTTTGCGCACTAAAACACCACCTCCTCTAGCGTTCACTTGGCCACCCAGACGTTTCGGCACAGTCGGTTCGGTGCCACGACCCACCGTTTACAAAATATAGCGTTTGACAACCTTACACTGGCTCCAACTACACTATTTCGCGCGTTTGCAAACAATAGGACAGCGAGAGCACCAAAATGAGAAGGAAAAACCGAGAGAGACTATTGTATAGGGTCCCTACGCCAAGGTGTCGGATTAGATGAGGCCTCTCTAGGTGCCACGGAGTCCGAGTAGTCACCCGTCGAAGTTGAATGATATTTTGGTCTCAGGGCTCTTAAGGGACTACACCCGAACGAAGTAGCCCGAAAGCAACAACCCTTTCGCGCACCAAAACACCACCTCCTCTAGCATTCACCTAGCCACTCGACGTGCTTGGCGTAGTCGGTTTGGTGCCACGACCCACCGTTTGTAAAATATAGCGTTTGATAACCTTACACTGGCTCCAACTGCACTATTTCACGTGTTTACAAACAATAGGAGCGAGAGCACCGAAATGAGAAGGAAAAAACTGAGAGAGGCTATTGTAGAGGGTCCCTACACCAAGGTGTTGGATTAGATGAGGCCTCTCTAGGTGCCACGGAGTCCGAGTAGTCACCCGTCGAAGTTGAACGATATTTTAGTCTCAAGGCTCTTAAGGGACTACGCCCGAACGAAGTAGCCCGAAAGCAACGACCCTTTCACGCATAGCGTTCACCTGGCCACCTAGACATTTTGGCATAGTCCGTTCGGTGCCACGACCCACCGTTTACAAAATATAGCGTTTGACAACCTTACACTGGCTCCAACTGCACTATTTCGCGCGTTTGCAAATAGTAGGACAGTGAGAGCACCGAAATGAGAAGGAAAAAACCGAGATAGACTATTGTAGAGGGTCCCTACGCCAGGTTCTAATTAGACAAGGCCTCTCTAGGTGCCACGAAGTCTAAGTAGTCACCCGTCGAAGTTGAACGATATTTTGGTCTCAGGGCTCTTGAGGGACTACGCCCGAACGAAGTAGCCCGAAGCAATGACCCTTTCGTACACCAAAAACACCACCTCCTCTAGCATTCACCTAGCCACCCGACGTGCGGCATAGTCGGTTCGGTGCCACGACCCACCGTTTGCAAAATATAGCGTTTGACAACCTTACACTAGCTCCAACTGCACTATTTCACACGTTTGCAAACAAGTAGGACAACGAGAGCACCGAAATGAGAAGGAAAAAATCGAGAGAGGCTATTGTATAGGGTCCCTATGCCAAGGTTCTAGATCAGATGAGGCCTCTCTAGGTGCCACAGAGTCCGAGTAGTCACCCGTCGAAGTTGAACGATATTTTGGTCTCAGGGCTCTTAAGGGACTACGCCCGAATGAAGTAGCCCAGAAGCAACTTATCCCCATTTTTTACATTAATGACAAAGGCATACATTTAACAACATGTTCTTCATCTTTCTCCTCCTGATAGGATCACCTCTTCATTAGAAACATCAACCAAATGTCTTAAATAAGCTCAAAATCTTGAAATTTCACTCAAAAATTGATTTTAGCCTCTTTTCAAGCATAGAGACACTAAGCTCCCCTGGGAATAACATATGCATGATCTGAACATGTTGAAAATCATTGATATTTATCATCATCATAACTTTGAGTAAGAGCACCATCATTCACCTTGTAGGTATGCAAAAAAATTCATTCCTCACAAAAGCTTTTTTTTCACCTTCAAGAATCCACTATACCAGACCTACATACCTAAAACAGTCATCTCTATAGAAAAATGATCCTTCTTACCTTCATCTTTGGGCCAACTCTACTTGTTAGGCACCAAAACTTGATTTAGTCACATGTTTGTAGCCTTCATGTATTGGGAAGAAATAATGCATTCATGACTCATACCTTACTTGTTCTTGGAGAATACACTCATCACAGACCTCAAAAGCCTTTAAATAAACAATGTCCCCCTGAGTGTTTTGTATCATACACATCATCATATAGCTCTATAGAATCTCCTTTTCATATCATTGTAAACTGATTATCATAAAATCATCAACCTTCCCTCCAAATCTAGCTTCATCTTGTCGAAAAAATGCCTTTCTAGCACACGAAATCACCTAGAGTACCTTCAAGAATCTATCATATATGTACTCCTGTAAGTAACTTTAAGTAACACCTACAGGCATGTAGGTTACAAAATTAGAGAAAATTTGAAAATTTCAAGTCATGTAGCACAATGGACACTAGACAGATACTTGTATTTTGGAATGAAACACACTTCTAGACCTGACAATTGACCACTTTGAATGCATCATAACATGCCATGGTTGGGCTTGACATGTACACATTTCACCTGTGAAATATTCTTTACAGACGCATAAGCAAATTATATGTATATACTGATTCAAGAAACCTCAAGTCATAGACCAAACTAGCTACCTGCCTCACTAGCTTATTCTTATAATCATCACAAGAACAATTCTTGGAGCATATTACCAATTTAAGAGTATACTCACCATATTCTTTAAAATAACGCATGCTCTACCTCTTGAAAACATTTTCCATAAGTTATCAGATAATCCCTATAGATCTATTGGTTTGAATATTGCACAAGTGAATGATGCGATATGTGAATTGTTCCAAGACAAAACAATGCAAGCATCCAAGATTGTAAATTATGAAAATACAATCTAGATATAATTAACTATTTCAGTTTTACAGATCTAGCATCTTTATACCATTGCTCATAAGAAAATATTATATTTAAAACACTTATGAGTTAAGGGGTGTCGACAAAAATAGATCTCACACACCTTCAAGAAATTAGTACACACCAAGTGACTCCAACGATCATATCTCTTTTCATCAAAATGCAATCCCACGCAATAACCAAGAGAAAAAGTTACCCTTATACATCTAGAGCTCATTGTAACTCATCGTCAGATCAAAATAGTGCTTGTGGTTTGCAGGTCCTATCTAAACATCTGCATATTGAAACTGGTGAAACAACTAGGCCATTCAGAAACTGATTTGGGTACAAAAACTATTATAATCACATCACTTGTATTATAATGAAGAGTGAGAATCAATAGGTACTATAGTGGTTCCAATATAAGTAGGGCCAACATATATCATGATCTAAAAATTCCTCATCCTTAGGGTACCATAGCATGATGTCATCATGTCATCAAGATCCACAGTATATTAAAGTCCACCGCATGGTATATGTCATGGACCTTATAATGGATTCAAGGATGCAAAATCAATGCACAAAGAAGGTTCCATAACCTATTCTCATTCCTTATTTTAAATTGAACTTGAACATGGCCTTGGAATCAGGCCCCATAATGATCCACCTTATGAGATAGATGAACCTATTCAAAAAATGAGGATGGCTCATCTCATTTTGACAACGTGGTGCATATTCCCAATGAAGGTCCTATACGAGGATCTTTACTCAAGTAACATATTTCCTAATTGAGTTATTTTTACCTTGTCATATAATTAGATACTCCATCCAATTGAAAATTTACCCTACTATATCCTGAACCGATAGATTGGAATAAAAAATTTCACATGCCAATTTATTTCTTTGATCCAAGTGCAAGAAAAACAAACATAAGTCTCATAGTGAAATCCTCTTTGAGTCATTAGTAAACAAACAAGACAAAGAACATATAGAAAAATTGGTATACCCATTCAAAGATGATGATTAACCACGTTACACTACTTGTTAAAGAACTGAAAAAGTCATAAATATGATTTAACCAACACACATGGATATATATATAAGAATCAAACAAAGTGTGCTCCAGACACACGTCTCTGAAAATATATATGTACATAAGTTCATAATGTATGTGTACATCTCGAACTAAGCACGTGTCATAATGTACATATGGGACCACATGCAGTCGCAAAAGGCTATATATATACAATGGACTGTGAATCTACTCATGACCACATATGTACATCCATGTGGACTATAAATCTACTCATGAAACATCTTCCCTCTCTTCGCCCTACTAGAAGTAGCACGTCCATGACCTGGGATGTAGTGGAGGGAGATGCCACTACGGATTTCATCCATGTGGTCCTAGGTGTCTCTAAGCATGCCTTGCAACCTAACCTGCACATTCATAAACAACAAGTTTTTAACACCCAAAATTTTAAAATACATTCAAAATTTAGAAACTTGTACAATTTAGTTAAAATGCATGTGAAATCTTACCGCAATGTCATGATCCCTATCAATTTGTTGTTGACGCGTCGCAGGGACAACAATAGACTCATGAGGGGTAAGCTACATACAAATAATTAATTTTCAAATTAAATATTTCACATATATACCTACAAAATTTGATATTGTAGATTTAAGTTTAATAAGAAATAATGAACCTCCAAAATTTAACAAATTTAAAAAATTGTGTACCTCAGTTAGTGGATCTGCAGATGCTATGGCAAAGATCTCACAAGAACCTCCACACCTGCATATATGGAGGATTCTCTCTAGCTTGATCATAAGCTATACAAAAACATGTACAAATCAATATTAAAATCTACATGACATAAGTCCAAAGCATGTAATCCATGCGTGAACTTCCAAAGAAATTAGAAACAAAGTGTAAAGATATTTACTAACCTCGCGTAAAACTCATGTGAGGTGTGCCAAGGAGCCTCAATTCCCCGATCGGATGATGACCCGCCGTGCTCCTATGTATAAAAGAGAAAATATTAATACATGTACAACATACACATGAAACAAATTATAATAATAATCTAGTGCAATTAAATGATTTATTAAAAATGTAAGTTTGTACAACTTGAAACTTACGTTTGAAACATGCCCAGCCGTAGTAGCTAGCATGTCGACGCCGGATGTTTCCTTCACTGGCTCTTGCTATTTAAAATAAAATAAAAAATTAGTTTTTTACATGTATGTACATGACGTACAATCATATATATATATATATATATATATATATATATATATATATATTATATATATATATATATATATATTAATATCTCAAACATGTGAATTAAACTATTGTATATATATATATATATATATATAATTTAAATTTATTTGAAATTTACCTGTGAAAGACCAATATCAGTGGCTCCAGTTCCAAAAACATTCCCCAACATCTCATCTATAGAAAAGAAATCATGTGAACCAGCAAATGATGTCTTGCCTGCAGTGCATACGGCACCACATGATCCACAGTGGTGTGGTGCACTAGAACTGGCGCCTCCACCAACATCACCAGATGTAATCTGGGTGCTATGCTGGGTGAGAGTGTCAGTGAGCTCCCTCAATGCATGCAATGTATCAATCTCCACAACCTCCTTCACTGTAGGAGGGATAACTGAAGGCAGTGGGGGTTTTGGGGCATGGGGGATCCTAGGCTAACCTATGCGTGCACCAGGTCTGCTCTGTGCAGAGCCACCTCCTCGACCAAAAATTTAGAAAAGTCAAAATAATTCGGGACCTCATTGAGCACGAACTCGCAATATAATTTCTTCAAAAAATAAAGAGGAACCTCATTGTTGTTGCATGGTGGATAATCAAAAACCATCCACCATCGGTCCCAAAAATTGTTTTTGATTCTGTCATCATGGCACCAATGGATTGGGAACCGTTTGCAAGTAACTCAGGGGGGCATTGGTTCTAGGGTCGGTAAATAATGCACAAATGAGGTCTTTTCCAATTTTTTTGTCTTTGATGGCCGCATGGGATAGTTTATCCGCATACCACCGCCTACAGTCACTTCTAAAGGTGTTCCATCTATGTATTTGGTTGGTTGCGGACTCAACTTCACCAATCAATGTTTGCAATGTATTGGCTAAAGTCATGCGGGATGGATTTGTAGCATGATTTTGTCTTATAGTTTGAATTAGGTTCTCAATGACAATTTTATTTTCTCAGATTCTTCCAATGATATTATCTTGCGTTCCTGCTGGCTCAATGGGGACAGAAGGAGCCACAGGAGGCGGATCTATGTTTGGAGGAGGGTTTTGAGGAATGTTCGGAGGGTTTTGAGGAATGTTCGGTGGGTTTTGAGGAATGTTTTGACGGTTTGCACGATTTCGAGCTTGCCAACCAACTGATAAAACAAGAAAATTGTATACATAAACAAACATTTCAAAAAACCCATGAAAATGCAAAAAAACCTAAAATGCAAAAAAATGATTACAATCGGGGACTTACCTCCTTGTCTTGGCGGCATGGTTGAATCTATCGCTATCCAAAAGTCCGATGAGCAATTTTGAGGTGGTATTGAAAGCGCGAGTGAAAACGTTTAGGAAAAATCACGGTTTGAAATGAAAAATGAGGAAAATAAGGAGTCGCGGAACTATTAAATTTTGTCTCAGAGTTCCACGATCGCGGTTTATAACCACGCTTGGTTCTAAACCGCGATCACGGTTTTAGGTTTGGTAATTACCGAAACCTAGAATTCAGGAACCGTGATCGCGGTTTTAGAACCGCGATCGCGGTTCCTTTATTTCGGGTTTTTATGTCCACGGAATTGTCCACCAACTTCGTGCACTTACCCTCACATGTGTATAGTGCAATGTGAACGTTGAACAATATATGTTATTTGATTTAGAGGGATAGTTAATTATCTTGTTGTAGTTATGTGGTTTGTAACTTATTTGGGGAAATTGTGTTAGTGTTGCAACATGTTTGAGATGGTGGTTACATCAATTTTTGGCTAGTTTTTTAATTAAAAAGCATTTTTTTATATTTTAGATAACATGTTGATAAGGGTTGTGATTAATAGGGAGGTGTAGGAATATAGATGAAACATTACATTGAAATGTTTTATGTGTACATTTGAAATTTGTTACAAATTCGTACATATACATTTACAAATATTATATCATGAGGGTAGCCTATTGTGGACTATTTTATTTGAACTAAACATAAATACATGAAGAATTTCGTACAATTTCAGATTTTATATCGTGAGTGGTAGCCTTTTGTGGCCAATTTTATTTGCACTAAACAAGAATACATTTTGATACCCTTGAACAACATGGCCACTTTGGATACAAATAATGTTGAGTAAAGTAGTAGTGGAGGTTCTATAAAAATAGAGACTAGTATTTACTTACAGTTGTTTTGGTTGAGCGATATTAGCCTTGAGTCCTCCTTTCTTCTTGATCCAAGAGTTGATACATGTGCCATTTTTGAGTACCTTTCGAATGAAAAAGGAGGGGAAATGCACAGATTGTCAAGGAGGGAACTCTGGAGAAAGTTGTGAATGTCAGACCTTGCCTTTCAGTGTTTCCAATGTCGATTTCTCTATGCAAAGTAAGTCCTTGGGACTTGTGGATAGTTAATCCCCAAGCCATTTTAATTGGCAATTGTCTTTGATTCCCTCTTGAAATAGGGGGTATTGGAATATGTAACAGGTTGGAGGGATCCCAACATGGGTCGTTGTATCTATCAAATTTGACAACAAAAATAAAGGTAATGCTAGTGGTGGCATTGATGTGTTGTAAACAATGTCGGTGATTGTTCTTGTAGCTCCATTTATAAGGCCCGCGTCAACCCATAAATTAGCAATAAGCATGATTTTTTGTTGTTTGCATAGAAGAACCTTGTGTTCCAACTGATCATCATCAGGTTCTCTTGTTGTTGCTCGTTTGTTACCTTCAACAATGGATTGTGCGATTGGAACGTTCAATGCTTTCAACATCTGAAGGTTGTGGGAGTCCACCAGTTCATTTTTAACAAATAAATGTGGTTAGTCCTTAAAGTGTCGAGCTCCTGCTAAGTTAGGTGTGAGTCGGTGTGAGACATTAGGAGTTCCCAGTCCTCAATAAGAGGATTTGAATCTCGCATGTGGAGCAAGTAAATGTAAAAATGAAACTTGTGTTGTGGTGGTTCCTTATTGTGAGATATTGTTTGCAAGGTAATGGAAGAATGGAATCCCTTCCAAAGGCTAGCTCCATATGAATTTCTTACATAAAGAGGATTTTCCATAACTTGTGGTAATTGGCCAAGGTCGCCAAGGAGGATGACTGATTTTTCCCCAAATTCAGTTGTTTTAGAATGTGGGAAAGCCTCACGTAGCCTGTAGTCAATTTTTCTTAGCAACTTTGGGCCGATGAAACTCATTTCATCAATAAGAATATATTCTATATGTTTTGTTGAATCTTGAAAAGATGATCATGCATGGCCTTCAAGGGGTTTTAGTTCTTCGATTGGAATTTGTAGGCTGCGCATGATTGTGGATGTGGGGATGTTGAATGTTGAAACACCGGTAGGGGTTAGCATAAGGAGAGGTGAGGGAGATGTGCTTGATGTTGCTGTGAATTAATTCCTAATTTTATTTATCGAAATGATTTTCATCTCGCTAGTTGTTCCTTGAATTATCA
Source organism: Taxus wallichiana var. yunnanensis (assembly GCA_018340775.1). Classification (NCBI taxonomy): domain Eukaryota; kingdom Viridiplantae; phylum Streptophyta; class Pinopsida; order Cupressales; family Taxaceae; genus Taxus; species Taxus wallichiana. Next base: position 993,585,963 of record CM031242.1, read on the forward strand.
ATCTTAGTGGAGGTAGAAAGGATTTGTTTGTTAAATGGTGTAGTATGGTATCAAGAGCTAGTTGTTGTTCTGAAGACAAAGGAAATGTGGAAGGTTGTGGTGTGGCCTACATGCTGGTGTTAATTGTGTCTGCCTTTTTTCTCTCGATGAATGATGAACCAATTATCTATAAACAAAATGGAGCAAGGTGATATAACTTACATGGATAGAAATGATTTCATATTGTATATATGATCAGACAACAAATCGGAAGAAAATATCTTATTATAATTTCTTTATTGACACATTTATTTGTTACATTTAGGTTCTTCAATGTTGGCCAATGTTCTAGCTAAGAAGAAAGCAAAACAAAATGTAAGTGCAATCTTTGTAAAATATCCTCAAATAAATACTTTGTAGCTACACTTATTTCCTACGAATGCACATTTTCACTTCCTTGATTATACATGTACACTACAATCAAACTTGGCTTATCCTAGAAAAATAATATAAGGATCTTGTGGTTATGAGTGATGACCAAGCATAGGACCACATGAAAGAGATGGGACTATGCATGATCCAAGAAGCATAAAACTTGATTCAATGTACAAAGCATCAATGCAAGACACACCAAAGTGCAAGAGCAATGAAACACTTATGTATGCAAGTTTAACAAGTGTGTTTACCTTATAGTGAACTTTAAATTGAGAGGTGACTAAGATGTATAGGTGCACAAAAGGATAAGTGTGCATTCCTCTATACGGGTTGCATGGAGCATTCCATATACTTTTACCCTTTTGAAAATTTTAAGAATTTTAAGAGTTAATGCACCATTATTCTTGTCCATCTCAAGACATTACACTTGTGCATATGTTACCCGTATAAGCTAAGGATTGAAAATCAAGACACATATCTTCATATGAATATTATGTCCTCCAAATTAAATCCCCACGATGCCATCAGTATTGTGTGTCATTTCCCATTTGGATAGATTGCTTGCAAAATTTGGCTATACCCATTTTCTATGCCTTTCCATTACGTATTGTCATTTTATGGAGTGTTCCTAATAGAAAATATAAATTGGTTTTTGTTATCTTCTTAAATTCATTATATTTAGTAACTAGTGGAAATTCATTCAAATCTGAATAATGATCATAAATTTTGTACCAAGTACGTACGTGACTCAAAAGTTTCACAATTATCACTAAAAATCAAGGCCGAATTAAAGGTCGGGAGCACCCTAGGCAAGAATTTGAGTGGGCGCCACTGTCGACACTAAAATTTTCCTCCATAATTGCTATTTCATTAATGTATGTATTAGGAATAGGATGTTGTTAAGTATAATTAGTAGTAGCGTCGATAGAAGATAACGGTGCCATCAAGATGGCCGTCGCCAATAATGTGGAGTACGGTAAAATACCAAAGTACAATAGGAATGTTGTAAAAAGTAAATATTTGTCGTAAGTGGTCCGGTAATGTTAAAATGTCAAAGTTTGGGTAATTAGAGAAATAGGGTCTACATGATTAGGAATTAGAAATATTATATTGGTAATAAGGACAAGGAGTGAGGTCATAAATATTTTGTGTATTTTATTTGTAAAAAGTCTAAAAATGTGGAACCCATGTAAAATAATAAGGTTTATCTTATCTTAAAAGATAAGCTTATATGTACAGATAAGAGTTAAGGTATGGAATATGATTCGTCAGAGTGGATTTCTTATCCTATTTTAAAGATAAGATGGATAAGCCTGGAAGTTCTATAAATAGAGAGGCCACCCCCCTCATTTAGCATAGAAGGAAGTAGTGAGAAATATTGTAGGAAGTGTGCGAAGGAAGCCATCAGTTTAAAGGTGTGTTGAAGAAGCCATTAAGAGGTGTAATTGTAAAGTTTCTCCCATAGTCTTGGTGAAAGGCAAGTGAAGTCAATAACACTTGAAGTACCTCATGGGTGAGATTGTAAAAATTTCATGTTAATATTATAATTTACTTTGATATTTCAGATTTGTCATCATTCCGTCTTATCATAGTCGATGGTATTCTTGTGTTATGTTGTTGTTTTGTTTCCAGATTACATCCACCAAACTAAAGGTCATGCATTAGTAAATAATCATAGCACAAGGAATTCCCGTGAAGATTTATCATAGTGCCGATTGGTGATGACATTTTGGTTCCATTGCGGGACCATTCCTCGTTCTTGGATTTTCTCGGAGAGATATTCCCACTTAGTCAAAAATCAATTGGAGGGTAACCTTGTTTTTACTCAGTATATAGTAGTTACCATGGTAAAGTCATTTTTGCCATGAATAGTAGTTACCATGGTAAAGTCATTTTTGCTTGGGAATAGTATTTACCGCAAAGAAAATCACTTTTACTATGAATAGTATTTACCGCAAAGAACTTCACTTTTTACTCATGAATAGTGTTTACCACAAGAAAGTCGGTTTTTACCGCAATAAGTCAAGTTTTACCATAGGTACCATGGTCATTTCTATTTTACTTGTAGAAAGGTGTAAAGTCACTTTCTAGTATAGTGATTCCAATTATTTATGCACATAAGTCTTGTTGATTGTACTTGTGGGTTGGTATTTCACTGGTTATTTTTGAAAATGGGAAAGATTCCTATTTTTTCAGCTCAATCTAATGAAGATGCTTCTTCTTTCATTCAAGAGTTTAAACGATCTTGTATTTGTAATGGCCTTATAAGAAGGGAACAATGGACTGAATTTTTCCTACCTTTTTGGATGGTTTAAAGACTTAGGTGGTTTGAAACACTAGGTGATAATGTGAAAAATTCATGGGATTTATTAACTCAAAAGTTTTCTTGAAGAATTTGGTGAACAACAGAAATATGCAGATCTCATGATTGAGATCACAAAGCTATCCCAAGGAGAGAAGGAGAAGATAAAGGATTATCATGCTCGTGTTCTGTAGAGCTAAGGAGGAAGATCGATGCCCGATCCTAAGGAAGGATTAGCGGATGGGTTGATGAATGGCGTGGATAATCTCCTATGTAAGCACTTCATTCTTGGGATGAAGCCGACATCGACAACGAGTGAAATATGACCGCCTGACTACCATTGAACAAGCAAAGGAGATTGCAAGAAGGCAAGAAGAAAGCATGGAAGAGGAGCCCAAAGAAATTGTTGCTAAAGTAGAGCCTACACCAAAGACCTTTGGTCCGTAATCCACAACCACTCCCGGTGAGCACAAATATTTCTCCTAGTACATCTACCGAGTATGAAGATCTCGCTCAAAAGATGGGTCGCTTAACTATTAATCTTCTTCAAGGAAAATAATTTAGTTCTCGGGGAGGAGATAGAGGTCCAAAAAGAAATATTTCTAAAGTCAGATGTTATGGTTGTTATAAAAGGGTCATTATAAGTATAATTGTCCGTATAGAGCTTCTACATCCGTAAAGGAGATAATGATAAAGGAAAAGCACCCGTGAATTCTTTTGATGTAGTAGATAAGAGCAGAAATAATGAAGTAAATGTGTTTGTAACAAAAAGAAAGAAAGAAAAAGATAATCAAGATGGAAATGATCCTAAGAAGATGAAAGGAGAAATTAATAAGAAACATAGGAGAAGAAAAATGGGTGTGCAAAATTTTCGATTTCACAGGCAAGGACCATACTCCATCCTGGAAGATCTCGTCCAAAAGGCTCGTAAATATTACATATGGTCAACTCTTAGCTATGTCTTCTAAGAAGAGGCGGGAGCTGCGAAGTGGACTCAATGCTCGATGAAGAAAGGAGGTTGAGGTCCCCTGCTTTTGGAGGCAGAGGCGGATCCCTATGCTCCACAAGCCGAGGTATTATGTAATGGTATTTCAATTCATGATGTCTTAGTTGATGGAGGTGCTGCAGCTTAATGTAATGACCGAGTCTCAGAATGAATATGTTGGGTTTAAAATTGATCGCCCTTCAACACTTATGTTAAGGTCATTAAATAAAGGAAAAACTAAACCAAGGTGTAGTTTCAAATGTGGCAATATCTCATGTTATGGGTGTTGTATGTGTGGTAGACTTTCAGTGATGAAAAATGGTAATCAAGCGCACCCAATGCTACTGGGAAGACCATGGCTAAGGAGAGTTCATGCAAGAAACTACTGGAATGAAGATTTCATGACACTTGGACGTGGTAGAGAGAGGGTGAAGATAAACGTGATCCCTCGACATCATAAGGCAGAACCTGTGGATTCAAGTGATGAAACTGATGATTGGACATCCTCTGATTACTCTAGTACCAGTGAAGTGGACACTGAAGATGAAGAAAGTGAGGTTGATGTTTCAGTCATGGATATCCTTCCAGTCACACCAACTCATGACCCCATAAAATTATCTGAAGAAGAAGTTGATGATCGTCTCCAACAAATAAAGATTGGTGATGCTGTGATGGAGAGTGAGAAGGAATCCTACCTCCAACTCTTTCAAAGGTACATACACCTATTCACTTTTGATTACAAGGAACTCCATCAAGTAAGTTGGGTAGAACATTCTATTGAGCTAGTAGATGGTGCTAAGCCCATAAAGCAAATGCCATATAGAATGAATCCTAATTTTTCTAAGACTGTAAAAGAAGAAATAGATAAGTTGCTTGATGCAGGATTCATATTTGTTATGGAGAATTCAGAATGGGTTTCTCCCATTGTGATCTCAATAAAAAGAATGGGAAGCTATGCATTTGTGTTGATTACAGGAAGCTCAATAAGGCAACAAAGAAGGATCATTACCCTCTTCCATTTTCAGATCAAATCTTGGACGAAGTAGTCATCCAGAGTGCTATAGTTTTGTTGATGGATATAAATGCGGCTACAACCAAGTCATATAGCAGAAAGATCACCAAGACCACGCTCACCACTCCTTGGGGAACGCTTGCTTATAGAGTTATGCCTTTTGGGTTGTGTAATGCTCCAAAGAACATTACAAATACGTTTGATGAATAGGTGTTCAACCCTACATCGGGACCTTCATCGAGTATTTCTCGATGATTTTACATCTATGGGAGCAAGTTGGACCACCCGCACTGATGGAGAGCATTTCAAAGGTTAGATGAAGCACAAGCCTCATTAAACCCTACAAAATGTGTCTTTGGATGTTCTAAAGGCGTTTTGTTAGGGCATGTCAGTATCCAGAGATGGTATTGCACTCGATCCCGATAAAGTTTCAAAATCAAAGATTTACCATTTCCTATGAATAGAAGTAAGTTGAGATCATTTTTAGGCCATGTGGATTACTATAGAAGGTTCATCAAAAATTTCTCAAAGATTGCACACCACTAACCCAGCTTCTTGAAGAAGGATGTTACTTATGAACCAGAAATAAGGCGCATGAAGCTTTTGGACAATCAAGGAAGCCCCGTGTCTTCACCGCTTTTGAAGAATCCAGATTGAGCAAGCCATTCATTGTGTACACTCGATGCCTCGATGCAAAGACTAGGAAGTACTTTGAGCCGAAAGGATGAAAATGGGAATGAACATCCAATTTACTTTGGGAGCAGATAAATGAGCAAAGCTAAGGTAAATTATATCAGAATCAAAAAGAGGCTCGCTATCATTTTTGTTGTAAAGAAGTTTAAAAATTACTTGCTAGGGAAAAATTTCTAGTTGTAATGATCATCAAAGCTCTAAAATATATTGTAAATAAGCCTAACCCATCGTGGAGGATAAAAAGATGGATAATTTTGCTAAAAGAATTTGAATTTGATATTATAGATAGGCCAGAAAGAAGCATGTCAATGCAAATGCACTCTCTCGAACCTATGATGGTTTAGGATCATCTTGTGATGATGATGATTTCCCCGATGCATCCTTGTTATCCCTCGACACAATCCCTAGTGAATACGTAGATATTTGGAATTATCCGAATGAATTCAAGTTTCCGATGGTGCCAATGCAAAGACTAAGAGAATGATTACTCAAGCCCATCGTCCATATTCTATTCTCGCATGGAGTATTATTTCGAATAGGACACGATGGACAGACAAGAGGGCAATGGACGTGATCAAGGGAAGGAACTACTAGAAGAATTCCACAATGGTACATGTGGAGGGCACTTCTCTGACAACTTACAAAGCAAGAAGGATCTTGGATGCAGTTATCACCGCCCACTCTTTTTAAATATTGTTATAATTATTGTAAGACATGTGATATTTGTCAAACACATGGTAACCGTAAGACTTCATCAGCCCATTATGCCCTATTCTTCCACTTGGTCCCTTTGAAAAGTGGGGAATAAACATTGTAGGTCCACTTCCAACTACCTCACGCCAAAATAAGTATATTGTAGTTGCTACGATTATTTAACCAAGTGGGTTGAAGTTAGGCCATTGAAAACAACTTCCATGGATGAAGTGGCAAGGTTCATATATGAATGCATTGTCACTATATTTGGTTGTCCATTAGAAATTGTAATGATCAAGGAAGCCCTTCATTAATGAGGTGGTAGAAGCCCTAGTCAATAAGTTTTCTATTAAGCACAGGAAGGCAACAACATACAAGCCAAGCACAAATGGACAGGTGGAACGAACAAATTTTGTGTTGTGTCAAATTCTAGCAAAAGATGCAGCCTTGTAGGTACATAAGTGGGATAAAAGGATTCATGCGCAAAGATTATGGGCATATAGGGCAACATCAAAGTCAAAGCAACAAGATATTCCCCATTTCAGTTGGCCTATGGTATTGATCCAGCTTCTTCCTATTGAGTTTGATATTCCCACTGTGAGAGTTATGAAAAATAAAAGGATGGATGAAAGTGATTCAGTAAAAGAAAGGTTGGTACATCTTCATTTGCTAGAGGAAATGAGGGAAATAGCAAAGGATACAAGCCATAAGAAGAAAATGAAGTAGAAGGAATACTTTGATCAAAAGATCCGGTGGTCTCCATTTCATGTGAATGACTTAGTTCTAGTATATGATTCCGTATACAAAAAAAGACAAAAAGAAAATTTCTTCCAAAATGGATGGGGCCCTACAAAATAAAGCATTCAGGCATGAAAATGGTATGTACTGACTGGAGGAATTGGATGGCACTCCCATTACGAAATGGGTCAACCACGACAAGTTGAAGATTTTCCAAGCACTAGAATAGTCTACTCCGAGGACGGAGTAGAAGCTAGAAGGGGGAAGATGTCGACACTAAAATTTTCCTCCGTAATTTCTATTTCATTAATGTATGTATTAGGAATAGGATGTTGTTAAGTATAATTAGTAGTAGCGTCTGATATAAGATAACGGCGCCACAAGATGCAGGCCAATAATATGGAGTACGGTAACAATCAAAGTACAATAGGAATGTTGTAAAAAGTAAATATTTGTCGTAAGTGGTCCGGTAATGTTAAAATGTCAAAGTTTGGGTAATTAGAGAAATAGGGTCTACATGATTAGGAATTAGAAATATTATATTGGTAATAAGGACAAGGAGTGAGGTCATAAATATTTTGTGTATTTTATTTGTAAAAAGTCTAAAAATGTGGAACCCATGTAAAATAATAAGGTTTATCTTATCTTAAAAGATAAGCTTATATGTACGAGATAAGAGTTAAGGTATGGAATATGATTCGTCGAGTGGATTTCTTATCCTATTTTAAAGATAAGATGGATAAGCCTGGAAGTTCTATAAATAGAGAGGCCACCCCCTCATTTAGCATAGAAGGAAGTAGTGAGAAATATTGTAGGAAGTGTGCGAAGGAAGCCATCGGTTTAAAGGTGTGTTGAAGAAGCCATTAAGAGGTGTAATTGTAAAAAGTTTCTCCCATAGTCTTGGTGAAAGGCAAGTGAAGTCAATAACACTTGAAGTACGTCATGGGTGAGATTGTAAAATTTCATGTTAATATTATAATTTACTTTGATATTTCAGATTTGTCATCATTCCGTCTTATCATAGTCGATGGTATTCTTGTGTTATGTTGTTGTTTTGTTTCCGTGATTACATCCACCAAACTAAAGGTCATGCATTAGTAAATAATCATAAGACAAGGAATTCCCTGAAGAATTATCATAGTCTTTGGATTGGTGATGACAACCCTCCTCAAAAAATTATTTAATATTTTTTCCATAAATTAAATAAATAAAATGTCTATATTTTTGTATTTTTAAATTTACATCATGGTCATAATAAAATAATAATAAAATTATATTATTAAATTATCACGAAGGATGAAAAATATACTGTGGATGGAAAAAATTAATCGTAGGAGATGCTCAGAATGCAAAAAATATAATATTTTATACAAGGCTTCTTACAAGTCTAATTTAGCCTTATCAAGTAGGTGACATGAACTCTATCCTGAAATAAAGCACCATTTTTTTCCAAAGAAACAAAAACGTTTATGTAGCTCCCATGGTTTTGTGAAGAGTCATATTTGGACTAGGCCTACGGATTCCTCCATAACAAAATAATAGAAAATTTCCCCACAAAATTAAGAATAGAAAATTAAATACTTTTTCCCTTTAATTATACTCACCTCTACTAGATACACCAACAACATTATAAAAAATACATTAACCTTTTTCTAGAACAAATTACACACCTACATAATCTGGAGCTACATCAGAGAATAGGTAACAATACCAAAAAAATCATATGTGCTTATAAATATGTGATATTTTCTTTTACTTGGAAAAATATAACAAAACGTTTTTATGTGTATGCGTGAAATTTATGTTACTATACAATAATATCTATAAATGAGTTTATCAATATTAAGTCTTCAGATAAATTATTTTAAAGTTAAGTTCTAAAATTAACCGACAAAAATAATTTTTTAGATTCAGTGCCTCGACGACCGTAGCGCCCTAGGCAACTACCTAGCTTGCCTAAGGCTTAATCCCCCTCTGATGTCACTGCAAATTACGGAGAAAGGTTGTGTGTATGTGTAGGGTTATTGCTGGCTAAACGGGTCAAAGGAGCACAAGTCAGCTCCCTTCGTAATTAGTGCACAGTGTTCTACGTGGAGATCAATGATGTTAGCACAAGATGCCTTTTCAACTACTGCAATGCTTCCACCTCATGCAACGTGCACTGTCCACATATTACCTATCCAAATCTGCTTTAGCCATCCATCGTCGCATGTCCTTGTGATTACATCTCGAATCCTTCATCAATTGGTCATTGTCGATACTAACAAGGCTTTAGCTAGTAGAATGAAACACCTATCGCGTAAAAACGTATGACATGTGAAATGGATGATTTCCTAAAATAGGTCTATCTCATGATAAGACATAAGAAGGAAAGGAAAAGAGTCAAGAAATTTCCTTATCTAACCCTAGTACATGCACTCGTCATAGTGTTGGACATGCATGGCCAAAAATTCAAAATGGGTATCTCTTTATTCAACTAATAAGGACTTCACAAACACTTATACTAGTATTTCATGTGATAAATATGTTCATGATTTCTATCTAGATTAAAATATTCTATATAAGATTAGTCATATTTATGCACCTAAGAGTGCACCTCACTATAAATTTATTTAGGAGGTGTATTGTGTTAATACATTATGTATTCACACTTATATTGGTTACAAGTGCACACATATATGGAACTCTACATAAAGTCTCCCATTCCTTGTTGTATCACAAGCTTACAATTATGAAGTTGTGACTTTACAAACCTCTACCAATTCCAACCATACCATGGGAATCCATCACCATGGATTACATGACTCATTTTTTTGTGAAAAGGTGTAAAAATAATGCATTATTTGTTGCAAATAATAATATTTCAAAGATCACCATCATGGTTTTGATGCCAAAATGAACCTTCTACTTCATTTTGAGAAACCAAACTACATTTCCCTTATGTTATTACTCTTTTACGTGATTTATTTTGGATATTATCATCTTACAAAGGTGATGAAAATATGGAGGCTTCAAAATCCCAAAAATGGATAAGTGTTAGAATAGCTAGACCTTGGAGGACTTCTAGATATTCAAAGCATGTTTGTGATTTACATGAAAAATGTGACCCAAATTTTGGTTCCCACTTTGTTCTCGAATCCTTTTTCTTGGTGGAATTTTAGAGATTTAGAGAATGTGTGTAATTTGTATGCAAATTTCATCTTCAAGTCTCAGGGTTCCAAAATAGTCTTTCTCTAGTGCTTTAAAAAAATTTGTAGATTCCAAACACTTTTACATGTAAATTTCTCCTGTGGATTTCTAGATCCCACTTATCATTGTAAAGAATTGGCATGCAAGAGAAATTTAAAACCCCATCGAAGACTATGGAGAAATCAAGTGAAAATTAAATTCCAAATTTTACCGAGGTCTATGGAAGAGATTTGACATGTACATGAGCAAGGAAAAAACCCATCAAGGTCTATAGAGGGGAACTCACATGAAAATACAACAAAAAACCCATGAGGATCACATCAAATAAATAATGCATGTGAACTCATTTATCTCCATGATATGCTACATAGGAGAATTAAAGTGCCCAAACACACGAAACCTCATGGTACACTATGACAGAGTTTTTAGGTATTAGCCCAACACAAAATCCCACTTAATATTGTGTTAAAATTTTGGTGTGTGGAAGCAGACAAAAGCCCACCAAACACTATGACAAAAAAATCACTTGCTTAAGAAAGTTAAATGTCCATGGTACACTATGGTGGAGAAATGACATACAAGAACATCTCAAAATTTTATGTAATGTATCTCAAAAGTTTATGAAGGGTTTAGTGGAGAATCCAAGTGCGCATGTAATTCAAAACCCATGAGGGTATAAGGTGAAAAATAGTCCAATCAAATCCTACCACATGGCCCAAAGGTGAAAATGTGGAGGACATAGTTTATAATCAAAATCTAACCCCAAGTTTTAATGGCATGGGTGGGTAGTATATCTCTTGTTTATGGGTCATATCTTCGATACAGCCACCAAATCAAGTAAAATTAGATACGTTAAAAATATTTCAAGGAAAAATTTCCAATTGAATATATCTTCGACCCTCTAAGCCATTGTGTTTTAATATCAATATGAAATTAAATCTCCTCCATCCATTTTCCCATTTCAATGCAAGTCAAATGTAGTTTTCAAATCTTGATGGAAGCCATTTCTTGAGCGTATCACCTTCATCAAGCATGCATACCCATTCTCCATGAATACACTACCCATTTTTGGAAGGATAACGTTATGACATTCTTCTATAGAGGATTTTTATATTTGAGAGTCATATTTGGGTGATTAATTGTCCACAACCACATTTGAGTGGGCTTTGGACTTCCAAGTTTCAATTTTTTCCTCTCTTCTCTCCTTCTCTTCTTATTTGTTGTTATAAATGTAAGGATGTTTATTTTAGAATGGTTCCTTTCCCTCAAAGGAAAATTTACTCTACTCTTTTGAGTAACTAAAATTCCTTTGTTTCATTACCCTCTGCATTATACTTTTGCAATGTGTTCATCTCTCTTTCTCCCTTTGTAATAGATTATGCACAATTAAGCAATGATATGATGTTGATTGTAGCTTATATGTACCCTTTGTAATTGTGTTATTGGCCCATTGCCTTATTTTATATGTGATATGTAGTGTGTGTTGGTTATATTTGTAGAATCTTAATGCATCGTGTCTCTTTATGATTAAGAGAGCATTTTCCTTATATTTTGGTACGATTGCCACCCTTTATTTTAGTTTTTTTATCTCCCTTTTTTCTTGTAGATTTTTAGCTTAGTTAGGAGTAGTGGTAGCATTATGAGAGTTTAGGATCAGATTCGCTTGTCTCCGAAGGTTTTCCTTGAAAAACTCAAGGTCTCACACCTTGGAGGTATTCCCATTTGCTTCCTTTCGGGATGTGTGGTTCTAGAGGAAAATAGTTTTTGGCGTTCCAATCAATGTGTATTATTGTTGTAAAATTTAATAATACTTGTTGATGCAATAATACATTCATGTAATTTACATATAAGTATTGGTTTGTTCTTATCTCATTTGGTTTTTCAACCATTTATTAATATTTTAGTACTCCAATTATTCATGAACTAACTTCTCTCATTTACAAACCATTTCCATTCATTCCCTTCATTTAATCTAATGTGGTTACATTTTTCATGACTTATCCTCTCTCATTGGAACCCTCCTCCACCTTTTCATGAGAAATAAGATTATCTCTCTACTCCCTACCTTGTTTACAACCAAGGCTTCCCTAAGTATCAAGAAAATGAACATTTTCATGATGGATATGCATATGTACCAAATCAAGTTGATGCATATGGATATAGTGCTAACTATATTGATTTTTTAGGATTAGGAGTATATAGAGGTTGAAGGAAACTTCAACCTTGATCCTAATATGAAGCATACGATATAAGGCATGGAGGAAAACATGAGGAAATTGCAAGAGTTGATTGCAAAAATAGAGACCAAGTGGTCTGGTCCAAAGAAAACATGTATGTGGGATAATAGTATCCCATTCTCTCTCGACCCTCTTGCTCATTCATTAAAACACCTACATCCCTCTCATCCTAGAGAACATATTTTCCCCTCCTTTTGGAGCTCTACTGAATTTTTCATTCCCTCAAGTAGGATGATAAACTCGTTAGATCATATGAACCCTCGTAATATCATATTCTAGGTCATACCCTCCCTCGCGTTTTGAGCTATGATAGCCCTTTTTCCCTTGCAACAACAATCACATCCATCAAACTCCCTTATTCCCCTCCATTTGTAGCAACATTACATCCCTCCACCACCTCTTTCAACCAACCAAGGTTTTCTAGAAGACCTATACAAGATACCTTTCCACTCTTTCCAACCTTGAAGAATATCAAGAGTAAGCTAATAACAAGAAATATTTTCTAATTACACATAAATTATTGGAGAAAAAGGATGAAGAGAAGCACCCATTGCATTTGGAGAGGCAGCATGAGGATATTATATGTAGGATGTCTTTTGCAAGTGCACCATGATTTGTTGAGATAATCTTCATTAATGTGCGAGACAATGAAATAACTATTTTATAGTGGGATGACTCTAAAAATGATGAAGTCATTTTTCAATTCATCTAAGAGAACCATCCTATCAAATTTTATCAACCCAAGGTGGAGGAGGTGGTAAGTGATCCTATAAATTATGTGTTTGAGGCTAAAGAGGAAGGTGAGAAGGATGATTTTATTGAATTCAAGAACCCTGATTGTTTTGCATGTTTAGATATTTTTGCCATCTTTGGGGATGTTTCATATAATACAATTTTTATCAAATGGAGCTCCAAAGGAATTGGTATAAAGAGAGTGATCTTTTAAGCTCTATTTTTGAGGTTGAGGAAGCGAAATATGTGTTCACAAGCTTTGAAGCTAAGCACAAGGATGAAGATGACATGTCATGAGGATAATGTGGGCCTTCATATTTGAAAATTGGATGTATTATTAGACACCTAGATATTTAAGATCTTAAATCAAATTTTCCACATGTCATGTTTAATTCTAAGCATGAGAAAGAGCCTAAATGTATCAAAGTCTAGTTGGTACACTTATAAAAGAAAAATGTGGATCATGAGGTGTACATTGCCATTGGGGTTGATATTTTTAAGGAGTGGAAGTTTCATATCTTGTTTTCAATCCTATCATATTTTAAAGCCATTGCAAAACTCATTACATGACCACATTTTATCACGAAAGGGATTTACTTCTCTCTAGTCTATGACATTGTACAATACTCTTTTTAAATCTTTAGAATAGGATTAGTATAGGTTTTCTTTTAGCATAAGCAGCTTTTATTACACACCATGCATTTTCCACTTGGAAAATGTATGTGTTTCATTTTATACTTAAGTTTTGTAATCCACTCTTAGAGCTATTTAAATATTTTCATTTACAAATGTTTAAAATAATATCCAAGGTGAATATTTTAAGGGGTTTTCAAACTCCAATTTACAAATATTTTAGGTGTTTCATGTCGACCCGTGTCCAATGGATGAAAAAATTGTTGGTATTTCATTTAGTAGGAAAATAACCCCCTATGATTCACCATAAATCTTGCCAAAATGAGCCTCCTGCTTCATTTTGAGAAACCGAGCTACATCTCCCCTATTTTCTTACCCTTTCACATGTTTTTCATGATTTATTTTGGATGTTATCACTTGGATGGGCTTCCAAAAATATGGAGGGCTGAAAATCCAAAAAAATGGATGTGTTGGAGTAGATAGACCTTATCAAATTTCTAAAGATTCAAAGTATGTTTTCAATTTGCATAAAAATGTGTTCAAACTTTGGTTCATGTTTTGGTCTAAATCCCTTTGCTTGGTGGACTTCATTGATTTAGATAACACATCTAATTTACATGAAAATTTGTCCCATTCCTAGTCCCGAAATGGTCTTACTCTAGTGCTTTGCAGAATTTCAAAGATTCCAAGCACTTTTGTAAAAATTGCTCATGCGCTTCGACTCTTACCAAGCACTATGGAGAATTGGTGTACAAGAGAAATTTAAAACTCCACCAAATACTCGTGGAGGAATCAATTCCACATTATACCTAGGTCTATGGTGGAGAATCCATGTGCACAAGTAGGAAAACCCCACTAAGGTCTATAATCAAGAACTCACATACAAATACAACACAAAACCCTATGAGGGTCTATGTTAGATAAATCATAAGCAAAATCAACTCAAATATTTGTGAATTTAAGTTCCCAAAAACTCAAAACCTTGTGGTACACTCCAATGCATTTTTAGGTGTAAGAGAAACATAAAGTCCCACCTAATACATTGGAATTTCAACATGCACAAGAAATCCAAAATCCCACCAAACACTACGACAAAGAAATCACTTTCTCAAACAATTCAAATTTCCATGGTACACTATGGCGTAGAAATGGCATGCAAAAACATTTCAAAAATTTACGCAATGTTTAGTAGAGAATCCAAGTGTACATGCAAGTCAAAAACCTATAAGGATCTCAGGGTGGGAAATAAGCCAATCACAACCTACCACATGGCCCATTGGGGAAAAGTGGGGAAATGCCATATTTTAGAATAAAAAAATTCTCCCAAATTTTAATGGCGCATATAGGTAGAAGATCTCTAGTTTATGGGCCATTTATTCTTATCTAAGCCACAAAATCAAGTAAAAATGGATCCATGGGAAATCTCTCAAGGATAGGTTTTAAATGGAATATATTTTGAACCCCGAGCCATAGTGTTTTGAGAACAATAAGTAAGTAAATCTCTTGCATCCATTTTCCCATCTCAATGTAAGTCAAGGTAATTTCAAATATTGAGGAGGCCATTTCTTGGGATCGTCACCTTTATTAAGCATTCAAACCTATTCTCCATTAATGTACCACCCATTTTTAGTAGGATTGATTTTTGAAATTATTTTGCAGAGGATTTTACAATTGAGAGTTAGGTTTGGGTGATTTGTTGTGTGTAATCAAATTTTGGGTGGGATTTGGAATTTCAATTTCAATTTTTCCCTCTCTTCTCTCCTTCTCTTTTGTAATGTTATAAATGCAAGGATATTCATTGCAAAATGGTTCATATACCTTGAATGCAAAGTTACTCTATTGTATTGAGTATCCGGTATTCCTTTATGTCCCCGGCCTATGTATTGACAATGCCTCTTTCTCCTTTTGTAACATATTGTGCATACTTAAGAAATTATATGATGTTGATTGTGGGCTATATATGTCATTCATAAAAACACTCTTGGCCCCTTCCCTTTTGTTATATTTGAGATGTAGTTTGAGTGGGTGAAAATTATAGGATCCTAATGCATTGTGTCTTTTATGGCCGAGAGAGAGTGTTCCCCTTCTATTTTGGTGCAATCACCACCTTTTATTTTTGTTTTTCCCTCTTCCTTTTTTTTTTTTGTAGATGGTTAGTTTTATTTATGAGTATTGTTAGCATTAGGATAGTTTAGGATCAAACTTGGTTATCTCTCGGAGATTTTCCTTGAAGGATCTAGGGTCCCACACCTTGAAGGCGTTCCTATTTCTTGCTTTCCTAGGAATGCGCTTACGAAGACAACATGTTCTTTGTGAAAAACATTGGTGCAGCTAGCACTACTCATGTATTCTTCACCCATGCATGGTTCACTTTATAATTACAACATCCATCATGTATGAATAAGATCCTTGATTTTTTTTTCATTTTTGTAAAATATTATGGGAATTGATGGGTATGCATCTTGAACTATTGACAAAATTTTATCCTCAAACAAATGGATAAATAGAAGTGTCAATCGCATTTTATTTCATCTTGTGGATATGTATAATAGTGCAAATTCTTGTATTCATGATGATAACTTTCTTTACATACAATATGTATACAAAAAAATGTTCATAGTTATATTGGAAAAATTACATTTCATACACGTTTTAGGTTCCAACTAAGGGAATCTATAGACATCTCCTATTGTGCACTAGTAGGAAAAATGAATTAAGCCATGCACACAAGTTAGGGAAGCATAAAAATTTTAACAACACATACACTCTATTCATCATCGGGTTTATTAGATTCTCATGCTCGCAAGAAAAAGTACAAAAAGTGCCACAATGCAAATCGTACACCTCATGGATCCAAGATAGTGATAAATTATAGTCAGCATCTTCAAAAGGAATGCTTCAATGGTTCATACCAAACTATTAGGTCTCTTTTACATATTCATTGCATATTTTGTGTATAGCTGGTGAAAAATCCTTTGTTCTTAAACTCCATCTGTAATTGGGAATGCACCCATTATTCAATTTGAAGATCCTTAAGCCTTATTTTATTCCACTTCTTGAGCCAATAGTGACACAAAATCCCTCCAAGATAGATCACAAAAAAATCACCATTAAGATAAGGATCATATTATCAAGTGATGTAAACACACACTCACCAAGCACACGTCAAGTTTTCTAAGTGGTTAAGGTTTGGCAATATGTTGGCAAAGAAAATGGTACAATCTTTACAAAATTCAAGTGAATTTTTCAAACTAAACACAAATTCAATGAGGACTATGTATATTCAACGAAGGTAAAATTATCCATGCACAAATGTGCAAACATGCACACTTCTCCTTTATTCGCCTAAAAATATTGTGTACCTCTCACTTTGGAGTTCAAATTTGTGTCATGCCCGTCAAAAATGTGTACATGATCCTTGCATGAATATTGTGCTTCCCTACAATTTGGGACAAATATTTTACATTCATAATTCTTCCATCCTCTTTGTGCTTTCTTGTAGTACCATGTTGACTTTGTGCCCTATGCAAAGGCTTTAGAACCTCATAAATCCATCAACATATTATGCCCCTAAGTAAATATTTCTTCATTCATCACCACACGTCACCTTTGTGGTAAACTCTTGTGTAGTACCACAATGTTTGCAATGGATTCTCTCAAAATCCATGTGGGGACTCTCGACTTCTCCATACATGTGGGGACTCTCGACGTCTACATACATGTGGCACCTTCCCGCTTCTACGACATGTTAGGGAATATCAATGCATAAATTTTATATATAGAAGAGAAGCTACCACACACATATGAAGGAATTTCAATCATCACACAATTAGTAGATGAAACGACTTGTAACCATTTCCCTTCATGACCGCATTTAGTTGTAACTATATTTTTCATTATTTTATAGATATATAACATACACAACTTCCTAAAGGATGGAAACCCTTGGGATTCAAACCAGATAGTAAGAATACTTTCATGCTTAGTGTATTTTATATTTCTCACATTATTATGTATATCATTCTAGTCTATGTAAATCATTCAGAAGCATTCCCACCGATAACAATAGCTTTCCTCTTATCCTTGTTTAATGTTGTTCACCTCTCTACTTATTCCCCTATTCTTCATTAACAATTAGAATTTGCATTTCTGAACAAGACTTCTAATACATCATTGTGTTTAGTTCGTTGCATTAATAATTTACACACAATATTTGTAATACTATAGCTATCTCTAATGCATGATTATTCCCTACACATGATCATGGGATTTGTGACATGGACCATGAAAGGTAAGCAAAATACTACTACAAAAATAATTATACTAAAAATAATTACATGAATTATGATGTAGATGATCATATAGTGATGAGAAATTACATCCATGGAACTACAATAAGAAGGGCATGTTATATTATATTTAATGGAAGGAGATGATGATCAAGTTTGATGTGGATGTGAGGATTTCTTGTATTTAAAGCCTACGAGACATATGTTGAGTAGAAAATATGTCATGAATGGACATTAACTCACCAAAATATTTTGTATTGGTATTTAGATACAAAATGTAAAATTTGATTCTCTTTTTTATTCTTTCACACAAATATATCTAATTTATAAAGAGTTGGTAGATGAGCTTGGGTTCCTTTGCTATGATTTTCATCATCCTTACTCATTGGGCGTGGTGGTGCTTGGGTAAGGTGGGAAGCAAAAATATAAGTCACCAAACAATGTAAATTAAAGTGTAGGATATTGTGATACATAAGCATTCCATTGATGTAGTTGTGTGAGATATCAGCACCTTGATGTATGTGGTTAAGTATTCGGAAACACATACATGCATGTGAGATTGATACAAAAGATAATAAATATTGTTTTTTCAAGGATAGAGAAAGATTCATCATCAAAGTATATCAAAGTAAATATAAGCTCTTATCGGCAGTGATGTCAAGCTAAGAATTTGATTAATGGTAATGGGAAGTTTTCTTTTCTTGATTTGAGGAATAAGGAATACAATGAGGTTGAATATGAATTTATTGTGGTATATATACTAACTATTGATAAAGGCAAATAAAATATTTGTTGCAAAAAAATTAAATTTAATTTTTCAAGATACCAAACGGTAAAGAATGATATCAAGGTTTTACCAAATCGTCACCTCCCTAATGTTGGCCTCTATAAATAATCACTTGTGTAGGGAAATGGAGTAAATAAATTATATCAATATTTTTAAGATCAAGGTGTAATCCATCTTAACATTTCTTCGTATCATTCTCCTAATTTTATAGCTCTTAAAAATATGGCTTGTGGATGATGTACATTGATTATAGAGCATTGGAAAAAATAAACATCAAGAAAAGTTATCCTCTTTTATAAATTGGTAACTTATTAAATCAAATTCAATGTGCTTATACTTCACGAAATTAAAATTGAAATCTTAGTATCGCCAAATGAAAATAAAGGAAGATAATGTAGTGTGGAAAAGTGATTTTTCATATACAAATTCACTACATTATCCTCACTAAAATGTAATTAATCCTTAATCATATTTGATCAATAATATATATGGAATTGCGAAGAGGAAATGGTTTTATAGAGCATAGGAGTAGCTGAAAATAATGAAACAATAAAAATGGCAAATGAGAATATTGGTTTTAGATGATTATGTGGATGATTGTGAAAGGTGAAATCAGAAAATAGGTTTCAACAATTGTGCAAGCAAGTCTTAGAAAAATAAGACTTTAATTTTGTAGTGCACTCGCCATCTAGAGTACCATTTTGTTGCATGTTATGTGTTAGTGGCCATTTCCTACCATAAATGGAAAACAAGTGCAAAATAAAATATGATGTGATGATTGTATGTGAGATGTTTTAATGTGTGAAAATCTATCTTAGCTTGTCCATATCACTCTTTGATCAGTGGTAAATATGTCTCTAGATGGAAATAAATATGAAATTTTATCGTCTCAAGCCCTCTTGAGTGGGGGTTGCACACTACCTACCAAGTTAGGAATAAGGCTCGTATTTATATTTATACAAGTGACCCATCACTTATCTAACAATGAGTGAGAGAATCATCAACCTTGTCTATGTGTACATAAAATTTATGCTTATATATGTTCTAGACCTCTTATTGCTACAATAATGCTTTAGCAAATAAATCAAAAAATATATATATTCTTACGAATTTAATGAATTTTTTTTATGTTCCTTATGATTGTCTCTTGTCCTTGTATTCCCTCGTGTGTTGTGTGATTTTATATAAATGCATTAGTTCTCCTATGTTTATATAGATTTCTTGAAATTCAATTTAGGGTCTATAAGCATGAGGATAGACATGTGGTAGGAAGGAAAGGTCCGACCAATGAGGCATAAAACGACAAAAAAGGTTCGGAGGTGAAACGTCCGAGAAAAATAAAGCAACCACTTCCATAACAATACAATCATTTACACACCCCATGAAAGTGGTCTATCACTTCGAAATGGAAAAAAACATTTGAAATGGCCAAGGATAGACAAGGAGATAGAAAACTAAGTGAGGGTTAATCATAGGGTAAATTGAGATAATAAATATTATAAACCCAATAAATAAGCCTGACAAGACTAGAAAAGTGACTACATGGGGGAAAATGTGCCAATAAAATCATATCTTGAACCAATGATCAATAAACACATAAATACACTAGAAAAAATTGAAAATAACTAGTCCATTACCAAAATTATGTGTCTACATGGGATGTATGAAAAACTATTTCAATGCAAGGTAAGGTTTGTTTGAATGGATTTTGCGTCCATTTGTTTTATTATAACTCCTATGCTAATTTGATGAGATTGATGAGTGATGAAACGACATTATTCAAATATTATTATGTTATTGCATATTTGTATGACATACTATGTTTAGAAAAACTTATCATGAGCATATAATGTTTGTCAAACACATTTTTCAAGTTTAAAGTAAAGGAGAATAAGTTCATGCTCAATGAGAAGTAGTGTGAATTTGGAAAAGAAGCACTAATCTACTTGGAACATGTTTTTGGAGGAGAAAATTAGAAAATTGATCTAACAAATTTGGAGGCTATTTTCATTTATCCCAAGACACTTCCAATGTGATTGAAACTAGTATCTTTATAGATTTCTTCGAATACTTAGAAATTTTGTTTCATTTATCTCCACAATTGCAAGTGGTAGGTTCTTTACTATGGGTAAAAATAAAAGTCATTCATTTGAAAAAATTAAAACATAAAAATGAAGCAATGCATTTGTTTTAGCACCACCTAACTTACTACTACGTTTTGAAGTGGAATCGTATGTAAACAATCATACAACGAGGGTTCATATATAGCATGAAGGTAAGCTAGTATGCTATCATTCAAAACTTTTCACTGGACAATTTTGAAATATTGTGCATTTCATAAAGAAGTTTGTGATCTCGTTCAATTGGTTAAAAATGGAAGCACCATCTATTGGGAAAGAAATCATTATTCACATGAATCACCAACCATTGTAATATTTATAGCAAAAATATGAATTACAACAAGAAATTACAAATAGTTAAAAAAAAATTGAACAATTTTATTTGGTTATCATATATAAAAAGATGTGACTAACAAATTTATTGATATATTATTTAAATCTCCTTTGATTTTATTGTATTTAGACACAATAAATTGGCTTGAACTATTTTTCCATGAGGCATATGGTGAAGAATAAGAATATGATGCATATTTTGGAGAGAGATATCAATTCATGCACGAGAAAAAATTACAAATTTTGAGCCTATGGAAAGTAATCATGTGCAAGACACCATGTTTATATGTTTGGAAATATTTAAGTTAAAATGGATGTAATGAGTTAATTCAATGAGGGAGGGTCATACTTTAAAAAAGTTAGTCACTTTGCGACATAGGATTTGACAAGTTTGTAAAGATATGTATATTGGCCAAAAATGCAAGATGTTGTTCTTGAATTCATAATAGGATACGTTTTATGCGGCATAATTATAACAAGAAATAATAATTTGGAGTTGTATATCCCACTAATTGTTCCTTCTCGACCATAGAAAATAATTTAAATGAGAATTTTAGGAGGTTTTGTCATGTCCAAGAAATGGCGTGATAATTTATTTACCATGGGTTTAGAAAAATATATATACTCATCCATCAGAATAAAATTCTTAAGGGTCATGAAGAATTATATTAAATTTTCACTAATTATTTTTGTTCACTTTAGATTTTCTATTTCCATTTCTATTGTTGTAGATAAGATCCGAGGTTCTTGAATATATTTTGTATTTTTAAGAAGAAATGTACTCAAGGTTGAAGAGGTCAATCCCTTTTCATCCATGATAGGTGTCCATACCAAATTATTCAACAAGATGTCGGTGCATCCGTTGAGGGGTAATAAGAGGATGTATCATGAGATTTGGGATGCAAATTGGCATGCATTAAACACTTATTTAATAGGGCAGTTCATACATCAACAAAATAGGACTCATTTTGAAATATTTTTTGGCTACCTACCTCCTAATACATTTGATGTTTTTTATTGAAACGAACAAATAAAAATAAATATGAACTTAATATTTAAATACATAAGGCTAAAAAATTTAAAACACGAGAAAATATAATTTTCATGTATAAGAGAATATGAAGGAACGTCAACTTAAGTATAAATCAAGGCATGATTATCATATAATTGAGCACAAGTTCCAAGTTGAGGAAAATACCTTGTGTCTTTGCTTAAATAAAGAAAGAATCCAAGGTTAAGTTAAGAATCTAAAACTATTTAGCTATGTTCCATGTAAGGTTATTGAGAAATTGCTCACTAATGTGTTCTTTGGTTGAAGATATATTCAATTTTGATCATTGATAACTTAGGTCATGTTTAACCTTTTGTGATATATGATGAAAAAGGTGGTCAATTAATGTCTTCCATTAAATAATTTGTACCAATTTCTCAAAGACGAGTTGGAGATAAATGTTGTTTTGCTAAGAAGATAAGGAAAACAAGGAGGGGAGGGCAACAAATTGGTAGGTTGATTAGAAAGGTGAATTTAAAAGAAAAGATAAGTTGTATTTTGAAGGCAAAGTGAGAAGGTTGTTTCATTTCATTTTGAATCTTTACGATTTTGGGAATGAAAAGCCTCCCAATTGAGAGGTACATGATCCAGATTGGATTATAAAGAATGTTTTCATTCATTTCGAGTGGAATAATTAAACTAATTTCATAGTTTGTATGATAAATGAATTATTTTCAATCATGCTTAAAGTCACTCAAAGAAGTGAAACTGGAAAATACGAAGTTAAAAGTCAAGAACCATGTGCAAAATTCTTAAGATGATGCGAAATCCTAGGGATAGTAATAGCTATTGGAACATTTTATGAAAGCTTTGGTATGGCCCAAATCCACAGTCATATTCAAGACATGACGAATTATGTCTAGTGTCATAGGAATATATAGGTTGATTAGGCACATGTTGAAACCGCCCCATGTAAGATAGAAATGAAAACTCAATCTCTCGTTTAATAATGTTTCACCTTTCATCTCTTTGTAGGAATTGGTGTTTGAATTTCACATCTAATTTTATTTCCCATGCACTTGTATAGATATAACCCTTGGGACCATCTATTATTCATCATGCCATTATAGGATATGCATGTTCAATTGATTATAGTAGTAAATTATGTTGTTTGAGCACATTTTCTAGAGCAAGGAAAGGTTGTACTACATTTTGGTAGTGTTTCAAAAGCCCCATAGTATTCTTGAAGGCTCCATTACAACAATTATCCTGTAAATATTGTCATTGAGAGTGGAGACGATAAGGCAAAACCTCTATCTTATTGTGTTTTACCACATTTTCCCCAATGTAAATTCTTTTGTTGATTCTCCTTTTTAGGTGATTTTTGGTCTTAATTTTTTAAGTTCATTCTTATGCAATTGCTTCACAAATTTTAGCATTTAAGGCCATCACAATTCTAGGGATAATTATTTTAAGGGATAGCCATCTAAATCAATTATATCATATTTCTATCCTGCTAAGATTGACATTTATGAATTAGAAAAATGAACATCTATCTTAATTGGGTATGAAAGCACAAAGTATTGGTAACCATGGGAGCTCAAACAATGTATAAGTAGAAGATGGATAATCAAATAATAGATTGAGTAGTGCCTTTGGATGACTCTATGCCTCAAGTAAAGAGAGAACATTAAGGATTGGGATCTCTAGAAGGGATATGATATGTAAGAGAGGATTTGGAAGTATTTTTGGTGTACATCATATTGTTGACAATGGAGAAAAGGGTTCAAATTTGATCAAGGTGTTATAATGCAAACAATGTTCATGTATGTGTGGTATTCATTTGTGACCACCTAAAATAGGGAGGAAGCAATAACTACGTGTTTTCCTTATTATTTCAATAACAGATTAGGGATAGGGTAAGAGAATGCATCGTTGTCTTTCTAGAAACTCCTATTGTATTATCTCAAGAGGACATATAACCATGAGTATGATCAACTAGTGTCTATGAGAAACATACACTTAAGAGCTTCAAACCCACTAGCATTATCAACAAGCAAATTAAAGGTTGTCATATAATTTGAGGACAAGGAACCCTTGAATTGTCTCTATTTGCAATAACATAAGCCCTTTAAAAATCCATCAAGGGTGGTTAGGTCATGTCTCGCATAACATATTGGAACCGAGACCAAGATATCTCCTAAATATGTAGCAATAGTGTGTGAGCTATATAATAAACTCTCCAACAAGAAATAAATAAGGAGTGGCTAATATGGAGTGGATGAAGCATCCAAAAATAGGATCCAAGCTTGAAATCAGAATTATAGCCAAGAAACCTCCTCATAGGGAACTCTACCCATGAGATGAGCCATCCTAATCTCTTGCAAAAAGGACAACAAGCACCAAATAAAAACATATAGATCAATTATTTGATAAAAAGGGCTACAAGAAAGATCTTCCTAACACTAGTCAATGATCATAAACATATATTTTTAGATGACACAATATCACTTTCGAATCCCAATGATCACATTTAGAACTCATGAGTTTCATAATGATGTTCAAAGTAAAAAGATGGATCATTTGATAATTAGACCAATGGAGTTATATAGATGGACTAGTTACACATAACTATTATTTGTGGTAAGTGGAACCACAAGAAGGAATGGCACTTATAGTAATCCTTGTAGGACTACCATGGTTGTAATGGCACTCAAGTGTTAAACTACAAATCTACAATCAAAGCAATCAAACTACCTTGGAATCGTGCATAATTGGTAGGGAAGTGTAATGGTGATTAATTAATGTACATATGGGTGTTTATAATGTCCTAATACAATTTTGGAAATACCCTAGGAGTAATCAACCCTGATTCATAGGACTTATGGTATTCATATAACTCATAAAATATCCGCGAAGGTACTAGGGCACAAACTAGGTTCTCTCATCCTCAAGTCTATAATAGACATAGAAAAATAAGTAATTAAGCCATGGAGTGGAGAATGGCATGTCCCTTTTTGCACACTCATCTAATACATGATAAAAAGATGAATAATATTAATGAGGTTTGTATACATGCTTACTGACAGACAATGGTCCTAAGGCAAAAGAGTCGTGTTGTTAAGAGGAAAGTAGACATAGTAAGAAACGTATATCCTATCCCTTGAATTTCCCCTTGTATAATTCTAAAAGCCACATGTTAACAAGTAAAATGGCACCATGCTTATTTAAGCATAGATCTATGATATTTTATTTTATTTTATTTTTACATAGTAAGTTAAAGAATATTATGTTGCACCATATAGGTATTTTTAACGTTTATTTAAAATTGTATTGTTTATTTATAGTTTTTACATGATTTCACTTGACTTTTTATTGTGTTATCATGCTTGCTATGTTATGGTTTTGACTTTCTCGAAGATAAATTTAGGGAGGACCATGCTTGAATTGGAAACTATATCACCCCAAATGCCTTCATAATTCTATGAGCTTTTGGTTTTGAGCATTTATAGTTGTAACGATTTTGCATGTAGTGTGGAGCCTTAGTTCATCTTCACTTGCACAAATTAGTCATAGCAAAATGTCTATGCATTGAGGAAGACCTTGGATATGAAGCTATAATGGTCAAGTGTGGTTCTTCCTTCCACATGAAATTATAGGAAACAACATGAATGTAATTTTCAATTTTTGTTCACTTCTAAAAACATGTTGGAGCATTAACGAGTTTGTGGAGGTGGTCTTAATGCACCTAATTGTGAATGTGTCATTTAAATTTTCCATAACATTGATCAATCCAAAGAGAAAAAAATTTTGGGGTCATGTTTAATGGTTTTACTTATGTCTACATTCATTTTTCTTAAATCTTATTAGGATCCTTATGATAAGAATTAATTGATCTCTAATGGCTAAGAACTTCACACAAGCATTAAATTTATTCTAATATTAGCTTTTACCATATCTTTATAGTTATCGAATAAGCCTACAAACCTTAAATATATAAACCCTCATTAAGATATTGATAGCATTTGCCAAAGAAAAATCAGGGATAAGATAATATATTTCTAGGTCCACTACTCACCACTTATGGGTAGAATTTATAAGACCTTACATTCAATGATGTGCCATTATTTTATTATCTGTCATGTAAATGGACTAAAATCTGACTTCCGAATTCCTTCAAAGTGATAGAAGTTATTATAGTATCACTTGAATTGTGAAAAAGTAGTTTGTGATTGACAATCGACTTCATTATGGGGTTTTTTCCATAAAACCTTGGCAAGGTGTTCTTAAACAATGCAACATAGTTGAGTGTGAAATGTGTATAGTAGGTTCGCAGATACTTTATTTGATAGGAATGCTTTGCAATGGATAGAGAACTTCCAAAACGTATACTTAGGGATACCATCTCATCCAAAGTGTTCATAGAGCCATATATTACATGGAGGTGGAATTCTTGGTACATAACATTTGCTCAAAGAGGGGATGAACAATATATGAGTGTCATTTTTCTAGCTCCACCCCTCTTCAATCCCCACCAAGTATATGTTGTAGAGAGGAACCCTCACCCCTTTATTGGAGAAAATTAATATAATTAAATTGACTATTATAAAAACAATTCTACTGAATTTTCTGAAGACATTCAACACCATCCCTTTATAGATGTTGAATCTTTGCACTCAAAAAAAAAAACAAAACCTGGCCACTTTATTTTCTTTCATTGCCATATACTCCATATCCACCTTACTAAATGCACGTCCCATCATCAAGGTGCCTTTAAAATAAGGTATATTGTAGCTTGTTGTAGAATGGAGTACGTGAAAATTAACAGGTTGATAATTTTATTTTGGCACTTGTTCAGCCAAGCACAAACCTTATTAAAACAAGAGATCTATTGGGGCTCTTTTACCGTTTTGCAACTAAAGACAAACAAGAGTCTAATGGATTTTGTATAGATATTAGCATGCATCATTTGACTGTTAGCCAACATTTTGCTAAATACAAAACTGTGCATATATGACAAAAATGCAGAGAAAGGTGACGAGAATTACAAGTAGTTCATAGCAGAGAGAAGCAAGAGGAACTAGAATACCGGTCTATCGCTCTTTATACCCTGTTCCAGGTATCTTAGAGAGTACCTTGTCATTCCTCTCCCCAAATAAATAATTGAAAGGAACGAGAGAGATTGTGGGAGGAGCAAACTATGCAAGCAGCTTGTCTCGTAGAAGATAAAACTCAAGTTTTGTTGTCCCATACAACAAGGATATAGTTAACTCCGGTAGCAAAAGTAGAGCCAATTGGACCAACAGGCATGTCCTGTTAACATGGCACACCCTTATTTACCTCCCATTTGGAGAAGGAAAAAACAAAGCTGTCTAACTTGACAAACCTATTGAACCTCTTCACAACTCAATACAAGGAACAAAAGAGAAATGGAACATCAAAGAGCTTTTTAACACAATTTGAGGGCACTTCTTTGCATGAACAAGTAGAAGTTACAAACAATATGACCACAAACAAAAAGGTCATTCTCAAAGAATATGGCTTTCAAACATACGATTGAAAGGAGTTCATTTTTCTTGATTTGATGTCAAAGAAATAAAATGCAAAACTGCCATTTTTTCTGATGTGATGCCATAAAAATAACATACAAAACTGCCTCCCGTATTTCTCATAATCTTCGATCAATATTGGAACCCCAAGA
The DNA here is from genome assembly GCA_018340775.1 of Taxus wallichiana var. yunnanensis. Lineage (NCBI taxonomy): Eukaryota > Viridiplantae > Streptophyta > Pinopsida > Cupressales > Taxaceae > Taxus > Taxus wallichiana. The sequence goes on from CM031242.1 coordinate 993,613,812, forward strand.
CCAACAAAGTCTAAACAAGAATACCAAAGAAGCCATAAAATAATCCCCATGACGAAACTAATGCTTGCATTGATGCCAATTAAGTTGATCATATCTAATGGGCTCGTGTGTGACAAACACCTATACAAATAATCTAGTCATGCCTGGCACAAAACCAATAACAGTTCGAAGAGAAAGACTCGTGCACACTCGCTCTGTATGGTCAATTTATCAATTGTATGTGTAGCAAGCCAAAGCCTATGCTGCCTAAGCCTACATATCGTCCTCAGTGAAGTCATAGCATGGACTACGGCACACAACATTAATAAAGGCTGCTGATGATACCCACATTAAGATGGTCATTTATAACACAAAAACCAGTGCAAATGACTCATGTCTTGAGCTGTATTTGAAAACATTAGTAGATTTTCTTGAAATCAGCAGAGTTATCTTTATCAAAACCTTAAAAGTTCAAATCAGTAAATCAAAAGGAAAACCCAAACATCAACTTGCTCCTCTTGTAAACAGATTTTTCCAGAGCTTTTTCCCAATCATCGTGGAATAAAGGTTGAAGTCAATCAAAATTTAAAAAGAATCAAGACGTTCTGCAGATTGAACGTCTATCCAAATGTGTGTTCAGTGTTCAGAAAAGTAAAGACAAAGTAAAGTAAAATGCAACAAAACAAAAGAATTAAGAATCAATACAATGCTCAACAACTCACTGGCAATCTGTTTAAATCTTCTTTTGCATGTCTGTAAAACTATTAATAGATGTCTCCCACTAGGAAATACAAATGAATTACATCATTAATCTATCAGATTCTGTCAAAAAAATCAGGCTAAATGCCATATTATGCATTAATTTTTATAACATCCAGGATACAATATACTCGGTGAGATGGAATTTCATCTGTCAAGCAACTTTATCTGGCAACAGATATTTCGCTGATTCATCCCAGAGTTTTATCTTTGCTGTTTATAAGACCAAATATCAGAAGGAACTTGTGAGAGTGTGTAAAATATCTAAGACGTTCGCTAAAAACAGTACAAAAAAAGTATGGAATTTCATCTGTCAAGCAACTTTATCTTTGCTATTTTGCTGATTCATCCCACAGAGTTTTTATCTTTGCTATTTATAAGACCAAATATCAGAAGGAACTTGTGGGAGTGTGTAAAATATCTAAGACATTCACTAAAAAACAGTCGAAAGAAAAGTATGCACCTATTAGAGCTTGTCACATCCAGGACAAATACTGATAACAAATTGTTCCACAACGAGAACATTTGACATGGCAAATTGGTCAATTCAGTTCATAGAATGTTTCTCTAATGCTTTAATATATAAATTATGGCCACAAGAAAATCATAATAGGAAAGCACCAATTTTGGAAAACTGCATTTATGAAGCTTCTTGAAAGGGTGTATAAAAAAATAACTTTCCTTTTCTATGCTGCAACAGCAGTCATTAATCTCACTCCATGAGATTGCTTAAATTGCAAAACAGCATCCTTTCATAAATTCCTTATGTAAAAGGTGTCTTTGGATACAATACGGCAATCCAATTTAATGAACCCTAAGAAAGACAGACACAATCTCACAAATTAAGACATCACAGCAATCACATCAGACACCCTCATTGTGATATACTGAGATCCATCTTTACTTTTGAAGTCATTTCCTGCAAATTTTGAGTACAAAACAGTGTTCCCTGGAGAAAGACTAAGTCCTATCCTATTGCCTTCCGCGTCATATGAGCCAGGTCCTACTGCAATTACCTGATTACATGCACATACACAGATATATTAATACTTGTGATTTAACATTATCACAATGATAGCATATGAATGATTTAACATTCTCATTGAAGAGTTACGCATGCATACCGTTCCAATAGAAGGCTTCTCCTTAGCACTTGATGTCAAAAGCAAACCTCCAGCTGTCTTTTCCTCGGCCTCTTGAACCTGCCACATACAATAATTTAATTTTTCTCCTTCATAAGCTCCACATAGCAATATTGTGTATAATTCATGAACCATTACCAGATTGTGACAAACTAACCTTAATCAGAACACGGTCATTCACTGGTTTGAGGTCCTTCATGTCATCAGTCTCAAGAAGGCCAACAATATCATCTTCTTTAAGAAGAAGATGCTCAACACCATTGAATTCAATCTCTGTACCTGCATACTTCGAATACACGACTTTGGCTCCAAGCTGCAGAGCAGAAAGGCCCATGTCTCAGAAAAATATAAAAAGCAAACAAAAGATTTTTCTACACCAAACCTTTTGCTTACCCAGAATCCATGACAGGATACTTGGACCAAAAACCAGTAATTTAATGGAAAGGCACTCTTTTGCAATATAGATTAAATATAGAACAATCTCTAAACAAAAAAGCTTTGAAGTTTTACTGTTACATAACTTATTCTAGCAAAAGGAAAACTGCTTAAATCAGGAACAGATTAGAAAAAGAACAAATAAGGAAATTGCTACGCATTACGAATCATACCTCAACAGTGGGTGCAACCTGAGTTTTACCAATAGATTTGCCCTCACCCACAGCTACAACCTCACCACTTTGGGATTTGTTTACAGCAGTGCTTGGTAGTAAAATTCCACCTTCAGTCTTTTCTTCAGCGGGCTGAATCTTTACAAGCACCCGATCCCCTAGTGGCTTGAATGTGGTAAACTGAAAATGCAAATGATCAAACTTATCATGAAAACCATATTCCAACTGGAATGTCTCTGCCATATAACGACACAAATGAGAAAATGCCAAACTCAAACTTTGCAAAAGGATAGGCCCAGTCTCTTAGATGGGCAATCTAAGAAGGCATATCAATTATAAGCTTTAGCCAGCAGCAAAAGTTAAGACTCGAGATAATTTATGCTGTTGCATAAATGCAGTTCAGAATTCTCGTCATGCGTTCAACATGCTATACACCAACCTAAATCCGGTACTTTTTAAGTTAAAGAAAAAAATTCACCGAATACCAAATATGCCTAAAACATTAATTGAAATTCATTAAAAATTGTTAAAATTCATTCTTTACTTTTTAAATATTAATCTTAAAAACAAGTATTACTTCTTTTAAATGAATTTAATCACAAATTTTGTGGCTGATTTTTAGCAAGATTTCTTAAAGAATTTATCTTTTACAAATTCGAATACAGCGACTTAGTCGTTAACCATGAATTCAATACAATCCAATTTACAACATGCCAGAACCCCAAGGTAAGGTAAAAGCTTGCAGTCATACAATCATACATGATATCCAACCTATAAAATATGACGTGCATCAGCCATGGGGAATAAAGTTAATAAAAGAATTTTAATCACAAATTTGTGGCGATTTTTTAGCAATGATTTTTTCCAAAATTTATCTTTTATGAATTCAAATGCAGCAACTTAGACACCAACCATGAATTCAATCTTATCCAATTTACAACATGCCAGAACCCCAAGGTAAAAGCTTGCATTTATACAATCCATACATGATATCCAACCTATAAAATATGACAGAGATCAGCCATGGTGAAACCGCTGCAATAGGGTTTTCCAAACATGGTTCCCCGTCCTTACAAAAAACTTTGCCTCACAAACAAAAAGTGGAATAGCTGTTGTTGGTTATAAGCAAAATGAGATAACCGCATATGTTCAACTCTGCATACTATAGTCTAAACAGCACCAGGTAATGGAAAAGTTTTCCGCCAATCCAAACAGCAAGTCACATTGGGCCAATAATTAGAACAGAAACCATTCAAATACAGCACCAGGATTATATACATTCTAATGGTAAAACATACATTGCAATTTGATGCATTTTTCTCTCCATCCAAATGTCAATCGTAATATAGCCATTCAGCCATAGGTTTTGGTTGTAATCAATTAGTCAACACAGTAGCAAAATGAAAACCAAATTACACAAAAAATGCAAAAAAAAATTAGAGAAGAAAAATACATAAAGAAAATTTGTAGAGAAATAATACAAGGTTATGAAAAAAACAACAAAAATTCAGACAGAAATAACTTATGATAGAGACCATATATTCCTGTAACTTCTTTGGTAGGAAAGAAATGTTCTCGAAAGTGGTATTAGAGATCCTTTATACTACTGACGGCTGAAAGTGGTTACATACCACTCATTAAGATATTTCAAATCCATCTCTCACATATTAGCAGCCACAAGAATTCCTGCAGAAAATGGTAAATGTCGAGTAATGACTTTAAGTAACCTCCCACATACAAAAGTGTAAGAGATTACTTCAAAAGAAAACCCCCAGACAAAACAAGCAAAATACTATTGGAGCTGTTAATAAAATGACATGATGCACATATAAATAGTGTTCGCTTGATAAGACTACGGTAGGGTGAACTCATTTCCTACTAGTGTCAATGTGAAAACAACCCCAACTAGCTCTGACCCAATAAACCCAAGTCTGATATTTTCTGACAGGCGCAACCCCCAATGGTTTGGCATCTACTCGAGCAAATGCAAATGCATAATTGAAAAACATTATGGTTTTGCATCTATCTCATACTCAAGCAAATGCAAAATTGAAAAGCATTAAGAGTGCCCCCTAGAGCAAATTTCAGACCTGATTTTAGCTGCATTAATGGGATGCATAGCCTATCGGTATTACTTGACACGAACCTAATTAACGAACAACAAAAATAACCACTAAAAAAGCGAAAACTGAGGTATTTGCGCCACATGCCAGCATCTCTATAACCTCGATGAAACAAAATGAAGATAATAACATGAATAATGGTTTGGTTATAGCAAAATCGAGCAATGCAGGAACTACACTAAAAAAAAGGTAATGATAGTCATGGAAAATTTTAGCCCATAAGAGATGGGTTCTTGTCATAGTTACCTAAGACTCCAGGATGGGGAATGTGGGGACAGAGTTTCCGGGACAGCAAAAAAATCACAGATTTTGGAGATGGTGGGGGCGGCTATGATAATAATATATAAATATAAAAATATACAATGGATCTCCTAGCCCTGGAAAAAATATGAAAGATTACAATTTCAGCACCATAGCCTGCGATGTTACCAAAGGGCATGCAACATCTCTCTATCATGTCACTTATATGATTATATCCTCAAATTAAAAAAATAGCTTTTGGATCAATAGAGGCCATGCAAACTACATGAAATAGACAAAAACCAGCTAAGGTAACCAAAAAACGCTAAAAACTTATATACAAAGTTGGCCTCTAGAACATCCTAACATACTAGTAAAGCCTCCATCATCATGCCAAAAAGGTAGAAAGACTTGCACAACAAAATTTTGAAACTACAGAACTCTTTAAAAATATGCATGTGAATTTATAGATGCTATTGCTATGTATAAGAAAGGCTTAAAATATAAAATAGCAGCAACGTCTCATTAGAATATCTTCTTTCTCAACCGACATAAAACAGCAGAAGTCCATTCCTTGGAAGGTAACTTTGCATAGAAGAAGGATTTACATTTAGTATCACTGCATAATGTACTAGTTTTCATTTCCCTATTTTCAGAGTCATAATTTTTTATGTTTTTTAATCTTTTTTTGAGACTCCGGGATTTTGGGACATCGCTGGGCCATCGCAGGGATGTCATGGCATCCCCATTGGAGTCCCCAAAGTCTCAAGCACCCGGAACGTCTCAGGTGTGTTGCCTAAACTCAGAGAGCATCCACGGAACGTTCCTTCATTTTACAATAAGGGAGTGCACAGGGGAACGTTTCATCTGTCACCAAGCACTCAGAGCGTCCCAGATGGGGGTTTATGTCCCCTCGTAACACTGGTTCTTGTGAACTACTACTAATGAAAGATGGGTCATGAAGATTGACTCAATGGTAATGCGCAGCTGATTCCCAAAAAATAAATTACATAATGATGCACAGCAGAAATGACAAATGCTTTATAAGATAATGAACTGTAAAGTAGCTTGAAGTTGACATGGCCAGGGCCAGGTGTTGAAGCTGACTTTGACCAGTGAGATTATCACACCTGTTTAAATGATGATTAAAGGTAAAACCAAAATGTCGTATTTCTATGTCATTGTGGTGTAATGGTAAAGGAGGACAATAGTAAGATTGCGACCTCAGTTCAGATACCCACCAAGATATCCCATAATTAGGGCAGACATCTGGCAAAGTTGCAGTTTATCGATTATGAGATACACTAGAGCATCACCTGTAAGATAATTATCAAGAACCAGTCCCAGCTTACCCCGCACAACACAAAAGGCAGCCCATAACATCACAATATTTAATAAGAATACAAAAGGCCCTAAAACCTCACCCGCGTTTTAACCAAAAAAACAAAGGTCATATTCATAGACTCAACCTCACCTCATCTAAAATTCACAAAAAAACAATAAAATTAAGGACAGTCATCACAGAAACCACCCCTTATCACCAAAAAATTATCTAGAAAACAGATAATAACAGAGCTACACGGGACGTATCCCCTAGATTTTGGTGACATCCCGGACAGTGTCACGGACTTGGGGACTTGGAGGGCACGTCCCCAATTTTTTTTAATATTTCAAAAAATTTCTGATGGTTTTACTTTTAAAAAGATGTTATTTTTACCAAGAACATCAAATTATAATCTTGAAAGTACCTAAAATATATTAAATACAGTTTAAATCCCTAAATGTCATTGAAAAAAGTTAAAATATTGAAATATTAATTTTTACATATTATTGTAAAAGCCACCCCCTGCCATCCCCCAAAATTTGGGAAATTTTTGCCATCCCGAAAACCCCGTCCATCGTACCCCGTCCCCGAGACTTAGGTATAATCATAAACAAAACCCCAAAACCACTTTCTGGATATCTGTAGGTAGAAGTTAAGACGTAAGGGGCAATCATTGTTTATAAGTTAAATTTCCAACCTTCTTCTGGCCACCTATCTATGGTCCTCGTTATTCTTATAATATACTTATTGAAAATAGTTTAACAGTCATAAGAAAATATTTGAAAACAAACAAAACATATCAGGCAGCAAACAAGTTTTTTTAATTAAGAAAAATGGCTAAAATCGAGATTGTAAACGTAAAACTTCAAACACTGTTGACAAGAAAAAATTGGGAGAAATGAGGCATTGGATGAGTACCTTGGGAGCCACAGTGGTGGCTGCTTTGACGATCAAGCTTGTTCTTCTAATAGGTTGCTGGCGAATAGCAACGCTGCAGGGTGGGTTGCCTTTGAAGACCTGAAACCCTCAAAAGACCTTAAACCCACAATTTTTGTAGAGGCGCCTCCCAGCTGTGACGTTGCCATTGCCATAGATTATACTTTGTGATATCGGTATTCTAAACCCCTCAGGAACCCACAAAAAATGAAGTGCCCAACACAGAATAGGGGGCAGGAAAAGCCCAAAACTTTTTGGCTATACCTAGATGGGATTTCGGAGTTTGAAGGCGAAGAAAACTAAGAGAAAGGGCTTAACTGGAAGAAAAACCCTCAAGGAGCTGTGATTTTAACGGGTTCTGTTCTATCTTATCATATTACCATGGTATTTTAATATTTTATGCCCGTTTGTCGGCTGGTGTTTTATTTTACACGTAAATATGGAACGGTTATTCAAAAACATTTTTTGAGAGTTATGTTGATTTAGTTCGGCCATTGGGATTTAGGGTTTGGGAATGGAATCCCAACCTTTGTCATGATTTTCATAGTTTAACTGAGAACTAATTTGCATTGTCTTCGGAGTGAAACAGAAGATGGAAAATATCTAAAGAGGCATGGGAAGAGAGAATTTGTGTCTTTTGTACGTCTAGTGCAGTGGAGTCAGAGAAACATTTCATGTTGGAATGTAATGCTTATAATGACATTAGGGCCCAGTTTGCTAGCACGGTGGCTACTACATCCTTTCAAAATATTTTCAGCAAGAATATGGTTGAAAAAATAGGGGAGTTGATCATCAAACTCACCAATAGGAGATATAAATGCTAGAAAGATCTTTAGCAAGCTCTGTTGTCCCATAGGTTGTCTTTGGTAGCCTCGTGGACGTTAAAATATCTTCTTCTTCTTCTTATTAGCATTGGTGGGTCGGCAAGGATCTATGTTTATTTTTGGGTTTAATGTTGAGGATTTTACGCTAATAGGCATCTTATTATCGAGTTGAAGGTCTTGTAATTGCCAAATCAATGCACCCTCTGAATGGCCAAGTGATGGAAAGGACATTCTGTGTAATTGGGTAACATGGGATCACCTCTCAAGTTGTGGGACTTGGGCTCGAGGTGAACCTCCGGAGAAGGTCGGCTTCCTCTTCCTAAACTAAACACAACACTACTCATAATGCAATAAAACAGATTAATTAGACCTAGACTAACATTCAAGAGGGATTAGGGAGAGAGATTTGTAAGAAATAAAACCTAAATTAGAAGTGGTGATGCACCAAGAAAGGGTTTTGCTAGAAAAAATTCAACTTGCCAATGAAGAGAGATGATCATGAGGAGGACGAAGATACATCACATACTCAATTTACATACAGATACTTCATTCCTTGATAAGTACAATGACCTCCAAAACTTGTAAAAGAAACATTGGTTGCATAGTTCACCTGTAAACATGAGAGAGGCAAATAAAAGCAACAAAATGATGTAAGGACATATAATTGATCACAAAACATAATTTCCATTACTTCAAACACTTGCACAAAGGCATCATTACAACAGGGGAAAGGCGGGGGCTACCATTACAATTTTTAGAAGAAAGGTTTGAGAGCCTGCAAATTCACAATAGCTCAACTTGTGAAGAGAGGGGAAGCTTGGAAAATGTCTAAAACTCCTTTAGAATAAGCATCCCTTTACATTTTATAGAACTTGCTAAGGTGAGTGAGAGAAATAAGGAAAGAATCCTAAAATCTAGGCCATAATGTAGCAAAAATTCGGTCATGTTTGCCTCATTAATTGCAACTCCAACTTTCAAGACATTATTCATGGAATGAGTAAAACCTGCAATTTTGGAATAGAAAAATTCCAAAAATCAATCTTCTGATGATTTCATGGCATAGCTCTCATTTTCCCGATTCAATGACTATAAGTTTGTGGAAAGTGGACAATCAAGGAGGAAGTTATGGTTCCCTGAGTAAAAGTTACTTTTGGGCATTATGAGCATTGTGCTTAACCAACTCCCATAAATTCAAATAATTTAATTTTCTCCATTAAATGCAAATGCCTCCTCAAATGATTAAAATTAATATTTTAATAAATCTTTTGAAAACATTTTGATATGTTACGGGTTATATTTGTTTTAGGAGGTTTGAATGTTTGACTTAACAAAATGGCTCACCCATCATTGGCTCTTCGTTGTTAGCGGTTTTCTAACAACCACCGCTTTGTTGAACGAGCTTGGTGACACATTTGCATTGGTGGTTATTATTTATATATCCACAAGGACTCTTCGATTTTTACGACTTCTCGACCGCATCTTTCTCCATATTTCCATTGTTCTCGGGCCGATGACTCGGTCAACTCAAAGAACTAATTCGGACTTGAAGTCTAGCCGAGCTCATCCTTTTGGGTTCCGGAACCTAAATATCCCCACACACACCGAGCTCCGGGCACCCCAAACCTTGAACCCTTGAAACTTTGAAATTTCAAGGGTTTAGGGTTTTCAAGCTTGATCGTTTCTTTTTAATTTTCGACTCGGTGCCAAAATTCCCGAACTCCAATGCAACATTTACCCGAATTCTAAAAGCACTCCTTTGTTTCTTACCATCTTACTTGGGAGGTCTCGAATTCCAAAATCATGAACTCCGGAACACCGAACTTGAAGTTAGGGCTTTGGAGTTTTCCTCAAATTTAACAAACTCACCGGCGAGTTCCAAACCACACATCTACAAAATCCCGAAAGGGCATGTCCATTCGATGCAAATCGGGATTTACCCATCCATCTGCGCTAAGCTTGATATTGAGCTTGATGCATCATTGTCATTTCACCGGGCTTCGCTTGCTCTAACTCTCCAAATAACAATTGACCCTACAATTTTTTCCGCATGACCTTGATCTCACAAGTTCAACATGTCCCACTCTACTTGATCAATTCAACCTTTCTCATTAAACACCGGACTTCATCATCTTCACCGGTGACGAGCCCTTCCGATTTGATTAAAATGGCTTGTTTCTTTCATTGTCACTCACCCTATTTACTTATGTTGTTAAACCCAATACGAGCTTAGGTTTCTCATACCGAGTTGAATCAAATCATCAGTCAATTGGGCCTCGAGATCTAAACTATGAATCAATTGTGAGAAAATTATATTAACGCCTCAAAGCTATCTCCTACATGATGTGACCCGATGATCTGTGTCATGAGCCCTTCGTCGATTTCTAAGCAAAACATGGCCATCCCTTCTCCTCGATTTTTAACTCACTCCTCGATTTCACGAATTTGATACGGAGTTCATCGCTTCACTCCGACTTGGCCTTAAACATCTCAACTCTATTAGTGAGCCATTCAATCATTCTATTTGCCACGTACTAATCCATGCCCATACCAAAATTGTCGACTTGTTCATCCCGTGAGCCCCACTTTCATCTTGCCAACTCACCATTGCGGATAATGATCTCCAACCTGCGTTCGAGCCATGTCATGTGTATACCCTACGAGCTCTAAAATGATTCACCACTATGCCTCATCATGGCATCTTGAACTTGCACGAGTTCCAACCTATGTGATTTCTTTTGTCATTCCACCGACATCAAGCTCCAAGTTCAAGCTTCTCGTTCAATGTTTTGCATTTGTTTCCCCGTGCTTTACTTCATTCGACCTTGAACGTTGTTTTAGCCTTAGTAACATTCCTACACTTTAATTGACTTGACCCCAAGTCTCGACTTTTTATGCATGTCGTTGAGTTAATTTTCGAGGCTCACATGAGTCTGCATTAGCGATCTCTTTTAGTTTGATCTCACTCGTTCTCACTCCTGAGCTCGTGTAATTTTTCACGATGAATCCGATTGAGCTCCTTTATAAATTAATCCCGCTCTCACCGATCTACCCTTACAAACTCCATCCCAAAGAACTACGGCTTATGTGACAACATTCGATCTAAGCCCCAAAAACAAGCCTAAAATGGGCTACTCATACAAGCTCGAGCTCACTTCATGAGCTCTTCATTACACTGAGCTAATCCGCTTGACTTATTATGGCTTGCCGCCTCCTCGACATCCTTCGTGTTTTTATTCACCCAACTCAAGCTTGTATATACCCCAAAATCTTCATCTATTCAGGTGAGTCAACACCCCATAGTGGATGCTACTAAACTATGACTCAACTCATAATTATCTCACCCTGAAATGCAACTCGATCGCTTATGAGCTCATCTCGTGAGAAACACTAGCCCACCCAAACTAGAAGGACTGGGCCTCATGTATTCACGTGACCCCGCCTATGAACTCGTTGACCTATGCCAACCGGTGAGTCAATCCTTTCTTCATTTTATTAAGTGAAGCATCGAGTTGTGCTCTCCACCTAGCACGATGGGCTCAACTCCATTACAACTTGGTACCAATTATATAATGTTGAGCCACTCTGTGATGAATATCAACTAGCTCGCTCATTGAGCTAATTTGGCTTAGTGCCATTATTTTATTCACACCGATTTTTGCCTTGACGTTAATTGTCTTGGGATTTCCCTTGGAACCGGGGAATTTGTGGGAACATGGTAAGACCTTCGTTGTCCATCTTTGCCCAAGAGGGGAAAAAATGGATAACATGTCTTTAATTAGATGTTGTGTTGAGTTCGACAATGGAGATGGGAGCATATTTCAACTTATATCGAACGGTCTAGATTTCTTACACAACAATTGAAATATTTAGTAAGCTTATAGATCTGACAAGGCAAAGAGGGACAATTGAGTTTAGATGATGAAATCCTAGATCCACCTCTCCATCTGAACACCGACATGGTTGATGGTATGTTTTGTGTTCCATGGGCACTACCACTATAGTCAACATGGTCAATTACGCGTGACACACAAATTTGGGATTCACCTAAGTAGTTTCAAGTAGTTGTGATGATGGTTATCATATAATGGGTACATTGAGTTTATAATGTTAACTAGTGATCACTCCGAGGCGAGCAAGTTTACGCCATGTGGTGTAGTGGTTGTTTTTGGTTTGTACATGTGTAGTGGTTGTTTTTTTGGTTTGTTTGAGTCATGGGGCATATATAGGAGGGGAATAAGTTAGCAGTTTTATAGGCATGTATAGGTAAATTATTCACCTATTTTGAACACAGTAGAGTTGTTTTTTTGGTATTCCAATCTCATTTGATAGAGCACTCGTAATTGGTTGGAGCAGTGTTGTGTGGGTCACTTGAGAGGTGCAAATAACAAGGGGAATAGCCAATACCTGAGGGTCAAATCAATTAAATTATGGTTACGAAGAGCAAGAAAACCTAAGGGTCGGTTGTGTCCTAAGAACTCACATTCAAATCCAACAATCAGGTAACAACAAGACTCTACAATGGAGGAGCATGGTTTGCGAAGGATCAAATGACGCCAAAAGGAACCCAGAGCTCGACAGGAAAGAAAACGGGAAAGGCTCGAGGTTTTCAAACTTAGCCACATATGAGTTGACTTGGGGCCAAACAATCGATTCGTGGAAGGCACCATGTGTCAGCTCGATGCATTTCCAAAAGACACATCCAAAAAGTAGCTCCTAAATGAACGCGAAGCTACCACGTGTCCTAATTCCAAAAGGAGAGAGTCAACAGATTAAAAGTCTCAGTCGTCGGTGGAAGCCTTCACATGTCTCATCGGTCAACACTAAGGTGGGTCCAAAGAGTGTGTTCTCAAATGAGTGTGGGCTCTCTATGTAGTCCAAGTTAAAATGTGGGACAAAGCGGGCCTGAATCGGCTAAGTATATAAAGTCTAGTTGAAAGAACCGCATGTCAGCTCAGCATAATTTTAAAAGTGAGAGCCCAAGGTGAGAAACTCAAACACGCGCCGACTCTCCATGTGTCCCTAGCCCAAAAAGAGGAAGTGAAAAGGTAGAACCGACCAGTTGAAAAGTCTATGCACGGGAAGAGTGGGTTTTGAAATGAGCGTGAGGCTTCGACGTGTCAGGGTCAACCGAGTAGATCGGGCATGGTGAGAAGAGACACCAATGTAAATAATATGAATGACGATACTTGGTTGTTGGCCTTGGGCCCGGACCAGATGGGAAAACGGAATATAGCACAAGCTCTGGCCCAAATCATCTATGGTTCGTGAGATAATCTTATTTCCCTTGCAAATCCATGGTCATGGGGTTGTATCTATGAGGATGTTGTTCCTCTTTTTTAGACATGTGTTTTGAAATGGCGAAACACCTCTCTTTTTGGGAGCCATTGGAATCTCTTTGCAAGTCTAAATTGAAGATATCCTACAATGATGGCATTCCATAAGACCACATATCTTTGAGGCATTTTGTCAAATAGTTCACGTACATTGTTAATGCTTCCACATTTTACATACATGTCTACAGGGCACTTGCAACTACATCATTTGACAAAAGTATATTCTGTATTATGCTTTGGTGGATGTCCTTACCCTGTTTCAAAGCTCCTATTTTGGCACAAGCAGGGAGTATGCTAGCAAAAGTGAACTGATCAGGTTGGATACCATTGGTTACATTTGGTGAAATAGTGTCAATGCATATGTATGGGTATAATAGATTTCCAATACTTCAAGGAATTTTCACCATTCAAATTTTGAAAAGAGATACATGCACATGAATTCCAGGAAATATGCCAAACACCCAAAATGTTTCAGAAGTCCCCCCATTGCTTACATGCAGAAAACTACAAATTCACTTGAATCGGATGACACAAGAATCAAGATCAAACCTGAAATCAGGAGGAACCTCTTCTAATTTACCAACATCTTCCATTCTTGCATCTACATTACCTACATCATTGGAGGTGTATTATATCTCGACGTGCAATGTCTTCGTGTCTATTTTTGCAACCAATATTGTTAATACACATCTTATACATAATCATAATGGTTTACATGCTTCTTCAAATCTAGCACATAGGATCTTTGTTCATACACTACAAGCTCAAATATTACAATTACAAAAAGGAGAATCCACTTATCATGATGTAAATTCTACTTAGTTGCTTCCTAAGCCACTCACACCCCAAGTGGTTTTTTATCCTTTGCTGATTGGTTTTTTTCTTCTAAACTCCCTATTTATGATGGAAAAGGGGACCCTACAAAACATCTTTGATCATTCCATGTGGCTTGTTTTCACTTTGATTCTTGTGACATCTTGATCACCAAGATCTTACCTTGAAGTATTAAGGACTTCACACTATAGTGGTTCTACGATCTCCCCACACACATTGTGTGCCCTTTTCTTGCTAAATTGCAAATTTATTTTTTGGCACAATTCACTATCAACATTGGGGAAAAGGTTTCTTATGCATAAATGTCTAAATGCAATAAGGATCTAATGAATATCTCAAAAATTATGTCTTACAATACAATACCATGCTTACCAATATGTGTAATATATTTAATAACATTGAATTAAAATATTTCTTCATACAAAGCTTACTTTCTCCTTTTATAAGAATCGATCATATTTGACAATTTTTGATCATTTGGCTATCTATGCCACACACTCAAAGAGCACAAAGATAATTTGTTACATATGAACAAACTCAAGTATGTTTTTAGCACTCTGATATATATGATGTCAAGCTTCCAAGAAAATTTACATTAAAGGCAAGACTTTAATGATGTTAAGGCTACTTCAAGGACATTGCCAGTGTTATTGATCAACCTACTAAGCTACAACTACAACCCACATGATGATATTTTATATGTTTACTTTGTACTTCCCACATTGTATTAAAAACAATTTCTCTCACTCCACCATTTGAGGTTGATGCAAGAAAGTTGTAAAGCAAGAGTTTTGATGCTAAGGATTTTTGTGATTATCAACATTGTATTGGTCAACTCGTTGATTGGTGTATCAAACTTTGTCACATCATTCAAGGTCTTATTTACTCCAATGTCCTTGAATGGGATGATACCACTGAATCTTATGATCGAGCCATCAATAATTCCAAATTAAAAATATTCAATGATCCATTTCCTAACCATAATAATGACAAATTTGTTGCAGAAGTGAACAATATTTATCATGTGGTGCCACCATCACCCTCCTGTGATCATATTTTACATGAAATTATTGGCATTGTCACTAACATCATCTTCTACACCGATTATCACTTTCAATGACTATGCTATAAATTACATGATTATTTCCGATATGTTGAGCATTCCTAACTCTATTAATCAAGTACATATGTGTGGTGTTTTGGTTTATTGACAAAACAAGGATATTTTATGATATCTTATGCTACTTCAATCTCTTACCATTTCTACAAGTAATCTCACATTTAATTCTAATCCTCAATATCGACATGTCACTCTACCCATTATAATTGGTTTTATAACTACACCAGTTTCATTCTTGTTTGTTTCCACTCTTAGCTCTAGTACATTATGATTAGATATAGCTTGGTTGTGTTTTCTTAAAGATATTTTAACAGTCATTTACCAATTTTTTAAGTCTATTAACAATCAACAGATTTTACAATTCAAGGTGTTCCCTTTGAGGATCCTTTTCCCAACTTTGTTAGTCATCTTTTTACAATTTTTATCCCTAGTGTATCTATGTATAAATATTTGGTTGTACACTTTATTTATAGAAACTCTATCCCTCCTAGGTCTCATGATAAACTATGCAAGCCAAAAATTAAGGCCTCCAGGAAGTACTCATCATGCATTAAAATCCATAGAACTGAAACCTGTGGGTATCTCTGCTGGAAAACAATATGAACATTTATCTACAATCAAACTGAAACAGATGTGATTTTGGGTTTCTTCCACCATTGAATTCATAGTCAGGTCGGTCTATTCAATCTTCTATTTTGTTCGATGATAAAGACAGGAGCGGGAGAACATCTACATAAAAAATCAAGACAACCACAACAACTGGATAGGATTTGAACATGCATCCCATCACAAAAACTGTCAAGAAACTTGTGAGAAGTCTTATTCGACACTTGTTATAATAGGGCGGGACACGCGCAGGGTAGAGACAAGTAGTGAAAGCAAGAGGAAACAAAAATTATGACAAACACCTTAAGCATGACTGGAGGAAGCAGGTGAGTGACAAGCATGTGAAAACCATGTAAAATGTCAGTGTCTTGACTTATCTTTTATAATTACCTTTGATACTTGTGCAAGAAAACATCCAAACAAAAAACCTAAATCTTAACCCCTATATCCATTGTTCTCTTCATTCAGCAGTGGATTATTTTTTTATTCCTATGAAAATAAACTATAATCCTCTATATTATATTAATAGGCATAAATAATTCACCCTAGGTCAATGGCGAAGCCTCCACGCATCTCATCGGCGCAAGACCAAGGCTGGGTCCAAAGAGCGGGTTACGAAATGAGCACTGGGGTCGCCACGTAGCCCAAGTTAAAAAGTGGGACAGTGGGCCTGAATCGGCTAAGTATAGAAAGGCCAGTGAAAAGAACCACATGTTAGCTCGACGCAATTTTAAAAGTGAGAGCCCAAGGTGGAAACTCAAATGTGCGTCAGCTCTCCACGTGTCCCAAGCCCAAAAAGAGGAAGTCAAAAGGCAAACCGGTCATTGAAAAGTCTAATTAGAGGCAAAGCCAACGGAAGGTGCCACGTGTCGAGTCAGCACAACTTCAAAGACCAACTCCGAAGGCATATCCCCAAACAAGCGCAGCTCGCCACGTGTCCCAGGTCCAAAAAGGGGGACAGAGCTCGCCTAAAACGACTAAGTATAAAAGTGTCGTGAAGCCACGTGTCGACGTGGCGCTACTTCAAAGGTAAAATCCTGAGCGGGTTTCCAAATGAGTGTGAGGCTTCCACGTGTCTAGGGTCCAACAGAGTCAAAAAGGGTCCGAGAAAGGCATCATCGAGAGGAGCAAGATTACGCCGAGAGTCAGCATTCATTTATTATTATTATTTTTGATGGTGGCATTTGTTTTTATAATTTTAGTATGTGTCAATGGAATGCTTTATAATATCAATTATTTTATCGCGCATAACACCTATAGTATTTTTTTGTTGTCTGTTTTGTTTTTAATAATCTTTCTCAATTAATCAAGTTGTTTCTAAATCAATTATACTCTGCAAAATTAAAGGGAAGTTTGTATAGCCAACGATTAGTAGGGTCTAATATAACTTGGTAATTGAAGAACATGGCACATGTAATGTTGACCCGGAACAAATATATTGGAAAATTATCTAAACGCACCAAACATTTACTCTTTAGTTTGTGCTTTTCTAGTCTTTGATAGAAAATGTGTATTTAATTACTCTGCTTGACAGGTAAAGCAATGTAAATGTAGTGACATTGTATGTTGATTGTGCTAAAAAAATAGTTTATATATTTTTCAGTTATCGTTATATGCATTGTATGTCTGAAACATATTTGAAGTAGTTAAAGAGAGCTTGGTACATGAGCTTTAGAGCTTGTGGTTTGTACATGTGGAGCTTGGTAGGGTCTTACATTGGTGGTTGTTTGTTATGGGGGGGCAGGGGGATGGGCGTGGGCTTATAATATTTTGTGTAGAACTTTTCCCTAAGGATGTGGATGGTATCTTCGTTGGAAATGATTGCCTATTGTAGGGTTATTTTTGCTTGTTCTAGTATGTGATGGTAGTTGTTGTATGTGGGTACAATTTGTTCCAATACGGTACTATGTTTGAATCAAGACAACATAGTATATAGTATTTAAGGAAATGATCATGAACAGTCGTGTATTAAAAGTCAACATATATTTTGAAGTGGCATAAAGAGGTTTATGACCAGAAACAATAGAAAAGTAAACACGTGGGTGTTAGCTAAATCATAAATATCATGTTCTTAAAATCTCTCGTTTTTCTAAAGTGCATTGTTGCTGAAATTTCTAGATTTTAAGGTGGCACTATTTTGCATATCAACTTCAAATTCGTTCAAGCATCCATACTTGGATTTTTTTTTTTTTGAAAACAAAATCAGAAATAATAATAAAAATCATTATTACGGCTTTCATAAGTACCTTAGCAATTGGTACGTGTAATGAACTTCTACATATTTATATTGATACATGTGTATTGGGCTTTTGAATAATTTTGTATAAAGGTTGAACAATCAATGCTAAAATCAAATGATCTGTAATTTGTATGGATATAAATCTTATGCATTTAGGAACCATTTTGAGATGTTTGATTCGAATGCGAGATAGCTTGAAGGTTGCAGACAACTATATAAAATATGAATATCTAAAGCTTGTTTCATATCTTGTTTTATAGGGTCTTGAATATAATTTTGATGGAAGATCTAATATGATTTTCGAAGCAACATATGGAATATCGATGGAAATATTGGAATTTTACCTTTCAATGATACCATCCTGTATGGAAGGATTGAGAGAAGTGGTTTATTTTTGAAACAAATACCTTAGAATCTAAACCTCGGAAGTGTAGCTAGCTAATTTTGATTTCTCAGTTTTAAGTATTTGGGATCAAACATTGTGATATCAATAAACTCTAGAGTCTTGTTAAATAGGAAGAGATTTCTTCGGTAAAGAAAAATATCTTATTTGATAGACTTTTGAAAATTTTCACCATGAGTTTGACAAGTCATTTACGGAAAAAACCTATGAAACAAATTTGTTAACTCAAACTAAGTTTATGAAACCTACATTAACTTGCGGATGACAGATGAAGACATTAAGGAACTCTTCATCTTTGGCTTCCTAAATTTTACGTCCTTAAATCAAAACTTGACAATATACACTTTTCAAGAGGGTTTCCCAACAGGAAAAGTTTATGGAATTAGTTACTAATTGAAGTGATAGCTTAATATAAACAACACGTGAAATTATTTGGATACAATCTTGATTATATATTATGCCAAATAGTTAAGAGGCCATCGAGTAAAAAAATGATGGGATGGATATGTACATAAAATGCAATTTACATGTGTAAACTTGAGTTGCACAAGTTTAGCGTGTGTCAAAATGGGAGGTTCAGGATAGGGTATGGATATCCATCAAAGCATAATCATAAATGAATTATATTTAGATATTGAAGTTGAAAATGTCCTGATAGACATGTATGCAAAATGGGGAAGCATATATAAGGCACGTGAACTATTTGATAAAATGTCTCAGAGATATGTGGGGTCATGGACATATCGAGAACGTATCTAAGGACATGTTCATTAGAAGATCCCATAGTTGCCTGGACCACCCTTAGCATAGGTAAATAGAGAGGGTCTATTCAAGCCCTCGCATTTACGAGTTATGCCCCATAACCAATGATAATTTCTTGTGTGCCTTCCATTTCTTGACATCCATTTGCCTTATAAGTATAACACATGCATAATAGTAATTTTCATTAGCAAAATCATTTTTTCCATTCCTAGCATTGCATATGAGATGTTTTGTGACCCAGATATTTATGTAAATCTTCATTTTAGATAACCTAATAGTCTTCTTAATAGTATCACATATTAATGCTTGGTAAAGATAGATTTTACTTTTGCTTGGGCTACATTAGGTTTCTTTTTTATGTCTATTTTAGTATTAAAAACATGTCTGTATTATTTTGAAAGGAGAAAAAGTTATATTCATTGTTCTTATCTACTTTAGTCATTTTGTTTTGACCTCCTCTTTTGTCTTCTCCCTCTAGGAGATTTGCATATATATATATACACATAATAACACACACACACACACACAAGAATTTTTAAAGGAACCACTCTTATCTAAAATCTCTATTTCATTTGTATATGTACAAGAATAAATATGTTGTGAGATGAAATAGACATGAGAGGTTCTCCTCTTGATATTCCCCCTCCTAATATCTGTATGCATCAAGGATTTTGATACGCCATCCATCAACCTCTATTTAATAGCTAAAGTAAATCATGGATGGATTTGGTTCCCCTGAATGGTCACTTGTAGTTAGCATCTTTGTTGTTTGTTGTTACCTATTGCAAGTTCGATTGAAAAAAAATGCTTGTGTGGGATGAAACATAGACCCCAAACTAAAACCCAACTTCAAGTTTATCAATGATGTCAAGACATACGTTCAAATGAAATATTTATATGAGAATTCAATTGCATATTCATAGAGATCTAACATACACTCTCGATACCAGTTTCATCGTACCAAGATAAATGAACTTAATCACTACCAAGTTGGCTCTAAAATTTTTCAACATCCAACTTCTTCTATGCAACAACTTAAAATCTAAGTCACCAGGAAACAAAAATGAACCCAAAACATGGAAGCGACAATTTTCAAAGAACACTTGGAAGCGAAACCGTACAGAAACGTCTCCATAATAAATAATTAAAAATTAGAAATATATATAAAAGATACAATATTTCGGAGGTATGATATTATTTTTTATTTATAAGATTGATTAATAAGGCGCTGGAAATGCCTAGAAACATGCGGGCATGATAGAAAACGTTCCAAAAACTCCCAGAAACTACAAGAGACACCCCAAAAATGCATGGATTGTTCCCAATAGGTGCCCGGATGGTGTTGGTGTTTCAGTACATTTCATGGTGTTTTTCCTCAGAAACACTTCCGAAAGAAATGTCATGGGCGGGGCGTTTCCATGTAAACTAAAATAATTATGATTACCCATTAACACAACAGCTAGAGTCCAATTGAACATGGGCCACGGGCTGACCCAAAGTGAGACTCGGACGGCGTGGGGCTTCCACATGTTCCAGAGCCCGAAAAGTCGAAGCGGTCATTGAATTAACTAAGTATAAGAAGGGCTAATATCCTCGACGATTAGAGCCATGTGTGTTGAGCCTCCACGTGTCAATTCCAAAGGTTAAAACTCAAGAAATGGGAAAGAGCATGCTCATCAAAGCAAATGTGCCCAAAATATGATCCTCCACGTGTATAAGGTCGAACGCAGAAAAAGGTTCAATAATTCAATAGCGGAAGCCTCCACATGTCTCATCCACACAACTTCAAAAGAAAAATCTAGGGCAATTTTCAAATGAGTGTGAAGCCTCCATGTGTCCTGGGTCGGGAATAATGTCTCCGCCATAGGAGAGACCCAGGAAAAATACAAAGGAAACCATAGAGCCGCGAAGCCACCACATGTCGGATCGGCGTGATTTCAAGAGTGAAAGGAGGGAGCAAATCTTCAAGATATGTGAGGCTGCCACGTGGACCCGGTATGAATAGACTCTTTTAAATATTGTGCACATGACCCTAATCTTCAAACAAATATCTTTCACTAGAAAGTTGGATTTGGGAAGGAGAGGATTTTTGGAAAGATCTCGACATCGACTTCTCACCTTCCTCCATTAATGTTTTGGCCCACTAATTTTAGGGGTCAAGTCTCTCACCTACCTCCATGATGAAGAATGGGCCTCTTTCTTATCCAGTAAGGGACAATGGGACGGGCATGTGTGCATAGTGAGAGTCTTCATTGTGGCAGTGTCGAATTCATTGCATATCTTAAGGTGGTTGAAGCAAGATTCAGATTTTCCCCTTTCTCCTTCTCTCTATTACAGGTGGATTCAATGCATTATAGGGGTGGTTAGAATAGAACTTAGATTTTCCCCGTCTCTTTCTCTCTCACTCTTCTATATATTATAAAGGAGGGGCATTTTCAAACGGTTGGTCATTGTTTCTTTTATGCCCCTCTCTCTCTTCTTCCTTAGGGTAGAATGTGGAGTCTAAGCCTCCTTTCATTTATTGTCATCTTCTTATCTCTCATCATTTCAGGATATTTTTCCATCCTTGCATCATTCGATGTTCATCTGTTGTTTCAGGTTTTGGGAGCTATGTTTAATGGGTTTTGAAGTGGTGTTCCATGTGAAATCTATCTCTGGTCCATGGTGCATCTTGTCCACCCTCTCCTCTGCTCACCTCTCTCCACTTCAGGTAGTTTGGGTCTATGATCAACCACTTCTTTTTCGGTGTATCACTGCTTAGTGTAGGCTCTCTTTCACTCTCTCTCTCTCTCTCTCTCTCTCCTATCCCTTGGAAAGGTTAGATTAGGATTAGTTAGATTCTGCCTGCACTGAGTAGCTTGTGGAAAGTAGATTAGGAAGTAGGAACCAACCTTCTCTAGAGGTCCATCTCAAGTTTTACAAGTCCCACAACTTGAGAGATGGTCCAATGTTTTGCAATCACACCAAATGCCCCACTCACAACCAAGCCATTCGGGGTGTTGTGATTCTACACTAACAGAACCCAAATAATTAGAATAAGGAAGTTGGTTTTAAGATCAATCATGATCAGAGGCTCATCATCAACATGACCAAAAACTGAGATATGAGTAGTGGCAATGCTTAGTGGCCAGCCTAGTTTATTAAATTAACATATAAAAAAAATGAATGCTGGACGTCTATCCCATCTCAAACAATTTTATCTTGATTAGTGATTATGAGAATTTAGTATGTTATTCCTTGATTTTTCCTTGCATTTTTTTGCACGTGGTTTTTTCGAATGCATGTTCATTGTGTTATTGTCCATGTTTAAACTTTGGTGTTCTAGAAGTTGATTATTTCTTGATTCATTCTAAAAAGTGATGTCTCACAAGAGTTTCCTTGGTGATGGCTTGCATGTCAACCCAAAACATTGGCATGGAAAAGAGATTAGCGAAACATAAGCCCAGAACTGAAAATCTATTTCTGTTAACTGAAAACAAGGATCATTTAGGAAGTATCAGAAAATATAGGATCACTACAAATGTATCGAGTGATGAATATGTGTGCTTTTGAGAGTATAAGAGTAGATTCACAATTAACTCTAAGCAAACAAGAGCTAAAAGATATCTACAACAGGTGAGGGAACTTGGGTTTGGTTATGGGGAAAAAACAATGTGAATCACAACAACTTTGATTTATCATAATGTGTAGGCAATAGATTATACCATATGGCACTTTGTGTTTAGAATGACAGTGGAATATATGAACATTTTCTATGTCTTAAGGAATTGATTTTCCCCCTCTACACCCGAAACTCAAAAAATAAATGAGTAGTCAATATTGATCATTAATGAAATAGGAAATAGTTGTATTGGATAACTATAACATAGTTTAGAACTGATTATCTAAGCCAACCATGACACACTTATTGTTTAACTTGGCGGTGAATACCCTCGGTCTTACGCCGTAAAAACCACAAGTCCCACCCAACAATTTTTTTAATCGTTGCACATTAATTTTCTTTTGGCATTTCGTTTTTGTTATGCTTCTTTCATTGTCTAGAAGAATATGCTTTGTTATTTTGTAATTTTAAATTTAAATTTAAATTTAAATTTGTAAGACCTTAAAGTCAGTAGCCTTTAATAGCAGTAATGTAATTGAAGGCATAATAGTTCACATGTTAAGGATATAATCTTTATTGGCTAGTGGAGGAGGAGCACTATTCTATAGTGCATGGCAATAAAATGTTTGAGTTTTTTGTGAAGGCTTGAGTGTGCGTAAGTAGCGCGTAATGTGATTAAAGGTAAAATTTAAGTTTGCAAAATAATAGCAAATTTGGAAGCCTTTGATGGGCACCTCTTCTGATACGACTAATTCCTATGTGGATGGAAGGTGGTCTTTGGGAACAATGGATTGATAAACATAGTTTCATATATATTATGATTAGACATACAACTATAAAGACCTAAAAGATCTGATATACAAATAGAGCATGTGGAAGTCTAGAAGTAAAGAGTTTCCATTATACATATAATAGAATACCATGTTTAGATATTTGGAAGTCCACAGACCTAAACATTTGTGTAATTTTACAAAACCCATTGTGTAGGCTAGTAAAGAGAGCTTAATTGATCCAATTAAGGGTCCAATACAGTACTGCTATATCCTACCATCTTAGTCTATACCTAAACTTAATGATGTAAGAAGTAGGAAATTATTTACATAGTTATACCTGGAACTATGCAAAAGTAGGAATTATGTGGAAATGATTTTTTTATAAATTATGGGTGAGAGATTTTTCCCCTTGTAGACAACGTGGAATACTAAACCTTGTGGGAAATACATCCAAAAAAATCCAAACACTTTTATTTATGGTGGGACTGGAAAGGTTCAATATGTACAGGGTTTGAGGGAAAAGCATAAGTATAGCATGTACAAGATGGAATGCTTTTCCATCTAAGGCATTGTTTCCTGTAGAGTGTTGTCTCTAGGACCCTTTTAGAAGGTACGAAGTGAACGCCTTATCTATGAATTTTTGAAACATGTCGTTGTAAGCTTTTGCTTTCATTTTCTTCTATGTAGTTTCGATAGCTATAATTGTTTGTTGCACGGTTTGTTGTGCCCTTTGCTTCATTTTTTTGTGTGGAATACATTTTTGTAATGGTACCTTCATCCACGGGTGTAGACGTTTGGTAGTGAGTGTCTACATATTCACATAGCAGGCATTCTAGAAGGTTGGCATCTGTGTTTGTGCGGGCAGCTAGTGAGCCAAAGTTGTCATCCATTTGAAAGTGGCCTGCAAGTGGAAATTAAACGTTAGTTAGCAATATTTGTAGTGATTACCATAAATCAAGTTACAGTTTTTTAGCTAAAGCAAAAAAGAAGACAATAAATTAATATGTGGAGCCTAGTTGTAGCCGGTAAAAAAACAAGTTAAGTTTAGATGGAGTATTGTTCAAATGACATAGCAGGTGGATTCCTTGGTAGGTAAGTAACTATGTTGTGGTCAGAGGTAGGACATGTTGTAAGTATGCTTTTGCTTTTAACCAGAGTGTAACATGATTTTCTTCCTGTAGGCATTTGTAATGGGTGTATGAGAAGAAATTTGGTCAAATGCGAGAGGTCAATAAGGGCTTGAACTTGGGACAAGGTGCATGAAGGTCGCCTTGTCATTCTCTTCTGTGGCCAATGTTGATGCTAGATTTATCAAGAGTGAGCCCTTGGGCTTTATGAATAGTTAGGGATCATGCCATTTTCAATGATAGTCATCGGCAATTGCTTTTTGTTATAGGGGGGATTGGTATGTATGTAGGATGCACCTAGGTGGGCCTTTCTAGTTGGGGAAGTTGACAACGACGTACGAAAGGAAAGCTTGGGGATGTGATTGCTTTCTTGTACAACATTATAACAATCTGTCCTTGTGCACCATTAACAAGGCCAGTTTGCACCCAAATATTTGTTGTCAACATTGCTTGTTCACCTTCACATAGAAATAGGTTGGTCTCTAATTGTGTGTTACTACTTTTCCTTGCGTCAGTTTGGTGTGCCTGTTCAGCTGTAGCTATAGCGATTGGTGTGTTAAGGGCCCACATTTTGTACTTGTTATGTATGGTTACCAATGTGTTTGTAGCATAAAGGTGTGTTGCGGTTTGAAAGTTGCTTGTTCTGCAGGGCTGATATTTGTAGGAGTCCGCGACATTAGTAGATTCTAGTCATGCTCTGTAGCAAGGGTGTTTCTAACATTTAGTAGTAGACTCGGAAATTATGGTGGGCAGGGGCGGCACCTTGTTGGTGGAAGTTAACAATAAGTGTGATTGTATTCTTGAAAAGTGACCATAACATATGGTCATAGGTACCTTGAATGTACAAGGGAGTATCTTTAATTAGAGATAGTTGGGCAAGGTCTCCAACCAAAATAATTGAATGACCCCTAAAAACTATGCATTTGCAAGTGGGAAATGCTTCATGTAGGTGGCTATTTATGTTACACAACAACTTCGGGCCAATAAAACTCATTTCATCGATTAGTATGTATTCCACATCTAGCATGGCTTGTTGAAATGTAGCGAGGGTTTGCCCTTGAAGAGGGGTAACTTCAGCTATTGGTATGTGGAGCGTAGTGTGTATTGTTGTGCTAGAAATGTTGAATGTTGCTGAAGTCTTGTTAGAGCTAGGAGTAAGCGGGTGGCACAAAGGTTCTTTGCATGGGTGGATTGTCCTTGATACTTCTTGAATTAAATGTGATTTACCAGGTGCACTGTTCCTTGTATTATCATGTACAACGGGGAAATATTTGGTTGTGCATCTACATGGGTTAAGATTATTTGTAATGCATCTTTTTGTTCTGGTGATAAGGCACAACCATCTATAGCCGGTAGAAAGAACGGTGCAGTTATTTCGGTGGTGGAGCGAGCAATGTCTATGAAATCTCCCCCTATTTCATGTAAGCGGTTACCAGTAGTAACTTGTGGCCAAGTGTGTGAAAGGTCAAAATCACGCTTCCCAAGTATGCCTAGGTCATTGATGTTGACAACCCCTGTAGGGTGTAAGCTTGAAAACACCTCCCATTCGTCCATCTGAGTTGTGGTGGGTGCATTGCATTATTTATCGAGCTAGTGGTTGTCTTCTTAAGCTGTTTGGTGGGGGTTAGCCGATGCACGTGCCATGCCTAGTAGGTTGGAGAGAATGCAGCCCACTAAAGCTAGAGTGTTTCTGGGGATGTGCCAATGTCGGATGGAATACAATGGAAAGCTTTGTACAAGATGAGTTCTGCGAAGCAGAAAGTGTTGTATAAAGGCAAGCTAACCGTAGGGGTGGCTATTATTTGGGGAAACACTCTAACAATAGCCTATTTAGGTCATGTTTTCCATGGCTTCCCTTTCCTATGCTTATCATAGGCCCATGACCGAGCAGCTTCTATTAAACAATAGTTGTCTAGGGCAAGAGGTTGTGCTATGTAGGCATCTATAAATGATGTTGTACAACTTCTGTTGGAATGGGGCTATGAAATTTGCCTATAGATGGTTTTCCCCATGGATAGTGTCACGAACACTCGGCCGCATACATTAAGTGACAATTTCAAGCAAGATATGGCAAGTTTCCCGTGCGCTTATGTCACAGTCAAAGTAATTGTTTGAAAGGAGCTTGTTGTATGTTGTATTAACATTTTTTTAGGTTCAGTGCTTGCTGAGATTCTTACAAGCATATGGTGGTATGTTTCTGACTTGTGCTCGTCTTTGGATGCATATTTTGCTATGTACTTCAAAACAACGTGACATGAAACCACGAGTGGCGATCGATGTTGGCTCGCCAGCAAGATGAACATATCTTTGTTGTGGATATTTAACCTGTCATCGTTATGAGCTGGAGTATGAATTGCATGTCCTTGTGTGTCTAGGTATAATGTCGATACAACTTATATTGGCCATGGGCATTTATACCTACATTGTAATTGATTGCCTTTTCTCCATAAGCATGTAGTTGTAGTACATTTGGTGTGGCGTTGGACCCAGTTAACTAAATTTGTATAGTCATTGTCGGTGCGTGCAAGCAGTATTTCTTATCAACGTAGCAAACATGGATCATCTGTTTTTGTAGGGGCATTTGGGAAGCATCTTAAAATCTTGGAAGATGATCCATTTGAACCTCTATGTTGCCATTCGAACCTGGTATAATAAGTGTTAGTATGAAACATGTCGGGAAAAAGAGCCCACAATAGTTGTAACCTAAGCTTTTAAAGATACATAGGGTTACATGTACCAGAAGTCTTTTGTGTGTAGGTGTTTTTCTAAGATTTCTTCACGGAATATTGCAAACCTTGCAGCCATGTATGTTGTTGTCAAGTGCGGATATGCAATGATGTTATGGTTTCTCCATTTTTGGGTAGTAGAAGGGGTGGAGGGACAAGGTCCTGGCATGAGGTGGTGTAAGTCTGGCCATTTAGTATCGTGGCGGCGAGCGTGAAAAATAAGGTTGACATTCCTAGCTGGTAAATCATGTCGGTAAGCTCATTTTGATTTATGTCTAAAAAAGCGGTGCCTCTTAGGTGGGAGGCAAACCACATGAGGCAATTGGCTATTTGTTCATCCGACATGGTTTCTAATAGTGTGCGTAGGTGTTCTATTGTTGTGGGTGTGTTGTCTTCAATCTGTTGTTTTGAAAAAACAACAGAAGTGGCTTGGCTTCTATGGCACATCATAAGATTAAGCAAAAAATATCGAAATCAATGATGGCTTCCAAATTAGTTGTCATGGTAACGTAGTAAATGAAGAGCATATTCATGCATTTCGATCTCTGAGGCGCGGGCTTGGAGAAACATGGCTGAGCCCAATGGGAATAGAGTTGGGAAGGCCATTGAGAATAAGCCCTTTGTTGTGTATTCGTTGATGGGATTTGAACTGATTTGGGGCCATTCAATTGATGATGGGTATGGGTTTGACGGGGAAGTGTGAAAGCCCTAATTTGGGTAACCTTTGTATCAGTAGGGGGAGGCTTGTAACAAATGAGGTTACAAGGGTTGGGTCCAATGGTGTGGGTTCATACTCATGTGGTTCAATTGGTGGGGGACTTTGCAAATTGGGTTGCTCAAGTATGTGGGGTAGGATTGAAGATGTTAGTTGTAGGTATTGGCAAACTTGAAAGGGAGGCTTCATCTATGATGACGTCGGTGTAGTATGGGTCGTGTTGGATTTTGTATTCAAGTACATTTCGAATATGGCTTCTGCTAACAAAACACTCATAATATTTTCCTTCCATGCCTAATCTTTTGAGGATTAATACGTCTAGGGTTTTGGGCGGCATGGTAAGAAGTGTAGTATGGATGTAATGTCTTGGGGGAAATTGATGGTGTGGCCGATGTGCATGTATTGGCCTCCACGGGCATGGGTGACTTGTAATAGCGGGGCTACTCTAGCAATCAACATTTCCTCTACTTGGGTTAAATTTGCTATCTCTACGGGTTGGGGTTAGGGTCCATATTATTCCACAAGGAAAACGATGGCATTTTTTTCTTAAGAACACCTACGACAATTAATTTCGTCTTGGGTGAGTCTTGATTGCATTCTTGGGTAGCGTTCCTTCCAAATAGAACAAGCCTCACCAGGAAGGAGGGATTCTAAGCAGGCTCAAAATGTGTGTTAAAAGATGTTAAAAGGTGGTAGAGAGGGGTTTTCTTATCAGGGGGCAAGATGAGGTAAGGGAATAAAGTTGGGTTGTTGTTTGTTGTGACGGGTTGTGTTGAGGACATATTTGTGAATAGCATAAGTTTGGCGGCGCTTTGCATTTATAGCTTCTTTATTTTGGTTGTAGTGCGAGATGCTCAACATTATTCTTGATCAATATGCTAAGGTAGTACCTACAAGGGCAAAACATGGATGTTAGATCTTGCAAGGTATTTTACATTTTTTTGTAATTACAACTCTGATAATAATATACTCGCACACAATTTTTTATTTTGGTGTAGATTTGTAAAAAAAATACAAAATAGGAAAGAGGAGAAAACTTATAAACCTTACCCCTACAATTAGGTGTTAGATGATATTTTACACACTTCCTTTCATAAAGGGTGCTAATTACAATAATGCTAAGTAGAGCTACACATGCACATACATGCATACATTACATTCTCAATCGTAGAACTTATGTAGTCAGAAACTTTAATCTCTTGAAGTTCATATATGGTGTTTGTTTTTTAAAGCATATACATAGTTATTTGGATGAATGTATTGGAACAAGCAACAATCAAATGTTTCTTAAATGACATGTAAAATGAAGGTGTTTTCTTGTACCAAAAAAACTTGTCTTCATAGATATGGACATCATATTACAATCGAGTGTAGTGTTTTTAAACAGATGTAGCTATACGTAATATTTACAATTGTTTTTTTTTTTTTTATTCCGTGCCTTCTAAAAATGCAACTATCAACTCTACGTGATCTACGTCTTGTTCGGTGGGAGTCATGTTGTGTACTGTACAAGAGAGTTGTTCCTTGCCCTTATAGGTAGATGGAGACACAAAGAAAATGAACCTGTATGTATGAAACAATACATGTTTAATAATGTTCCATAAGTCATTTGTACTCCTTGTTTTCTCTTTAAGAGCATTAGCAGATACACCAAGTAGTGGTAATGCCACATCATCAAAAGTCATTGCCCATATAGTCCCAGTTTGGTCTTCCACCATCATGTGAAGTGCATATTTATAATCACATGTAGTTGTGGGCAAGTTGCATTTAGTGCAATGCCATGTAGAGTCTAGACCTGAATTTAGTTTTTTCCGACATTGTTTGTTATTAACAATCCGTGAACAAGCAGGATAACAATAGTTTTCCATATTGAGGTGTATAATACTTGCAACGATGACAATCTGTTGGTTAACATTGGGGTTGCTGCAAGCATGAATGTCAGCAATTTTCTTCTCCACAGGTGCTTGTGTAGTGAGTGGAGCTGCGCTAGTAGATGCTTCTGATGTGGTTAATCAAATTTGTAGTGATTCTATTTTTGGTACTGTTGGTGTTAGAAATAGTTGGGTAGAAGGTGTGAATGTTAGTGTTCTCCCTCTAAACTCTGCAGCTTTATCTTTTTGAATAAGTACTTGACATTTCAATTGCAGGTTGACCATGTTGTGGTTGTAAAAATTTGTTCACCTCGTCATAAAGCACTCCCCATAGAGTGATGGTTATGCAATATCTGGTGTGATCCTTTATAGTGATTGTGGATCGTTGTGTGCTACTTCCATCTGTTCGTGGTTATAGAAATATCAAAGCAAGAAGTCACTGCGCCTATAACATCCACTGTGGTTCTGGGGAATTTTTTGGATTGCACTGATTGGTGTAAAGTGAAAAGTAGTTGTCGGTATTAACGTAACAGGTTCTGTACATATCTCTAAAATAGAATCCATTCCTAATATGATTTCCCATGGGCTGGAATCCCTGTAGCCTACCTTCACATATTTGAGAGTCCCTTTGAAATTGTGTAAATTGTGCCTTCCTGTATTTTTGCATGGTAAAAAGTTACAGACTTTGCACGAAGCATGTAATGTTTATGTCATCACCAAGAGTGTCAATTACATTGCAATTGAGAATTTGGCCTTCTCCTTTTGCATTGTTGTAGTCGTGTTTTGTTCCTTTGCGAATAACTCTTGCGTCCAATATCCATGCCATATGATATGGATGTAGTTTGTTAATAGTTGTTGGCGTGCCAAGTGCTTTTCCTGGAGCGGTATTTTCCATTTTAGATAGGGGCTAGCACCTTTAGATTAACACTGCCAAAAGTGTGTAAACGATGAGAAATTTATACAGCTGTGAAAAGTTTAACGAGAATGTACACAATAGTTTAAATGACAATAGCTGCTTAAAATGAGAGTAATTATGCAGGGGGCTATATAATAATGAGTGGTAACTGGGCTTCTTATTGATAAAAAATAGTCTTTTTTGTTTGAGCAATCTGGTTATTGTGATCGACCTATTGTTACCTACGTCAAATAATTAGGGTTGTTGATTCTTGAGTGGATTACTATAGTTGAAATTGAAATTGTACAAATTGCGGAGTCTATTAATACAATGAGGCTTCTTTAGCGGTTAACATTCTAAACACTTTTGTATCACACTCTTGAGTGTATTTTGACTTCCTTGTCAAAAAATTAACTATGTAAATATTTATCCTTTTGCAGGCTGCTAAAAAACTACCTAAATACAATGCAAATGGATCCTTGGAAGGTATGCGCATACTCATTGATCCAAATGGCAATTTTGCACATTACCGTAATAAGTGAATTGTAGAATATATGCCATCAAATTTCCTTTCTACAGTATCTAATTGTTGTTGTTTGTTTCTATCTTTGGTTGTTTAATCACCCCAATTTCCCATTCGTTCTGTTTCTGTCCCTTAGAGTTCATAATCTCGCATGATCCATTTGAAGTCGTGGCGAAAGGGGCGGATATGGTGCTTTACTGCGAGAGCAAAGAAAACTTGCTCTCATAGACTACGACACATGCCTTTGCAAAGATTATAAAAAGTGGGTTGTATGCATTTTTGGGATAATGGGGATTATAAAACTGATTTCGAGGAGGATTTTGAAACTGTGGGGATGGAGGGAAATAGTTATACTTTCAAATGAGTTTCAATTCACATTTGAGTCTACCCCTTGAGTTTTAACCTTTGGAGTTGCGTCGGGCTAACACGTGGCTCTGTCTGCTAGCCCTTCTATACTTAGTTAATTCAACGATGACGCTCACAAGCTTTGAGGTGCTTCTCATGGTGGGTTTCTAACTGCCCACTCCATCCTCCTCGTCTCTGTTGCAAGTCATCTTGCTTTTCTCTGTTTGTTTGGCCTACATCAGATCCCATTCCACCTTACACTTACAAGGGTGGTGGCCGAGTTTCTCCTGTACTTGATCTTCTACTTTTTCCTCCAAGAAATTTAAACGCAAAGGAGGGGCCTACAATTGATTTTGCTAGCTTGTCTTCCTCGTATTGCAGCGAACTACATTTTGTGAAGTACTTGACTACATGGCTAGACATCATGAAAACAATAGAATCACACAGGCTCCCTTCTCTTCCGCAGGAATCCGCGAGTTTTCCTCTTTCAATGGCTTTCACTATCCCACCCATGAAAACTATGTTGGCCTACTCAATATCTTGTTGCAGCATGACGTAGTGGGGATTCGTACTGATAGCTTGAGCAACCCTATGTAAGTATGTTTTTCCTCTGCAGCTATGAGTAACAGGAAAACTATGAGTAACAGCTTCCTCGTAGATATGACCCCATGACCATGGATTTGCAAGGGAAATAAGATTATCTCGCGAACCATAGATGATTTGGGCCAGAGCTTGTGCTATATTCCGTTTTCCCATCCGGTCCGGGCCCAAGGCCAACAACCAAGTATCGCCATTCTCATTATTTACCCTGGTGTCTCTTCTTGCCATGCTTGATCTACTTTGTTGGACCCTAGACACATGGAAGCCTCGCGCTCATTTCAAAACCTGCTCTGCTGTGCTTAAAATTTTCAAAGGCCTATTCTACCTTTTGACTTCCTCTTTTTGGTGTGGGACACGTGGAGAGTTGGCGCACGTTTGAGTTTCTACCTTGGGCTCTCACTTTTAAAATTACACTGAGCTGACACATGGTTCGTTTTGTTGGCCTTTCTATACTTATCCGATTTGGGCCCGATCTATCCCACTTTTTAACTTGGACTACATGGCGAGCCTGTGCTCATTTGAGAACCCGCTCTTTAGACCCAGCCTTGGTGTTGCACTAATGAGACATGTGGAGGCTTCCACTGACCTGAGACTTTTTAACCTGTCGACTGTCTCCTTTTGGACTTGGGACACATGGCAGCTTTGCGTTCATTTAGGGGCTGCTCTTTGGATGCATCTTTTAGAAATGTGCCGAGCTGACACATGGTGCCTTCGTGAATCTGCTATTTGGCCCCGAGTCAACTCGTATGCGGCTAAGTCTAAAAACCTCGAGCCTTTCCCATTTTCTTTCCTATCGAGCTCTGGGTTCCTTTTGGTGTCGTTTGATCCTTCGCAGACCCTGCTCCTCCATTGTAGAGTCCCGTTGTTACCTGATTGTTGGATTTGAATGTGAGTTCTCAAGACAGAGCCGACCCTTAGGTTTTCTCTTCGTAACCATAATTTAATTGATTTGACCCTTAGGTATTGGCTATTCCCCTTGTTATTTGCACCTCTCAGTGACACACACAACACTTTGCTCCGACCGATTCACGAGTGCTCTGTCGAATGAGGTTGGAATACTAAAAAAACAACTCTACTTGTGTTCAAAACAATTGATTAACTTGCCTATACATGCCTCGTAAAAGCGCTAACTTATTCTCCTCCCTATATATGCCCCCCTGATTCAAACAAACCAAAAAAATAACCACTACACTATACAAACCAAAAAAAACAAATTGGGTGAGAGAGAATATTCTACACTATACAAACCAAAAAAACAACCACTACACCATGGGCCACTTTCTCAAACAATTGACTTGCCTTGTGTATGCTTACACAATTTCCATACATGGACCTACTATTTCGGAATTCTAGGCTACATGCCGAGTCAGTTGATGGGAAAACATGATCCAATCACAGGTGTCTAAAAGTCGGTCCCTTATTTTCCCTACTGTAGCCTTGACACGGTGTGTCTTGTTATAGGGTCAGCCTATGTTTCCAAATTGTTTGGTGAAATATGAATATATCCCTGATTTTGTTTGTAATCGAAGTGCCAGAAACTCACCAAATCCAAAAATTCAAATGTCACATGGAAAACATTTCGACCTTAGGGCTCATTATTGTGAATTACAATTCCCAATTATCACCATTCTACCACAGAAGAGACTACGTGTAGGATAAAACATATATGTTATTATACCTATATAAGAGCATACTGACAATCCTCATATCCCCCCAGAATCTGCAGAGGTTACAAAACCATCATTTGTCATCCTATAACCTATGTTGACTTTAAACATTCATAAGCCCTTCAACCTTCGTATTCCTTTTGCTAAAGCTTACTCAGCTATGGACCTAAGAAGAGATATTACTGAGATGACGCAACCACTGTCTCTGTGAACCACACAACCTCTATTGACTATACCATTAACAAACACTTCACCTCTCTATTGAGATTACCCAATGCCTCTATGGACCACTCGGTCTATGTTAACTATACCATTAACAATCACTTCAAACTTCCTATTGCTTCACTAAACCTTGGTCAGCTACATCCAAGACCTATGCCACATAAATCTCTATGCATAAATAACTAAGATTACCCAACAACTACCTCAATAGACCCCATCATATCATTCAACAATGCTTGCTTTAACCACTAAACTTGGTTCATTGTAAAAGCCTTGGGAAATTTTAAGCAAATGCGAGTGGTAGTTGTAAATTCTTTTTGACCCTATACCTTCACTAAATATTGTTCAGCTACATCCAGAGGATGAAGACTTTGATCTCTGTCCATAATTTGTTTGAACCAATTCAAGAAGGTTCCCTAGAGAAAAGGAAACATCTGGTTTGCCAAATCTTCTTTTAGTTGGCTTGTTAAGCCTATCCATTCATGATTTTTTCCAACTACACGTAATTTGCATTTTATTATACACCGTGTTGTATTGTAGCCAAAGATTTGGACAGGTCCATACTTTAATCCTTATCATCACCCTGTGTATTTTCAGGGGACATGAATATCCTAGAATCATTTTTGAAACCAGGACCACAACTGAACTGTGGTACTCTTGCTAGCATGTGGTTCTTAAAAGGAAATAGCTAAATTCATTGCATTCTGCGCTATGTGATTTTTTCTCAGCTTGATAAGCAAGGTCAAATATCTAGAATGCCTCCTGTTTCTAGTATGACTTTTTCCTTCTTTGACTGAGAACATGAAAAATGCTGAAATTTTTAATTCAGAAATCCTCTTGCACTGACACACTTTGATTAGTGATGCATGATCATCAAGGCATGTTTGTGGTCACGCTCCTATTTTTTTGTAATTTGAGATACTTCCAACAATCAGTATGATTTTATGTTTGCATCATTTTCCTATTCTAGTTTTGGAAGAAAACTTGTGGAATTTTGTATCTTCAAGGTTGGTGTGATTTTTTATTTTGATGGCTAAATTTATGTTAGCATGTTTTGTTAAGGTAAGTGGACCTATTAAGCAGAGGCCACAAACAAAATTTTCCAGAGCAAATAGAGAAATTCTTTGAAGCATTTTGTCAAACAATTGACCTAACAACGCCAACCATGAAAGCAGAGCAGAAAGCAACAATGTCCAGAAAGGAAAACAAATGTTGGGTAAACAAAAGAAAACCCAAACCGGAACTTGGCATCCACAGATAGCGACTCTGCAAGGAGGTGCACATTCCTTTTATGAGGATTGGGAGACAGGTGGTTGAACCATGACAGCCACGTCAAATTTATCACCTAATTTATCACTACAGATCTATGACACGGTGTGATAAAAAAATTTGAAACGTGGATTTTTAAAGGAATTTGAAATAAAAATGACGCCTAATTTATCACTACAATCGAAATACAATTTCCAGCCTCACACAATGATGGCAAAGGAATAATTTTACTTTTTTGTTTACTTAGTAAATGTTCTGAATCTATAAAATATCCTACTACCTTCATCTCCAAAGACATTTTCTGCAACTCTACATAGGTCTCCTGTGCATGTGGGTGTGATCTCTCACCTACACAAAAACCATGCACCATTTTATGTCGTTTTATCTTCCCTTCATCAGTCTCCTATCATTTGAACCTCACCCCACATGCACACATCTGCATAGAGCAGAGCAACAGGGGGACCATGCATTTTGTGTTCTTTGGAAAACTAACCTCTAGTCGCTTATCTCTGGGCACCACAAGACTTGCAAGTAGGAACCAAAGCAAGATAAAAATAGAACTCAACATTTGGACAAACAGCTTGTGATGGTGAGTTAAGTATTTCATTCTAGATCCATACAACTAAACCAACATTAAACAATCAACATAAAGAGGGGAAAATAAACCTGTGCTATAGGGATGTTGTGCACGAAGATTCCAAGTAGGGACGAGCAGAAGCAAATCAACACGAGGCAGGGGCAGCAGAAGCAAATCAACAGGAGCCAAAAACAAAGAACCCTCGTTACAGCAACAAACAAACCACAAATAACCAACAACGGAATAGTTGTTGCAGAAGAGGGCGAGATATGGTGCCACCGCAGCAGCGCAGAAAAACACCACTCTCATAGACCACGCCACACACCTCTCGCAAAGAGATGCGGGTGAAGCAAGAGGCCGGGGTAAGCGGGAGCTGCTAAGTATAGACACCACTTAACCAAGTCATGACATGCATGCAACTAGTGACAAAGACAAAAGAAGGATGGAGCGGGCAAGTGGAAACCCGCCATGACAAGCACCTCAAGCTCATGAGCATCGTCATTGGAGACCAAGTGTAGGATAGCCATGTCTCTGCGTAATTAAATGTGTGAATGCATGGTTTTGCAATATTTTCTTGGATGGATGTAATGTGTGTGTGGAGTGTGCAACGATGAACAAATTCAATTAAATAAAATTAACACACACATATGGGGACCAAGGCATAAAGGATGCGTGGGCCAAAAGCCATGGCCACCTTGAGCAATATTGTTTGGGGTTATGAAAGTGGTTAAGCCTTTTGATTTTTTGGGTTGTTTGAATTATTTCACTTTTCCTATGTTGTGAGCCCCATTTAGAAATTACCCTTGAATTTTGTAAATTGTAAATTATTTATTCTCTCTTTTCTCATGTCTTGTTTTGGTACTAGTTTAGGACACTTTTGGTAGGTGGACATCATAATTATTGGTCTCTAAACTCAAGAAAATATTAAGGGGTCGGATTTGGGCTTTGGGAAATTTTTTGGATAACCAAAGGACCACCTAACCTTGTCCTCACCATTTTAAATGAAGCCAAAACCCAAACCCATCATGGGGTAGTGTGTTTTTAAGTTCTTATCATGATTTTGACCTTTTATTGTCCCTTTTCCTTGATTTTTATTTCACTTGAGTTTTCTTGCTTGAATAATCTTGTTGGAGAATTTATTACCTTGAATATTGATGTGAACTCTTTGAGTGATGGATGAAACTTGCATTTTTTTGCTTGACTAATCTTTTGGAAAATTTATTTCCTTAGATATTAGTGTGTACTCCTTGGTTGAGGTGGAGGGAGGACATCTATTTGGACATCCATGTGGATCCAACTCACCCTCTCTTTTGTAAAATCTATAAATATAGAAGTGTGCATGAGAAAAAGGGTTGGTTACACACACAATTTCATTATTAGGAGAGATTTGGGCTTGGAGGAGAGAACTTGGAGAAGTTTGAGGAATGGAGGAGTGAGTGAAGATTTTGCAATGGCTTCAAGGTATGGTCTTGAGCTTTCTTTGTTAGTGTTGTATGCAAGAATTTGTTAGCTATGCAAAACCTAGTAGTCCTAAAACAAAGCTAAATCAAAATCTATGCATCATCAGGCTTAGAGCTTAAACAAGACTAATCTACCAACATCCATGCATTAGAATATGAATAAACATTTAAATTAACATGCTAAATAAATTAACCTCTATCTCTAATTGAATGCTAATGAAATGAACCTATTTAGATCCTTAGAAATCAAAGGGTTTGATTGTATGCTTGAATCCCAAGGTTTTAAGAATGGAGTCTTGTCAATCCATGGCTACAAGACCATTTGATATATCTCCAATGACTTCAAATTTGGGATAATGAATGCAAGAAAAAATAGCTAGCTCCTCCAATGAAGAATGCTCTAAGATGATAAAATGGCTATAACTTAGGCTCTATGCTCATTTAGGTGTAAGAAGAAAGGTAGGAGGAGGGCTCCTTATATAGCCCAATGGATAAAAGAATCTCTACATCCCTTTACATGTGGGATAATAGAGAGGTTGGGTTAGTTGTGGATAAGGGAGGTTTAGAAAGGGTTGAGTCAACCTTAGGAGATTTTCTTTTGTCCTTTAGTGACTAATGGGGTTTGAGGGGATTTATTAATTAACCAAAGTGATTAATTAATAAGTGTGCAATATTATAGAAGCTTTTAGAGGAATAGTTAGTATGATTTATGTTATGAGAGGATTTTAATCAAATAAATGATGATTTATTGATTAAATAGAAGAGAAATTAATTAAAGAATAATTAATTAATCTAGAATAATTAATTTAATTAATGTAGATAGAAAGGGGCTATTAATTAATTAATCTAGATAAAGATTAATTAGAAATAGAAAGGGAGGGCTGATTAACGAAAGGTCATTAATTGGCGTCATTGTTGGATAGAAGAGTTAATTAACTAATGTAATGTAATTAATTAACAATGATAGCAGATAAAATGTGTGATATTGACGATATGTCATCAATTTGTGGGAAATGGTATAATTAGCGTAATTTAAGTATTTAAATTGCTCGAGCTAAATTATAGGTGTCTACATTTGCCCCTCTTTGAGGGTGGCATAAGTGACACCACTTCAAAGATAGTAGACAGATAAAATTTTGAAGGCGTAGAAGAAAAATTAGTAGAAGTGAGAGATGCCCCCTCGAGTGTCGATGGGGTGATGAAAGAAGGCGATCGACGATCGAAAAGATGAGAGAAATGGATAGAAGAATGGGTAGGGGTAGGATGCCCCAAGTGAATCAAAGAATAATGTTGATAGGAGGGTGATGTAGAAGAAATATGGAGAAGCAGAGAGAAGAACTAGCTTTCATCCCTTACATTGGCAACAACCTTAGTGTCATCATATTGCCAAAGATCTACGTCATCGGTCCTTATTAAAAATATAAGCATACGAAAAAAGTAGAATGACATGAAAAACCATACTACGAATAATTTTCCATTGCTGAAAACACCAACTCAATGCAACATATAAAAAAATGCAATATGAGAAGGAAACAAGCTCATTTAATAGGAAAACAAGTACAAACACACATATTCCAACCAACAATAGTCAAGACGGTTGTACAAATGTTTTGTTATCAAGTTGAAGATCCCCAAATGTTCATGATTGATGACAAGGGTGAAAAATGATGCCCCTAGCAAGGATACATGCAAGGGAGATGATAAAGGACACCTAGGTCCAATGATAAAGTGTTTGTGTGCAACGAAACAATATCAGGCAACTAGATGTGCCCTAGAGTACCGACGAAGCAAACATGTTAGCTTTGTAAATGGTTGTAAATTGGATGATCCACGAGTCATTTGATCTATGAACACGTGAAAATTCTAGCAAGATATGGAATGAATACCATGTGCAAGACACAAGTTTCAGCCATTATGAGATGGTTTACCTAGTTTTGCAAATTTTACAATTTTTAGGATTTTTGAAAAGTTTTGAAATTTTTGGATTTTGAATTGATTTTTTAATTTTTATTTTTTTTTAATGGTTTGGATAGAGAAGAAGTTAGAAGAATTAGCAAGAATCTCCCAGGAGAAAAAGAAATTCCCTAGGGAGAAGAAAGAAGCAACAAGTGGCAAATAATGCCCCAACACAATAGAAAGATTAACAAAATAATTATTTAATAAAAATAATTATTCGATGGAGTGTGCAGAAGAAGCAACATCGCTTAGGAGAAATAAAATTATCCTAGTGAGAATAAATGAGTACTAGGTGGAAAATAATGCCCCAACACAAAAAATAAAATAAAAAATTAAAATAAAATAATTATTCATGAATGTGAGTAGAAGAAAAATTAGAGTGTGATGTTATATGGTTTGATTTCACACTTTGTATGTATCATGATGATAGTTGAGATGTTTGTACCACATGTGTTTGATTTTTACATGATAGATCCATAGATGATATCAATTGTATTGTACATGTGATGCTCTAGATTAGTGGATGAGATGACACGATGATATTGGTGCGGGGGGATAGATTTTGATATTTGTGATCCCTCTTGCCCCCATTTGATGATACGATATGCGATGATTAGCTTAACATTCATGTATGATGTATACTTAG
The DNA here is from genome assembly GCA_018340775.1 of Taxus wallichiana var. yunnanensis. Taxonomy (NCBI): domain Eukaryota; kingdom Viridiplantae; phylum Streptophyta; class Pinopsida; order Cupressales; family Taxaceae; genus Taxus; species Taxus wallichiana. The sequence goes on from CM031242.1 coordinate 993,654,017, forward strand.
TTGTTTTATTTATATATGATGTATAGATGATGTTATATGTGATGATATTGATGGAGATATGATGATGTGATAACAAAACTATGTACATGCAATAAGCAGACACAAGCAAATGTTAACAAACCTAACCAAATATATAGTGCCAACCAACATGAATTAACACAACTATGTACAATTATTTACAAGCATGCAAAACACACTTCATATGTACAAGTAAGAATGAATCTAATCTAAGCAAGAAAAGATGAATCTTATCAAAGTATGTCTAAGCAACAAACTATACAAATGTACAAACAAGCAACAACTATACAAGCAAACAATGTACACAAACAAAGCAAGAAACAAGATAAAGTAAGTAAACTAAAGTTATGTTTTTGTAAGATTGTTTTGTGAAACACTTTTCTACTATTTTTGTGTTTTGTGTTTTTCTATTATTTTGGATTTTGATCATATTTGAATGTTTTTTTGCGATTTTCAAACATATTTGAATGTTTTTTTGATTTTCTAAGGTTTTCCGAAGCTATGCATAGGTAACCGAGAAACGTGGATGCCCCAGCGTTAGACGGAGAATATATAAGGGCAGGCACGCCACATGTTTATAAACAGGAAGGTGAAGTCACGAAGTGCCCCAGCGTTAGATGGGGAATATACAAAGACCATCCCTTCACTGATTTACAAGAGGAGAAAAATCGGATCAAGGCTTGACAAGATAGGTTCACAGGAATCTCGGATGCAGGTGCGGAACTAGCCCTAGGCTAAGTAAAAGTACCCTCCAAATGCAAGATGCTTGTGAACAACGAATCCTCCCAAGGTGCTTGGAAACCATTTTCACAAGGGACCTATCCAAAGTGCCACAATTGTGTGGTTTTCACATATGGATGACCTACTTTCTCTTTTTATTTTTCTCTTATTTTAATTTTTTTGTATTTTGATCATTTTTATTTTTTGTTGTTTTATTTTTTTTATTTTTGCGTCATGTTTAAGCATAGAACCACTTGAGGTGCATGGCATTCATAGGCTCATGGAGCTCATCACCATTGGGATGGGAAATTTTGTATGCTCATGTTCCATATTTTTCTACAATGACATAAGGTCCTAACCAATGTGGTTCAAACTTGCCTTTTTTCTCTCTTTCTACCCTTGTGTTGAACTAATTTTCTTTCATGACCAAATCTCTGACCTCAAACTGATGAGGTATGATCCTTTTGTTATAATTTTTGGAGACCTATTTTGATACACCTTGAGATGGTTAAGGGCGCAGATGCACTTTTCATCCAAGAGTTCTAATTCTACCAGCCTGCCACTCTGTAATCCTCATCCTTGTCCAGATAATCCCTAAGAGATATTCTCAGGGAAGGAAGCTCTATTTCTAATGGGATGATAGATTATGTTCCAAACACTAGGGAATAGGGTGTCATGCACCAGTAGGAGTGTGAATGGAGGTCCTATAAGCCCAAAGGGTTGGGTGAATTTATAAATGCCAATTGTGACCTGTCTTACTCACCATCTTTTCCATGATTCGGACCAATGTTTTGTTAGTGGCTTCAGCTTGCCCATTACCTTGAGGATAATATGGCGTAGACCACTTCAATTTTATTTGAAATCGATGACAAAGATCTTTCATTGTCTTGTTTTGAAATATTTTCCATTGTCAGTAACTATGGCCACGCAGGAATGCCATACCGAAAAATAAGGTGATTCATGATAAACTTTGAAATATGAGCACCCGTAACATAAGTCAAAGGAACAACCTCTACCCACTTAGTGAAATACTCTGTAGCTGTGATGATGTGAGTATGGCCATCAGATGAGGTGGGGTGAGTTTTCCTATCAAATCCAATCCCCATTTAGAAAATGGCCATGGGGTTGTGATCGGTTGTAATGGCTCACGATGGTGCATGGATGAAATTTCCATATTTTTGACATAGTACACATTTCCTCACATAGTTGCAGCAATCTGTTTCCATGGTAGTAGGCCAATAGTAGCCTACCCTTAACAATTTCTTTGCTAAAACCATTTATTTGTATGGGTGTCGCACACCCCTTCATGTACCTCTTTGATTGCTTGGACTGACTCTGTTACATCTAGACAACGCAACAAATTCCCATCGTAGCCACGATGATAGAGCATATCTCCTAAGAGGGTGTAATGGGCTATCTGGCAGATAAGGCTTTGTTTTTCGAATGGGAGATGTCAGGAGGAAGGTATTGTGTTTAAGATAGGCATAGATGTGTGCATACCATGGGGAATAGGACCAACAACTTCACAAGCCAAGTAGGATTTTGGCATGTCATACACAAGATGGCGTAGATTCTCAACAAAGAATGGCATATCATTGCTCTCTAGTGGAATTCATAGCATATAACACTACGGTTTCCATTGTGTCTTGGATTTATTTTGTGCTCTTGGAATTTGTTTGAATGTAATACACACAAAATATTCTTTCAAAGTTTCCACCAGTTTCTTGTAGGGGATGAGCTTTTCATCCTTGACTTTGTATTCATCGTTGACTTGTTTGATGATCAATTGTGAGTCACCAATGACCTTGACATGGTGGATATCCCATTTGATTGCTAGCTTCATCCCAACGATGAGTGCCTCATATTCTGCAATATTATTTGTATAAGGAAAACCAAGATGAAAAGCTTGAGGTATGGGGTCACTGAAGGAGTAATTAATACTACACCTGCCCTTGAACCATGAAAAGTAAAAGATCCATCAAAGTGCACTTGCCACATGATAGATTCCTCAATATACATTAATGAAGCATCTAGCAGATCCAGACTCATAGGTTCTGTTCCTGGTAATGGTGCTTCTACTAACTGATCGACGAGTACTTGTCCTTTAACCAAATTTTGGTGTACATACTCAATGTCAAATTCACTTAGCAGAATGATCCAATTAGCCATTCTTCTATAAGGGCGGGTTTTGACAACATGTATTTGAGTGGGTCAACTTTGGATATAAGCTTAGTTTTAGTATTCAATAGGTAATGGTGAAGTTTTTGGAAGGTAAAAACTATAGCCAAACAAGCTTTTTCGATCTGAGGGTAGTTGAGCTCATAAGAAATTAGGGTATGAATGAGATAGTACATGAATTTTTCTTTGTGGTGAGGTCATATTGGGTGAGTAACTGCACCAATAACAAATTGAGTAACATAAATATACAACAAAAGTGGCTCACTGGGAGTTGGAGGCATGAGGAAGCGGATTGGACTAAGTATTTCTTAAGCAAGGTGAAGGCTTGTTGTTTCTCTAGTCCCCAAATAAAGGCAACATCCTTTTAAGAAGATGGGTGAATGAATGACATTTGTCAGCAAGTTGGGAAATGAAGCGGTGGATGGCTTGTATCTTTCCTTGCAAGTTGCACAATTGTTTGATGTTTTTGGGAGGAGGCATTTCAGTAATGGCGGTAAATTTAGTTAGGTCTACCTCAATCCCTCTTCATGATACAATGAATCCAAGAAATTTCTAAAAGTATGCCAAACACACACTTCTTTGGATTTAATCTGACCTTGTATTCCTGCAGGCATTCAAGATACGCCGCAAAAAATGTCAGGGTGATATGCTCTCATCTTGGATTTCCCTAGGATATCATCCACATAGTCCTCCATGATGTCATGAATCATATCATGGAAAATAACTGTCATTGCCCTTTGATAGGTTACACTACATTTTAAGGCCAAAGGGCATTACTTGATAATAGAAAGTCCCCAAGGTGTTGTGAAGGTTGTCTTGTGTTGATCTTCATCGACTATTTTGATCTGATTGTAGCCTAAAAATCCATCCATAAGAGATAACATTTCATATCCTATAGTTGAATCAACAATCATATCAATGTTGGGCAATGGGAAATCATCTTTTGGACATGCCTTATTGATGTCTCTAAAATATGTACAAATTTTGATCCCGACAGGTTTCTTTTGTATGGGGACTATATTTGATATCCATTCTAAGTAGTCAATAGGTCTAATGAAGCTTGCTACCAAAATCTTTCTAGCTCTTCTTTAACCAGAAGAGCTACTTGTGGATGTATTTTTCTAAGTTTTTATTTGATGGGCTTGGTGTCTGTGTGCACAACTAGGTTATGCACTACAAAAATTTGGATCCAAGTCCTGGCATATCCTTATATGACCATGTGAATATATCTATAAATTCCCTGTAAAGCATGGTGAATGTCTTTTTCTCTCATGCTTTGAGAGCGAAGCTCCTAACTTGACTATCTTTGGGTCTTCTTTTGTTCCAATATTCACATCAATGGTTTCTTCTACTAGCATTTTGAAAATCCTCCATACGCGTAGGATCGAGGAGGAGGTTGAGATCTTCTTCCAAGGGTGTCTCTATGAGATTTTCACCCTTGGCATGGTCACTTTTCTTGTCCATTGATTTTTTACTTGTTTTCAGTCAATGCCTCAAAGAGGTTTTCACTGTGTGACTTGGACTTTTGTTTTTGCTAAGGCTTTTTGTTAGAACTTTTGCCCTCACTTTTTCTTAATTTTTGCTGACCACAAGAAGCTCAGCTTCCTCTCCAAAGTAAGCACATGTATCTAAGTCAATGTAGAAACCCTTCTTATGGTCTCTAATCGGAATTATATCTCGAATGCCCATGAATTCCACAATGGCCTCATCATTTTCAAAGGTCCAGTGGTACGTGACATTGTTGGTCCCATTCGACAAGGCAAGGGTAAACAAGGTCAATTTTAGGTTCAGTGGGGGTTAAGGTAAGGACAACGGTATCCATGAATAGGTTCGTGGAGGAAAGATCCTCATATTGGCTATAGTGGGAATCTGTGTCATTGTCTAAATAATCAGAGCTATCTTCATGCTCAAAACAAGTAGCATCTTGATCATTGGGGTGCGATCCATAGGGTTGAATGTCGATACTATATCTTTATCTTGAAATGTGGGAGAGGAACTAGTTCTCTCGGTCCTTTCTCATTCTTTCCACATCCTAGACCCTTGTAGCCCATAGAATACATCATTTGGCTAGACTTCTCATACTTAGGGATTTGGTAGCAAGTTGGTTGAGTATCTTCCGGGACCCAAGTCATAGGTGGGTCCAAAATTTCTCTTCAGTGAGTAACCCCCCAAGTAAGAATGTCCCAATAGTTTGCTCATCTCTAGGCCATTTGAAATGATAGTTGGGTTGGCCTCTAGTTTTAGGTGACAATGATAGGTCTGAAACTAGGAGAGCTTGTTGCACATTATATTCTCCATAACCGTATTCCAGAACTTTCATCTCCCATGAATCAAAAGGAGAAGTAGATGTAGAAGCTTCACGGGCATAAAGAACTTAGGGAATTTGAATCTACCCATGATTCCATGGCTTTGGATTGAAGAGGAACAACTATATTAGCAGAGGGACACATATAGGCACCCTTATGCGCAAAACTATTGAGAGCTCTGCAGTGAGCGAAGGGCTCTGGATCTCCTTGTATTGTGACAGTGTGTCCCTCGTGTTTCAATTTGATGCACTGATGGAATGTTGATGGTATGGCCTACATGGCATGAATCCATGGTCGGCCAAGAAGCATATTATATGGAAGTTCCAAGTCTAAGACATGAAACTTTGTATGATGACAAGTTGGTCCTACCTCCATTGGCAATGTGATTGTTCCAGTTGATTCCCTCCATGCATTTTCATAAGTGGTTATGGTAATAATATGGGACTCTAGATCTTTTTTATGTCCCAATTGTTTAATTAGTTTCAAAGTGCATATATTCAACCCTGATCCATTGTCCATAAGCACCCATTTTATCTTTCGGTGGGTAACAAATACCTCAATATATAGGGGAGATTATGTGCAAGGGATCCTCAATAGGGATCTCCCTATGATTAAAGGAGATGTACTCAGTTGGTGTAATGTTTTCCACCACATCTTGAAGATGTGAAGGGTCTACTTCTAGTGGCACTCTTGACCCCTAAAGATTTTTGTACAAGATGTCCTTATGTACATTCGATATTTTAAGAAGATCCAAGATTGAAATCTTGGTAGATGTCTTCTCAAGTTGTTCTAAGAGGTTGTACCTACCATCTTATAGGGTTGACGAAGAGGGTTCGAATCATGAGGTGGGTGCACCTTGTTCTATGTAGCATAATCATTTCCCTTGATACAAATGGTATTCACATGTTCATTAGGAGAGTGATACATCCAATGAGTGAATCATAATGATTATTGTCATTCTTGGTATATAGATAATTCACCGCTTTGTAACTCTGGGATGAATCTCCTCGATCCAGATTTTTCTCATCGACTTACCATGTTTAGGGAATGGTTCCTTGAATATTCCCATCTTTTCGTTTGGCATTTGAGTTTTCTCTAGGGTGTCACTTCTATCTCCCCATTGTCGATGAGATCTTGGATGTAGTGATGAAGTCGTAGACATTTGTTTGTTTTGTGTCCCTTGACATGATGTAATTCACAATAGTCATGCTCTTTGTACCATGATGGCTTTGGAGCATTTTCATCAAAGGGTTGTGTCATGGGATAAGTCACCATGTGAGTTGCATCCAATTACTTCAATATTGCAGATAAAGGCTCATTGAGAGGAGTGAATGTTCTACATTTGGGTGGTGGTTGAATAGGTCCTTTGGTCAATTTAAAAGGTTGACCAACTTGAACTATTTGTACACGTTTGGAATCTATGATCCCATTCTCCCACCACGTTCTTGTTTTTGTTAAATATTTTTGGCTTTTTCATGGGTTTGGCATTTTGGTTATCCTTAGAGTGTGATTTAATGGTTCCTTTGGCAATAAGGGATTTCTCTATTTGAATCCCTTTTCAATGACCTCTTCAAAGGTGCGAACACAATGCATTTGTAGATGAAAAGTGATGTCTAGGTTTAGATTGGGCACAAAGATACTCACAAGTTGTTTTTCAGAAACACGTGAGGGAAGCGACTGGATATCCCTCTCCATCTTTGCAAGAAGCTAGTGAATGTTTCATTGGGGTGTTGTTTAGTGCCACACAAGTCCACCATGGTTATGTCACTTTCTATGTTGTATGAGAAGTGTCGAACAAACCTTTCGCCAGATTCAAGCCATGTGAAAATAGACCCACGAGGTAAGTGAGTGAACCATTCCAAGGCTTGGTCCCTAGACTCTTTGGAAAGAGTCGTATGAGGTAATTGTCGCTATAGGCCACTTCTTGGCATGCCATGTAAAAATCCTTCACATGATCTCATGGGTCACCTTTCCCTCTATATTTGTCAAATTTTGGCATGTCGAACTTCTTAGGGAAGGGTTGAAGCATCATAGTTTTATCAAATGGATGGGGACATAGTTCTTCATATTGATATTTTTGTTATTCCCAACATTACTCTCTTGAAGGCTTGTAAGTGTCACTTTCATAGATTACATTTCTTGTGTGAGTAATTGTTCTTTAGTAGGAGAAGCAGGGATATATATGTGATTGTATTCCATATTGTCTCCTCCTTGACTTTCCATGTGAAGTTCACTAATTTTGACCTTAGGTTTTGTCTTTTGTACATTCTTGTTTGTTTCTTTTTGTACATGAGATGTTAACAAAGCTAATTGTCGACTAAGGTTTTGGATTTGTTGTTGAATAGTGAATTCTTCTTCAAGAGGTTCTTCTTCTTCTTCTTCTTCTTCGTGGCGTGGAGGTTGTTCTACATTCTCGTGTTCTATTCTAACTTTACATGGTATCTTGATGAAGGGCATTTTGTAACCCACCACATTATCATTTCCTACATTTGATGTGGAAGTGTGGCCATGTGTTAGGATATCATCCATGTTAATGAGAGGTTGTTCCTCTTCATTAGCCTCATTCGTGGGTGGTATTGTTTCCTAATTCTATAGGCATTCTAGCCCCTAATTCCACCACTCGTGCTAGCACCCGATCTTTGTTTCTATAAAGGAATTCATCTAACAAGGTGGGGTCAAAGTCAAATTCCACGTGTGGTGACTCTAACTCATCACCACTATGATCGACCATCTCCTCTACTTCTTTTCTATAGAGAATAAAGGCCCAAGATCATGGCCAATAAAGGGATTTGACCCTTGTCTGTTTGAAGTTTCCCAAGTTTGTGTTTGTCTTGTTTCCAAAGCCTACTTTTTGAGCCCTAATCTTGTTTTAGGGCCATGATGTATGAGAGTTTCACTAAGGTGTTTTGAATGTGCTTAAATATATTGATCAAGTCTAAGTGAAACACAAAAGAATGTCAAGAATTATAATGAATGTCAAAGTATCAATGTGACAAAGTGATTTCTCTAAATGAATAAGTCAATAGTGAGAAACAAGATACAATCACACAATGTTTAGTTCCAGACCAATCAATCAAATGATATACTTCCTAAGTCTTTTTCCAAAAGGTAGTTGATGTTTTAAGATGATTAACAAAATGTCACTACTTATGTCGAGTTCAAAGAAATGAACAAGGCTTAAGTAATAACAAGGAGTTAACATGATCTCCAAACAAAGTATACTAAAAGCATGCCCAAATCCAATCAAGACCTATATTCCAAAAAAGAGTCAGTTATGATTGTGAGTGACACAACAATGTCACCAAGATATGTTAACCAAACTTTGCAGAAAGTAAGGTATTGATATCAAGATGATATTGATATAACATGCACAAGTGGTAACACTAACACTTTTCAAAATCAAGGTAATAATTGGAATCAAACAAAAGTAGAGTATACTTAGGAATTGTTAAAGTGTATATAACGTAACATCAAATATAGATATTTAGGTCAAGTTTATAAGAAACAAGACATAAATACCAAAATTGTAGTGACACAATATAAACAAGATAACCATTCAAAGGAGAATCAAAGTGATGAACCAAGCCTAACTACGATGACGATCTTGACTTGGGTATCAAGATAAAAAAGGCTACTAATGATATAAAAATGTCTCCACACACTTTAGACATTTAACAACTCAGACCACAAACATGGATGAGCATAAACAGACACAAAAGTGGTGAATACAATCAATTAGCAACACAAGGTAGTCACTCTTCTTCTGATCAACAAAGTGTCAAAATAAAGTGAAGGAAGTAGATCAATTGGTGTGAAAAATGTTGGCCTCACTTTGGCAGAGTTTCACCTCACCTTAGGGAAAGTGAAAAACTAAGAAAAAGTAATGCTTCACACAGTTTCATGATGAATGATAGCTCTCAACTCAAATTGGTTTTGATATGGTCTAAGTTGGCTCTGGTCAAAGATGGCTTCCTAGGTGGTTCACTCAACTAGGTGTCACAAGTTATCTAAGAGCGAGCTCGATTTTCCAAGAAAATTCACATTGACTAATTCTTGAGTATCTCGGCTTTACTTTACCCCCTTCAAGACATAGTGGGAAATAAATGCATCCATTGTGTACTCTCACTAGGGTCGTGATATGGATAACTTTGATGCTAAATCTCATAAATGGTAAAAACTAGTCAAGTAGGTTGTGCGGAGCACTTCCCGTTTCATCCATAAGGTTCCCTCTTGTGTGGACTACTTTGGGGTTCCTAGGACCACCCCCATTGTTGTAGCTTAAGGCTTATGCCAAAGGGGTTATGTCCTAGTTTTAAGCGACGGGGTGTACCCTTATCCAAACCTGCAAATCAAGTGTTTTGAATGTGGTGTTTTTTTATCTTTTAGACTTAATGTGGTTTAGTCATTCACTATTTGGCAATCTGCAACACACGTGTAGTTAGAAAAATTTGTTTCAAACTCCTTTCTTTGACAAGTGTTTTTAGGTCCTGCACTCAAGTGTTAGTAGTTCTCCAAGAAAATCACATTATTTAAAAGAGGATTAAGAGTTGCTTTTGATTCTCAAGATCATCCAAGGATGCAAGAGAAAGCATACACAACAAATAATCCAACTAAAAAGTAAAGAAAATCTTTGCAATCAATGAACCATACAAAAATCTTGATAAATGTTCATTCCCTTAAACCAAAAATGAAAGATGAAGTTTCCAATTTACCAAATGTTATAAAATGAAGACTAAAGTTATTTTTGATTCTCAAGATCACCCTAAGGTACAAAAAAGAGCATACACAAACTTTATCCCAACTATATAGAAATGGAAAACTTCAAATCAAAGGACCATTGAAAAATGCTTTATAAAAGGTTCATTCCCTTAAGCAAAATGAATAATCAAATTTCCAAGTTTAATCTCAATGTTAAAAATATAGAGATCAAAGTTGTTTTTATTCTCAAGATCACCAAAAGGTACAAGAGAAGAGCATACACATGCTTTGGTCTAAATCAAGTAAAGCATGGAAATACAACATTCATCAAAACATTAGACATGTTAGAAAATGACCAGTTTTAAAATAAAAGAAAAATCTATAATTTTTGTAAGTATAAATCCCAAATTTATGTTTTCATTGCATAGTTAACTTCAATACCTTTCCAATGCAAAAAAAAAGGAGTCATTTCGAGTTCGGGAGAAAAAAGTTATGGCCTTCGGAAGATGGGTTACGCATATGCTCTTATGCTCATGGGTATGCACTTGACATGCACTCAAAAAATGTAAAAAAATGTCCCTTAATTTGTAAAATGGTCAAATTTTTCCAACCAAGATTCAATTTTGATAACAACCATCACATTAATATATGAATAAAGACTCAACACTATCAAACATTAACATACATGCTCAAGAATTTAATATTTTCAAGAAATTAGCAAAACTGGCATGTAGAATGATGAAAAAGTGAGCTCTAAAAATGCAAACATGATGAAATCTTGATTTTTTCTCACCAAGATTAATTTTGATAGTAACCCACCACATTAATATGTAAAAGAAGAGTGAACACTATCAAACACTAACCTACATGCTCAAGAATTCAATATTTTCAAGAAATTGACAAAACTAACATGTAGAATGTTGAAAAAGTAAGCTCTAAAAATGAAAACATGGAGAAATCTTGAAATTTTCCCATCAATTCCAATTTTGACAACACTTCACCTCATTTATACCTACAAGGAATACTCAACAAATTCAAACTCAACAAAACAAGTTAAGAAAAACAAGTTATGTCAATATATGCAAAAAGAGGGTTAGTAACCAAAATTGAAACTTAACTACAAAAACTTGAAATTAAGTGCAAAGGACAATGGAGTAAGTCCCACCGGCATGCCAAATGTATGCAAGAATTTTTTAGCTATGCAAAGATAATTATAACTAACACCTAGTAGTCCTAAAACAAAGCTAAATCAAAATCTATGCATCATCATGCTTAGAGCTTAAACAAGACTAATCTACCAACATCCTTGCATTAGAATATGAATAAACATTCAAACTAACATGCTAAACAAATTAACCTCTATCTCTAATTGAATTCTAATGAAATGAACCTATTTAGATCCTTAGCAATCAAAGGGTTGATTGTATGTTTGAATCCCAAGGTTTTAAGAATGGAGTCTTGTCAATCCATGGCTACAAGACCATTTGACATATCTCCATATGACTTCAAACTTGGAAGAATGAATGCAAGAAATGAAAATAGCTAGCTCCTCCAATGAAGAATGCTCTAAGATGATAAAATGGCTATATCTTAGGCTCTATGCTCATTTAGGTGTAAGAAGAAAGGTAGGAGGAGGGCTCCTTATATAGCCCAATGGATAAAAGAATTTCTACATCCCTTTACATGTGGGATAATAGGGAGGTTGGGTTAGTTGTGGATAAGGCAGGTTTAGATAAGGTTAAGTCAACCTTAGGAGATTTTATTTTGTCCTTTAGTGACTCATGGGGTTTGAGGGGATTTATTAATTAACCAAAGTGATTAATTAATAAGTGTGCAATCTTATAGAAGCTTTTAGAGGAATAGTTAGTATGATTTATGTTATGAGAGATTTTAATCAAATAAATGACGATTTATTGATTAAATAGAAGAGAGAATTAATTAATTAAGAATAATTAATTAATCTAGATAGAAAGGGGTATTAATTAATTAGAAATAATTAATTAATGTAGATAGAAAGGGAGCTTAATTAATTAGAAATAATTAATTAATCTAGATAGAAAGGGGAGCTTAATTAATTAGAAATAATTAATTAATCTAGATAGAAAGGGAGTTGATTAATGGAAGGTCATTAATTGGTGTCGTTGTTGGATAGAAGAGTTAATTAACTAACGTAATGTAATTAATTAACGATGATAGCAGAGAAAATGTGCGATATTGACGATATGTCGTCAATTTGTGAGAAATGGTATAATTAGCGCAATTTAAGTATTTAAATTGCTCGAGCTAAATTATAGGTGTCTACAAGTGCATTATTGATTTTATTATCGTGTATCATGTATCTTGTATTATATTATTCTTTGATAAATGGTGTTTTTGGGCTTGTATGTTTATGTTGTTTATCTCGTTGTCTAGCCCTCTTATGACTATTTTTATCGTTGAAATGTAATAGTGTTTGGGAAGGGTAGAAGGCCATAGGATGGATGTTGGAGGGGAGATTGAAAGGTTGGTTTGGTGGAGGGAAAAGGAAATTAGGATTCTTGTTTATGAATATGGTTGCATATTGTTGAATTTTGTTTGGAGGGAGATGGGGTAGTTGGAATTAGGCCTTTGGTGGAGTGAAAGGGGTGGTTATTGAAGGTATAAGGTGAATAAGGAGGGATGGTTTTATGAAGGTTTCAAAATCTAATTCACTACCCATGTGGAGAGAAAAGGAGACCAACTTTCAACCCTCCCTCTCCCACTTGGCTTGAATTCAAGTCATTGTGTTGCTTTGCTTGTGTTTTGTTGCATTCTTGTTTGATTGTGATTTGTTTTGGGCCTATTGGAGCAAGGTCATTTGTTTGGTGGTGCTCAAGGGGTTTTTGTTCTTGTATGGTTCGTGTGTTAGGGCTCGGGGGCCAATTAGGAAGTGCTTCATTTTCCTGTTAGAAATGGTTGGGTGGTGAGCATTGTTTGGTTCCCCTTTTGTGTGTTTGGACATCTTATTAAAGGGTCCTTGATGTAGCTACCATTATCCTTGTTATTGGTGGAGACTTATCCTAAGTTTTGTAAACTTGAAAAAAAAGATGTATTGAGAGGCAAATGTAATGTGGGCAAATAATTTCAATTTTGAAGGAGTTTTGTATAATTTGTAAGAGAAAAAATTGTAATGGGAATATGGTTGAAATTATTATGAAGTGAACTATTATTATATTAACAATGTAAATCCATTCTATTCAGCTATGTAATGAGTTCTTGTTATAAGTGGATTTTGGGAAAAATTGCGTATTTGAGAATAGATATTTGGAAAAGTTTGGAATGTTATTGTGTTGATAAATTAGTCTAAGAATTTAATCTTGTAGTTGGTGCATCCCAACTAGTATGTGTGCACTTTCATGGTAAAGTGGACACATACTAGGTGGGATACACATGGGTATGGCCATCCTTTCATGTAGAAATGTATGAAAGGGTGATCATATTCACGATGCACCACTCTAAAATTTTATTCCCTTGTTATTTTAAATCATAGTAATATTTTGATATTGTTATTGCATTATTTTAGCACATTAGGAAAATGGAAAGAAAGTTAGCTTTAGGGAATGTAAATAAATTTATAGATTGAAAATTTTGCATGCTCTGAAAGAAAGGTTGATTTCTTTATATAGCAATTGTTAGTTACTCTTATTTAATATATAGATGTGTACAATTTTAATGAACCTTCTAAGTGTTAAAAATACCACCCTTCTTTATTTATCATTGGTAATGCCATGTACATATCATAATTAATATTCTTGAAGAACAACATAAATAATTTAATAGACCTTATAAATGTGTTTATTATAATGAGGTTTCCTTTCTAATTTGTATACATGCATGTAATTTTAGAATTTCCTTGAAGTATTTTATTGATTTTTAACCCCTTCTCTCTCCTTTTCCTTCTCCTTTTCATGAAACAAGGCTTAAACAAATATCTCACTTGCTTATATCAACATCAAATGCACATTATAGATTATACACTAAAATTATGAAGTCAAAAGCATGGTCTAGATCTTTAAACACTTATAATTTTATTCTTGAAATTGGAAATAAAGCCTTAAGAGAAAAACATATATTTATATTAAAACAAAAAAATTATATGCGAGACAGGGGTGGGCGGGTGGGCCGACCCACTCCATTCTCTTCCACACATAGCCCCCACTAACCCCTACAAATCACACCTTTTCCGCCCCTGTAGCGCCACGTCCACTCCACCACACTCATGGTTGCTTCCTACTCCCTCACCCACCACACTCTCCATTCTCTCCCTACCTCCATGGAACGCCTCCATCTTTTCTCCCCTGCAATAAAACCCACAAAAACAAACAATAACAAATGGATGCTAGGTATACGTATAGCTATTTTAGAGTTTGGAAATTCGGTTAGTTTATTTTATATTAGGTTAAGTTTATTATATAGTATATTATATAATGCATTCTAATATATAATATAATATGGTGTATATTAATATATTAATTGTTATATTTGTTGTTAATATAGATTATATATACATAATATAATATAAAATAATGTTGTGTGTGTGTGTGTATATATATATATATATATCATAAGGGTTATAATATTATTATATTGTAATATAATGTTAGAATATATATTATATATAATCTCATCATTATATGTAAAATAATATTACTCTAACGATTTTAACATTGTTATAATATATTATTATTATAATGTGATAATATCATATTAAAATGTTATAGCATTTATAATAGTATATTATATATTATTTAATAATTTAATTACGATATTATAAATTATAAGTATTATATTACTTTGATATATATAATACACGATATATTATAAAACATTGTTATATAATATATCGTAATAAAGTAATGTATAACGTGTTCGATGATACTATATTATGTTATTATAAAGTAAGGTATAATGTCTCTTGGGAGACATTTGATAAAATTGGAATGATACAAAGAAGATTAGCATGGCCCCTACTCAATAATGACAAGCATAAATTGATAAATGATCCACTTAGCACCATAACGGCGCGACACACCAAAAAAATTGCTTGGGTTTCGAGTTTGAAAATTTGGGGTCGTGACACTTGATATATCATGGGGAAGCTAATGGTATGTCCATTGTACTTGTGTTGGTTCCCATGTGCATGTTCCACTTGCAAGATAGGATTAACTCTTATAAAAATCATCTTTTCACCTTCATTATCTATAAAGTTGAATCCAAGGAACCGATCATGCTCGTTGACATTTGTATATTTGTTTTAAGTGAAGTTTTGTGCACAACTCTACCTATCATGACCATTATTTCAAATGTAGGCTCAAGACATATATCAACATCTAACATCTATTGGTTTTGACAATAGGAAAAGAGCCTTGACCGCACACAACAAGCCTTAAGGAATGAGAAAGTGCACAACCCTACGCCTCATTTGTAGGTGAGAAAGGAGATGGAGCACCTATGGTTTCAAGTTTCTAGAAAATAGTATCCATTCCCAAAACCATAACATTCGTGTATAAGAAGGGCCCATTAATAGGGGTAAAAACATGAGAAATAGGTGCTTTTAAGGAAATAAAGAGTAAAGAAAAAGTGCACGGGCTCAAACACTCACATGTACCCTTTCATAGGCCTACAACTATATGAAGTCAATTTGACAATCGAATCTTGCAGACTTGCTATGTTTGGAAATTCTCGTTAAATTTAAATGAGATGAGACCATGGTGAGAGTAAACCCCATCAGAAAGGCACACCCAATACTTTTAAGTCTAAACATTGCAAGCAAGGAACAAGGTTTAAGGAGATTACTTTAAGGCAAGGAGAAACGTCAGCGAACTCCTATGAGATTTTCGATGGCATTTTTAGACAACTACAAACCCATATATAACAAAAGAAAGCATCAAAGTTTAGGAAATGGTTGTCAAAGTCAATGAAGTTCGTGACAAACAATTTGCATAAAATAACATGGATATAACACAAGTTTTGTACCTAGATTTAGACTCGTTAAATATATGTTTGGTCGAAGCCCATGATATGGATGCATCTCTAACCCCGCCGAAAAAAAATCAAAATAAAAAATCAATAAACCATATATGGTCATCAATCAAAAGTTGTCAACAAACCTTAAACATGTTGAATTTATGAAAAAGGAACAAAAGTATTATCTTCAAAGGAAGGAACAACATGAAAGTCATAGAAGAGGATATTCAAAGGCACGGGACAAAGTATAGCATGCACTTTTTCTCTTTTGGAATGGGTGTCACTGATGTACAAGCAACAATGATGGGAAACCAAAAGATAACAACTACAAAACTAAACATAGTTTCTTAGAAGGTAAGCATAGAGAAGTTGTAATTAATGGTGTTTCATAAGAAGAGTACACAATACATAAACAAGATGAAAAATTCAATTCCCAAAGACCTTAAAATATAATGAAAATACTAATTATATATTTATAATTATAAGTAATATTGATAATGATGAATTTTTTTCTACATTAAAATTAGTCAAACTCAAAAGTAGTTAAATACCTTTGAATAAATTTAAAATCAACCTTCCCCCTCATATTTAAGCAAATTCTCTTAAACAAAAATAATTCTATTAAGCAATAAGTTCTTGATCTCTTTCAATTCCGATGACTTTTTCACAATTTTTTTCATTGTCAATAGACATGTCGATATGATGAACATAACAATCCAACAACACATCCATGTTCCAAGCGATAAAGTCATATCCATGTATGCATATAAATATTTGGGAAAAATGCATATAAAAATGTAAGAAAGTTCTGAGAAAAACATTCGAGGAACACTGTAAAATGAAGCATCACATCAAAGAACATTTTGACTTCAGAATTAGTCAATGCTTCCATTTAGTTATCAACATTAGAGTAAATTTTGTAATCGATAAGAATAACAAAAGTCTCAAAGAACATGAATCATCTAAAATAATATAATCCCTAAACCCCCACTTTACATTATGCTTTGATGGTGTTAGAGTAGATTGTTTACCTTAGCTTGTGTTCACCTAAGTACTTTATTTACCTTCTCTTTTATTTATCCTAACCCACTTATGTGTGAATATTTCTTTTATTTTATTTATATATTAGGAGGATATTATCTAGTTGTTAGGTATAGTTCTTTCCTTGATCTATGGTCTTGACTAGTTCTTTGTTTTCTAGGTATTTCCTAGATCTATGGTCTTGACTAGTTCTTATATTGCTCTTCCTTGCCTATATAAGCAGGACACCTTCTCATTGTACTACATAAAGTTCCATAATAATATATGATATTGTTGTTCATTTATTTGCAAAGGTTTTTGTAAAGTTATTCTGGTAAATTGCTTTCAACTTATTGAGTGTGATGTTTTATTAGCATCTGAGTTCTTTGTGGCTTGGAATTGTTTGTTTATCATTCATTTTATGATATCAAAGCAAGAGATTGTTGTTGCATCTATCTCGTAAGTTTTATTTTGCAAACAAGGGTTTTTAATATTTATATTTTTTAGAATTTCTTAGCATTTTGTTGCCACGTGCATTTTTATGCAAAATAGAGGGCTCCATTGGATTCTAAAGGTGGAAAACCCCAAAATGACTATAAACCCAACCTTTCTTAGAGACGGTTTTTTTGGATGCACATATAGATTTGCTTGGAAATCCGCATCGATGGGGCAAAAGGTCCAAACAAATGGTTTTTGAGTTTTTATGGGTTTTGCACGTTTGGTATTTCTCTCGATCGTGAAACTTTCCTTATTCAATCAGACAAGTGGATTTTAGTTTTCACCGTGCGCTTTTGCTATTTTGGGTGTGTGCAAGTCAATTTCACCCGAGTCTAGAAATGGAAATAAATAGTAGAGTAGAAACTTGATAAGCTTGTATCTTTTGATCGTAACTCAAATTTGAGTGCCATTTTTTCAAAAATGCTTATTTTTCATGCTTGTTCCATTGGAACTACTTATTTTGATAAACACACTAGAATTATGAAGTGTCTTATCAGAACATACACTCAATTATAAAGTGCCAAATTTGGGGGTCTTGTTGCATTCCTTGATTCTTGTATTTTTTGGTGATTTTGAGAATCACGTCTTTAGTTACTTCGCATTAGATCAAATTGAGCCATTAATAGTTGATTTAATTTAATTTGAATTAAATCTAAATGTAAAATAACTGATGTACAAATGATAAAGTATAGTAATGGAATAAGCAAACAAACATGTAAAGTATGAAACCCTAAGCGAGAGATAGAGAAAATATGTCTTAGCAGATATCTCAGTGCAATCTAGAACTGATCTATGAGAGAGAAGTGATGAAAAAGATGCAAACAACGTCGTAATCGATCTCTCAAATTTTGTAACTCGCAAAACAATGATAGACATGGGTGCCTACAACAACACAAGGGCATTTGAGCACCGATGACTAGATCTCAAGGCGCTCGTGACTACACAAAAATTCTGGACCTAGTTTATGTTGTATCATAAAGTCTTCACAATTTCTCTCTATTGATCACTTGATGTTTATACTATAATCGTCAATGATATCTATAACCTACAAAAGATAAGTTCACATGCATAAACCACATCAAACCTAAAAAGGAAAATATAGAATGGGGAGTTAGACTGACCCTGTTGGTCACCCCAAGAGTGAACTTACGACCGAGAGTGAAGTTGACTCGATCGCTACACTACATCTTAGACTCCATGTAGTTCTTGTGAGTGTGTGTAGAAATTGTGTCCTAGGATTCCCTTGTGGAAGTTGCACTTGATAGTGAGATGCAACTACAATGTAGCAATGTAGTAAAATGTGTGGATGGAATAGAATGAACTTCCCCTTCCTATGTAGTGTATCCAAAGTTGATGAAACCCTTTTCCCTTGAATGGATGCTAGATGGATGCCTTTAAAGTACTTTAGTTCCTTTGGAATGCAAGTTTAGGTGATGATAGTAATCAATGCTTGGTACTTGATTTTTAACTCATAACTATGTATTTATATGATTCCCTTATTTGAATTTCATATTTGACAACTGGAAGGCCGAGCCATAAGTGAAAAATGCCCAAAAGATAAAAGAGACCCAAAAGAAGTGAGTAACGTGAAAGGGTCGGGGCGCCCAAAGGGGATAAGAGCGCACAGGTGTTGGTGTCCTGGTTGGGCATTGGTGTCTAAAGCCATTAAAGATAAACAAGTAAATTTTTTTCTCGGGTGAAGGGTGTGTAAGATCAAAGAGAAAATAATATACGAGAAAAATATGGTTGTCAATCACTAGTTTTCTTACTTATGAATCATATAAATGCTAGTATGATTTTATGACCAGTAATGTACCCAAGTAGATGATTTTGTGTCTACAACAACACATAATTACCACACACGTAAACCAAGAATGGAAACAACCATCAAATTCAAAGGATTATGGGATTTAATTTCTGCAAAACAACCAGTGTTCACTAGAGAATATGAGAAATTTCAATACCAATGCAAATTTGATGAGTGCATGGGTTTGATATGAACTTATGTAAGTGATAGCCTTTTGTTTCATTTGGAAAAATGTGGATCTTCTTTTAAAATATGGCGGAAAATAGAGGGCTTATTTAGTAAGGTGGATCACATGAGAGCCATGCAACTTGAAATTGAGATCACCTCTCTTACTCCTGAAGATTTTCCATCAATTATAAACTATCTTACTAAGTTCAAGCATTTGTTGACACAATTGAAGGGGAGTGGAAGAGATAAGAAAGATGAAGAGCGTGTTTACCTAATTCTATCCAAGTTGAGAGGTCCATTCCAAATACTTGCTTCTATCTTTTTCTCTAATATGGATGCCTTAGGTGACACATTCCAAATGCCTACCTTAGAAATTTTTTGTGAAATAATTACTAGGGAAGAATCCAAACTGCCTACCCTCGAGAGTTCCACATCTCAAAAGGCATTAGTAACATTTAATCCTAAAGGCAAGGAAAAACCAAAACACATATCCAAGTTGACCCCTTCTCCATCTCAAAGTGCTCCTAAACCCAAATAAAACAACTCTAAACCCAATGAGTCTTCTAAATCCAAGAATAAGTCTAGCCTTTCATGTTCTTTTTGTGGGAGCACTAGTCATGTAAAAACTAGGTGTGTGAATGCAAGCCTTAGACTATGCAATAAAAAAACACAAGATCTTTATCTCCACTCCACCTCATTCCAATGAGCATGGATAAACACTTAATGTTCTTTGGGAGATCTCACCAACAATTTGTGGATAATTGGGTTATAGATTCTAGTGTTTCTCATCACATGACTTCTTCCAACAAGTATGTTGTATCTTTAGGTTTAAGTTCTATTTCCAAAGTTGAGGTTGGAGATTCTTCCTTTCTTTTTGTTAAGGGAAAAGGTGACATACACCTTGATGGTGGAACTATCCAAGATCCATTGTATGTTCCTAACATCACTACAAATTTACTTTATGTATATCAAATTTTTGATTATGATCAAGGAAAAATAGTGACTTTTACACCACAAGGGGCAGAAGTACGAACCTTGTTGGAGCCTCATTCACTTGTTGCTCAAGGTATTATTGATCATGATTCTATACTATATCACTTTGAGGGTTTTTATGACACTTCTTCCATAGGGACATGCTTGGTTTCTCATGCAAATTCAGAGAGTAAGCTTTGACACGAGAAATTTGGACACCTCAATTACAAATATTTGTGATTTATTTTAAATCAAATTAAACCCTTATTTTAGAGTAGTTATTTTAATTGTTCAAATATACATGATAAACTATAACAAGATGCAAGTAATAAGCATATACAATATGAAACCTTAAGCAATAGAGAGAAAGACGACGACTTAGTTGATTTCTAAGTGATTTGAAAGTGATCTGAGATAAGAATATGCTGGAACAAACCGGGAAGAGTGCCGTCAATGCTCACCGAGGGTTCTCGGGAATCGAACTACACATGATAAAAGCACCCATGGGAGGACAGGAGTGCCTGGGCACTAGTGATTGGTTTAAGTGCTAGTGTCCACTCAAATGCTCAAGTTCTGATCTTTTCTAGCCGGAAGAGATTCGTCATTGATCATCTTTTTTCGCTCTGGTTTAATTCCAATGTTGTCGGTCATACATGTAACCTATAAAATAGATAACTAGTTGCACATTCCCATAGACCACATCAAACATAATAAAGAAGATGCAGAATGGGGAGTTGAACTAACCCCGATATCCACCCAAAAAGTGATCTTACAATCGAGCGTTCCCACTACATCTCGACTCCATGTAGTTATGTCTCTATGTGTGTGTAATGATGCCCTAGGTTAGCCCTTGTGTGAGTTGCACTATGGTAGTGGGCTAGATCTAGAATTCTTCAAGTATGTAAATGTGTGAGATGAAATAAAATGAATTTACCCTCCTATGATGTGTATGTAGAGTGATGCAACCCTTCTCCCTTGTATGGATGTGCTAGATGTATGCCTTTGAAATGCTCTTGTGCCTTTGATGCAAGCTTAGGTGATAATATATAATGCTTAGTGTTTGGCCCTTGATTTTGGATAAGTAACTAAGTATATATATGATTCCCTTATTTGAATTTCATAATTAACAACTGAAAGGCCAACACAAAACATTAAAAGAAGCCAAAAAGTAAAGAAGGCTCAAAAGGGTCGAAAAGGATAGAGAGGGTCAAGAGCGCCCAAGAGGGATAAAAGCGCCTAGGCACTTCCGTCATAACTAGGCGCTAGTGTTTGTGGCCATAAAAGATAAATCACCAAGTTTTGATAACGTTGTAAGATGTGTAAGGCTAATAAGAATGCAAAAGATAAAACAAAAGGGCCAAAAGGAGTTGTCCACCACTAGTTTTATTGCTTGGGATTCATGTATACATTAGTGTGCTTTAGGACCTAGAAATTTACCAAAGTGCATAGATTTTTTATCTAAATTTTAAATCATTTTATGTTGTTGAGTGAATAATCAATATCATAAACTAAATATAAGATGCGTACCTTGTAATCATGTAGATAAGAGTGTAGTTGATGGCGTACTGAGTGGACAAGTGAAGCATGAAGTGATCATAATGTGAAGAGTGGGAACTATGAGAGGGAGGTAGACCCTAGGGGTGAAGTGTATGCATAGTAGCATGCAATTGGAGCTTGTGCTTGCTGATGTGAGTTACTTCTTGTTGCATATAAGGATGAACCTATAAAAGAAAAGAAAGAAAACAGTCAAAGTTTCGAATGTGAAAACAAAAGTAATGTATGTATAAGTAAGTAACAATTGTGTAAAGGAAAGTGTACACATGATGTATGAGAGAGTAAAAGATAAAAATTTGTCATATTTTTCTTGGAGATGGTGCTAGATTTGAATGTCTTGTTGTTGATGGTGAGTTTTTAAGTGATCTCATGCCAAGAGTGAGTTTTTGGGAGATCTCACATCAAGAGCGAGTTTTTTTGGGAGATTTCATTCTAAGAGTGAGTTTTTGGGTGATCTCATGCCAAAAGTGAGTTTTTGGGTGATCTCAATCCAAGAGAAGAGTGTTGTGGAGAGAGATCTTGTTTTTCTCTCCTTCCATGACACTTCCCAATAAGCACCACCGAATATGGTAAGTCCCCGATTTGTAACATGTCAGAATCGATTCTAACCGATTGAATATATTCTATAATTGGAGGTAAGTGCACTGCTCTTTGGAGAAATGTACTGTAAACTGCTAGAGATTATGTTGAAATAATAAATTCATTGTTTTTCCCCTCGGGACACAAGCACCCAGGGAAACACAGCGCCTAAAACTATTGTCTAGTATAAGGCGCTAGTGTTTGAGCTATATCTATGAACCAAGTCTATTTCTGGACCACTCTGTAATTGTGTTCCTATGTCAATTTTGTACTTGTGTTGATCTGTTATGGAGCTTTGAGCTTATGTAAGGGTGATTTTATCACCCAATAGATGCCCCTGTTTGGGGTGCATGTGTCGACTCTGGAGAATGTGACCCAAAGGAGAGGACCGAAAGTTGATATGCATATCATGTAATGGATACATGCATGGGGTAGGGGATGTGCATGGTAGAAACCAAGAGACATGAAAATAAAGTAAGCTAGAAACAAGTATTAGTGAAAATGATATAACATGTAATAGAAAACAATGTAATGAGAAACTAGGAAGATAATATGGACTGTAAGAAGGTGTTTCATACATGGGACATCACTCATAATGTCACAAGACAATTAGGGCCGAAGCAACCATAAGAAAACAATGATCAAGTAAAAATAGCAAGCAAAAGGTGACAGATAACCATGGTTGTATAGAGTCCTACAAGGAAAATGCTACACATGAAGCACCCATTAGCATGTTAGAAAGATAAGTAGTATGTCAAAGCATGTATATATCAGTGAAAAGTAAAGTGAGAGTGCCAAGAATAAGTAAATGATGTAATTATAGAACTTGGGATGTGTAGAGTGTGAGAGCAGCAAAGGTAGATGCCCCGGGTGATTAACTAAAATGGAGGTTAAACTATGGGAAGTATAGAAAATTAGTTAATCTAATATAGGAGGACTAAAACATTGTAAACTATCCTAAAATAGTATGGAATGATTTAAAATAATTATATCAAATGAAAGAAAACCCTAATTGTGCAAAGATGTAAAAGGAAAGGACATAATTGATTGTTAGAAGTTGTCACAGGTTGTCGTAGTTCTAACTGTAGATCCTAGAAGTAGAAATGATCACTCAGGGGTACCACGGAGGTTAGATCTAGAATATATAAGGGGAGTGCAGTGCCCAGGAAGGTACTGGGGTGCCTTGGGGTGCCCTAGTCTACAGAATAGGCACACTGGTCTCTACAAATGCTCATAATTTGGTTTCGATAGTGTCGCAAGATGTCCTGAAATTCTCTCTCGTATGTTACATTGGATCTGTCGAAATGCACCGAATGTGTGAGATAATGTAAGATGAAGGAATGACCTACAAAAGATAAAGAAGTATCAAAACCCTAAAAATAAAAGATGTAAAATGAATGGGTCGATCGACCTCGACTTCACCGCCACAACAAAGGGCTTACTAAACATAGTGTTGAACTACATTTCAAACCCAAATGTAGTTTTGGTGTGTCAGCGCATGTCGTGCCCTAGGTGCTCTTGTTTCAATCTCACTTTGTGAAGTAGTGAGTGTAGACACCTATAATTTAGCTCCAATAATTTAAATACTTAAATTGCGTTAATTATCTCCTTTCCCGTAAATTGACGACATATCGTCAATATAGCACATTTTCTTTTCTATCATCATTAATTAACTATATTACGCCGCTTAACTCGACTTGTCTATCAAGAAAAATTATGATTAATGACCTTCCATTAATTAAACCCCATTCTATCTAGATTAATTAATTAATTCTAATTAATTAAGTTTCCTCCTCTATCGATAAATAAACTTTCATTTATCTAATTTAATCCTTCCTATCCCCTAAATCATACTAATTATTCGTCTAAAATCTTTTACAATATTTCTCACCTATTAATTAATCACTTTGGTTAATTAATAAATCCCCTCAAACCCCATGAGTCACTAAAGGACAAACTAAACTCTCCTAAGGTTGACTCAACCCCCTTTCAACCATGGTCATCCCCAACTAACTCAACCTTGCTATTATCCCACATGTAAAGGGATGCAAAGCTTCTTTTATCCATTGGGTTATAAAAGGAACCCTCCTCCAACCTTTCTACTTACACCTTTACACACCTAAATGAGCATAGAGCCTAAGATATAACCATTTTATCATCTTAGAGCATTCTTCATTGGAGGAGCTAGTTATTTTCATTTCTTGCATTCATTCTTCCAAGTTTGAAGTCATATGGAGATATGTGAAATGGTCTTGTAGCCATGGATTGACAAGATTCCATTCTTGAAACTTTGGGATTCAAGCTTACTATCAAACCCTTTAATTGCTAAGGATGTAAATAGGTTCATTTCATTAGCATTCAATTAGAGATAGAGGTTAATATGTTTAGCATGCTAGTTTGAATCTTCATTTCATGTTCTAATGCAAATATGTTGATAGATTAATCTTGTTTAAGCTCTAAGCATGATGGTATATTGATCTAGTTATCATTGTATTGAAGCTATTAGGTGTTAGCTTTGATTTCCTTTGCATTGTTAACTAATTCATGTACACATTTGGCACACCTAGTGGGACGGGTCCTTAGTCCCTTAGCATTGTAGTTCAATTTTTGTTGTTATTTCAATATTTGGCTAACCCTTGATATGCACATGTGTGAAATAATGTTAAATTTCTTATGATTTTTGCTAACTTTGCATGTGTTGAGTCTTGTTTAGGGGTTTAATTTTGATGGATTATTGTCAATTTTGAGCTAACATGTTAAAAATTTGAGCTTTTTGAGCTTGCCTACATCATTTCCTGTGTTTTGATGTCATCTTCTGTGCAAGCGTACACAAGAGTGACAGGGGAGTGCACACACCAAAAGTTGAGTGCACACATCATTTTGGAAGTGCAGTGTCCACATTCTGCTATGTCTATCATTTTTCTATGGGGGAGCGCACACACCAAATGTTGAGCGCACACACCAAAATTTGAGTGCACACACCAAAAGTTAAGCATACACACTCAAAGTTGAGGGTACACCAAAAGTTGAGCGTACACACCAAAAGTTGAGCGTACACACCCAAAGTTGAGTGTACACATCACAGTTCAGATTTGAAATTTACTTTAAAGTTTGTAAAAACATGTTTTTATTGATTTATTGACTCCTTACAGGTTTAAATTGAAGATTAACTTCTTTTACTGAGAATTTATATGCATGTTTTTGCTAACTTGATTTGATTTTTTTAAAGGGTTAAATGAACATTGCATGTTTAATCATAAGAGTAAAGTCGTGTATGCTCTTCCCTCGCACCTTTTAGGTGATCTTGGGAATCAGAAATGATTCTTATCTCTTTCATTTTCTTTGAAAAACATTTGGAATGTCAAATTTTGTTAAAATGAACGTGTCACATTTGAATAAAGTATTTTCCATTTGTTGATTTCTTAAGTTAGATTTTATGTTGCATATGCTCTTCTCTTTTGCGTCCTAGGATGATCTTGAGAATAAAAATGACGTTTATCCTCTTTATATATATGGAAAACTACTAAATCCATCATGCAGGACATAACTACTTGTCAAAGAAAGGGGAAATTGAGACAAAACAAAACTACTAATAAAATTTTTGTGCAAGTTGCCAAAAGGTGTTCAAACAAACCACATTAAGCTAAACAAGATAAAATACACACCACAAACATCACACTTGTATTTGCAGGTTTCAGAAAAGGGTACGTCCTATCCACTCAAGTAGAGCATAACCCTTTTGGCATAACACCTTAAGCTACAACAATGGGGGTGGTTTTAGGAACCCTAAAGTAGTCCACGCAAGAGGGAACCTTGTGGATGAAACAGAAGTGCTCCACACAACCTACTTGACTAGTTTTACCATTTGTGAGATTTAGTGTCAAAGTTATCTGTATCACGACCCCAATAAGAGTACATGATGACACATTTATTTCCCATTGTACTTGAAGGGGGTAAAGTAAATCCAAGATAATCCTTGGGAAACCTTGGCAAACCGAGCTCGCTTTTAGATAACTTGTGACACCTAGTTGAGTGAACCACCTAGGAAGCTATCTTTGACCACATCAAAACCAATTTGAATTGAGAGCCATCACAAAGGGATAATTTTTTCAAGTCATAACCTTATTTGTTGAATAAGGGGAGAGTCCATCAAAGTTTGAACGATGCGTCATTCATCATGAGGATTGTAAAGTTTTACTTTTGCTTAGTTTTTACTCACCCTAAGGCGAGGTGAAACTCTTGTCAAGTGAAACCAAACTCTCTTCAACACCAATTGATCTACTTCCTTCACTTTCTTTTGACACTTTGTTGATCAGAAGAAGAGTGACTACCCTTGTGTTTCTAATTGATTTGTATTCGCCACTTTTATGTCCATTTACGCTCATCCATGTTTGTGGCTAAGTTGTTAAACATCTAAAGTGTGTGAAGACATTTTCATATCATTGGTAGCCTTTTTTATCTTGATACCCAAGTCAAGATCATCAATCGTAGTTAGGCTTGATTCATCACCTTGATTCTCCTTTGAACTAGTTATCTTATTTATATCATGTCACTACAATTTTGGTATTTACGTCTTGTTTCTTGTAAACTTGGCCTAAATATCTATATTGTGACGTTACGTTATATACACTCTAACAATTTCTTGGTATACTTTAACTTTAGTTTGATTTCAATTACTACCTTGATTTTGAAAAGTGTTGAGTGTTACCATTTGTGCACGTTATATCAATATCATCTTGATATTAATACCTTACTTTTTCAAAAAAATTGGTTAACATATCTTCATGGGATTATTATGTCACTCATGATTGAATCGCCACTTTTTGGAATATAGGTCTTGACTAGATTTAGGCTTGCTTTTAGTATACTTTTTTTGGGGATTGTATTAACTTCTTGTTATTACTTATGCCTTGTTCATTTCTTTGAACTTGACATAAGTGGTGACATTTTTTATTCATCTTAAAACACCAACTACCATTTGAAAACAAACATAGGAAGTACCTCATTGATTGATTGGTTTAGAACAAACAATTTTGTGTCATTGTGTCTCATTCGTCATATTGACTTATCCATTTAGGACAATCACTTTGATCCATTGATTCTTTATCATTTGTTATTCTTTGGTCATTAATTTGGCTTAGTGTTTTGAACTTGTGTGATTGTTCCATGTGCTTATCCATCTTATAAACTCATTTCTAGGACAATCCTTTGGGTCTTTGATCCTCTTGATCTTCTTGTTTTTGCCTAAGTTCATGGTAATTTTTGAACATATCTTTCAAACATTGGTAAAAACATTTCATATCAAGCAACTTTTACATCAATCGAACATTGGAAATATTTCCTTTGTATCCTTTACATTGCTAAAAATTTGATCAATCCTTTAACATTTACGCCTCCAAAATTGTTGTCCAAACCTTGTTGGATTATCAATCTCGAGTCATCACGATGTATGTTTTCCTAGCTTCCATTTTGGAAAATCACACAAGCATCCCTATCTTAATGAAATGTCTAGTTGGTTGTCGTTATGCTACCCAAATCAACAAGAAACCTTCTTCACTTTGAAGAAGTTTGATTATACAATCTAGGTCTAGGCCTTTGAACCCAACACAAGCCAACAATGACTGATTATCGCAAGGTCCCTTATACATACGAAAATAAACAATCAAAGTTTCGATGTTCACAAGAAAAGATGCCCATTATGACTAAACCACGTTTGGTTCTTTGCGCTAGAGAACCCATTTGGGTAACCCGTTTCCCCCCTTCATCTCATAGTCGGTGGTATGGTTTGGACACTTCTGATCCAAATTATTATTCAGGTTCCCCCACTCTTCTTCTGATTCTAATCCAAATATTTCCTCTTCTTCTGAGGATTCCAATCCAAATATTTCCTCCAATTCTTCTGATGATTCAGATCCAAACTACTATTCAGATTCATCTAATTCAACTCCTAAGTCGCGATCCTCCCCTTCTTTGTAGGACCTCCTTCATCATACTTCTACTATGATTCTTGAGTCCCCCTTTCTTCATGAGATCCTCTTCATCATCCATTTAATACGACTCCTACATCGCGGTCCTCCATTTCTTCATAGGATCCCTTTTATTAGTCACCTCAATGACGTCTTATTCCTTTGAAGATACGCACAACTCCAAATCCCTCTAATCAAACATCTAATACAATTATTGAATCACGGTCCTCTCTTTCTTTGCAAGACCCTTGTTATTATTCATCCAATGTGATTCTTGAATCACAATCCTCCCCTTCTTCGTAGGACCTTCTTCATTAATCACCCCCACGAAGTCTTCCTTCTTTGAAGATTCATGTGACTCAAAGTCCATCTAATTCCACGTTTACTTCATCCCCCATGTCACCTTCTTCTATCAATCATCATCAAACATATTCTCAATATTTCACACCAATTGAACCTTTTTCATCCAATCAAACCCTCATGGTTGATTGATAACCCATACCGATTGATTTCTTTCAAAACAAAGGAGTGATCATGGCCTTTATAGGGGCACACAAGATATCCCTCTAACAAATTATGAGTAAGGATTCTCTTTAGACTTCAATGTGTCCACGTATTGTGAGCAAAAGGTTGATTCCTTTTATCAAGAAATGGAGGAAGAGCCTCAGATAATGCAACTCTATCCTCCTCTTATTCTTCCATCTTCACATTTTTCATTACGTGATGACACTCATGGGTATTACATTGATCCATGTCATATATTCTCATCACCCAATCACTCTTTTTGTATCACAATTCCTCAATCACAATATCTTATAGGTCAATGCCAAGTATCCCTTCATTTTCATCTAGGTTTGGGTCACCTTCTAGTAGCCTCCCTCTTCTTTTGGGAAATTCTCAAGAAGTCCATTATCTTTTATTCTTGGGGCACGTCTAACTAAACCCTTGTCTTCTATGTATGGGGCACCCCGAGTACTCCATCATCTTCTATTCTTGAGCCACATCCTAGTAGCCCGTCATCTAACATCTATGGGTCGCATCCTAGAGCCTTTCTTCTTTTATTCTTGGGCCACATCCTAGTAGCCCTTCATCTTTTATTCATGGCTCACCTCCCGGTAGCCCATATTCTTCAATTCTCAAACCATGTCCTTTTTGTCCATCACATTATTCTTCT
Organism: Taxus wallichiana var. yunnanensis; assembly: GCA_018340775.1. Taxonomy (NCBI): domain Eukaryota; kingdom Viridiplantae; phylum Streptophyta; class Pinopsida; order Cupressales; family Taxaceae; genus Taxus; species Taxus wallichiana. Next base: position 993,683,660 of record CM031242.1, read on the forward strand.
ACCAATGATCATGACAAGCCGATCATCATTACTCTCATTAATTCTAAATGTACACATTCTTCTCCCACTTCTTGGGATCAGACAAGTCACGCATTAGCTTATAAGAAACCCAGACATGTTCTTTATCAAGCTAAGATCAAAACGCCGAAGAGCTCCAAAGCTTCCAACAACTCAAACGATCATAAAATCCAAAATCAAATGTGATTCTAGAATGCACACCAACGCACCCATCAAGTATGGCACAAAGTCCAGAAACCTATGGATAGGGAACTCAAGCTCCCACATAAAAAAACCCATGTTTCAAAAAAAATCACAGTCATTTGTTGAGTTTGAACTCATCACAATCATCGAGATTGAGAATAATATTACGCTTGATAAATAAATGTGCTTAGTCTCCCTTATCAAGGAAATCGCACACATCATTGTTGGATCCTATCACACATAGTGACATAGTTGGTCCCAATCTCCCAAAACACTAAAAATTCTTTAAAAAATAAAATCGTAAAAACAATTTAAAAATATAAAAAATGAGAAAACATTAAAAAACAAAATCAAAGGTATAAAGATCAAACATTGTAATCAGGTATTGTGTACACATGGATGTTCTTTCTTCACTTTATTTCATATTCCTCTGCAATTCATCCACCATTTTCATCCCTTTGATGTTATTGTGATTATCCTATTCACACGCATTTTGTGACATTTATCTCTATGGTATTTGTTTGACCCTGGTCTTTTATCACCTTGGTAAATTAAAGAATGACTGACCTCTTAGAGATCCTATCACAATTCTCATCTAATAAACTTGTTGTGAAGAAATTTTAGATGTATTTGTTGACACTAGCCAATGTCGTCATCATAATCACTTCCACATCCTTCCATCAATCCATCAATGATTCTTAACCCCTTGTCAAACAAGAGAGCTGAAATAAGTTTTCAGTAAACAAAACAAGAATCAAAATCAATCAATCAAAAAGAAAAATCTAAAAGCAAAAGCAAATTGATATATAACTCTCTCTTGGGGTATTTCATATAATCTCTCTCGGGGCTATGGATGCCTGGATGGTAGTAGATCAATGTTGTGATTAGAATAAAATGCATCTCAATCTGGGCTATGGATGCCTCGGGCTTGTAGGGAGCAATGTAAAACTCTCCTTCCATAATCCATTAATAAATCACCATTCAAAAATAAATCATTCCTACACATTGGCTAGTGTCTTCACTTGTTGTCCATGAAATCTTCCCTCCAAGAGGTAATTCATTTCCATATGCACACACAAGATCTCGATGAGTAAATAGGATTATTATGTTACCAAGTGTTGTGCTTTTGGACCTTGTTCAAACTCTTGCTTTAGCACATGTCTTGTCTCAAGATTTGTACCTTGGTCTAATCAATTTTTCATCGACCGCCTTCTAAATCTTTTCATAACATCCTCTGTTCTTCGAAATCGTTTAGAACATCCATGTGTATAGGATGGCCTTTTTGTTATGTTTGTGGACACCTTTGTCCCCCTTTAATAAATCAATTTCACACTTCCTTTCTATCATGTGTTTCTTGGCTAGCTTACACTAGGGGCATCCTTGATCCCTCATGATTGAACCTATTTTATATTGGCCTTGATCCCCCTTCAATGCGTGAAGAGTTTTCCTTTGAGTACTCCCACTTAATCGCTAGGGAATTTTTGCATCTTCACTTTCTTGCGCATATGCGTGGCATTTTGCCCTTATACATCCCATCTATCACTGGGGGCATCCACGCTTCTTTGTCTTCCTGTACATAGTTTCAGAAAACTTTCAAAAACACAAAAACATTTGTATAAACTTTCAAAATTCCAAAAACATTCAAATATGTCCAAAAATCACAAAAACATTCAAATATGTTTCTAAAAATCAAAAACAATAAAAATCATCCTACAAAACATCACTCTTTGGTTCTCACTTGTTCTTTTGCACGAATCATGGATCATCTTGATCTACCTCCATCAACAAAGTTAGTTTTCTTACTATGTCTGTACTCTAGGGCACAACAAATTGCTTGGTATTGTTCATAGTGCACAATTGCTTTTCATAGGACCCAAGTGTCCTTCGTTATTCCCCTTGTATGTATCCTTGCTTGGGGCACCATCTTTTAACCCTTATTGTTAATTCACATAGGTCAGAATCAAAGATTGATAACAAAAACATTGCATTATGTTTCTCTGTTAGGTTAGCTTGTTTACTTTCTCATATTGCATTGCATTATGTATGTTGCAGGGAGTTAGACATCTTTTACTTTCTCGTATTGCATTGCATTCTGTATGTTGCATTGATTTGGTGTTTTTAGCAATGGACAATTGTTCATAGTATGGATTTACATGTCATTCTACTTTTGTCGTATGCTTACATTTTTAATAAGGACCGATGACGTAGATCCTTGGCAAAATGATGATAAGAAAGTTGTCTAAAAGAGAGTTCTACACTGGATGCAAGACTAGTTCTTCCCTGGCCCTCTTCCTCTCTTTCTTCTCGATCATTCTCCTATCAACCTTATTCTTCTACTTCACCGGGGCATCCTACCCCTCCCCATTCTTCTATCCATTTCTCTCATCTTTTCAATCGTCAATCGCCTTCTTTCATCACCCCATCGACACTTGAGGGGGCATCTTTCACTTCTAATTTTTCTTCTACCCCTTCAAAATTTTACATGTCTACTATCTTTGAAGTGGTGTCACTTATGCCACCCCAAAGAGGGGAAAATGTAGACACCTATAATTTAGCTCCAACAATTTAAATACTTAAATTGCGCTAATTATCCCCTTTCCCGCAAATTGACGACATATCATCAATATAGCACATTTTCTCTTCTATCATCATTAATTAACTATATTACGCCGCTTAACTTGGCGACTTTTCTATCAAGAAAAAATTATGATTAACGACCTTCCATTAATTAAACCCCATTCTATCTAGATTAATTAATTAATTCTAATTAATTAAGTTTCCTCCTCTATTAGATAAATAAACTTTCATTTATCTAATTTAATCCTTCCTATCCCCTAAATCATACTAATTATTCTTCTAAAAATCTTCTACAAACTTTCTCACCTATTAATTAATCACTTTGGTTAATTAATAAATCCCCTCAAATCCCATGAGTCACTAAAGGACAAACTAAACTCTCCTAAGGTTAACTCAACCCCTTTCAACCATGGTCATCCCCAAATAATTCATCCTTGCTATTATCCCACATTCCATTGGGTTATAAAAGGAACCCTCCTCCAACCTTTCTACTCACACCTTTACACACCAAAATGAGCATAGAGCCTAAGTTATAGCCATTTTATCATCTTAGAGCATTCTTCATTGGAGGAGCTAGCTATTTTAATTTCTTGTATTCATTATTCCAAGTTTGAAGTTGTATGGAGATATGTCAAATGGTCTTGTAGCCATTGATTGACAAAACTCTATTCTTAAAACCTTGGGATTCAAGCATACAATCAAACCCTTTGATTCCTAAGGATCTAAATAGGTTAATGTCATTAGCATTCAATTATAGATAGAGGTTAATATGTTTAGCTTGCTAGTTTGAATCTTTATCTCATGTTCTAATGTAAATGTGTTAAGAGATTAGCCTTGTTTAAGCTCTAAGAATGATGGTATATTGATCTAGTTATCATTGTATTGAAGCTAGTAGGTGTTAGCTTTAATTTCTTTTGTATTGTTAACTAATTCATGTACACAACAAACAATAATAACTATAAAAATATATAATAGCATATGTGCATGAAATAGAATAGAATTCTCCCCTATGTTGTGTGTGATGATGCAGATCTCCTAGCCTTAATGCATGACACTATGTGGATGCAATGGATGCAATTCTAGATGGAGTGATAGTATTATGTGACACTAGACCCTCATTATGGTCTTATAACATTATATTTATAGGGTTCTCTTGCTCTAATTTTGTAATTAACCTTGACATGGCTGACTAGGAAAAAGATAAGGATGAAAATGGCTAGAAGAGGCCCAAAAAGAGGCAGGAAAGTAGAACATGGACCGGGGCACCCCGGGCGCCCTAGTTCGTGCCTAGTGCTCCAAATTTAGGCTTAAATGATGGGACAATTACGAAATAGGTGGACATGCATAGGAAAATATGTGGGAATGAAAAAATAAAGGGTAAAATAAAATGGCCCAAAGGTGGGACTAATTAGTACTTTCTTCACTTAATAACCCTCTAAATAGTAATATAAGACCAAGCTAAATAATGCCTAATGTGCATGATTTTGTGTCTACATTTTCCCCCACTTTATGTTGGTGAACGGAATGCTTGGTAACATAAAGTAGATAGAGATGCATATTTGATATCCATTTAGAGTGTAGTAGAAGACGTGTCAATGGACTAGACTCAAACATGGAATGATAAAAATAAAAGGTGGAGGAGTGTGGATTTTAAAGATGAAAAATGCACATAAAAAGTGATGAGAGTGAACCTAGGGCGGAACACGTGTGTAGCTACTGCAGTGTGTAGTGTACCTACATGGTTAGTAAAGGCAAGTGTCGTCACGACGTGTTTTTGTTGTCATTTTTGTTAGCGTTGTCATCGCCATTGTTGTTGCCCCCAATTTGACTATTTGTTTCTCATATGGCCAGACCTACAAGGAGAAAACAATCAAGTAGTCAAATATATGTGTATGTAAAAATGTTTGTGGTGAAATACACATGTGTATAGAAATGTGTAAAATATGCAACTATAAAATATGCGAAAAGCAAAATGTAAATGGAACATGTGCACCTGATCCATGTCGAGAGAAAGGGTGTAGAAGGATATCATGTACTTGTTATCTAAATAACTCTCCTAGTTATCTAAATAACTTATATTTTCATTCTGACTCTTATGTTTCATATTCCAGTTGTGTGCACTCAAGATTGTTCTTTTGACACCTTGCACAACATTGCGGTTCCTCTGCGTGCCCTTACACGCCTTCTTGCTCCCTTCTGCATTCTTCTATCTCCTTCCATTTTCCCTTACACGCCTTCCTCCTGCACGCCCGCTTTCTCTCTAGCCCATCATGCACTCCTTGTGCGCATGCAAACTTACCTTCTAATCAACTAAGTCCCTAACATTCCTCTTGCGCACTTACATAGACTCAGTTCCTTCATGCACCCTCGTTTCTTTCTTCCTTCGCGTGCCTTCCTTTAGTTGAATGCTCGCATCTCGTTTCCATACTTTACTTCTGCAAGTATGCCTTCCTCCCCGCGAGTGCCTCCCCTCTGCTTTCCCTTTCACATGCTTCGCTTCTCACTCCCGTGCCTCGCACCTTCTTCTCCGCCACCACCGTGCCATATCATCTTCTCGCCGACTTGAGCGTGCTACACGCAACCTATCAAAGCTCAAATTCACTATAAGTAATAATGTATCAGTCTGTCATAGAGCTCTGTAGTAAAAGATGTTAGAGTTGAGCATGAAGGAACATCCGTATCTGATGAAATCTGGTGGTTGAGGTTGATTGAATGTGTGCATTGATGAGTTGAGAGACGTTTCCATATTTTTTCATAACAAATCCCAATTATATTTGAATTTGAGCTCTGTAGTAAAAGATACGGCCGTACATTCACTACGCTCAAGTCTTATGACAGATGCGTCGACAAACTCTAACATAAGAGCTCAGTAGTAAAAGATGCGTCGACAACTCTAACATCTTATGACAGCCGTATCTTTTACTACAGAGCTCGATCAACACACCAACGTTTCCATATTTTTTCATAACAAATTCCAATTATTTTTTCATCAGATCTTGCCTTCTTCCTTCTTCCACACACCAAACAGACATGGGGAAGCGCATCTAAAAACCTTGCAGGTGGATTTACAAGCATTTATAATTGGTTGTTAGTGGTTGAAGATTTGAATCTAAGTTTCCATCCCTTTCTCCTTCTCTTCTCTCCTTCTTCTTCTATAAATAGTAGAGTTCTTGCTTTGTAAAAAGGATCCCTCCTTGTTGTAACGGCACCATGCCAAAATGGTGGTTGACTTCCCATGGGTCTCAGACCTTGGCATGGTCTTTACAATGTATTCTCACCTCCTGTTGTGAATGTAAATGACTGTAGCATCCTCAAGCAATAAAATCATGTTTTGTGGAACTCTTGTCTTCCCTCTCTCATTTTCATTGCATCTCACCTCTCTGTTTGCATTTTCTGGCATGTTGTGCGTACTCCTATGCTTGCATTCCCCACATTCATGTGTTGCACACGTTGGAAGGTTGAGCCTGTGTGTTGATCTGTGGCACGCGTTGTCCACCCTCTTCTCCTACGCTCTCTTTGTTTCCTTCTATGCCCGTGGAGAGATCGACCCTTTCCTTCTGGCACTATCACCTTATTTAGCTTAGAATTTCCCTTTCTCGCACATCCTTCTATCCCCGATCCTTGACATGTTTAGTCTAGGATTTGCTTTCGATATTAGGAGTAGCAGAGGCGTTAGAGGTAGGTAGAGGAATCGACCTTCTCCGAGAGATTTTCCCAAACACACAAGGTCCCACAACTTAGGGGACGAGTTCCATTGTGGTCTCAAACACTTCGGCCCTCCTGAGATCCAAGACGTGGGTACACATTTGAGCGACCAACAATTTCTGGCACCCCCGGTGGGAGCAGAGTGAAGAGCTTTACATCTTCATTTCAACAAGTTTGATGTGTTATCGCTGAGATCCAACCTTTGGAGGCATTTTTCAACACATATGGTGACTCCACTGATTCAACGCACCCATTATCTCATGTGCAGACCAGATCCCCTCATTCCTCCATTCATTTCTCCTTTTTCCATCATTCCACATTCCTCTTTTGAATTTGTGTAATCATGACTTATTTCCCTCCATGGAATTCTCACTTGCAGCAGCAGAACTCTTTCCCTCCATCCCCATAGTTTCAAAATCCTCCTCCAAATAAGTTTTATAAGCCCCATTATCTTGAAAGTGCATATAAGCCACTTTTTTCTAAGCCAAATGTTTATGAATTACAAGTTTATACAGATGATGGTGGCAACTCTTTGTAGAAGCTAATTTTGAGAGGCAGGTGCAAAATATGGAGATGGACAAGATGCAACTTAGAGTCAAGTGCTTTGCGTAAAGATAGCTAAAGTTGGATACAAGGTCCCTTGTCCATGGGTCGTCCCTGCTCCAATATAGTTTAGCACCCAATAGAAGCTGCACTTTATTACGAGATGTCGCCCAGATTACAGAATGGGAGGAAGAAATGGAGGCTCAAAAATCTAGCGCACAACAACCTGTCAATGGGGCAACCCTGTACTACCATCTTACACCCTCCCACTCCTCCGCGCTAACTTACATCATCTCAGCCTACTACACGTGTTCCTAGCTTCTTGTTGCCTCCCCACTACGAATTCCATCCCTTCTCCCTCTTCACTTTCATCTCACCTTTATTCCTCTTCCATTTCTCTTCTTACGTGGACCTCTGTTTCTTTAGTGCGTGTGCCCTTCATCCCTTCTGCACCCATCCTCCCATCGTCTTCCGAGTCTCCTCTATCTAACTAGTACAAAAAATGAACAACCCCTACCAACGTGCATTTCCTAGCCAACATCATCATGTTTGATGACTGCAGAATAGTTGAAGAATGGCGTGAATCATGCGACTCCGACTGGGAAGAGGAGATCATACGGCGCTGCATGCTCCGATGAAAATAAGTGAGCTCCAAAGGGCGCAGTTACGGAGGAGAACAAATTACTTGTAGAGGTAGAACCATACATGCCCTAGCCTACAAGTGCTCCCCTCAGGAGGAAATTCTACAAGAAAATCCCATATGTGGGATTGAGATTCAAAGTAATGGGAAAACCACAAGGATCAGACCATGCCCAATCAAATATCTAGCTAGCTTAGATCCAAAAATAGAGTTGCCACCGATCATGCTCATTTCAGAGCATGAGGTAGAGCTTCAACGTGCCAAAGGTCAATAGCAACAGTGCCTCCCAGATCCAAGCGCAGAACAACTCCAGGAGGTGTATATTCTGTTTGTTGATACTTTGGTTTCACTCTTATTTCTGACCATGTTTAACACCAAATCAATTACATAGTCACAATTTGTGAGGAAGGGAAGCTACTTCTCCTTGCTTGAACCGCAAGTTTTACTTGAGCGCCTGTGCCTCCGGTTAGCTTAGGTTAGTTTAGGTTTACTTTCAGTAACACAAGTTCTCGTGCACACTCTGTATGTTCCATTTGGAACATGTATGATTTTCATCTTATGTACGTAATGTTGTGCTTCTGTTTTGGTGCGCTCCCTCTGGCACCTTTCCTTTCCTATTGCGACCGCACAACCCTTTTGTTGCTTCCTAGGTTGACAATCCAAATTTGGCAAAGGCTGTTCCAACTACTAGTGCATAGCTTTCATTCTCATCAATTCAATTCAGAATATCTTTATATGAGAGCAATAGTTTAGTTTAGAGTTCAAACAGAGCTTCAAGTGACTCCAAGGTGTTCTTCAAGTTGATCAGATCTTCAAAGATTAAGTGCTCAACTCCATGCCCAATGGACTTCTAAGGCTACTTGTCTCTTCATCTAGCAGGCAGATGGCCCCCGAAAGTTGCCAAAACTGTTATCCAAATAACTCTCCTAGTTATCTGAATAACTTATATTTTCATTTTGACTCTGATGTTTCACATTTCAGGTTACGTGCACTCAAGATTGTTCTTTTTACACCTTAGCACAGTTGCAGTTCCTCTGTGTGCCCTTGTGCACCTTCTTACTCCCTTCGTATTCTTCTATCTCCTATTTTCCCTTGTGTGCCTTCCTCCCGCACATCCACTTTATCTCCTAATTTGTCGTGCACTCCTTGCGTGCACCTCTACAGACTTACCTTCTAATCAACTAAGTCCCTGACATTCCTCTTACGCGCTTACATAAACTTAGTTCCTTCGTGTGCCCTTGTTTATTTCTTTCTCCACACGCCTTCCTTTAGTTGAATGCTCATGTCTTGTTTCCATACTTTCCTTCTACAAGTATTCCTTCCTCCCGCATGTGTGCTCCCCTCTGTTTCACTTTCGTGTGCTTGCTTCTCACTCCCGCGCCTTGCGCCTTCTTCTGCGCCAGTCACTATGCCATATCATCTTCTGTCAAAATTGAGTGTGCTACACGCAACCTATCAAAGCACGCCAATAGGGCGTTGAATCTGACAACCAACCAGTGCATGACACGTGGTAGAAAAGAAAAAACAAATGAACAGTTGGTCATCATTTCATCAACTCACTGCGTGCCACGTGTCTTGCATGTGTCAATGACTCTAACATCTTTTGACAGCCTGTATCTTTTGCTACGAGATCTTAGATCAACGCATGCCTAGACTTGTCGAGAGAACCGCTATTGACACAAGCTACATGATGGAGTATTCAAATTCAAATATAGGTGGGATTAGTTAGAAAAAATAGGGAAATGTTTCTCAGCTCATCAATGCACACATCTAATCAACCTCAACCACCAAATTTCATCAGATCTTTCCTTCTTCCTTCTTTCACACACCAAACAGACATGGGGAAGCACATCTAATAGCCTTGTAGGTAGATTTACAGGCATTTATCACTTTGGTTGTTGGTGGTTGAAGATTTGAATCTGAGTTTCCCTCCCTTTCTCCTTCTCTTCTCTCCTTCTTTTATAAATAATAGAGTTTTACTTTGTAAAAAGGATCCCTCCTTGTTATAACGACACCATGCCAAAATGGTGGCTGAATTCCCATGGGTCTTAGACCTTGGCATGGTCTCTGCAATGTATTCTCGCCTCCTGTCGTGAATGTAAATGACTGTGCGTCCCTTAAGAAATAAAATCATGTTTTGTGGAACTCTTGTCTTCCCTCTCTCATTTTCATTGCATCTCGCCTCTCTGTTTGCATTTTCTGGCATGTTATGCGTACTCCTATGCTTGCATTCCCCACATTCATGTGTTACACACGCTGGAAGTTCAAGCCCGTGTGTTGATCTATGGTGCGCGTCATTCATCCTCTTCTCCCATGCTCTCTTTGTTTCCTTTGACACTCATGGAGAGAGATCGACCCTTTCCTTTTGCACTATTGCCTTCCTTAGCTTAGGATTTCCCCTTTTCGCACATCCTTCTATCCTTGGTCCCTTGACATGTTTAGTCTAGGATTTGATTTCAACATTAGGAGTAGTAGTAGCATTAGATGTAGGTAGAGGAACCAGCCTTCTTCGAAGATCCGTCCCAAACATGTAAGGTCCGACAACTTGGGGACGGTTCCATTGTGGTCTCAAACACCTCACCCTCCCGATATCTGAGATGCGGGTGCACGTTTGAGTGACCAAGAGTACTGTCGTGAGCTTTTTAGGTGATCTCACGCTACCCTCAAGCTAAAGAAGTATAGGGAGGAAATGATCTGTATCCTCCAACATTTAACCGCTTTTGCTGAAATGTGTGAAGAGATCTTTGTAGCGTCGTAGTTTTTTGGGTGATTCGATGCCATTATATGAATTAGTGTAGAGAGGCACACCCATTATAACCTACAAGCATGTAATCGCTCTACATAAATGCGAAAGGACACCATGTCTTGTAGAGGCCATTGTGTATGGAGTTCATAGACTAGTATGAACTCAGTTGTTATATGTAAACCCATAATGCCAAGGGCGGAAAGTGTATTTTACCGAACTAGTGTAAATACGTTGTGTTAGTAGAAATCCTCAATGATTCCCCCTCTCTTTGGAGGCGCATGCAACGTCAAATGTGGCCCCAAAAGAGGACCTACCGCACTTGAACCCGTAGAACTCTTCCTTGCAGGGGAAAGGGAAAACACTTCGTAAAAACCAAGGTGTGCACAAAAGGGGATGGCTAGCCAAAACAAGTGTAACATATACGAGACAATGTAGTAACTACCAAACAAAGTAGTGTAAACACGTAAGAAAACAAGTAGTCGGACAAAACAGGTTGCAAACATGGGACATCACTCATGATGTCGTAAGACACACAAGGCTATCATGGCCAAAAACAACAAACAAGTGTGCACACAAGCAAAGGGCAAAGCCCGCATATAATAGCAAACAATGTCAGGCAAGTAAAAACAAATAAACAAGGAGTCAATGATACGTATAATCCTATAAAACAAGTGTTGCACATGGAACACCTGTTAACATGTTAGAGCGATAACCAATATGTCAAAGCGTGTATGAACAAGTAATATAAGATGTTAAGGATAAATCAAACAATATCACCTTGATAAAATGAATGTGGATGCCCCCAAAGTGACCAATATAGGAAGGGTAGAAGGCGAGCATCCATACTGCGTGTAAAGTCCTATATCTGTGATCACACTAAACAAAGGTGTGAACATACATGTGTGTATGATATAGATAATGACATATAAGAAAGTAGTCTAACATGTGTAATAAAGTGATCATGCAAAACACTAGTAAACAAGAGTAAATGCCCCCAAGACAATGCAATATTTTGTGGATGGATGGAATGGAATGCAAGATGGAATGATAGGAGCAATGTGCCCCATGAGTGGATGGAAGTGTATGCAATGAGGTTCATTTTGTTTGCCCCCTCAGCAGTCAATAATGAACCGTAAACGAGAGTGCATCATTGGGAAATGGTCGATTAGTGTTGGTTGTTTCTAGCGCGTTGTGATGAGTATGTATATTTAATTGTGATGAAATGTGACATGTGGAGAGATGTGTGTGAACCCTATAGCCAAAATGTGTATCACGACATATGGAATATATGAGTGATGATTTAGCCCTAAGCATATATCACTATGTGATGAAGGGATGAGTGATGATTTATCCCTAAGCGTATATCACTATGTAATGAAGGGATGAGTGATGATTTAGCCCTAAATGTATATCACTATATGATGAAGATAAATAGGTGATAATGTAGCCTAGAACATATGTCACCACAAGATGAAAGGAGGGAATGGTGAGGTAACCTAAGGTGTATACCACTACAATATGATAGAATGGGTGACGATTCAACCAAAGGTGTATGTCACTACGAGATGATTGATAAGGGAGCGGTGATGTAACCTAAGGTGTATACCACTACAAAATGATAGAAGGGGTGATGATTTAACCTAAGACATATATCACTAATGCTGGAAATGTTGCATGAGGAAATATCACACGGTGAATGTAAGGTCCATTTGATTGGTAAACCCTCGATAGTCAAGTATGGACCGAGGAACTAAAGTGTGTCATAGGGTGGTGATGACAGCGTGAAGAAGACAACATAATATAAATGACCAAGTGATGAATAGGATATGTAAATGCACAGTGTGGGTAATGCAATATAGGATGTGTAGGGTGTGTAGAATATGTAATATACAAGATGCGGTGATAGGTGCAAATAGAAATATAATACGTAGTGATTAAATGTAAAACTAGACCCATATATATAATGGAACCTAGCATAGTATGTAGAATGTATGTAGAAATGCGTAGTATGACTATGTATAGGTTATGCTAGGATAGCCTAATAATTTATGTGGTGTGTAGGGTAAGGGCTAGTATAATGTAAAATATAGGGATAAAATGTAAAACTAGACTCATAAGTAATGACAACTAGTGTAGTATGTATGATATGAAAATACACAAAGTGTATAATGTGATGAAGTGCATAGTTATCAGAATAAATGTAATGTGTAGATGAGGACTAGTATAATGTGGAATAATCATAGAATGGATGGTGTATGACGTGTAATGTTTAGTGGAATGTAATGTATAATGCCTATGGTGTAGTGTGTGGGGGTTCAGTGTAATGGTAATCCCTCAATAGTCAAGTGTGAACCGAAGCACAAGAGTGCATCATCGGATAATGACAGTGCTATGGGGTGTGATATGATATGTAGATAGGAAAGAGAAGTAAATGAGAATTACAAAAAGGTGAGACTATGTAGCTATGTAGAAACAGGAGGGGGAGTGTGTAATGTGATATGTCCCCTCGATGGTAGTGTGCCAAGGGACTATGTAAACTCGTCAAGAAGATTGTCATCCTCTGGATCGAAATCGAATGGATATGTGTTAGTAACTTGGTAAGCTATAGTGGTAGGTTGATCATGTAATAATCCATTGAGACATAAGTGATACATGCCCATAACATATTCCTCATCAGTGAATGGAGGGAAGGGGAAGCCATGTGCATACCAACGAGTGAGATTTTGTGTATAACCTAGGAAAGAACTATTACAGATGATAGCACATCCAAAAGGCATAGGAAAGGATATGTTTGTATGATCTGGATCTAGGGTACCCCCAATATAGTCTAGCCAGGATTGTCCTAATGTGAGTGGCGCAGTAGTAGGAGAATGTGTAAGAAAGACATCAAGATGAAAGACATGAATTCCATAAGTGGTTGTGACATAGACCAACCCATGGTATAAATGAGGATGGTATGACGGTGGAAAAATATCAACAACAAAAAAACCTAAAGCGGGCTAAACCATCATGTGTACATATGGTTTCAGTGAAATAGGATCTAATGGAATGTGATCCCAACGATTTAACCATGTATGAAGAGTGTACACGTGAATGGTGGGCGAATAGACAATGAAGATGAGGATGGGATAATAGTGTCCATGGAGGGAACAAGCGGTTGATATGGAATAATAGTTGTAGTAGGAGGTGGTGTAGAAGGGACAACATCTAGTAAACAAATAGCTCCCTCAAGTGGTGGTAAATGAGGTGGGTCATCCATAGGTTGAGGCTCGTCTGTAGTATCAATGCGAGGGATAGGAAGACTAGTGTTAAGGTCATGAACACAATATTGGAATGGACCAGTCCCGAAAGATAGTATACTCAACGTGTTCATGTAAGAACTTAACGTAACGATGGACCATAGAAGCGACAACTTGCATGGCATGGAGCCATGGCCTTCCTAACAAGTAATTGTATGAGACAGAAAATTGATAACAAAGAAAACTATATGGAGAGTTTTAGGACCAATGATAAGAGGCAAGGTAACATGACCAAGACATAGACAAACGGTACCATCATAAGCACGCAATGAAATAGAAGGACTAATGTCATGAGTAGATAAACCTAAAGCCTAGAGGAAAGACATAGGGCACAAATTAAGCTCAGAACCATTATCAATTAGAGTGCGTTTGACACCAACATTGTAAATGCGAGACATAATATGAGTGGTGGGTCATTGTCAAAGGGATGAATGTTAGAAGGAGGATTGGCCTTGAATGTTATATGTTGTGAAAATGCATCAACAAATGTGTTATACATGAATCTGGATGCATGTCAACAGAAACATTTGTAGTAGCAAAAAGGTGTTGAACATGATGAAGTAAATCAAGATGGGTAAGTAGATATTCGTTGATGGAGATACTCATGATGGCTAAATGCAAATGCAAAACCCTAGAAGGTGCTATGAAGAAACATGGGGTTCACCAAAATGATTAACTAAAATTGAAACTAAACTATGGGAAGTATAAAGAACTAGTTAATCTAATATAGGAGGACTAAAACGTTATAAACTACGCTAAAACAAAGATGGACTAATTTTTAATTAATTATATAAAATGAAATGAAATCCTAACTATGCAAAGATGCAAAAGGAAAGGACTTAGTTTATTGCTAAAGGTTATCGCCGGTTTTCACAGTTCTGACTGTAGAGCCTGGAAGTAGAAACAATCACTTAGGGGTCTTACATAGGTCGATCTGGAAGATATAAGGGGACTGCAGTAGCGCCAGGAAGGTATTGGGGCACCCCAGGGTGCCCTAGCCTCCAATAGGCACCTAGTCTTTGCAAATGCTCGGAATCTGGTTTTGATAGTGTCACAAGATGTCCCTAAATTCTCTATGTGGGCCGCACTGGATCTGTTGAATCGCACCAAGTGTGTGAGATAATGTAAGATGATAGAATGATCCGTAAAAAAGACAAAGAAGTATCAAAACCCTAAAAATAAAAGATGCAAATGAATGGGTTAGACTGACCTCAACTGCCACAACAGTGGGCTTACTAAATTGAGTGTTGCACTACATTTCGGACCCAAATGTAGTTCTAGTGTGTGTGTGCATGTCGTGCCCTAGGTGTTCTTGTGTCAGTCGCACTTTGTGAAATAACGAGTAATAATAACTATAGAAAATGTAATAACATGTGTGCATGAAATAGAATAGAATCTTCCCCTATGTTGTGTGTGTTAATGTCGATCTGCTAGCCTTAATGCATAACATTATGTGGATGTAAGTGATGTAATGGATGCAACTCTAGATGGAGTGATAGTAGTATGTGACGTTAGGACCCTCATTATGGTCTCATAAATTTATATTTATAGGGTTCTCTTGCTCTAATTTTGTAATTAACCCTGACATGGCCGACTAGGAAAAAGATAAGGATGAAAAATGGCTAGAAGAGGCCCAAAAAGTCGAAAGTAAAACATGGACCTGGGACGCCTAGGTGGGACAAGGGCGCCCAGGACACCCCAAGATAGGCCCAGGTGCTCTAGTTTAGGCTAAAATGATGAGACAATTATGAAATAGGTGACATGCATATGAAAATACACAAGAATGATGAAATAAAGGGTAAAATAAGATGGCCAAAAGGTGGGATTAATTAGTACTTTTTTCACTTGAGAACCCTCTAAATAGTAGTATAAGATCGGGCTAAATAATGCCTAATGTGCATGATTTTTGTCTACACCAAGAGCCTCGATGGGACCGATAACGAGTAGTGTCAAACATCATACATTGTGTGAAAATCAGAAAAGTCCCGCATTCACCTCAAGATACCAAGTGAACGCGTATGTGTGTATACCAAAAGCTAATGAAAAACAAAGTATCCAACTAACATAAGAAACAAAGTGCAACATGTAAATAGTATAAGCTTGCAGCAGTAAATGCAACCAAGATATGCAAGTGTTATGTGAAAGTGACAAGTGTGTTGCGATATGCAAGATTTGAAGATGATAGGAGTAGTATTTCCCCTCAACAGATAAACGTGAGATGAGGTTCATTTAGGAATGTTCCCTCAATAGTCAAGTATGAATCATAGAACAAGAGTGCATCATCGGGTAATGAAGGTGTTGTATGTAATTGAGAGTAGATGCTACAAAAGATATATCATGAAGCACAAAGTGTGAAGTGTAGATGATGTGAGGTTCATTTAAGAATTGGACCCTCTGCAATCAGGTATGAACCATGGAACTATAGTGCGTCATCGAGTAATGAATGTCTTATATAAGAGTAAATTATAGGAAAGATGTAACGTGAAACACCGAGCATGAAGTGTAGTAAAATTAAATGATGTGAGGTTCATGGAAGAAGTATGCCCTCAATCATCAAGTGTGAACCATAGCAGTAGAGTGTGTCATCGAGTAATGATGGTATAGTATGTGTACCAAAGACGCATGGAGTGCTTAGAAAGATAGACATGAAGCAAAAAGTGTTAAATGTAGTAAAGAAACTATAAGTAGATACTAGAGACAACCGATAGTGCGGGAGGGGAAGAACGTGCAATGCCCCCAATTTTGTATACCAGAGCTGAGCTGGAAAATAGATGTAATTATTATGATAAAGAATAGCCGTAGTATGTATAGTGCATGAAAGGATGTATACTATATATATAGTAATATGTGTAGCTTGAATAGAAGGATCCATCAAGAAGCATGAGGAGCAAAGTGCGTATAGTGTGGCATAGGAATGGAAAGGGAAGCTACATAAACATAGATAGATGTAGTGGGGTGTGCTCATAGTGTTGGTAAGAGAAAGTGCTTTCTAGAAAGGTTGACTTGAAGTGCAAAGAAAAAGTAAGGTATATGTGTGTATGCGAGTATGATGGATAAACAATCGTTGATTAAAATGGTTTACTATGGGAGGGAAATTTGGATGCCCCAAGTGTGCGAGTAATGGAGATCTATGCGATGATGTGAGAGAGACCATGCCATGGTGGCGGAGTTTGAAATGTGTCCCAACCATCAATATAAGCATTAGCTTGATCGAAAAGAGGAATTATGCATTTAATTGGAGGAGGTTGGTGAGGGATCTTAGCTTGTGGTGAGGGAATTGGTGGTTATTTTTCCTTGGATGGTGGTTGTTTATTTGGGATTGGTAATGTTGTAGATGACTTGATAGGAGGAGGTAATGGGGTAAGTATTTTTAAAGGTGGATAGGTGGCTCTTGACTTACCGGAGAAGGAACATTAGTAATTATGGCATGATGCTCACTAGACATGGAGGGATCATATTTGGGAGCCCATTAGGGTTTAGTAATTAGAGATGAGTGTGTAGAAGAATGATGTGTAGCAAATGAAATGAGACCCTGATGCTCTAGATGTCAGAGTTTTTGTTCTAAATCATAGAAATTGTCGTCATAATGTCTCGTTAATCCCTTGGTAATTACAATATGGTCTACTTTTGTAACAAATGACTTGATGACGAGGGTGGTAATGATTAGGTAAGAAAGTTGTTAGGAAATAAAGGATAAAATATGCAGAATAATCCCTCATATAATCTCAACAATAAAACTAATATGCGAAATTATTACGATCTCAAATAAAATTACAAAATAAACTAACACAACACAAAGAGACAATATTTAACGTGGTTCACCCAATTTGGGCTACGTCCACCAAGAATCACTTGCTCAGATTTTATTACAAGCCACCGCTCTCTCAATACAATACCTAGATTTGTTTGGAGCTATGCTCAACAAACTCTACAGAATTCACACCCAAATTCAAAACACATCTGCAATGTTACATAATCCCTACCATATGCACAAAACCATATAAATAGACAACTACTTAAGTAGTTTTACAAAACTGTGGGTATTAAAACCATGGGCCAAAACCATCCCATAAACCTATGGGTCAAAAATCCCGCCCATATGAGAAAAGCATGTTTCCTGGTATATTGGGCACATTTTAAGGCCAATTTTTTTTCGGGGGTTGCACTTCAACCCCCGACGAGATAATCTGTGGAAACTATACAGTACTCTTAGTGTACAATCTTCAACACTTTCTCACATGAAAATAGGCTCCACAACCTAACAAAAGTAATTAAGTGATTATCGAGTAGTGTGAGTAGTATATCATGTTGTCTAACATTCTGATCAAACTAGAGAGGTTCTTATTTTGGTAAGACCTTGACCTCACTTGTATGGGAACATGTAATACACATGTGATTAGGATGAGGTGTAGAAGAACTAACATGGGCCTGAGATGTTGGATTTCGTGTATGAGGGATGTCATTTTGGTTTCCATAACTTGAAATTTATCTTGAAATAAATGGTGTAAAGCTTGAATGGACTCGAAGATGGATTAATTGGTTATGGTATCAAGAATGCTAAGGTTTTCGGAGAGACAACCGAAAATAACACTTACTTGTGAAGGTGGCGTATTGTGAGGGAGGTAATTTGGTGTCCCCAGATTTCACCACCAAATCTGGGACAACCCCTTTTTTAAAAAATCGTTCTTTTCAAGGTAACAGTTCGTTTTGTGTTTATTTTGCCTGCAATTGTTTGCATTGCTCTAGGGTATCCCTAGAGAGTCATAAAAGCCAAATTCGACAAATACCCACATGTCAAAGCTCACTTAATTCCTTCGCCAAACTTTGTCTGCAAGCATTTTATTTATTTATTTATTAAATAAATAAAGTTATTTTAAAAATAGATTGAGCTAAAATTGGAGGATTTAGGTTATATAAAGCACTTCACCCCATCATTATTACCATAGAACATTCACCCTGGGGAAGAATTTTTGCATATTAGCTAATTAGAGAATTTTTTTTAGCAATTGCCCTGCAACTTCTTTTTTGTTTTATTTCTTTTTGTTTGTGTTTTGGTTTGTTTTCTCCAAAGCAATTCCCGTAGCCTATTCATTCTTCCTTCCAGATCTTTCCCTAAGCCTAGGGTTTTGAAAAGCTATCTAGTATTTTTAATTACTAATCTATTTAAAGGTGATTAGAGCTTAGGATTCTTTCAAGAGATTATAAGAAATTGCTTGGTCCAAAAAGGTACAAAAATGGATTTTATGAAAATAATAAAAATATTGCCATCAATGCGTAATGCTCATGAAAATATGAACTTTTACGAAAAATGACACCTAAAACTGAGCCACGAGTGAAAGTTATGACACTTGCAAGTTTTTGTTGCTAGATCTTCACTGACCCTTTCCAAAAATGGAAAATTTCATTCTATACTTGTGTTTTCTTCACCAAAAATCCAAAAATGAAGCTTTCCATGCAAGTCACACTTTTTGGGAAGAAACTTTCTTCCATGCAAGTCACATTTTTGGAAGGATGGTTTTAAGTGCCAATGGGAATTTTGGTGCTAGCAGGAAGGTGGGAATTTGGAGCCTTCTTGGAAGGTTGTTTTTTCTCATTATTAAAGTCAAATCACTTAAATACAAATGAGAATTTTGGTGCTAAGCAAGAGAAGGTAGGAATTTGGAGCCTTCCCGAAAGGTTATTTTTTCCCATTATTAAAGTCAAAACACTTAGTGCTAATGGGAATTTTGGTGCTTGTAGCATGAAGGTGGAAATTTGGAGCCTTCTTGGAAGGTTGTTTTTTCTCATTATTAAAGTCAAATCACTTAAATACAAATGGGAATTTTGGTGCTAGTAGGAAGGTAGGAATTTGGAGCCTTCCTGGAAGGTTATTTTTTCCCATTATTAAAGTCAAATCACTTAGTGCCAATGGGAATTTTGGTGCTAGCATGAAGGTGGGAATTTGGAGCCTTCTTGGAAGGTTGTTTTTTCGCATTATTAAAGTCAAATCACTTAAGTGCCAATGGGAATTTCGGTGTTAGCAGGAAGGTGGGAATTTGGAACCTTCTTGGAAGGTTATTTTTTCCATTATCAAAAATAAATCACTTAAAGTACAAATGAGAATTTTGGAGTTGCTTGGAAGGTGAAAATTTCCCACTTCCTCTTCCACATATTTTTTCCACAATTCCTAGCCAAAAAGTGCAACCCATTCTGGCATAGCCAAATGCCTAAAAGACGACTTCTTTTAATTGTCGGAAGCATCCAATTTTGGTGCCTAGGGTTGGAAAGGCTTCCTTTTTATTATTTTGGCTATTTGCATGTTGATGTGAGTGCACAGGGAATTAAATAATATTTTTATCTTGCTTGGCATGCAAGAAAAGTCTAAAAATAGAGGGCAACAAGCTTTATAATTAGATTTTGGTGAAGGAATTAAGCATTCATGTCATGGATTCCATGTTTGTCTAAATTATTTGCAGGAATACTTCACTGGTGCTCATATTGGTGAAAAGAAGGCAAGTCAATGTCAGATACATTGAATATATCTTTAGAATCAGAAGGAGAAATTACAGGTTCTGCACAAATAGATCCAACTCTCATATTTGCAAGGTCTTCTGGCAGAAATAAAAAAATAAGATCTTAGACAAAGGTTGATTCAGGCATGATGAAGGGTGATGAGTTTTGTTTGAATTGTTTACGGAAAACATTGCATTGGTGCACATACTGGAGAAGAACTGCAAAAGCTTCAAGGATAAGAGGGAAGACAGGTCAGAGGTAGCACCCACAAGTAAATCTCAGTCAGCTGCTTCTAGATCCAGTTTGGTGAGAATCAAAGGAAAGGATTCAACAACATATGGGAGAAAAAAACATCTTAGATTCAAGGCAAAGATATCATTCAGATCATTCATTGCTAAAGTGAATGAAGCAAAAGTGCAATATAGGTTGGATCAACATGCAGAGTATGGAAGAAGAACAAGACTGAGAGCATTGCAACTTTCTTCTAATTTCTTCTCCTCTTTCTTCTTCTTTCTCTTATTTTCTCTGACAAAGCAATTGAGCAATCAATTAAAATTGTAAAACTTAGGTAATTGGCTATAAAATCCGTTACTTCAAGTTACTGGAAGAAGTCAATTACTTGGAAATAGGTGGCAGACATGTAAAATAGAAGGTTCTATTTTTAGTTATAAATCATGCATGTCATGCAAAGAGGAATTCCAAGAAGAATATTGTCAGCTGCTTCCCCTTTTCATAGCTTCCACATGTGGCAATTCATTAAAAGCTTCCTATTTGTAATTTCCCTCTATACACTATAAATAGAGGAAGATCCTATGGGTTAAGGGATCACAATTTGTTAATCAACATTCTTGAGTTCCAGACTTTGTGTTGTAGCCCTTGATGTCATTTTTGTGAAAGTTAGGGAATTGAATAAAGGTAGATTTCCGAAGAAATTTGTGTCCACAGTGCATTTGCTTCTTACTTCTATGTGGATCTTTAGATAAACTTTGTGTTATCTGAGATTTAAATTAGAAGATTTTTCTTTTCCTTTACTTCTGAATATTGTGAGATCTACTTGTTTATTTAATCTATGTGTATGAAACCAACTCTATAAACTATTGGTCAAATTACATATCTTCCTTTCTTCTTTCCCAAATTTCATTATTTCCCTTCTGCAAATACTTCATAAACAATTGCTTACTTGCTACAGAATTGTTTAGTTATGGTTCATGAGCTTTGTGATTAAAGTAAAACCCCCACAAATAGTTATTAAGTTTCATACATACCAGATTGATAAACATTTTACACGGGAGCCTCACCAGTAAATAAGGGAGATTTATCTCATGCCTACTTGGGTTTTTAACTATGTAAAAATCTAGCCAACAGTGCATAATGTCTAAGGATTTTGGAGAACATCTTTGCAAGGTGGGTGCATTTTAAATAATTCATATAGGGAGACTTGAGGAAGCCTAGGAGCCATAGTACAACTAGGGTTTGGGTTTGGGAGGAACAAAACTAGTAGGATATGCAAATAAGGATCTAGGTGTTTGATCAAAAGTGGGGTTCACCAAATGATTTAATTTAAATGGAATTAAACCTTTATTTCAGAGTAACTACTGTAATTGATGAAATATATGTGATAAACTACAATAAGATGCAAACAATCAGAATATACAGTATGAAACCCTAAGAAATAGAAAGAAAGAAGGCGACTTAGCTGATTTTCAAGTGATCTAAGCTAAGAATCTATTAGAATAGACTGGGAAGAGTGTCTTCAAGGCTCACTAAGGGTTCTAGGACTCAAAACTACATAGGACAAAAGCACCCATGGGAGGACATGAGCTCTTAGGTGCTAGTGTCCAATCAAATGCTCAGGTTTTGATATTTTCTAGGTTGGAAGAGCTTTATTATTGATCCTCTTTTGTCACTTTGGTTTTTCTCCAATATCATTGGTCATACCTATAACTTGCAAAATAGATAACTAGTTGCACATGCCCACAAACCACATCAAACCTAATAAAGAAGATGCATAATGGGGATTCGAATTGATCTGGCGATCACCCAAAGAGTGATCTTACGACCAAGCGTTGCACTACATCTTAGACTCCATGTAGTTATGTTTGTATGTGTGTGTAATGATGCCCTAGGTTGTCGTTGTGCAAGTTGCACTATGATAGCGGGCTAGATCTAGATTGCTCCAAGTATGTAAATGTGTGAGATGGAATAAAATGAATTTCCCCTCCTATGTTGTATATGTAGAGTGATGCAGCCCTTGTCCCTTGTATGGATGTGCTAGATGTGCTCCTTTGAAATGATCTTGTGCCTTTGATGCAAGCTTAGGTGATAGTAGATAATGCTTAGTGCTTGGCCCTTGATTTTGGAGAAGTAACTAAGTATATATATATATATATATATATATATATATATGATTTGAATTTATGATTCCCTTGTTTGAATTTCGTAATTGACAATTGGAAGGCTGACCCAAAGTATTAAAAGATGCCCAAGAAGTAAAAGAGACCCAAAAGGGTAAGAAAAGGATAGAGAGGGCCAGAATGCCCAGGAGGGACAAGAGCGTATGGGCACTTTTGTCCAAATTGTGTGCTAGTGTCTCGAGGCCATAAAAGATAAATCAGTTAAGTTCCAACAAGGTTGTAAGATGTGTAACACCAATAAGAATGTAAAAGATAAAGTAAATGGGCCAAGAGGAGTTGTCAACCACTAGTTTTCTTGCTTAGGAATCATGTATAAATTAATATGCTTTAGGACCTAGAAATGTACCCAAATGCATAGATTTTGTGTCCACAATTTGAAAGAGTTGAGCACTCGTGGTATGGTTGATGGTCTTCCTAGAGTTTCTTGTCTTGAGGGAGTTTTTCCTGGCTATGCATTGGGGAAACAACACCAAGATCCATTCCCTAAGAAATTCTTCAAGAGAGTTTCTTCACCACTTGAGCTTGTGCATAGTGACTTGATGGATTTTCCTACCCCCTCTTTTAATGAAGCTAAGTATGCACTTACCTTTATTGATAATTTGTTGGAGTGTACTTTGGTTTATGTTTTCAAGTACAAAAGTGATGTTTTTTCGCACTTCAAAGTCTATAAGGCTTTGGTTGAGAAACAATCTTCTAGTTACATAAAACCTTTGTCTTGATAATGAGGAGTACTTCAACAAATATTTTTCTGATTTTTTGACATGTCATTATTCACCAACATTCTATTTGTCATACTCCACAAAAAAATGGATTAACAGAATGGAAGAACCAAACTTTAAAGGAAATGGCTAACTACATGATGCATTCTAGAGATTTACCTCCTATATATTGGGAAGAAGTAGTTAATCATGTTAACTACATTCGAATCACACACCATAAAAAACACTTAAACATTTGACTCCATATGAAGCTTGGTCCAAAACTAAGCCCAATGTCACATTTTTTTGAGTCTTATGGAGCCATGCTTGTGCCTTTGTGCCAAATAAGACTAGGAAAGCCTTGGATAATAAGAGAAAACCCTTGATCTTTATAGGGTATTATGAGGGCATGAGAGATTATCAAATTTTATATCGCGATACTCATGAGTTTTTTTCAAACACATGTTCAATTTGATGAGGGCTTCACTCATGATTCTTCATATTCTTCCATGCATACTTCTTCTTTATCTCATCATGACTATCTCTTATTTGAGGAGGTTATAGATGCTGACAAGGATCCTATTCCCATTGATGTTGTCACTATGCCTAAGTGGGATTGTACTAAAACTTCTAAGGTAACACCTTTCATACATGATCTTCCACCCACTAAGAATCGTCATGCACATTATATAGGTTCTCGTAATTTTTGTTAGGCGCTTTACGAGGATCCACAATCTTTTCATAGGTTCTTGGGATACAAAAGTGGGATGATGTGATGACAACTGAGTATTATTCTTTGATGAAGAATAATACTTGGGATTTGGTATCTCTTCCTAAAGGAAGAAATATGGTTAGGTGTAAGTGGATATATCAAACCAAATCGTAGTTGATGGGTCCATTGACAAGTATAAGGCTCATCTTGTTGCAAAGTGTTTTTCACAAGTTGAAAGTATTGATTACTTTGATAATTTTACACTCATTGCCAAGATGGATTTAGTATGCCTTGTACTTGCTATCATTATAACACAGGGGTAGCCCATATACCAGATGGAAGTGAAGAGTTCCTCCTTTTATTGAGATTTACAGGAGGAAATATACATGGAAAAAAATGTTAGATTTGTTCACAATTCTTCTCTTGTTTGTAGACTCCGAAGGTATGGTCTGAAACAAGCCCGTTGGGCTTAGTACAAGAAGATGGATTATTTTATTCTATCTATTGGTTTTGTTTGCTGTCACTCTGATCCTACAATATATCTCCAGCATGTTGGCGAGGATGGTGTGATACTTGTCTTGTATGTTGATGATTTGCTACTTACTGGAAACTCTTCTTCCCACATTTAGACTATTCAGATGGCTCTTTCCATGTTGTTTGACATGAAAAATCTTTGGTTGTTGCATTATTTCATTGGTTTGCAAATTTCTCAGAAAGATTCAAGGATTCATTTAAGTCAGAAACTACACAAATGATCTTCTTCAAAGTGTTTTGATATGGTTGATTGTAAGCCATGTCCATCTCCTTTCTAGTCCAGGGTTACTCTTACTTCCTCATGTACCACTCCACTTTGTGATCCTACCTTGTATAGGCAGATGGTTAGAAGTCTCATGTACATGATCCATACCCGCCCGATATTTCATCTGCGCAGTAAGACTTGTATCTCGGTTTGCATTCTTCTCATAACAGATCACTTTGGAAGGTTGTTAAAAGGATTTTGTGCTATTTGTAGGTACTTCCCATTTTGGACGACACTACACTAGGGTTATACTTTGTTGGTTGGATATACATATTCAAATTGGGAAGGTTTTATTAATGACACACATTCCACTTATGGCTACCTTTTTTGTCTTAAATCTTCTCCAATTGTTTGGGCATGCAAAAAGCAATGGGTTATTGTACTTTCATCTTTAAAGGCAGAGTATAGGTCAATAGTTACAACAAGTAAGTAGATTCTTTGGCTTTGACAAAGAGTAGTTGATAGAGTTTGGATTCATCAATTATACTTTGGTTTGACAACCAAAGTGCAATTCACATTTCTCACAACCCATGAGCACCAATGGACCAAACATATTGAGATTCACATAAACTTCATCTCTAGGTTCATTCAAGATGGATTTCTTTGCTTAGAGTAGATTCTCACTTAGTTGGAGGCTACTTGACATCTTTACAAAGCCTTTTTCATCACCTCGTTACCTTGATTTGTGTGGCATGCTTGGGGTTTCAGAAGTTGTTCTTGGGGGTGTTTGTGAGAACATATTCCTTCTTATTCTTCTTATTCTTCTTCTTATTTCCTTCTAGTAGGATTATTTCCTACTTTTGATTTGGTATTTCTTCATGGATATATTGTACATGAGTACCGACTAGGCCTTGTTATCGTGGACTCGTCCTGTGGATATGTCACTTTTATTTTGGGCCCCTAGCTTCACTTAAGGGGGTGTTAGAATATATTCTTTACCTTATCTCATGTTTACCTAGGTATTTTATTTGTTTTCTCTTTTATTTATCATCACACACTTATGTGTGGATATTTATTTTATCGTATTTAGATATTATGAGGATATTATCTAGTTGTTAGGTATATTTATTTCCTAGATCTATGGTCTTGACTAGTTCTTTGTTGTCTAGTTCTTTCCTTGATTTATGGATTGATCTATGGCCTTAAATAGTTCTTAGATTGATCTTCCTTTCCTATATAAGCAAGGACCCCTTCTCATCAGATCGCATATAATTCCATAATAATATATGATATTGTTATTCATTTGTTTACAAAGGTTTTTATAAAGTTATCCTGGCACATTGCTTTCATCTTATTGAGTGTGATGTTTTATCAAAGCATATGATTTTTTTCAGTGGCTTGGAATGATTTGTTTATCGCTTCTTTTAGATGAAAGCCCATGTCTAGGTCTAAAGCATCTAACCTACATTTAGTGAAAATAGACACGCTTTGGTTTCTTCAATGTCCTTAGTATGACATTTTAAAGACAAAAACAAAGATCAAGAAGAATATCAAAGTCAAAACACATAAGAAGAGGATGACATTGTGCAACTTCTCATATCTACGACATTATAATTACACAAAGTTCCACATTATTAACTTCAATGGTATCATTCACCAAGCGATGTACATAAAATCCAATATAAGGACCTTAAGATTGATATCTATTGGTTTTTTTCAAATAAATGTATTTAAGATATTTAGACTTCATTATAACTCTATCCAAATATTTCATAGTCAAGTGAATAACTTGAAGGGTTATGGATTTTTTTCAATTAGTTGACGAAATAATACCGATTTAAAAACAAATTGAATAATGACAACCATCAAAAATATATAAATAGACACAAAGATAAATCTTAAATTATTTGAGTGGCATTCTAATATTTGTCTATAAGCAACCAATATATAACGTAGAACCATAACAAGCCACGATTTGAACAACATTACCAGCTTCGAGGTTTTTGTAGAAGACAGTAAAAATTTCTCGACGTCCTAACTCAAACTCCCAACTACATATTATAATGTAGGCAATGCATAATAATCTTCTTCATTTTAAGGGGATAGGCAATAGGTGTGGTACATAACAAAACTATCAAGAGCAAAATTTCCTTACTAGCCCCTTAGAATGTTTATTCCAAATTATTATTTTTTAAATGTTATTTTAGAGATAAGTACTTGTGCGAGGTAATGAAATGAAAATAAGACTCCCAAAGATCACTACAAATTACTTATTCAAAACAAGACTCCCAAAGATCACTAAAAATTATTTATTCATAGGGTATATTGTATAACATGCTTATGCATCAAAACAATGCCCTAAAAATGTTCACAAATCGTTTCATACCTTAGGTGTACACAAAAATAAGGATAAATCCAACCATACACAAGTATTTGAGAAAGAATACTTTGTGAATGTATCCACTTGTCCCCATCTTATGTTGGCCTCACTTATCCACCCAGGTCACATGTTATGGGTTATATATAATCTAAAAATAATGTTTATGATAGGTCTTCAATTATTTTCCCAAATCTTCTCTAGAGTTATTTTTCAAATATCATTTAGCCACAATAAGCTTCTTCCCGTAGATGCACCTAAGTCGGATGCCCTTAAAAATGAATTGGCCGAGAGGCCATTTGTTTCGTGAAAATTGCATAAGGAAGTCGATATAGAAGCCTCTTTAAGTCTTGATTTGATTGGTAGTATTTGAATTAGAGTATTTTACTTTCAAATATATTGGTACTGCTTTTTTCCATCTACTTTCTATATCCATACCCCCATTGCTTGTTAAACCGTAAAAAGCAACAATGGCAACATATTTCACTAGGTCATATTAAATATTTAGTGTTAAAGTTATAGAATTTTTAAGCACTCGAGACTGTATTCTATTGGGCATCACATTGCTTTATATGATGTTTGAACTATCTAATCAATCTTTTAATTTAATAATTTTCTTCATTTTTATTTTTACTTCCCTGTTTTGTAGAATAGATGAAATTTTGACGATGTCTCGGGCACTTCCTGTAACTCTCCAGCAAACAAGGACCAATTATTAGAAGAAACAGATAAGGAATAAGGGATCCCAACACGATCAATGAATTGAGTGTGGTTAATGATTAATTTCCAATCCCGAACTTTATGTCAGTTCATAATGTTAATAGGAGAATTTTTAAGGAGATAAAGGTAATAGTCATTTTTATTTCTAAATCACTTCAATAGAATTTTGGTGGAGGTGTCCTAAAACAAGCTCATATGATATTCACGCACGTCAATATTAAGATGTGTAGGAACTCAATCCTATGCTTCTTTATTCACGAAGTTATAATAGAATAACAAATCCATAGGATAAGACAAGGGATCAATAGTAAATAGAAAGTCCAATCATATTTAAATTATTAAAATCATCACTTTGTCACAATTAAAAAGGCATGCACAATATGCATAAAGCTTTTGACAACTATGAAATGTGAATCCAAATTCTAAACAAGAGAGTAATAGATCATATGCTTGCGGGGACTGGAAGGAAAAAAACACTTATCAAAGAAAAATTGGTAGACTAGAAAAGAAAAGAACACTCTTGGACCTCGACTATTCAAGTACCCAAATTTCAAGTGCACAAATTTCTAGGTAATGTTCTAATAGATTAGTTTTCATTTAAAAATATATATTTCAAGCTAAATGGTAAACCAAATCACAATTTATCTTTTTAACCAATCCTAGACTTGGAAAAACCAAACAACAAACAATCTTGGTGAACAATTTGTGAGTAATGAGAAAAAGATATGCAGCCTAGGGATCTGCATGCAAAAGGATTGAGTTTAACCAGGATCTAAATTTAGATAAACCAAGACAAATTTAACACGCAACCAAAGAAAAATACATGAACCAAACTACTTCCCGCAACAATGCCAACCGAAACCTCCCCACATTGTAAAATCCGAATCCTTGAAGTGGAAGCATCTTTTTATGCACACATCCCCCGCACATCCAACACATGTGTTTATGGGGCATGGCCACCCCTCGCCCTTCAACAACAATCACCTTAAAAATGGAGACACACATAACAATAAAACCCAACTCATTTTCCCATCTAAAACCTATCTATCCGATTTGGCAATTGGCCATAACAATGAAACTACCAACAACTTAAAACTCAACTACCACTACACATGACAAGGAAAATCAGCCGTCATCTGGATTTAAATGGTCTTACACATACACAGAAACATCGTCCACCATTGATCTACACAGTGCAGCCAAATCTCAACTATGAAGAAACACCTACTGACATAAATATATATCTAGAAGGTGTATATTAGAAATTAGCATGACCACTTATAACAACTAATACATGAAAACAAATCTAACTTCTACAATTTACCACCTCTATTAAATAGATTTGGGGTTTTTATCCCTTGATTTGTCGGTGAGAGCGAGTACCTAAGATATGTTATGGATGAAGAAGGAGTCCATGTTGACCCGCAGAAGATATAGATCATTCAAAAATGGCCTACCAAAACTCTTGCGAACTCCATAGCTTCTTGGGTCTTGCCAATTTCTATTGTCGGTTTGTCTTGGGATTTTCATATATTTCTTGGCCACCGAACAAACCGACTAAAGAAAGAAACAAGGATACATTCCGATGGGAGGAGGTGTAATAGAGAGCATTGAAAAATTGAAATGACGATTATGACATTTTTTTCAATTAGTCGCTGAAACAATACCGATTAGAAAAAAACAAATTAAATAAAGGCAACCATCGAAATATATAAATAGACACAAAGATAAATCTCTAATTATTTGAGTGGCATTCTAATATTTCTCTATAAGCAATCATTATGTAACGTAGAACCATAACAAGCCATAATTTGAAAAACATTACCAATTCAGTTTTGGTAGAAGACAATAAAAATGCCTTGGATATCCTAACTCAAACTCCCAACTACACATTATAATGAAGGCAATGCATAATAATATTCTTCATTTTAAGGGGTGGAAAATAGGTATGGTACATAACAAAACTATCAAGAACAAAATTTCCTCACTCGCCCCTTTAGATTTTGATTCCAAATTATTATTTTTAAAATGTTATTTTAGAGACAAGTACTCATGCAAGGTAATGAAATGAAAACAAGACTCCCAAAGATCACTACAAATTACATATTCAAAAAAAGACTCTCAAAAATCACTAAAAATATTTATTCACAGGGCATATTGTATAATATGCTTATGCATCAAAACAACGCCCTAAAAATGTTTACAAATCTTATCATACCTTAGGTGTACACAAAAAATAAGGAGAAAGTCACCATACACAGTATTAGAGAAAGAATACTTTGCAAATGCATCCACTTGTGCCCGTCTTATGTTGGCCTCACTTCTCCACCTAGGTCACATGTTACGGGTTATATATAATCTAGAAAAACAATGTTTAGGATAGGTCTTCAAGTATTTTCCCAAATCTTCTCTAGAGTTTCTTTTCAAATATCACGTAGCCACAATAAGCTTCTTCTAAAGATGCACCTAAGACCGGTTCCCTTAAAAATGAATTGGCTAGTGTAGACACAAAATCACGCACTTTGGGTAAGTATCTAATGCTCACTACATAATATTATTCATATGATTCCTAAGTAAGAAAAGTACTAACTAACCCATGTCTTTGGCCACCTTTCTTTGCTTTTTGTTTCTACTTTCAATCTTACACCCTTACTTGCTCAATATGCCTTTTTACTCTTCAACATTTGTCATCATGGAAATTAGCGCCCAACTAGGACGCCAACACCAAGTGCCCTCGTCCCCTCCAGTGCCCCTATCCTCTTTGTACTTTATTCACATTTTTTCAGTCCTTTTTAGTTGTTTGAGCATCTTATATTTTTGGTAGTCGGCCTTTTCAGGGTTAATTATGAAATTTAAGTAAGGGAATCATATAAATATAAAGTTATGTGATCATAATAAGGGACCAAGCACTAAACATTAGCTATCACCACCTAAGGTTGCATCCATCAAGGCATCTAAGAGCTCCATTGCATCCATCTAGATCCATCACAAGGGACACAAGGGCTGGTTTTCTGCATCACACTTCATAGGAGGGAAGTTCATTCTATTCCATGCACACATTTACTACATTCTACATCTAGCTACTTGCTCGCTATCCACATGTGACTTGCACAAGAGCAACTTAGGTCGTAATTCTGCATACACATACACAAAACTACATTGGGTCTAAGATGTAGTGCAACGCTCAGTCGTAAGTTCACCATTGTGACAACTAAGGACAATTTGACCCCTCATTTTACATCTTTCTTTTTTGGGATTTGATGTCTATTTGAGGGTTTTGCAAGTTTATTCTTCATTGTAGGTATACAGTGACCTTAACAATCTTAGTGCGACCTCAAAGTGATCAAAAACAACTAAAGGCAACCACCTTACGACACCTCATAAGAGGTTTTTGGGCATTTCCACATACCCAAACACCCAAAACAAGTCTAGGGCACCCGCGGGTGCCCCTATCCCTCTCCAAGTACCCCAATCCAACATGTTCCTCCAGTTCTTTACTTTTCTGAGCTTTGGTGCAATGGTTAATGCTTTATCTTTTCTAGTTTTCCAACTCTATGCATTCTCCAGAACTCTACGAATAAACTAAGCCTTTCTACCCTCTCTTTGCAATTAGGG
This sequence comes from Taxus wallichiana var. yunnanensis, assembly GCA_018340775.1. Taxonomy (NCBI): domain Eukaryota; kingdom Viridiplantae; phylum Streptophyta; class Pinopsida; order Cupressales; family Taxaceae; genus Taxus; species Taxus wallichiana. The sequence goes on from CM031242.1 coordinate 993,715,138, forward strand.
TTTCATTATTTATTGCTTAGTTTACTTGGGTAAACTGATGTACTTAATTGTTATTCATTTACTACAATCTTGCATTCAGATTAGGCATACAAAATTACATTTTAGATTAATCGATTGGGAGGCCATTTGTTTCATGAAAATTGCATAAGGAAGCCGATATAAAGGCCTCTTTAAGTCTTGATTTAATTAGTAGTATTTGAAATAGAGTATTTTACTTTCAAATAGATTGGTAATGTTTTTGCCATCTACTTCTTATGTCCATACCCCATTACTTGTTAAATTGTAAAACAACAATGGCAACATATTTCACTAGGTCATATTAAATATTTAGCGTTAAATTTAAAGAATTTTTAAGCATTGAGACTTGTATTCTATTCGACATCACACATTACTTTATATGATGTTTGTAGAATTATCTAATCAATATTTTAATTTAATAATTTTCTTCATTTTATATTTCTACTTCCCTATTTTGTAGAACATGTGAAATTTTGATGAGGTCTCAAGGCACTTCCCGTAACTCTGGCGTATAAGGACCAATTATTAGAATAAATGAATAAGGAATAAGGGAGCCCAACACGATCAATGAATTGAGCATGGTTAAATATTAATTTCCAATCCTGAAATTTATGTCAAGTTCATAATGTTAATAGGAGGATTTTCAAGGAGATAAAGGTAATAGTCATTTTTTATTTTTGAATCACTCTAGTAAAATTTTGGTGGAGGTTTCCTAAAACAAGTTCATATGATATTCATGCATGTCACTATTAAGATGTGCAGGAACTCGAGCCTATGCTTCTTTCTTCATGAAGTTATAATAGAATAGCAAATCTATAGATAAGACTAGGGATCAATAGTAAATAGAAAGTTTGAAACATATTTACATTATTAAAAGCCTCATAGTTGAATTAAAAAGATAAACAGAGTATACATAAATCTTTTGACAACTATGAAATGTGAATCCAAATTTTAAACAAGAAAGTAAGAGATGATATGCTTGCATGGGACAGGAAGGAAAAAAAAACTTATAAAAGAAAATTTGGTAGACCAAAAAGAAAAAAATACTCTTGGACCTTGACTATTCAAGTACCCAGATTTCAAGTGAGCAGATTTCTAGGTAATGTTCTAATATGGTAGTTTTCATTTTAAAAATATATATTTCAAAGATAAATGGTAAACCAAATCATAATTCATCTTTTTAACCAATCCCGCACCTAGAAAACCAAACAACAAACAATACTAGTGAACCATTTGACAAAATGAGAAAAAGATATGCGCAAGCTCATGGATTTGCACAAAAGGATTGGGTTTAACTAGGATTCAAATTTAGATAAACTAGGGCAAATTTAACATGCAACCAAAGAAAAACACAAGAACCAACCTGTTTCCCGCAACAATGCCAACCGAAAACCTCCCCTACATTTTAAAATCCAAACCCTTAGAAGTGGAAGCATCTTTTTATGCACACATCCCCATACGCACGCCAAGACATGTGTTTATGGGCATGGCCACCCTCGCCCTTCAACAAAAATCACATTAAAAAGAGATGTGCCTAACAATAAACCACAACTCATTTTCCTTCTAAAACCTATCTAGCTACTTTGATAATTGACCATAACAATGAAACTACCAACCCCGACCAAAGTAATTTAAAACTCAACTACTATCACACATGAAAAAGAAAATCAACTATCACTGGGATTTCCATGGTCTTGCATGTATACAAAAATGCCATCCACCATTGATTTACATAGTGCAACCAAATCTCGACTATGAAGAAATGCCTAATGGCATGAATATATATCTAAAAGGTGTCTATTAGAAATTAACATGACCACTTATAAAAACAAATACATGAAAAAAAAATATAACTTTTACAATTTACTACCTCTATTTACGCCGAAGGCGTTTGCTCTATGAGAAAGGCCCCCACTAACAACATCCAATGATGTAAATCCTCCCAATCAATGACCATCCGAACGGTCTGCTAAGAATCACTTTGCAAGTTGCATCAACATTTGATTACATGAGACTACGCACTCATGGTGAGAAATAATCAAGTTTAAGCAGACATTATGGAACAAACAATTAATTAAGTCCAGCCCATGGGGTGCGCCTTTGGACCTCTCGAATCTAACTCCTCCTATGCATGATCTACCTAAAGGGACGAGAAAGAATTTTTAAAAATTCTTTGAGATGAAAAGTAGAATCCAGATGATCACTGGATGCGTTTTTAATATCCCGTGGAGTGCTCGCCATAGAACATGAAGATGTGTCTATTTGGATTTTCATAGAGACTCGCATGAATTGGTTAGAGAATGATTCTACCGATTAACTCCTTGTACCATAACCAATCAAGCTACTTATGCGAGATGCATTCTGAAAAGATTCAAACCAAATTGAAGATTCCAAGACCTTGATAACTCAACCGACTCAACTTAAAAAGGAGCCACAAGAGCACATGCGGGATTTTATTGCAAAATTCTAAAGATTGTTGTATAAAAATCTGGCTTTTGCTTCTTTGAATGATGAGAATAAAAAAGTATTCTTCATTAATGCTTTACTTCCTGAAGTAAGCTATCAAATGTGAAGAGAGCGCGTCCTACTGACTTGTTAGCAGCTCAAAACATGACAGTTGAAATTGAAGACGACCTCATCATGGCTGGAAAGATAAAGAGCAACACTTTTAGAGTTTGAAAGTTCATCCTCTCGCTACTACTTCGATTCACTATTACAAAAGTTAGCAAATGAGATGTTGCAGAATGAAGAAACAAATGGCTCAAATGGCTCAATGCAACAATACCGCCCCTTCTTAGAATTTCAACAAGAACCAAAACCACATTGTTGGTTCCCAAAGATTAGCAATTGAAGTTTCTCCCAAAAACAACATGGAGATGAATGAAGAAGACCAGAAGCTAACGGTGATCAGCTCGAGAATGATGATTTTTTAGGTCATGCTTTGGCGACTCCAACATTAATTACCTAAACTAAAAATTTGAACATGACTATGAGGAGATTCTTGAAGATGATCATGGTCGTACATATGTAGTATTTACACAATCACAAACTCACCAAGCTGAGGCATTAGTCAATGAACAAAGAAGGGGCAACCCTTTACCTTCTTCCCTAGCTCCCAAAAATAAGAGCGAGTTCTTCATATCAACCACGTAAAGTAGCTAAGGTATTTGAATCTATACCTTCCTTCGACATTGTTGATCATGTTAAGAAAACTAGGATTCAAATGTCAAAAGTTGAATACCTAAGAGCCTTTCCTGAGCAGTTAAATAGGCTAGTTAAAAATGTGCAATCACCAGGACAATCCAATACATCAAAAGGCCTTTTGCTTAATCCCAATGATACTCCTCCCCGTAACAACCTGCGCATTGTTAAACCCTCATTATCTTCTGAAAGAGTAGAACCTTTATATGTCTCCCTATTGCTTAATGGTTTCAAGTTAAGCAATTGCATTCTATATTCAAGTGCTTCGACAATGTCATGCCAATAAAGTTTCATATGCTCTTGGGCTTACTTGACAAAGACCATAAAAAGGCGCTACTCCATGGAGAGACAAGTCCCTTTAATCGATAAATCAAAGATGCACAAACTATTCGCAGATTTTCCCGACAAAAGATTAAAGATGGCAATCCTTGTAGCAGAGATATTCTAGTATCTTATGACATGTTATTAAGCAAGAACTTTTGTAAAGAACCAGGAGGATAAGTAAAGATGGATTGTCCTATGCTCATATTCATATCAAATGAATTAACCATAAGTTTGGAGCCGAAAAGAAATCTAAGTACACTATGAAAAAATCTAAGGATCCTAGATCTCATATTATTTTTCAGGGGTTTGACCATGGTGTATACTTCTTGGAAATGGATAAAGGCATTCCAGAGCCAAGACTTCAACCATAGCCAACACAAGAAGAGGAAAAAGTTTGGACGCTAGAGTTTAAAGGTAGTTGTTATTCTTTTGGATCAGGAGTGACGTTTTACTAATATCTCCAGATCATGAGATATTCCCATACTCCCACAAGATGATGTTTCAAAACACCAACAATATAGCGGAGTATGAAGCATTATTGTTAGGAATGGAGCAAGCTAAAAAGAAAGGAGTAAAACTCCTCAAAGCCCAAGGAGATGTTGAACTTCTAGTAAAGAAAGTTTGAGGGAAAAATCAAGTCAAAAGAGATAAGCTGAAGCATTACAGAGATAGAGTGCTTTCTGCCACACTCGATTTTGCAACCTTCTCTATCAACTTCATTCCAACAAATCAGAATTCCAAGGTAGACTCTTTGGTAGTCACAACTGCACTATTAAATCCTCGATAGACCATCGTACCTATTCGCATAAGGAAACTATAAAGTGGAGATGGTCTACCACCCTAAAATACCTGATAGTGTTGAACAAAGGGCCGACTTTAAAAGAGGAAAAACAAACATCTCGCATTTCTGGAACAAGACAACTTTGACAAGTTGTATGTTGAAGGGAGTAAGTCACTACCATGACAAATAGTCACACGACACTTAAAATTGGTTACTCAATTTAGTGTCCTCACATTCGCTTACCCGCTTAGGTAACCTCGGGGCACGTTTACGCCACCACTATCCCCTTGGGATATTATCCGATTTGTGGTTTAAAATCTATCCTAAGTTTAATTCACCCCATCAGATCTTACTTCCGTGAGTAATTAAATATTAAATATTTAATTACACCTCTTCCCATGTATCCTAATCACTTATCTACCCCAAATTTATTCTATCTATGTATCACCCCTATTTTTCCTTTTCCCCAAGCGGGATATTTCCCGTATTTGGGGTAATTCTCATCTTTCTAGAAATCAATCATTTTGGCCATCTCGGGAGTCTGTCCCGCGATCGGCGCCGACCTATACGGTCGGCGCCGATTTTCTAGGAGCGGCGCCGATTATAAATACAAGTCCGTAACTCGGCCTAAGGACCAAAAAAGACACACGACGAAAAAGGACGCGCACGAACAGAGAGAGACAAAGAGACAGATCGCGAAAGAGACACAGGTTGTAAGAAAGAGAGATCTTTTAGCATCAAGTGTATCAAATGAGATCGGATCCTGTCCGAATCAATCCCTGAGAGGAGCACCGTTACTCGCTTCCTATCATATCAACATCGCACGATCCATCGATCCTCCGTGACTCGCTCCAAAGATCTTACCGACTTTCACACATCCAGCAGACGTCGACTATCTGTCCATCACTTTCCAATTTCCGAATCTTCTTGCACTGTCCCTGATCAACTGATCTACTTTCAGTCGACGCCGATCTTATACAGTCGACGCCGATTCTTCATAGTCGACGCCGATCACATCAGTCGACGCCGATTCTACATAATCGACGCCGATCATCCTGCAGATAGGTAAAAGGACACAGGTAACACAAATCCAGCTTTATTTCATAGTTTCTTGTTTTCTGTAGCTTTCTGTTGTTTAAATTCGGTTTCATTACTATAATCAGAAAATCTAGTCTTATATGTACATCTTTTATCATGTATGCTTCTCTACTTAATTGAAAACGTGGACTGACATCCGCCGAGGAAGCTTATCGCTTCCCGACTCCGCTTCTGGGGTTGTCCACCCAAATATCTTTTAACGCCATCTTTTTCTCGCTCAAGCATTGGTGTCTCGCAGTTACTCGGATCTATTGTGCGAATTGCTCGTGTGCGCCTGCCTTATCTACATCAACCTCCTTATCCGCTACATCTTCGGATCTTGTCCATCGTATCGATTTCATTGGAGTTTTTCAGGGTTTTTGTGTTTAGTTTGGTGCATTAACTTGGACAGGTAACAAGCGCGAAATCCTTGATCTACATTCTGGCACGCCCGGTGGGACCCAACCAAAGTCCCTTATTGGTAAGTTCATCTCTTTTCTAGTTTTGAGCTTGGTTCTTTTTCCTCCCTGATTTTTATCAGTTCTGCTTGAGCGTTTCTTTTCATTGTTTCAATCTTGCTTTTTATGCGGAATCGTTGTCTTGAAATTTTTCTATTTCCTTGAAATAGAAATTTTTCGTTTCACCATTATCCGGATATATCTTTCTGGGTCTTGTTTGTTGTTTGCTTAACCTTTTCTTGCGGAGCACTTTGCTTGTTCGTGGGATTGTCCGAGGGGAAGAGCTCAACAACGCGCTTTTTGAAGTCCACACACCTTGGAGAGCTAAATCTACAGGTATTTCTCTTTTACGGTGTTTTCTCCTTTTTAGGATTTCTTTGTTTGATTGTCTATCACATTCGAACATTTCAATTTTTGGTGCTTAAAAAGAATTTAATCGCATTTGGGAAAGAATTTGTTTGACTTGTCTTCATCGAAATCAAACACTTCGCTTTTAAAGTGCTTAAAAAGTACCTTTTCTTTGTCATTGCACGCATGTTTCTCATCTAGTTTTAATTAGGTCGAAAATTGATCAAAATCGGTAGTGACACTATTTGATTTTTATTTTTCACCCGCACACAAAGCCAAAATCACTAGGTATAAAGCATTTAAACAAAACTCCTTCCCCGGCCTCGCCTACTGGAAGTGATATCCAAGAGGAAGAGCCTACGCGTACTCAAAGCCGCGCTATAAATTCACTAAGTTCTCGTATATATCGGCAAAGCACCCGACTCCCTTATCGCAATGGTGTGTGAAGTGCGGGGTAGGCCCCTATATCAAGCCACGCACGGTCTTTTATCAAGTGCCTTCGACTCCTCACCAAACATTCCCAAACCATCCTTAGTTTGGCTATCTCGAGTAGTTCCTGCTCTAAAAGCCTTCCCTAATATTTTCTTTCTTAAAAGCATCAAAACTTAAAGGAGATAATCATCTCGCATACGCTTGAATTGTCTCAGTGCATTAGTTAGGTCAATTTTCTTTTCTCGCGTGTTTATGACGGTCATCACTTTACAATCTAGAAGAATGGCTCAACCGGCTCCTTCTTCTTCCGAGATTACCACTAGTGTGGATGTTTCGCACCCCCAAATCTTCCTCGGGACCGCTAGTTGGTTCCCCATCCCGGTCATATAATCCTTTCTTTCAAGCCAAAGCAACCCCATCACGCCCAGCCTTCCCTAGTCCTTCGTAAATATCATCTACTTCGACTCGAGTATGTTCCTCGCGGGGATCCCGAATTTCAGTGCGTTCTCGATCGCAATCCGTAGCCCTTATGGACTACCTAGTACACAAGTCTATTCAAATATCTCGATCAAGGACCACCAATCCAAAGAAGTGTACGATTATTCTCGTGAACCATCCTGTGCCTTTGTAGAGAACAGCTTTGCATCATCTCTCTCGCTTCGAGTCACGGAGAAGGGCGGTGCCCCCGTGCCTCCTTTTTTCTCTTCCACCAACCATATCGACTAGTTCTCAAATAGTCTTACCTATTCCTAACACCGCAGCTTACCTCGAATATTCCACAACCTACTTCAGAGAGGTCCTCTCGCCTCGCTATAATGAATGCGTCTCAAGCACACCCGCATATTGCATTGTTAATTCATCTATGCCTCCATCAGATCCCAAGGTCAATACCCCTTTATGAGCCAACCCTCCGAATAGTCGCTGGTTCCTCGCTTCCCCCTCTAGTGGGTCTTTCTTCCAATATTCCAAAGAATAAAGACCTTCACCCATCCTTTAAGATTAACACTTTAATGCCTAATCCGGCAAGAGAAGGCCCTTTCGTGTCTTGTTCCCAATATGTCCAATCAAATTGCACTCATGTTCCTCAATCTATCCCGATTCAATCAACAAGCATAGGAGTCCACCAATCACAAAGTGCTCCACCCGTCATCCAACCTTCATTTTCTCAACCACTTATTATCTCACAAACGCCTATACACAAGGTACTTCACAAAGAAATACCCCACCAAGTGTCACCTGTAACGCCCGGTTACTCCTCTTATCATCCTATCAATCAACAGATGAATCCTCCGCTGACACCTCAACAACATCCACCATTTGCTTCTTATATGTAGGACATGCCAAAGGTGCCTCCTCCTCAATCTGACGTGGTTCAAATTCTCTTCAAGAAAATCGCAGACTTGGAAGCCTCCACAAAAGGGGCTCGCCTTCATACTCCTTTTCAAGAAGTGTGTAATGAACCCATTCACCCTCAAAGGCTTTTAAGCCTTATCCTCCCCAATGGGAACTTCCTAAATTTTCAAAGTTTCATAGTGGAGGACCTCAACAACATTTGCGAGCATTCAAACATGCTTGCTACCTCATAGTCCAGATCGAGCTTATGCTCCATACCTTTCCTATGTCTCTAAAGCAGTCCCGCTTTAGACTGGTACAATAACATTCCTCAACATTCCTTGTTTTCTTTCTCTCAATTGGCCCAGATGTTTGTTGAAAACTTTTCAATAAATATCGCGCATAAGATCTCGATTACATGATCTTTATAACATTCGCCAATTCGATGATGAGTCTATTGCAACTTTGTCGCTCGTTGAGAGGGATAATCAACCAATTGTCTTTCTCCTTCCTCAATCCCAACAAATCGAGTTGTTTACTCGATCTTGTGCTAATCACATTTCTTCCACTTTAAGGATCCAAACTTTTCATACCTTTGAAGAAGCCTTTACAATGGCACGCAAACTTGAATCTCGCGCCATCAACAAGGGAAGCTAAAACTTCGCTCTAAATCTAAACCCGATTTTTCTCGGTTTACCAAACCAAATTCTTCCCCTCTAAAGACAAGAATCGTGGATCCACCAATGCCATCGTATTAAAAACATCACGAGCCGATACTACTTCTAATCAAACACCACGAAGAGACTCCTCATCTTCTCGAAAAGGGACTTCATCATCTCGATCCTTCGCCCATCGGGGAATCATATGCCTCTATCTTAGAGAAAATGTTGAAGTTCGCATGATCGAACTTCCCCTATTAGGAATATCGATGAAAGCCAAGAACGCCCATTCTCGTATAGAGAAAATGATTTCTGCCATTATCATAAACCAAAGGTCATGACATCGAACGATGTCGACTTTCAAAATCTTGTCCAAATTCATCGATAAAGGCGAGCTCATTCTCGATAACCCAAATGCTCCCCCAAATCAGGCAATGGATGTTTTTAAACAACCTTTTCCCAATCACTCCCCGAATCATAATGCCTCAGAGTCTCAAAAACCAAACACTCATACTATCAACTTCATCTCTACTGAAGAATCTTCTTCTGAAACCAAGCCATCTGCGAACACATCAACCGAATCAGAACCTCCTTCCACTTCGCCAATCACTGAAATTCCACCATCTTCCGATAGCCCGTCTTTGAATATTCCTACATTGCTAGATACGGGTTCATCTCTCTCCACTCCTTTGTCTAACCTTCCATCCATACCCGAGACAGTGTCATCCTCATCTGTCTCATCGTCGAACATTCTTTCAATGCTCGAGGCAATTACATCCCTTCGAGTTTCCACTACATACATCTACTTCTATTGCTCCCATTCTCGCTGCAACTATGCCCCTGGTGAACGTACCTATAATTGTGCCAACTCCGACGGAAGCGCCTTCGATTTTGACTCTTCCTGCCTCTTTTCCAACAAAGAGTTCCACCCATAATTACCGCACTGTAAGTAGTCCCTTCGCAAGGAACTACTTCTTCATCACTCACTTCTTCCACCACTAGTGCCGCTTCGCCCATTAAAGGAAAATCAAAAGAAGTAGCACTAACACCTATACGCCGGTTCCCGAACTTAAACCGAGACAACCAAAATCTAACATCGCGCCATCAAGCACTTCTCCCCACTTGCTTCCTCCGAAAAGGTTACAATCACCTTATGCCGTGAAGTTGTCACCATCCCCAAAAAGGAAAGCCCATATTTCAACCATCAAGACCTCGTGCTTTCCCACAAAAATCTCTCTCTACGCCCCATAAAAGATTGGATTTATCCACCGAGAAGGCGTCTTCTTCTACACACTTATCAAACCATCATCTTCTTCTACAACACATTCTTCACCAACACCCCAAAAGCGGATTTACCTACTAACAAGACGCCACCTCTTCTATCAGATCATCATCTTCATTACCAAAAGCCGTGGCCCTATGTCCCTCCTATTACACCTACTTTGGGAGCTTCTTCCTCATCTAAATCGACATTATCTAAATCATCAGCAAATTCAACCAAGCAACCTCCTTTATCTTTGAAGACCACAACACTTGTCACATCTCCATCATCTTCAAAATCTATTTTAGGGGCTCCTCCTCCACCAAAATCAATCATGTCTCACTTACTTCCATCTCAAGTGCCCAAGACTCGCTCCCCAAGTGTCCAAAAGAATAAGATGATCCCTAAAAAGATCACAAACCTAACATGCAGTGTTCTTTTGCCTCGGCAAATCATAAGGCAAAAGAGGCACCTTCATCACCTCTATCCTCATCTTCATCTACCGGGTTCTACACCGAAATCCTTCGCCAACTTATCCAATCTTCATCCATATCCCTTCCTCCGATTAAACCCTATAACCCTAAAGGAGTTAAACCTACCTGGTTTAACTCGATCTAATTTGCGCTTACCACCGCATTCTCGGTCATGATACTCGAGGGATGTAAAGCTCTTCAAGTCATTGTCAACAACCTTTTCGAAGAAAGTGATCTTTTCCGGAGGAGGAGGAACAAGTATCTCCTATCATCTTAGCCCCATCTGAGCCCCAACGATCCACTCACTCTAGTGATTCCACTCCAATTGACCTTCCACCTTCTCAAATCGACACAATCCATATCGCCACTAGAACCCAACACTATGATAATCCATCTTCATCTACAAAGATCTCGACCACGGGTTATCATTTCGCAGCCCCCCGAAGGAGTTCCTCCTTCCTCATTAGCCCCACGACCTCGGTCTCTATTCGTGCCGCACTCGGCTCAAATTCCCGTGTCGGGCTGAGGAGAGTGTTATGAAACAACTCACTCAGCTCCAAAATGTCTCTTTTTGACCTCATCCAATCCTTCCACAACATCGCCAAAGCTCGATTGATAATCTGTGCCGCATCGCAGTGAATTCGATGAGCCCCACTTCTTCGAGTTGGTTGTTGGATTGAATAGACCATCAACCGCCATTTCTTTTGAAGATTCGAAATTCCTCCTCTTTCTTCGTAGGATTTGAGGCTCCTCTTTATCACACCCAAATCGACAACACCACATTAAAACGCTTATGATCGATAAAGTGGAGCTGCACTCAACGCATCTCCTCACACATTTGAGCAACTTAAGTTACCAAAGAACGTAGTGTCACCCCCGCCTTTCGCCCTTCGATCATTTAACGATCGCTAGCAGTTACTTTAGGAACTGTGGTCTTACCCATTCGAGTAGGTAAGAAGCTGCTTCATGAACTCTTCTACATTGTCAAGGAAAATTCCACTATAATATGATCCTCTGACGCTCCCCGGATTCACGCAATGCATTGGTCCCATCCACCCTCCATCGATGCTTAAAATATCAATATGAGGGCAAAATATATACTCATCCAGGAGATCCTTTTCCTTCCGCACAATGCGACATGACCACAAGGTCTGCCCCTCTAAAGGAAAATACTTCTTCTCCCCGACGGGCCTCATCTTCTTCCATACCTGCAACCAAACTACCGGATTTACAAAATCTAGAAGAGACATTGCAGCGCTTTCTCACCGGGAGAGCTTCCTCTTTTCTTTCGACGCCCATCTCAATCCTAGTGAGTATGGTAGACCGACAAACAACTCCGAGTATCAACCAGTCTCTGGCCGCATCGTCACCATTGGTCTCGCCCAATCAATGTACTAATTTCATCTATGGTGGTCTTGATACGCCTCATTATCGCCCAGATTCTCCTCCTAGGACCAAACCTTACTTAACAGGGTTCGATTATCTACAAAATCCCACGTTTGCAAAAACTTATCTATATCGATGCGCGTGGAAGGGTTTTGGTCTAGGAAAATATGAGCAAGGTGTGCATGACCTCACATCCATTCCTACTCTCATGCCACATCAAAAATTTGGTTTAGGATTTAAACCTCTTTCAAAAGCCACCGTCACTATTCTCGATGAGCCTCTTCCTATTGAGGAACCATCTTCTCCCGCTAAGTCAGAAGCATCACTCGATGTGGACGACGACATTTCCATCCCACCTAACTTTTTTTTTTGATCAATACCATTTCCTTAGGGCCGCTAGCCTATAAGACTAACAACCGGTCCGCTTCCATACCGTTAATCTTCCCTGAAATAGTTGGAGATGACTCTCCTACTATCAACACTATCCACTGTGCGGATGATGATTCTGTCCTCACCTATCTCAAAGAGGATTCATATCTTCCCAAGACTATTCCTTCTGACACGTCTACGCTTCTCAACGAAGCCACTGTCGACCTTAATATAGGGACTTCTGAAGACCCTCGCATCATTAAGGTCGGCCAATCCCTTAATCCACAGGAGTTAGGAGATTTTACACTTTTCTTTCCAACCATCGCCAAGCCTTTGCTTGGTCATATGAGGATATGCCAGATTTCGATCCCGATATTGTGGTCCACAATATCGTTACTCTTCCCAACATCAAACCGCTTAAACAAAAATTACGTAAATGCACCCTAGAGTAGCCCTTCTTGTTAAAGAAGAGTTACAACAGCTTTACTCTCGCTAACTTCATCCAACCCATCGATTATCCACAATGGGTTTCAATGTAGTACCAAGAATTCAAAGCTACCGGGAAAATTCGAATTTGTACCGACTTCCGGATCTTAATCTTGCTTGTCCAAAAGATGATTTTCCTCTACCTAATATCGACCAACTCGTGGATTTAATCAAGGGTCATGAGATGCTTTCTTATGGATGGTTTCTCTCGGATATAATCAAATTCTCATCGCACTGTAAGACCAACATAAGACTTCTTTCATAACTCCTCGGGGACCTTTTGTTATCGCGCCATGCCTTTCGGTCTTAAGAACGCAGAGCAACCTATCGCGAGCAATGACCTACATCTTCCATGATCTCTTACACAAAACCGTGGAAGATTACGCTGACGATCTCCTCGTAAGTCCAAACGCCGCCAGATCATCTTTTCATCCTCGCACCTCTCTTTGAGAGGCTTATCCGCTTTTGTCTTCGCTTCAAATCCATCTAAGTGCGTGTTTGGCGCTTCACCGTAAACTTTTAGGTTTTATCATTTCCATCAGGGTATTGAAGTGGACCCCGCAAAATAAAAGCTATCCTTGATATGCCTCCCCTTCTAACTTAAAGCAACTCCGCAGCCTCCAAGGACGCCTTCAATCGCTAAGGCTGCTTTATCTCACAATTGTCGACCGTCACCCTTTTTCACCATCTCCTCCGTAAGAATGTTCATTTTGAATGGGATGAACATCGCAAAAGGCCTTTGATGATCTCAAAGCTTATCTTCTTTCTCCACTCGTGCTTACACCTCCACGCGAGGGGGAGCCTTTCTATCTTTATATCTCTCGTGATCGACCATGCTCTGGGAGCCATGATTTCACATCGGACACTTCATGTAAAGAACAAGCTGTCTATTACATCGCCGCACCTCCATGAGTATGAAACACGCATTACTCCGAAGCTGAAAAGCTATGTTGTGCTCTCTTCTTCGCAACTTCTAAGCTTCGTCATTACCTCCTTAATCACAAAACTTATATTGTCACAAGTGTCAATCCACTCAAGACAATTCATGCAAAGCCTTATCACAATGATCGTATCACTCGTTGGCTCATGCTTATGACAGAATTTGACCTCGAGTTTATCCCGCAAAAGTCTATCAAGGGTCAGGTTATTGCAGATCAATTAGCTGATGCTCCTCTTCCAGACACTCAAGACCCCCTTGCTCAATTCCCCGATGAATATATCCAACAAATTGATTTTGGTCTATCTCCATTTAAAGTAAAGCTCTTCTTTGATGGATCCAAATGCCAGCAAGGGGGAGGTGCGGGTTTCGTGATGATTCCTCCTTGGGGTACGCCTATCCTGGGCCGCACACAAATTGAACTTTGAGTGTACCAATAATATGGCTGAATACGAAGCTTTGTCTTAGGTCTCCAAAATGCCATTAATCTCGCGCCATTGCATATTGACATCTTTGGTGATTCTGAACTCATCGTTAATCAAGTCACGGGTGTCTATCAATGCAAGAATGATATCCTTCAAAAATATCGTGATATCGTTCTTGCTCAACTCCAATCTTTCGATAAATTCACTATCCAAGCTATTCCTCGCACTGCAAATCGATTCGCAGATACAATGGCTTCCTTAGCCTCACTTATCCCACCTTTCACCGAAGACTCGCGACTTTATGTGGCTGTACAACGATTAGATCAACCATCTCATCTTAGGCAACTAACTTCAATCCATGCTGTCACAACCCATACTCAGGATGAGTGGTATCAACAAATTGTTGATTATCTATCTCATTCGGTGCTTCCCCCAGATCTGACTTCCAATGGTAGAAGATCTTTTATCCAACGCGCTAATCGCTATACTATTCTAGGCGGGATTCTTTACAAACGCGGCTTTGATGGTATTTTGCTTCGGTGCCTCAAAACCCATGAATCATCTAAAGCCATCCAGGAGGTCCATGACGGTATCTGTGGTGGACATTTTAGTGGCTTGGCTGTGGCTAAACGCATCTTACGTTTGGGATATTATTGGCCTTCTCTTAATCAAGATTGTTGTGAATACACTAAGAAATGCGTCAAGTGTCAACAACATTCCAATCTTACACACATCCCTAGTCAAGCTTTGCAACCTACGGCGGATTTGTGGCCTTTTTCGCAATGGGGTCTTGATCTTATTGGTCTCATCAATCCCCGTTCTTCACAACGTCATCATTCTATCATTACTGCCACCGAGTACTTTACTAAGTGGGTGGAGGCTATCCCTCTTTCTTCAACAAAGGCTAAACCCATAGTTGATTTCGTCTATCAACACATCATTTGTCGCTTTGGCGTCCCACACAAGCTCATCACAGATAATGGTAAGTCTTTCAAGAACGTTGATTTGCAGAACCTCTGCAACGCTTTCAATATCAAACTCAGTTTTTCTTCTCCATACTATCCTCAAGCTAATGGTCAGGCCGAAGCTTCCAATAAAACTTTGCGTAATATCCTCGCAAAGGTAACTAGTCGAGCTGGTAGGGATTGGCATTTACATATCCCTTTTGCTCTCTGGGCTTATCGACTAGCATCCGTACTCCTACCGGTGCTACTCCCTTCTCTCTCGCCTATGGGTCTCGAGGTCGTTCTTCCTTCGAAGTCCAAATCCCATCTCTCCGTGTTTCTCTCGAGAATTTGTCTCCGATGAGGACTATCGCCAAAATCGTCTAAAGACAACTTGAATTATTAGATGAGCGGCGCTCAACGCTTCAACATCATCAAGTCTATCTCGAGCGTGTCAAACGTGCTTATAACAAGCACTTCGCAGCACCGTGACTTCAAAATTGGGGATCTTGTTCTTAAAGAAAATCAAAATGTCACTACACTCGAAAGAAGTCAACGTGGTAAGTTTGCTCCCAACCGATGGGCCCACATTATCACTCATAAATATGGGTCTCGGGCTTATCGTTTATCTTCCATGGATGGTATACCCGGCGAACCTCTTAATGCCTTGCATCTACGGCCCTTCTATTGTTAAAATCTATCTTACACAAGTCTAGTCGCAACACAGATCTTTCATCCATCTAAACAACCAGTCATATACTTTCATGGTGATTCGAAACTATGTGGTTCTCCGCCTATTGCCTCTTTTACCTTAAAATATGAGTATCGCGGCTCTACTCATTGCATGTTTCTTTTGGATATGTTCCTCCTCATGGTAGGAATACCTTAATCACCACTTCATCTATCCCAAGTGCTTATCTTAATCGGATCTACTCGGGGCATGAGTGCATGTTCTTCTATGTTCTCTTCCCCTCCATCTGATCTATCTAGGTCTAAACTCAGCTTCTTCCAAAAAGATTTTCAAAAAAAAAAAAAAAAAAAAAAAAGAAGAAGAGAAGAGATGCTATCCAAAAAGATAGACTCGATCCTCAAGGACAAATGATCCCTACATTATCAAATGAATCAAAAGAAAAAAATATAGACCATACCTCGAAGGATGGCTATCATTAAATTCAAAATACGCACCGCTCCTCAAGGACGGCTTGCTTTCAAAGATATATTCAAGGCTTCTTGCAATTAATCAGCCTTTCACCGCTTTTTATACACTTTTTAAGATCACCGAAAGACTTCCCGTATTGATCGGGCTTTTCCATATCAAGCAAACTTCCCGCATTGATCAGTTTGCTTTTCTGCCAAAATCATGAAGCTGAGATTTAAGACCTTTTGTAGATCATATGGAGAATCCTATTTTCCCACTATGGACATGTATTCTCGTCCCTTGTAAATTCCGACAAGGTACGTACTTACTGCTTCCTTTCGCTTCCCTCCTAGATCTGCTTTTGCGGCTAGTTAGTGTCAGGTTCATTTTAACCTCATGTAGGGCCTTACATGCATGATATTGTGATCTCCTATCCAGATTCTATCTATGGTCGGTTGGGAGTCCAACTTATCATTTTCTTTCTTATCCGAGCATATTTTCTTTATTCCTAGTCAAGGTCGTTTTCATTACCTCCTTGGCTCTCGCAAAGAGTATTCCCCATTATTCTTTGTTTTTCATCTAGTCAAATTGACATTTCACATGTTAATTCAATCAAAATTTATCTTCTATCTAATTTCATCTTATCTATCAAAGCATCTATTATCAACACATCTATTTCTGGCTATCTA
This sequence comes from Taxus wallichiana var. yunnanensis, assembly GCA_018340775.1. Classification (NCBI taxonomy): domain Eukaryota; kingdom Viridiplantae; phylum Streptophyta; class Pinopsida; order Cupressales; family Taxaceae; genus Taxus; species Taxus wallichiana. The sequence goes on from CM031242.1 coordinate 993,731,876, forward strand.
TTTTCATCAAAATTAAATTAACATCTCAACCATGCCGAGTACATCAATCACATCTATCTATCTATCCATCAAAATATCGAAAAACTGGTGCATCCAAGTTACACTACATCTATCTATATCCATTTTTCATCAAAATAAAATCCATACATCAATCACATCTATCTATCTATCCATCAAAGTATCGAAAAACTTGTACATCCAAGTTACATTGCATCTATCTATCTCTATTTTCATCAAAATTATATCCACATATCTATATCCATCAAATCACATCTATTTCTATCCTCTATCAGTCTATATCTATCCAATCACATCTATTCATCATCTATCAGTCTATATTTAGATCCATCACAATTATGCTACATCTATCCATGTATATCAAAATCAAACGCATGAGATCAATTATATGACAAATAAAATGATGAATCTATATATACATGTGTGTCTGTACAACAAAAATGGGTGGCTTTCAATCAAGCCATCTATACAATGCCTTCCAATCGAGGCTACATCACTATACAGATACAAAATACATCAATCCCTATATGGTAAAGTCCGATGCATGGAGGACACTATCTCCTCCACCCTCCTCTGGACCAGGCTGTCTCTCCTGACCGCCGCCTATCGAGCCGATGCACTGCTGCCGCCGAGGTCTCGCCCACCTCGATCTCTCCTGCTGCTCCTCCGCCCGAGGCCCCGCCGTAGCTGCCGCTGCTCTCCTCCTCGCCCGTACCGAGGCACATCTGGGGCATGCTGCGCTAAGGCATCCTCATAGTATCTCACCTCAGCAAGGAGAGACTGATATGTGCTCAAGCTCACGCACTGTGTGCTCGTAATGGTGCCGCCGGTGCTGCATGGGGCTGGCCGCTGCCGCTGCCGGTGGTGCTCCTCCTAGGGTCGTACACTCGCGTACTGCACTCCGACATGGCACCTGCCTCCCCATATTTGGCCCCGAGGGCCTCCCTATGTCGAAGGTAGCGATCCTCTCCGCTGATCGCTATATCTCGCCTCCCGCGAGCGGTGTCTCTCTCCAAAATTAGGGCATCCTCTCTCTCTCGCCGAGCCCCGATCTCCTCAAGAGCTACCCGATGTGTCTCGTGTCAGTGGTGGCATGCTCTCCTCCAGCCTATCCAAAGATCGCAGCTATGTCATCTCGCTTCATCTATAGATGCCGGAGATGTCGTGGAAGCTCTCGATCATACCATGCCGCATAACCTCATCTACCCTCGCGCATCATCGCTGCTCAGTGGAGGGTGGGGCCTCTCTCAATGGATCTGCCGGATCAAAATCGGCAGATCGGGCCTCTCGCTATCCCGCCTATAAGGCGTGTAGGTGGTCGGCACTGCCTCGCACTAGGCCGAACTGCCTCAATACCCGCATAAACGGACTCGCTCCCACATATCAGCCCGCGCCCCTAACCACCCCTCGCTCCGCCTCGCCACCAAGTGGGCATCCCGACCACCCATGTCGAAATGCCCGATATGGCCTCCAAATGACTCGATCCGTGTCGCGCCCCAAACGCTCGCTGTACTAATCACCCGATCTCCCAGATCCCCAACGGCCATGTCACCCGCCATCGCCGGAATCCATAATCAACACCTCCCACCGCCGGCATCCAAGGAAGCCTGATGGCTCGATCACCGCTATATGCTCATAGCCCAAAGAATGGAGCACAAAATCGACATCTATACTGTCCTCCGGCCTGTGGTGTACATCCATAGCTCATGGTATATCTCGAGCTATCGTGGGCATCAAGAAAAGCAAACACTCGCCTCAATCAGTAATGTCGCAAACACAGCTTAATAACAATAAGTGGGAATCTCCCACCTCCCGAATCTGAAGAGCAAAGTAGGATATAGCCATCTCGAATCAAGCACTATCCGTCTCGCTCCTCCGGGACTATCTCGTCTCATACTGTGAGGCTATCTCACGCCTTGACACTATCTCTCGAGTCATCTCGCCTGCTCTCTATATAATCGACCTAGGCCCTCTCGCCGCTTTCTCGTGGGGTAATCTCGATAGGTCCCCAAAGATCGGCAATCTCGTAATCTCGTATATGTCCTCATGCGGTGATGGTCATCTCACCCGCCCTAAACCAAAAAGTGCACGTGTGGCTGCCCCACTGCCGCACTAGTGCCCGCATCAGCTCCACATCCCGCGGCACTCGCCTCGTAGTATCTCGAAGCCCCCGAGCCCAGCTAACTCTAGATGCCGCCAATCTCGCACGGGTCACACATCCGGGAGAATAGTCTCCAAGAACTCTGGGAATAAGATCCTCATGTGTAGAGCCTCTCGTGCCTCGCACTCCACGACAAAGAAGAGCAATATTAGTCTCGATCGTAACATCCAAAACAACAACAAAAATCTATCTATTCCAATCGGCGCGATTTATAAAATCGGCGCTGCTTATTTCTATTTCGACGCCGATTATACCAATCGACGCCGCAAACACCAATCGACGCCGATTTACCAATCGACGCCGATCGATCGATCGTCTGCATAAATTGACCATTGCCTCCACAAAAAAAAAAAAAATCAAACAAAAAAAAAAAACTAAGTTCAACGGGTTTCAAGAAGAACCACTTACCCTGTGTCGTGTCCTCCTCGCGCTTCGACCGCCTCCCGCAGGCTTCCATGGTGCTCAAATCTAAATTTCGACTTCTCTAATCAATCGTCACGATGAAAATAAATCGCTTTACGCTTTCCGCTCGCATATTTATATGCGCTACGCTTGGTCGGCGCCGATTTTTTTTCGACGCCGCTTATCTTTGGTCGGCCGCCGCCGATTATCGTGATCGCCGCCGATTTTCCATATCTCGCTTGCCATAGTGTTGATGCTTGGCTTATTTATCCATCTCGATCATTGTTTTGTGCTCAATATTGCCTTTCGCATCTTTTCGATATCACCGCTATTTCGGTTTGTTCCTTTGGTGGGACACTTTCGCTTTTTTGGCACTTGAGTTAAACGGTTCCGTAGGCACTAACGCTGCTCTACTTTGCACTTTTGGTTGTCACCAATGTGTCTCTCTTTAGATGCCGACTATTTTTGTTCTCTTACACTCATGGGTCTCAGTAGGTACTAACGCTGCCTCATGAGGAGACCGCCTAGTTTTTCCTACCAATGTGAGTTCCTTAGGTCACGCTGCCTTTTTATTTATTTTTATGCATCATCAATGATCGATCTACCTGCATATCCGACCGGGCATCCTCGCATTTTCATCTACCTCTTTTCAAACTTGGGATCGTCTGTTCTATCACCCATCCCATCCCTAGTTTGAGGGGGATCACATCATCACTCATTCTTCCCTTCTTCCATCTCTTTGTTTTTGTCTCATAACCTTGCTTATCGCAAGTTACTTGACAAAAAGGGGCAAAATGTAGACACTTAAAATTGGTTACTCAATTTAGTGTCCCTCACATTCGTTTACCTGCTTAGGTAACCTGGGGCACGTTTACGTCACCACTATCCCCTTGGGATATTATCCGATTTGTGATTTAAACATCTATCCTAAGTTTAATTCACCCCATTGTATCTTACCCGTGAGTAATTAAATATTAAATATTTAATTACACCTCTTCCCATGTATCCTAATCACTTATCTACCCCAAATTTATTCTATCTATGTATCACCCCTATTTTTCCTTTTCCCCAAGCGGGATATTTCCCGTATTTGGGGTAATTCTCATCTTTCTAGAAATCAATCATTTTTGCCATCTCGGGAGTCTGTCCCGCGATCGGCGCCGACCTATACGGTCGGCGCCGATTTTCTAGGAGCGGCGCCGATTATAAATACAAGTCCAGAACTCAGTTCTAGGGACCGAAAAACACACACGACGAAAAAGGACGCGCACGAACAGAGAGAGACAAAGAGACAGATCGCGAAAGAGACACAGGTTGTAAGAAAGAGAAATCTTTTAGCATCAAGTGTATCAAATGAGATCGGATCCTGTCCGAATCAATCCCTGAGAGGAGCACCGTTACTCGCTTATATCATATCAACATCGCACGTATCCATCGATCCTCCGTGACTCGCTCCAAAGATCTTACCGACTTTCACACATCCAATGAGACGTCGACTATCTAGTCCATCACTTTCCAATTTCCGAATCTTCTCAGACTGCCCCGATCAATCGATCTACTTTCAATCGACGCTGATCTGTTTTAGTCGACGCCGATTCTTCATAGTCGACGCCGATCACATCAGTCGACGCCGATTCTACATAATCGACGCCGATCATCCTCACAGATAGTAAAAGGACACAGTAACACAAATCCAGCTTTTATTTCATAGCTTTCTGTTTTCGTAGCTTTCATCATCATGTTGTTTAAATTCGGTTTCATTACTATAATCGTAAAATCTAGTCTTATATGTACATCTTTATCATGTATGCTTCTCTACTTAATTGAAAACGTGGATCGACATCCGCCGAGGAAGCTTATCGCTTCCCGACCCGCTTCTCGGCACCCACCCAAATATCTTTTAACGCCATCTTTTTCTCGTCAAGCATTCTATGTCTTGCTGTGTTACTCGGATCTATTGTGCGAATTGCTCGTGTGCGCCTGCCTTATCTACATCAACCTCCTTATCCGCTACACATCTTCGGATCTTGTCCATCGTATAAAACTGTCAACACAAGAGGAAAAAGGATGAGCCACCATAAGATGAAGTTGACGAGGATTTGTCAAGTTATTTGACAAGAAGGTCGGTAAAAGGAGGTTTAAAATTGAGGTACTCTTGTGGGACAAGAGACATGAACCGAAGGGCATGCCTGACAAATCTTATTCAATCTAGAAAGGACCCTTCATGATCAAGAGAGCTTCCAAAATGGATAGTTTCTTCCTTGTTGATCGGGATGGAATTGAGTTACCACCGCCTTTCAATGGGTAACATCCGAGGCTATTCGAAATAGAGATACACGGAAAAACCTATTTGTATATAACTAAAACTTATGTTGTTTTCTTTTCTTTTCTTTTCTTTTTCTTTTGTTTTGTGACTTGACCCTAACCCAACTGACAAGATACGAAACCAAAGAAGCTGGGATCTCATCTTTACTCATGTCATTTTGTGACAGAGGAAAAGATGTCCACAGACGGAGCTGAATGGTGTCCCTAGATTTCACCCTTAAATATGGAATTACCCCTTTTTTAAAAATTCGTTCTTTTTAAAATAATGGGTCTTTTTGTGTTTGTTTTGCCTATAGTTGTTTGCATTGCGTTAAGATATTCCCGAGGGAATCATATGGGTCAATTTCGATGAATACCCACATGCTAAAACTCATTTTATGCCTCTCGCGATTTTTTCTACAGAATTTTATTTAATTATTTATTAAATAAATAAAGTTTCATTTAAAGTAAATTATGTTACAATGAACCCTATTGAATTTTTTTCATGCCAATATTCTCACATCTCAATAGGGTTTTCACCAGGAATGAATTCAAAGCAATTGTCTGCTGCAACTTCGACAACATTTTTTCATTTTTATTTATTTTTGCTTTTGTTTTTAGTTTTCTCTGTGGTCTGTCTGTTAAATTCCCCTTGATCCGTTCTGTATTTGTATAACTTGTTTAATTACCTGGAACATCTGGAAGTCATCCATGGCCTCAACAAAGAAAGAAATTAATCATAAAGTGTTGACTTCTGACCAGAAAAGAAGAATTTAAGTAGAAAAAACCTCTCCTAGGAAAGTCACACTTTTTGGGATTATAGATCTAAGTTGTCGGTGGGAATTTTAGAAGTGGCATAGAGGCGGGAATTTCTTGCCGCATAAGCGAGTTAATTTTTCCCATCAATTCAAAGTCACTTAAGTCTGTAATGGGAATTTTAGAGGTGGCGGAAGGCGGGAATTTCTTACCTGTAATGTAGGGTGAAAATTCCCATTATAAAGAAAAATCACTTAAAGCACCAACGGGAATTTCTTGCCTACCTAGCAGGATGACTTTTCCCATTAAAGAAGTTCACTCACCCATACAAGTCACATTTTTGAGAAGAAGCCTATTTGACATGCAAGTCACATTATTTGGAAGGAAGGATTTAAGTTGCTAATGAGAATTTTGGCAGTGGCAGGCAGGCGGGAATTTCTTACCTGCAAAGCAGGGTAAAAATTCCCATTATGAAAGTCAAATCACTTAAGTGAAAGATGGGATTTTTGGAGCTGCAATGCAGGGTGGAAATTCCCATTACTTTGACTTTCTATTTTTAACAAATTCCCTTGCCAAAAAGTGCGACCCACCTTGGCATTAATACATGTATTTAATGATATTTATTAATGGTATTCCTAGCTAAGTTTGGCGCCATAAATAGGAGGAAAGTCAATGCAAGTGGATGAGCTAAAGAGAAGTCAAGGATGCATGCTAAAAACAAATAAAATAAATTCATAAAAATAATCAGAAGCATGCAAACTTGGGCACCCAAATTGGATGAAGAGGCATGGCTTTTAATTAATTAAATTTCCAGAAATAGGGAAAGGTGATTATTAAAAATATCGTGTAGATGGCTATATAAGCATGGGACGCGATACGGGAGAAGCAGTTAATTCTTTTTGATGAAGTTTGCAGCTCGGATAGGTTTTAGCACCAAGGAGAATTTTGCATTAAGGAGTATTTTTCATTGTCGGGAAGCTTCCAGTTTTGGTGCCTAGGGTTAGAATAGCCTAATTTTTATTATTCTAAGTATCTGCATGTTGGTATAAGTGCCCAAGTGAATTAAATAATATTTTTTTTCTTTGCATGCAAGCAAAGTCTCAAATTTTAGGGTAGTAGGCTTTATATGCAGATTTTGGTGATAAAAATCAAGTATTCATGTCATGGACTCCATCTTTGTCTGAATTAATTGTAGGTATTCATCACAGGTGCTCATATTAGTGAAAGGAAGTTCAAATCAATGTCAAATACATTGAATATATCTTCCGAATCAGAAGAAGTTTCCGATCTACACAAATTGATCCAATTACAAGGGATTCCGATAGAATTAAAAGAAAAAGAGCTCAAACAAAGATTGATCCAGGCATGATGAAAGAGAAGGGTCAAGATTCATGCATATCTTCCAGATTTGCTAACATCAATGATACAGACATAGGCCCTAAACCCATCATTGATTTAATTGACAGATCCAAAGCTAGAAGATCATCTCTTATATGGGCAATTAAAAGTAGTGGGATTATTCAAGCTTCAATGTTTCGATCACAACTCAATTGCTTGAATTTTTATGAAGTGTGCAAGGTTTTATCATCCTCTTTCCAGAGCAATCCGAGATGCTGCAAGAAAGACAATAATCAGGTTGGATGCACAATTCATTAATTATTGCTTGAAGATTCCGGCATGACCAGTGGTGATTGCAATTAGCATGCAGGATGATGGCAGTAGATAGGAAAATGTTGAATTATATGTTTGACAAGTATATTCAATATCAGAACAAAAATAAAGCGTAGGGTGTTACAGCTAGCAGATCTGCTTTCTTCTCTTCTTTCTTTTCTTATTTCTTATGTTCCTGGATGAAATTTCAAGATTAAAGTTATTGGTTTAAAAGCCATTACTTTAAGTTATTCGAGAAAGGTACTTTAAGTTATTCATAAAGGTTCTTTAAGCTAAGTAGCAGATGTGCACAACTTTGAGTTAATCTCCAGATACATGTCACTTAGAGAGGAATTCTAGGAGAAAGATTGTCAGTTGTTTCCGTTACAACTTCCACGTGTTCTAGTTCAGTTGTAGTTTTCTATTTGTAATTTCCTCTCCATATACTATCAATATAGGAAGAACCTACGGGTTAGGGGATGAGAATTTGTAATCAACATTCTTGTGTTCCATACTTTGAGCTAAAACCCTTGATATCTTTTTGAAAGCTAAGGAATTGAAAGGAGGAATATTTTCAAAGAACTTTGTGTCAACGGTGCATTTGTTTCTTACTTCTGTGTAGATCTTTGCATAAACTTTGTGTTATCTCATATCTAGATTTGAAACTTTCCTTTTCTTTAAATTATGTATTGTGAGATCTGTTTGTTTCATCTATGTGCATGAGACCAACTCTATGAACTATTGGTTGGATTGCACATCTTCTTTGCTTTCTTCTCGAATTCAATTATTTCCCCCTTTTGCAAATATTTCTTTACAATTACTTACTTGCTGCAAAATTGCCTAGCTATGGCTCATGAGCTTTGCAATTAAAGTAAAACCCACAAACAGTTACTCAAATCCATAATTGATAAAAATCATACACGGGAGCCTCACTGGTAAATGAGGGAGATTTATCTCATGACTGCCTAGGTTTTCGGTTGTGCAGAAAATCTAGCCAACAACGAGGATCATGCGGTGGAAAACAAGGAGCAACTTGGCTCAATATTCATCTATAGCTAAATGTTATATATTTTTGGCCTAGTAAGGAGTAATAACAAAGATTTTTTTACTTTGTACTATCATCTTTGAGTCGCAGACCTATACAACTCTCTAATTTGTACCTAAATATATGTACTTAATTTTTCTTCTTTGATGTTTGTGAAGATCTCTATACTCTAAAATTGAAAACCATTGTATTGCAATTGGTTTAGTCTTCTCGTTTTATTGAAAAATATTCTTTTTTTTTTAATATTTGGGTATGGATAAATCCACATTTTTATTTTCCACGAAGACCCATTTTTAGGCTTTTCAATGAGCCTATATATCTTCTTCTTAATTTAGTTTGAACTTTGATTGAAGCTTCATTTATCCTCCACAAGCTCCTTACCGACATCTTTCTATTTTCATGATTTTTTTCATATAAGCTTGAATTCTTATGCCTTATGACATGTTTTTTTGGCATGGAACATGCAACACTTCCTCAAGGCATTGTTCCCTTTGTGTTTGCTAAAGAGTACAATGTACATCCAGATATACTAAGCACAACATGAGTTATAGTTCTTTGGATCTTGTCCCTCTTGATTAGTTCTGATTATATAAATTGTCCACAACAATCTATAAATAAACTAGTGTGATATTACTTATAGATGTAAATCCACACCAAAACACCAAATTCATTGAACTTTGCAGTCTATATCAGTCACTGTATATTATGGGTCCTTAGTCCCATAATTTCTGAGTATGGCTACACCTGAAACATGGAGCTGATAATTGTGTCGATTGTTTGCAGTGTTATATTTGACATGCTAATTGCACTGCCAATTACTTTGGTGTATTACGTTCTTCTTGGATTTTGAAGCATATAGGCTAGTGACTTCACTAAAGAATTCCATGAAATGAGCCTCTTCATGAAACACTGAAAGGCAAAGCCATCATCATCTCATATACAACAAACAATACAATACCAAACATGACCTACAAACTTTAGGGTCTAGAGAATTCCCCAGCCGAGCAGGGCATTATTATTCTCCCTTAAAAATTCATCTCTATTACACTTTACATTTTGTCATCATCTCCATTATCTATTTCAAAGAGGGCTTGTCACTTGAGTCCTCTGAAGAAGATTAACTCCCAATTTTTAGGCAACATACATCATTGTCAGTCCCAATCCCTTCAAAAGAAAGTCGACGTCTCGAGTTCTACTAAGGTTCATTAAGTGGAATCAGAAATTTTTCAACTCTTTCCTCTCTTTCTTTGATGTTAACTAAACTTTCCACATTTTTTGATTATTTATCTCACACTCTACACATTTCTAGCACTTCATTATAATCTACTATATGCACTAGTTTCCCCTTTAAAAGCTTAATGCATACAACACCACCGCCCACCAATCAAAGTTTTTAATACTATTATGTTTTAACATACTTCACATTACTGAAAAATCATATATCTACATTTACACAACTCTACTTCTTACTTTGCTTCTCTCCTCCAAAATTCATTTGTCATCTTCTTCTCTTTCGACATTCACATTGCACTACTCACGCACTATTGCTAGTAAACACACTCCGAGTTTTGATCGCTTGACTCGTCGGTGAGAGTGAGTTACATATCTTATAAAAATCCACGTTGTGATTTTAAAACACCTTATAAGAATGTGGAGTTGCGGGTGAAGAGAGAATGAATGCCACTACAAAGCAACACGCTGATGATGTGTCAAGACAAACAACGAGGTGGAAAGAAGTGACAAACGATGCCAAAATGAGTACTTAGATCATTAATGTAACCAAAGCAAATTCAATGAAGTAGATGTTACCAACACTCGACTACGAATTTAGAGGATTGCACAAATCATTGGAGTCACCAACCAATGCAAAGGCAAAGTTTAGGAGTAATCCCGAGGCGTATGCAAGAGGAATGAGATGGGAACAAACTCAATGATCAATGGAAATAAAAACAGGTTGGATCTATTTACATGTATACAAAATGTGAATATTGGATCAAGAGTTTTAGAAAATAAACACACTAAAAGTTAGTGTTGTATTCCTTGAATGTAATTCATTACATATATATAAGCAATACTAATAAAAACAAAGAGTTCACTTCAACCACCTAATGACTATTTTTTTGTCTTTTTCTAGTGTGATTGTTATCCATGTAACAAAATACACCCTAAAAATTAATATTCTATAATAAATCATAATTGAATATTTCACCTACATAATTATTATGTGTGTCTTGTATAAATAATTCCTAACATCCACATATCATCATCAGAAATTGTGAGAATTATGTGTGGATTAATACCTCCTTGAGAGTATTGGTACACAATGCAATACTCATCACATCAATGGTGGTGCGGTGAGGTTAGTCAAATGTAAATGATGTCTAACTCCTTTTTAGGTCAATGAGCAATGAGAAGTAATATCCAATCACAAAACTATCATCACATTGATTAAGATATAAGAAACATGTTTAAAGATACGTGCGAAGTAGTTCCTAGAACCATATTTCAGCTCAAACCGACAAAGTACATCTTTATAGCCTCTTAAATAGGTTTCCCACAAACTCGTCTTCTTATTGAAAATTTTTTTTAGCGCACACTTTTAGTGCCCTAGGTTTTATAGGAGCCTTAACAACATCATGTATAACTTTAATACTCAATCTCAACTCATTGTCATCCAATCTCAACCTAGTGCATGGTGACATATCTCCAACTCTAAGACCTTAATTGTGTCTTCACTATTATATCCATGGCATATCTCGTGGCATGAACTTAATACATGATTTAAGACTTTTTATTATTATCTTGTTGTTCTAAATTACTTTTTACAACTATAAGATTTAGGAACATAAACCTATTTTTAAAATTATAGTTGTATGTTTATCTTTTAGTATATTGTTATTTAAGCTCTTTTTAAATATTGTTTAGCCACCAAATTTATTTTATGATTAATTTAGATTATAATCAATAGCCTTATGTAATCTGTTTAGGCTATTAATATTGGTTTAATTTATAATATAGATAAAATATATTATTAGAATTTAAATTTAAGTCTCTATAATTTTGAGTGAAATTTAAAGGTTGATGGTCTCATGTGTAATATAACTTAAGTTTATGGTTTTAATATATAACACACTTTTTAATTTATTGTACTTTGTTAATAGTGGGTTTAGGCATGTCTTGTGAGAGTCCTCGTAGTTATAGTAAAACCAATGCATGTCATCATATTAATAAAAGTCAAAGCAAAATCTCTTTGTACATATAAATTTTCTAAAGTGAACTTGATGTTCTAATCAATAGTGTCATTCTCGTAATGTGGGGGATTATTCAATGTGGGACATCTATATAAGATGATTTACATCATAGGAGGGAATAATATGAAATTGAATATAATTTTGAAACTATTGAGCTTCAAGATCCATCTTACTAAGTAAACAACATTATAAAATATATCAAATAGAATATAAGGAGGCCCATCAAGAAATTTAGGTTTGTCACTAAATTAGGGGTTACACAAGACAACGGTGGTAGAATGAAGGCACCTAAAATAAATAAAGTCAATGGAATTTTCTAGTGATAATGGTGATTTTCTATGTTATTTGTGATTAGGAACTAATGATTAAGTACAATGGCTATAATTACGAGTTCAACGAAGTGAATAACACTCATAAAAACATAGTGAGGACATTTGTTCCACTATCTTGAAGTGTACCTACTCGGTGAGACCCAAACAACTACGGGAGCATAATTGAGAAGTGAAGTGAAGCCTCGCACCACACTTGTAGTAGTAAAATGATAGACTTTTGGAGAGCATGTGTTTGTGATTAGATGATCCAGACAGAATCCAGAAGTAATTATAGTAGGCAACTTCCCGGAGTCATCACTTTTGTATTGTAGCTTCGATTGACTTTGTTCAAAATGCGTCGGAAAGCTTGGAACACACACAATGTAGTGAAGAGGTGCTCAAATTTGTTAGGAAAATTTTGACCCCCCGAAATCCACTCCTAAATGCCTCAAAATGCAAATTTTGTAGTTCTGTCTGAAAATTATAATTTTTAAAAATAGTAATTTCACAAATTTTTGGCATATATAATTCATGGAAGATGAACCACCTTGTATCCCTTGAGATTTGTGACCTTCCACATTATTCTATATATCTCTTCATATTTCCATAATTAGGTATATAAGTATATGTAACCCAAAAGGGAAGGACACATGTCTCCTTGCAAAGATAGCTATTGTAATTATAGTCTTATGAGCAATATACATCTCTTTTCAGAGATAGTTTTACTATTTGTTATTATGTCATTTAATCCCAAAACCCCAAAGTTTTGGATAAGTGGTATTAGACTGAAGTTGTCTTAAGAGTGTATGATTCCCAGAATGAGGTCGGTATATAAGAAGCTTGGGTGGTCCACACAAGATCCTTCAGAATACTTGACTACTCGTTACAGGAGACCTCAAATGACAGAAAACACCAAGACAAATGATCCTCTCGAGAAAATGGTCAATTAAGCTCTCATGGAGAAAAAGGAGTAGATGTTATTGTTATCACCAAATCACAACACCCTCGATTTGCTAACATTTGTGGATCGAGACAATCGGTGTGATCGGGTAACATAGAATTATCTCAAGGTGTGGGATCTTGCAATTGAGACAATTCTTCGGAGAAGGTCGGCTTCCTCTTCTTGATCCTATGTTATAACTACTCCTAGTGCAAGAAAAACACCTATCTAATCCTACCCAAGTGATTCCAAGGAGACAGGGAGAGAGGGAGAATGCTTGAAAGAAGATAAATGTGAAACTCCGAACATTGCCACGTCAAACACACCGAAACAACAACACTTAGTTAGAAAAATTCCGGCAGATTTTTTTTTTTAGATACATTAAAGATGTTAATTAAATCTTAGCTACATTAATCTTGATTATCGAGCTTACTTATTTGTCTAACACATCTCTTGCGAATTAGCCTAATTTATTAAATCCAATATTACAATTGTATTTATTTTACCATTCCACTAATTAACCCCAAGAAATTATTATTATTATTATTTAAATAACCATTAATCCTTAGTTAACTTCATTTATTTACCCTACTTAAAATTAACGATAATTTTTAAATCGGAAGTATATACTTTATTCTCAATCCTTAATTAAATTAATCTCACCCAACCAAGGTTCATTTAGATAAAATTAATTCATTACCTAACATAAATTAAACCCACGTTAACCCCTTTAATTAACTACTTATACATATGCACCCCTTTAGTGTTCTAAATTACCATTTAATAAATTTCCCATAAACACCCCATGCTCATCATTTAAATAAAATGCTTTGATTAAATATTCCTTAGTATTTTAATTTTCCTCACACCCATTCCTAGGGCTTTAATATATTAGTATTACCCATACTTTATTAAATTTATTCACCCATCTCTAAGGGATGAGGATTGAATCCAAGCCATAGGATTCATTTAATCCTTTCCCTTAGATCTTAGGGTTCCCTTAGTTTTCCCTAAATATCCTTATGGCTTCTATTTCTACCTTTTTAACCCTAATTGTGCCTCCATTTGCACAGGTCAAGCTACGAAAGGGAAAGAATGGAGGCAAGAGGATTTGGGTTGAAACTATGTTGAAGGGGATATTACAGGAAAACAATGGGAGGATTTCTCTCCCTTTTCCTTCACTATTTCGCCAGGTGGCTCTATAGGGTTTACATAGTTTTATTTTTGTAAGATTTATTATTGGTTATGTAGGTTTCCACTTGTCAAATTAGCTATAGTGATATATATGTAAATACACACACATACACACATGCAACTTATTTAAATATTTTCATGTGTTATTGCAGAGAGGTTTTAAAGCCTCAAATAGGGTTGTGTGTGGTAAAAATGGTAACTGGACACATTATTTGATTTTTTTCAAAGCGGTATGGCCGCTATTTCTTTTTTTTCTAACGGTTTGGGGTGGGTCGGCCATGCTGCCCACCCCTAGCTCATCATTGATTGGGGTGGGCAACCGCCAACCCACCCCCTTTACAAGGGTGGGGTGGGTCAATTTGTCTGCCCACCCCCAAATTATATATATATATATATATATATATATATATATATATATATATATATATATATATATTATTACAAAGATTACAATAAACTTTAAATCCCAATCTGGATTCCTTTATTACTCTTTTTAAATATATTTAATACTTTTTGTATATATGTTTTATACATACATGTAAATATATTTGGTAAGACAAATATATGTGTGTGTGTGTGTGTGTGTGTGTGTGTGTGTGTGTGTGTGTGTTATATATTATTTATAAACGCATTCACAAAGTTGATTTGGTTTATAATCTTGTTTATTTATTCAAACCAGACTTTATCAAAGATGTAAAACTCATATAAGTTATATACATACATATATTTTAAATGTGTGTGTGTGTGTGTGTGTGTGTGTGTGTGTTTACACTCAAGTATATAAATTTTAAATCCGAGTACAAAATCAAAAGTGCAGGAAGGAACATGATTTAAGGTGGAAGAACATTATTGTTTCCAAATGTACATTTTCACAGGGGTTTTCATATTTCATTCAAGGTACAAACATTCATTTAAATTGATTTACTTCCGAGGAGAAAAATACAAGAAGTGAAGGAAACAATTTCTTTGAAAGCTTAAACAGGGAAGTAATTAGAAACATGACATTATACAAATCAACCGTAAATATTTTCCTTCAAATAATTTACTAAATCTCCAATATATTTTACGAGTTTCAAACAATTTTCAACTTGCCTAATAAGACAAATTTTACAATGATTTTCTAAATAATTTCAGACTGCCATTTCTTTCCAATGTCTTATAAATTTTCTAAATAATTCCAAAATTGCCTTATAGGCAAATTTTACAACGGTTAAACAAAAATAGACTTTTCAATACTTTAAGAAGAATATAAATTTTTACAGTGATTTGCAGTGTATAGTCCTTTCCATTATGACTTCAAACCCATACAACTTTGTAATAATTCAAAATACAAGCATGATACAAGCCCTCCACAAAAATGGTGGAGACAACACGACAATTTTTTCCAAAACTATAATCTTTACAACTCCATTTGATTCTTTTTGAACCTATAACTTCTTCCTTCATTTCCATCACACACAAACAAAGGAGAGAGAGTTAGGCAACACTCTCCTCCCAACCAAATTCCAATTAAGGGTGAAGCCAAACCCCTCATTGGCCCCCAAGCTCCAACCATGAAACAATTCGAATATTCACAACCATGACAACAAGACAATAACTTCCACATTACAAACATGCATTCACAACTAATATGTTTTTCAACACAAGGACAACAAATAAAACCAATAACTTTATTTCATGACAAAGGCTCATTTTTAGAGCCATAGAGACAAGAAACATGGGGAACCATCTTATAACTCCCAAGTGGGTTAGGGGTCCACCTTAAACCTCCATAGCAACTATCACACACAATCTCTTATCCCTCCCTCAAACTCTTATCACTCCCTCAAATTCTCTTATCACTCCCTCATGGAATTATACAAATAATCAAGAATTTTCTTTATGCCTTCACAGGGTGGACACCCTACCCACACTCCCTCCATAACCTCACAAAACTCCCTTATTCCTCCTCCTTGGTCCCCATTTTCTTTCTCCCCACACCTTCCTTAAGGCAAACTACCCAAACCCAAAACAAACATACAAACATGCATTCAAATTCAACAATTCCATACACAATAAAACAAGAAAACAAAATGGGATAAAGAACCTACCTTGCCATAATGTGGCACTTTCTCCTCAAGAAAATCCAAGCAATTATTTCCAATCTCAAGCCAAGATCCAATAAAACTCCTCTCCCAAGTCTCAATCCAAAATAGGAAGAAAGACAATCAAGAAAGTAATAAAGAAAGTAACCAAAAATGAATAACCCCAAAACCATAAAAAGATGCACATAAATAGACAAAGAAGGAGGGAGAGGTGATGTGGCTCCATGTAGGATGCCACTTCATCTCCCTCAAATCCACATCACCCATTTCCCACACAAACCAAAGCATCATAAAGAGGTAGGTGAGGAGATACCTTCACCAAATTTGCACACAAGATCACTTTTGCACATTTCAAAGATAAATTTAGAGGATCAAAATATGAGGGCAATAATTGCCTCTTTCCTCTCAATTTTTCATGATTAAGGGCCTAAATTGACCCCTTGGGTCATAGGTTAGGTTAGGAGGGAAGTCTAAAGAGTGTGGGACAAGTAAAACTTGTCCCACAAGCTCTCAAAATTGGGCTCAAAGCCCAAATCCGAGATTGGGCTTAGGAATGACACACATACCAATGCCAAATTTAAAATTCAATTAAAAGAGGTGAAAGGAATAAAGTATATTCCAAGGAATCTCTACCTCTCAAAAGCCACATCATCACATTAACATTAATCCCTACAATTAACTTAATTAAGCCAAGATACATAACCAACATAAGAAACATAGGGTGAAACATTAGCTCACTCAAACAATTACATAATCAATTAAGGGGTACATTAACAACATAGAACATAGGGTTACAAGGGCACATTAGAACTTTAATTAAGATCATAACATCCCAACACAAAATGAATAACCTATCCACATGATAATTAAAATAAGACAACCACATACCTACCCATGGTCACATGTACGGTGCTCCCCCATGGAGACCTCTAAAAGATGATAAACAAGAAGGCGACACAAACACAAACACAAACACAAACAAAAACACGAAAGTCCAAGGTGACCGTGTTGTGAACATGTGACATTCCTTCATGGTTGGCCTTCCTAGTCCCTCCTTGTTTGTGTAATTTCATTTCCTGCAACCACAAAATAATACCACCTTCGGCCTCAAGGCCACATCAACACGTTAAGGAGATCAAAACACATATAAATCATCCATCATATAACCATCAACATACATCATAGTTATATCACTATCAAGATTACAAAAATTTAACATAATACAAACATTTACAATTACCAATAATCACAACTCCTATTTTACGACAACCATGAAATTCACATATTTGTTGATCACCTAATATCACCATATAATTAATAACCACAAAATAAATGAACACAAGGTTAGTTCAATCATCTAATGTAGTCGCAATCATATGAATCCAAGATGTCAAGATAAAATTAGAGCAACGCTAATCAACATGTACAAAATGTCTACCAATGTCAGCCTAACATCCATACAATCCATGATAAAAATCAAATCACCATAATAATCAAATGTCCATATAGTCTATCACATGCTATCCAGAATAATATCCAACAATGTCCATATCTTCGACAACTAAAAACATGCTCATAAAGCAAAATAGGTGTCAAAGAGGAGCGAGCACTACAATAAATCTTACACTAAGGGGTGATAGAACCAAGAAAAGGGGGTGTTAGACAATTCTCTATGCATGCAAATGGAGAAAGATGAGTATAGAGAGGATGGACATGCATCATAGACCATAATACATATAATACACCATTCCAATTTAAGCACAACAACATCCGGTATGTAATGAGAACAAGAGAATACACAATATACCTGCAAGCATGAAGAAATGTAAGAGAAAGCAATATAAATAATGCAAGGATAAAGAAATAATCACAAAACATTAATTTTATTGTTGTAATAATCTGCACAATACATCATTATAGAAGGAAGAGGCATGTTTTCCCCTTTACATAACTCAAAATCAAGGCTTTAGCCCCAAATCCACCCATAAGAGAAGAAAAGGGAGCAACATAAAAATGTACAACTTTAACAATGCTCCCTTTACAATTTATAGAATTTTGAGTGAGAGAGAGAGGAGAAAGAAATCCCAATTTTTAGGCATGCTTGCAACACATTATGGGAGCCACTACTATTTCCCATACCCCTATACCATAGATTTTTAGAAGAAATCCCCCATGCCTCTAAGTTATTTCCCCAATGTTGTTAAAATATTTCTTTAATATTTTCTAGGGAGGCATTTTTATACTTCGAGGGGCCCATAGAGTTAAATTTTATTGGGGGCTTGAGGGTGAAATGGCTAGCTAGCTCACCCGACACTCACTCGGTGAGTTGACTCCTGAGTTGCCTACATGGTGAGCTCCTCACATACCCCACCTTACATTGGTCTTGCCACTCAACCGACCATGCCAACTCACCTTTCAATGACACCCCGTCAATTATCCCACCATTTTTGCAATTGACTCGGTCTTCACGCGACATTGCATTATTTATCAACCCCACTGGCCGACTCGCCACCTACTTGGTCCTTGAGCTCCATAATTTGCAGCCCCCAAAACCCCAAAAATGGTGACCTATGAAATCCCAAAATGACCTCAATGAGCCCATCGGACTTGATTTTGATCCGTGCCCCACTCAACTCAAAGCCTCCCATCTCCAAGTTCCAAAACATGCAAACTCTCACGAAACCCGACAACACCCCGCCAACCAAATCGAGACATTAGAATTCGGGTGCATCGGACATTCCACACTTTATCACATGTAACATTCCCTTGATCTACGAACCTCGAATATGTGATGTGTACCAACCTCGATCTCTCGAAATGGTGTGATGACTGACTTTCGAGCTTGCCCGATGCATCAATCCTTGCAAACTCGATCGACGTTTCAATCTTTAACCTCGCCGCCCGATTCCTTGATGCCTCAACTATCAACTCGCCCCTTGCCTTGCCCAATCACCATGTTGAGTTCCTCCTCTGCACTAAGTGATCAATATACCAGCTCGCTTTGAGTTCAATGCGACCTAACTCGCAGCATAGCTCAATGCTATTTTGAGTTATTGGGCCAATTTTGGCTATTTTTTCTAAATTCTCCTATATTTTGGATTTCTCTTGAATTTTTAGAGTTCCAAGGGCCATAGAGCCGAGTGGAAACTCCTAGGGAATATTATCAATTTTTAGCCATTTTTCAACCAAGGTGGGCCCCAATGACTTTGTTTTCTCTCTCCACCGAGCTCGATCCTCCAAAACCCGAAGAGGAAAAAAATGCTTCTTTTCATTCCAAACCTTCCAAAACATTGCAAATGCTCCAAAACTCGAATTTCTCCTAAAATATCCCGATTCCTTCATGAAGGCCCTATCTAATGCCCGAGTCCAATTTCCCCTTGTTGTCAATTTTCACCTGGGGGTAAAATGGATAATGTCTCGCTAGATGAGAAGATTCACTAGTTTTATGCATCCATTAGGCATGGAGTCATCATAGTAAGCATGAACCGATCTAAACCTAAGAATTTTGACCCCAAAATCTTTTTGAAGCATTGTTGAACCTAGAATTGACTTGTTCTTTGGCATTTTCTAATTTTTATAAGAAAATATTGAAATTTTCATGAGTGGTAAATTGTTTTGATCTAAAATACTCTTTTCTATTTCATCTCTGCAAACTGATCTGTTGGGGTGAAAATGAAGACCTGAACTTGCTTCAAAATCTGATTTTTGCCAAGCTTAAAGGATAATTGAACCGATTGTTTTTGTCAAGAATGAAGCATTGCAGAGTTGCAAACACTTGCTGATTTGGGAAATTGGGAGCTACGGTTAAGAACCGATTTTCCTCAAACTTGAACGTTGCTCGGAAATTCATAAGATTTTCAATTGATTCAGATCGATGAGTGAGAAAGAAGAATTTGAGGTTGATTTTCTTTTGAAACCCAAGAGAACCTTGAATGAACTTGAGGGGGTTTCTGTAGAGATGAAGACCCGTAAAGTGCCATGAAACCCGACATCTGCGCAATACAATGAGCTGCCCTCGAACCGACTTTCTCGATCTTGCAAAAGGCATGAGAAGCTCAATTGTGATCTGATATGAACCGACAAGAGAATGAAAACACTGAAATCTTTCCCTAATTTTATTTTAGTTACTCTGGATTTGAAACCTCTTAAGGATTGCAACTATTTCCTGCAACTTTGAGCTTCTTTCTACAACATTCTTTTCCCTTTGAGAATATGGTGAAATGTGCAAGAGCAACGAAGAAGCAAAGAAACTATGTACAAAGAGAAAAATCATACATGCCCTAAGTGGGCCACACAAAGTGTGCACAAGCACTTCTTCTACTAAAAGCAAACCTACCTACTCTACTCTAATCAGAGAAATGAGAAACTCAAACAAACCCTGCCACTAAAGAGAAGTAGCTTCCTTTCTCACAATTTACAACCATGTAGATGATTTTGCACTAAACATGGCTCTTGATAACAATGGAAAATTGTTTTGGGGTTAGTTTTCCATCTTAAAAACTAGAGTATTAGTAACAAACATGAGAAATACCTGCTCAAAATGATTTGTATTAGACTCTTGGAGGTGTTGGATATGATATTTGGTACTTTGAAGTTCATCCTTGTGCTCGAAGTAAGCATAGGTGGATGAGACTCCTCCTTAGCTCTAATGAAGCCAAATATTTGATTGGGCATGGCCTCGATCCACAAAGTTTTCCCATTGCTCTAAATTCCAACTTCAAGAATGAAGTCTTCATGCAAACATTCTTGGAAAAGGTGACTTCTTACATACTTGATTTTTCTCTTGTTTTGCATCTACAAACAACTCATTCCTTGCCTTGATGACTGACATGATATTGTTTTCATCCTTGTCTCCTTCCTCCTCTTCACCCAACATGATGCTTGGAAGATCAATCCCTTCCGATACTTGATTGAATGGGACTATTGTGAGTAGCAGCTTCACTTGAATGTTCTCATCCATGACAACAAACTCTTTGTGTTATAGGATAGATGATGGGGCAGAAAGAGTGGTGATTTCTATGGCTCCTTCTCCATCAATGCACTCCTCCAAATCTGATAAGTATTCAACCTCCTCACTTTGTCCCAAAGTGTGCCAAGGATTCTCCTTCTTCCATAGTGACTTCTAAATCTTCAACTGGTTCACCATGATTTTCCTCATCCTCAAACATGAAATTTGAGAGCTCAAACTCATCCAAAAATCAATTTTTTGAAGGATGAGGTAGAAGAAAGGACTCGTAATTTCATTCATGCCTGCTTATCACTTAATACCTCTTAATTTATGTTGTCTTCCTCCATAGCATGAAGCTCTTCCCCGAATGGTTGCAAATCGATGATGATGATTCTCGTGGATCAACGCAACCTCCCAAAAATGCAAAGAAGCCCAAAACATGTGGGACAATGAGGGTCACCACATTCCATTGAAACATCTTACATATTTGGGATCTTTTCTTCCTTTTCTTGTACATGCTCCTTGTCTTGTGGATTTAGAGATGATTCTCCCTCTACCAATGACCCTGCAACTGGTGATGGATCAACAACCTGTGAGAAGATAGTGCCAATGTGAACACTACACTCGTAAGTGGATCAAGCCGATCATCATTTTCCCGTTCTTTCTCACCGCTACTATATAAAATCATTCTTCACCACCTGTTCTTTAACTCTAACCACTTGAGAAGGCTTAGTCATCAATGGAATTTTATTGATATTGAACTTTGCAACCCACTCTTTCAAGTTTCTTGCAAGTTCTTCTCTACTAAGCTCCTCAATTTTCTTCCATCCTTGATTGTGTTTCTATTTTTCTTCTTCCCAAAATGGGTTTGGGAATGTAAAAGGAGGGGTGGGTTGGGATTCAATTGGTTCTTGCAATTCTAGTGGTGATGGAAGAGGCACAACTTCTTTCGTTTATGGAGGGGAAGGTGCTTTGGAAGAGAAAAAGGCAGAAAATTCAAGATGGGATGGAAGATAAGAAGATGGGGAAGTGGAATCCACCATGGGGGCAATATGTAGGAAGTGAGGAAATTAAAAATTAGGTTGAGATGATGTAGATTGGGGAAGAGAAATGGAAAGACTATGAGGTGGTGGTATAGGACTTACCCATTGACAAGGTTTCCTTACACTAAGTTCATAAGCTTCTATCTCTTCAATCCACTTTGCAAGTTGTGGTAGCATCTCAACCATGAAATCAAACTTCTACTGATGGTTAGTAGTGTCTTGGCATAGGGCCAACCCATGGACAAGGGACCTTGAAACCAATCCTAAATGCTTTCAATTGAGATGTAGCCCTAGTCTGCACCATATTTTCCTCCATTCTTTGGATTTTCAATAAGAACTCAACATCTTCGGGTGAAGGATGAACTCTATAATTTGCATACTCCTACCTTTGGAATGATGCATATTTTGGTGGATGACCAAGTGACTCATATCTTGCTCATGGAAATATGCATACCACCGGTTTTCATTATAAAACAAATGAGGTAGTTTGTAATAACTCAGGGTTGAATCTTACAAGTTTGGAGGTGGGTTGAACTGCATTGCTCTATCAGCAAATGAGAATTCCATGATGGGAATGAAGTCATGATTGAACAACTTCATGGATGGAAGAAAATGGAAAGAAATGGAAAGAAAAATGGATGGAAAGAAAGTTCAAGAGACTTTAGAGAATGGGTCATTTTGGACCAATGGAGTTGTCATTGTCTTGGATATGCCTCTAAAGGCTAAGATTTTATCAAGAACAAAAACTTAATGAAATGAAATGAATATTAGAATACACACTTATGAAAATATGACTTCGTGTGTGGTCCCACCTGGACGTGCCATAACTATTATTAAGCAATGGAGGTAGCACAATGGTTAATGGAACACATGTGAAATATATAACTTTCAATACCTTGTCCAACTGGGCGTGCCAAAACTATTATCACATAATGCAATACCCTATGATTTGTCATGTGTGTGTGCATGAGCTATCAGTGTAACTGGGTAACATGTGACCATCTCTCAAGTTGTGGGACTTGTGAACTTGAGATGGCCCTCCAGAGAAGGTTGGTTCCTCTACCTAATCCTAGCACTAAACTACTCCTAATGCAAGAAAAACACCTATCTAATCCTAATCTATGATTTCCAGGAGATAAGGAAAGAGAGAAATTACATGAAAGAAAATAAATCTTACACTAAGGGGTGATAACACCAAGAAAAGGGGGTGTTAGATAGTTCTCTATCCATGCAAATAGAGAAAGATGAGTATAGAGAGGATGCACGTGCATCACAAACCATAATACATACAATACACCATTCCAATTTAAGCACAACAACATTTGGGTATGTAATGAGAGTAAGAGAATGCATAGTATACTGCTGCAAGCATGAAGAAAGGAAAGAGATATCAATAGAAATAATGTAAGGATAGAGAAATAATCGTGTAAAACATCAATTTTATTGCTGAAATAATTTGCACAATACATCATTATAGAAGGAAGAGGCATGTTTTCCCATTACATAAATAAAAAAATGAAGGCTTAGCCCCAAATCCATGCATAAGAGAAGAAAAGGGAGCATCGTAAAAATGTCCAACGACTTCAATAATGCACCCCTTTACAATTTATAGAATTTTGAGTGAGAGAGGGAGGAGAAAGAAATCCCAATTTTTTGGCATGCTTGTAGCACATTATGGGAGCCACTGTTATTTTCCATACCCCATGTACCATAACTTGTTTAGGAAGAAAGCCCCCTGTGCCTCTTAATTATTTCCCCAATTTTGTTAAAATAATTCTTTAATATTTTCTAAGGAGGCATTTTTATATTTTTGAGGGGCCCACAAAGTTAAATTTTATTAAGGGGGGATTAAGGGTGATATGGCTGACTAGCTCGCCTGGAAGCTCACTGCCAACTCAGTGAGCTAGCTCCCTGGGTGCCTACATGGTGAGCTACTTGCATACCTTGCCTTGCATTGGTCTCGGCTCGGCTCAACCGGCTATGTTGGCTCACCTTACAACGACACCCCACCAATTCTCCCACCATCTCGGTAGTTGATTTGGTCTTCATGCGACATTGCATTATTTATCGGCCCCACCTGATGACTCGCCACCTACTCCATCCTCGAGCTCCATAATTTACGGCCCCCGAAACCTCAAAAATGTTGAACTATAAAATCTCAAAAATGACCCCAATGAGCCCATTAGACTTCAAAGTCCGATCTCCCCTAACTCAACTCTATGTGCCCATCTCTCGAGTTCAAACGCGCAAACTCAAACCCAACAACACCCCACCAACCAACTCGGACATCGAATTTAGGTGCATCGGACATCCCACGCTTCGCCACATGCAACATTCCCCAATCTCTCGAACCTCAAAATCCACAAAGGTGTGGCCTAACCTTCGATCTCCTAATACGACATGATAACTCGACTTACAAGCTCGCTTTGATGTATTAATCCCCACAACCTCGATCGATGTTTCAATCTCCGACCTTGTCATTCCTATTCCCTATTGCCTCGAAATCAATTTTCCCCTTGCCTTTCCCGATCACCATGCCGAGTTCCTCCTCTGCATCGAGTTAATCAATATGCCTAGCTCACCCAGTGGTCAATGGGACCCGACTTGCGCATATCTCGGTGAGTTGTTTTGAGTTCTTGGGCCAATTTTGGCTATTTTTCCTAAATTCTCCTACATTTTTGGATTTGTCTTGAATTTTTAGAGTTCCAGGGGGCCATAGAACCGAGTGGAACGTCTCGGGCATATTATCCATTTTTAGCCATTTTTAATTGAATGTGGGCCTCGATGAGTTTTTTTTTGTCTCTCCTAGGTTGAGCTCATGTCCTTTGAAACCTAGAAGAGGAAAAAATGCTTCTTCCGATCCCAAACCTTCCAAAAACATTGCAAATGTTCCCAAAACCAAAATACCTTGGATTCTTTCATGGAGGCCCTATTTAATGCCTAAGTCCAATCTCCCATGTTCTCCATTTTCACCCAAGGGTAAAAATGGATAACAATTACAATAATTCACCCTTGGATACTTCAACAACTACAAATGGGAAATATTACCTCCTCCTCTGCAAGCCAAACTTTCAAAGGCCCCAAAACCCCTCAAGGTTCAAGTAAATGTTGATATTCCTAATTTGTAGGGTAAAATAAATTCTTTTGTAGTAGAAAACTGGTTGGACCAATTATCCTCCTACTTTTCTATTAATAAATTTACTAATAAAGAGAAGATAACATTTTCTCTCTTGAAATTTTCACATTATGTCAACAATTGGTGGGGGTGTACAAGAACAAACTCAATACTAAATAGGGATGAAATGGGTATCACAAAGGAACCCACGTGGGATGATTTTGTGGATTCCATAAAGGAATAATACTACCCTATTAGATCCTATGATGATCTATACATATAATGGAAGTAACTCCACCAAGGTAAGGACTAGTCAATTCAAGATTATATTGATAATTTTCATTCTTTGTCTGCAAGATTGGGCATTCAAGACACAAAACAACACAATATCCTTAAATATCGTAGTGGCCTACAATGGTACATACGGAGGACATGGACATATTTCAATTCCATACCCTCGGCAAGGTGTACAAGTTTACAATCAAGATTGAACAAAAGCATAGAAAGAGAAATACAAAGAACCAACCTCTGAGGGGGAAAATGATAAGGAAGGCCAAACCTAAGGTCATGGTTAGAAATAAAAGGAGTCACAAGGAAATAAAACATAAAAGGAGAAGACATGGAAGTGGTGTGACCTCCATAAGACTAATCAACATTCCAAGGAAGAATGTTGAGCCATCAAGTCCTTACCAACCGAGACACCATCTTCATCACCCACTTCCACTTTGGTGACACACCTCGAGGTCAGAGATGAAATTATAAATGTTCAACCGGATGTTATCATTGCCACCTCATGCAAGTCAAGAAGATGGATGAGAAGGAAAGGTTATTTCACTCCAAGCTTTGGGTAAAGGGAAAGCCTTTGCATTTTATCCTTGATAGTGGAAGTCAAAAGAATTTAATTTCTACTGATATTGTGAAAAGTATGAACCCACCTATAAAGCCACATCCTGGCCATATAGTATCTAGGTGGTTGAACCCAGGAAGAGATCTCCATGTCACATAACAATGTCTCCTCCCATATGCAATCAAACCCTTCCACGATGAAGTTCGTGTGATGTTGTTCCATTGGATGTTTGTGATGTGCTCTTGGGCCAACCATTCATGTGGGAGAGACATGAGACATCTATGAGTCGTGACCTTAAAGGGTTACCATTAGCATTGGGAGTTGGAGCTATCGGATACCTAAGGTCATCCCCTCCAACTTTGTTTCCCTCATTAGTGCCAAACAATGTAAGTTGGTGGAGAAAACAAAGTAGTTTTTTCGATGTTGATCGGTGCAAAAAATAACCAAGAAAGTTGTTGCGGCCACCTTGACCACATATTCAGTGCAAAACTAGAAGAAAATAGACCAAATCATTGTTGAGTATGATGATCTATTCCAGTCACCCACAGGGGTGCCACTTTAGTGTGAGGTAAAACATGTTATTGATTTGGTCCTGGGCTCTCCTTTACCTAACAACCCTATGTATCACAGGTCAGTCCTTGAAAATGATGAGATCAAGAGGTAGCTCTAAGAGTTGATTTAAAAGGGACACATTAGGCTGAGCTCTTCACCCTATGGAAGCCCAATTGTCTTGGCACTAAAGAAATATGGAACATGGAGACTTTGCATTGACTATCGGGCCTTGAAGAAAATTACTGTGAAGAACCGCTACCCCCTTCTGAGGATCAATGATTTGTTGGACCAACTCCTTGGTGCAATATTCTTCACCAAAATTGATCTCAACTTTGGCTATCATCGGATTCCCATCAAGTTTGTAGATGTCTTGAAGACTTCATTTAAGTCTCGAGAAGGTCTATTTGAATGGTTGGTCTTGCCTTTCGGCTTAACTCGATTCTCTATGACATTCATGAGGATGATGGATGACACCCTGCGGCCATACATTAACTCCTTCGTGGTTGCCTACTTAGATGATATAATCATCTTTATTCGGACATGGGAGCAACAACTACAATTATTCGAGAAGTACTTCAAACCCTTCAAATGCACATGTTGTATGAAAATCTAGAAAAATGCACATTTAGGATAAGGATGGTTCAGTACCTAGGATATGTTGTGGATGAAGAAGGAGTCCATGTTAACCCGAGAAGATCTAGATCATTCAAAATGGCCTACCAAAGATTCTTATAGAATTCCGTAGCTTCTTGGTTTTTCAAATTTCTATTGTTGGTTTATCTTGGGCTTTTCATATATTTCTTGGCCATTGAACCAAGTGACTAAAGGAGGAAACAAGGATACATTCCGATGGGGGGAGGTGCAATAGAGAGCATTCAAAAATTTGAAATGAAGATTATGCTCGACCCTTGTTCTCTCCTTACCTGACCTACACCAACCTTTCAAATTGATGATGTATGCATATAAGTATGCCACGGGAGATGTTATCACGCAATATGGTCATCTTGATGCATATCATAGTGAAACATTCAATGACATAGTAAGGAAATACCCAACATATGATAAGGACCTTATCGCCATTGTCCAAGCTTGTAAACAATGGAAATACTACATTCTAGGGAAAGAGACAATCATCTACACAAACCATATGCCATTATAGTTCCTTCGGATGCAGAGAAATATAAGGAATGAGAGACACTAGAAGTGGGCCATGTCCTACAAGTTCCACCTAATAATAAAAATAAGAAGGAAGTTCTAATTCAAAGATGGCAGTTGCTTGAGCCGCCCTCCAATTTTAGCCCTTGCAACTATCCTTGACCTATGTGGACATGAGACTTCTAGTTGGTGTACTTTGTATGAGACAAATCCCGACTTTTCAAATACATATCATGCTCTCTGGGGGGAAAGCATGTCCCTAATTTCTATCTATAAGATAACATCCTCTTCCAAGTGGGACACATATGTGTTCCAATTGTTGAACAATAAAAGATGATATGGGAGGAACACTTTAGCAGAACAACAACTGACACTTTGGAGTGGACAAAACACCGACAATACTGTAAAAGCACTTTTAATGGCCCAATCTACATAATGATGTGGTTAAGTACATCAAGTCTTACACGCCCTCTGCAATTGCCAAACCAACTAATAAGAAACAAGGATTGTAGACACCATTGCAAGAACTAACCAAACCTTGGACTCCATCTCAATGGAATTCTTCTCGGGTTTTCCAACTTAAAAACATGGAAATGATTGTGTTTTTGTTGTAGTTGATCGGTTTTATAAAATGTCTATAATGATTGCTTGTAAGAAAAATATTTCTGCTGAAGAAATTTCTAAACTCTATTTTAGTCATGTATGGATCACTTTTGGGCTACCCAAGTCTATTGTTTCCGATAAGGCTAATAGGTTCTTGAACATCTTAAGTCCACCCTACGGGAATGATGGACACTAAGTTGATGAATCCCACAACCTTCCACCCATAGAATGACATGGATATATAGGTGGTGAACCACTTGATTGTCCACATGCTTCGTATATATCACTCCAAACACCCACATACATGGGATGAGGCCCTCCCTTACATACAACATGGATACAATCAGCCCTGCAAATCTCCACCAAGCACAA
This sequence comes from Taxus wallichiana var. yunnanensis, assembly GCA_018340775.1. Classification (NCBI taxonomy): domain Eukaryota; kingdom Viridiplantae; phylum Streptophyta; class Pinopsida; order Cupressales; family Taxaceae; genus Taxus; species Taxus wallichiana. The sequence continues at coordinate 993,760,627 of CM031242.1, forward strand.
TCCATTTCAAGTTTGTTATGGGTTCCATCCTATGACACCCATTAATGTGTGAATTATTGTGCATATAATTGAATACACACCTTATGGAATAATTGAAGCAGAAAAGGCAACAAGTTTCGTTGAGCAGTTCAATATACTCAACAACAGTCCACGGTATTTCACAAAAGACAAACACAAAGTATAAACAACACCATGATCAACACAAGGTTCCACATCATTTTCAGGTAGGAGATAAGGTCTGATTTTAGCTTTAGAAGTAAAGAATTACAAGTCCACACAAGAAAATTTGACCTCTATGGTATGGTCCCTACACTGTCACCAAAAGTGGGAGAAAATGCTTTCGAGTTGAATCTTCCACCCTACCTTGGTTTGCATCCTATCTTCAATGTGGACCTCCTCAAACCATATCATCCACATCTATTGGACACCTTAGTTATAGCATAACAATTAGACATATCTGAACTCAACCTAGAAATCTTTTCTCCAGTTGAAGAAGACCAGATTGTGGACACTTGCACCAAGACCACTAGAGGACGTCCTATTCAGCTCTATCGGGTGATCGGGAAAGGAAAGTTTAGTCATCAGGAGAATAGCTCACTTTGAATACCGAGATCGATAAATAAACCCCACACTTGATTGGACTCCTTGGCAATGGGGACCATTGACCATTATCAGTGCTTGAAGGAGGAAATTATGATCCAAACAACAATCTAGGAAGCAATTCTAGTAGGGAAACTTTTGGGAGTCATAAATTTTGCACCGTAGCTCCGATTGACTCCATTCAAAATGCGTTGGAAATATTAGAACACGTATAATATGGTGAAGAGGTGTAAAATGTTGAATTTTGACTCCCAAAATCACTCCTAAGGGCCTCAAAATGTAATTTTTGTAGTGTTGTCTAAAAATAGTAATTTCTAAAATAATAATTTTGTGAATTTTTCACATATGTAATTCATGGAAGATGAACCACCTCATCTCCCTCGAGATTGGTGACCTTCCAAATTATTCTATATGTCTCTTCATATTTCCATAATTAGGTATATAAGTATATGTAACCCGAAAGGGAAGGACACACATCTCCTTGCAGAGATAGCTATTATAATCACAATCTTTTGAGCAATATACATCTCTTTTTAGAGATAGTTTTACTATTTACATCTGACACAATTGTTATTTTGTCCTTTAATCCCAAAACCCCTAAGTTTTGGATTATCGAGAGTTGTAGTGAGGCCATTTCCACTACCTTTATTGGATTGGTTGATGTGTTCCCATCCATATATATGTCATATGTTAGTATTTTCTTATTCGATTGATTGACTTGTTCCCTTCATCAATGTGTGCTTGTTTTAACATGTGTGTGTAATGTTCTCTTTCCCTATATTCATACCATGAGGGGAAATTTTGGAAATGTTATAGTCATATTAGTACTTCATAGGTAAATTATTATATTAGTTTAGGTGTGTGAGAGAGTGAGTTACGCATGTTGTTAAAACAACTCATGTAGACAAGGATCAATTGAGTGTTTGTAGGAAAGAGTGGGATAAAGTTTGACTCCTCATATGTAAGAGTATATCTTGTCTGAAATACATTGCAATATTATGAAAATAATAATCAAGAATTGGGTTGTACATTGTATTATTTTTCCTGCATGTCTCCTAACTAATTTTGTTGTGAAAATCAACCTTGAGGTAGTTGTATTATTCCACTTCTTCTAATGGGATTCCTTGAAAAGGAAGTTAATTTGTTTATTTTTATTGATCACGACGATGGATTTAATAGTAATCACTTGCATTTCAACCTCTTGGCACAATACTTTTAGAGCCCTCATATGTTCTCTCAAGCTATATATTTTTTTTTTTTATAAAATTAAGATAAAGTCATTTGCATATAAGAGTAACTTTATCACATGGTTGGCTAGGTGAACGTCCACTCCATCAACTTTATGTATCTACCGCTCCAACTTATCAATATATAGCCCAAATAAAGTGGGAGATAACAAACATCCCTATTTGACACCAACGTCACTTCCAAAACATTCTCACATTCTTTTGCTTGTTCCATTTCGGCCTTGACTTGTACATAAAGTCTACAAACTCTTGCTCTGTAATCATGTGGTACTTTGAGTTCCTCCATTCTCCTCTAAATTTTGCCTTTAAGTACCATCTTAAATGCTTTTGATGATGATGATATATATATATAATTCAAAATTTAAATAGTATAGAGGATTCACAATAAAAAGGCAATAAAAGAGAACATCACAAAAGTCACACCAGGTCTAAAAGGCCTAGGTGTAAAGTCTAAAAACTAGGACTATACAAAGTTATATAAAAACAATATAATAACATTATGCAACAATAACAAAGAGGCCAATGGAGGATGGTATTTATCATTTGGTCTTCCCCACCACCTTTAGGGAAGCCCTTCCCCTCATCAATGAGGTCTCAATTAGTGGCGTCTGCTGATTTTATTGCAGTGTGTCTCCATAATGTCCTTCTACACTTGAGTGTTTCCCATCAGAGGAGAAATGACGAGAGTTAGTCGTAGGAAACTTATCAAAGTGGAAAGGAGTCCACTTGTCTTCACGAGGTGGCGGGAAGCTCCAACCACCACGTCGTGAAAATAGTGACAAAGTGGAGAACACCCAACATGGCTATGAGAATGGTGATACAAATGACTTTTGTGCCAAATTCTTCCCCTTCGAGATCCATCCTTGGATGTGAAATAAGGAAGAACATGAGCAACAATGCAAGGAACATTGCCCCAATGATCTAAAAGGGTTTATAGATGGCAACCTTGAGAGACACCTTCCTAACTTACACATAAATTTACAAAAATACATTGGAAATGATCATAGTTTTATTATAGGCAAAAAATCTACAATCAACAACAAAATTATCAAATACAATTACATTTCTATCTTTCTAAATAAAGAAAATAATTTTTAAAGTATGCCAAATATGGAAAAGGCAAAAGGAGTAACAACCAATCTCCTAAAAGAATATTCTTCTAGATGAAGGGTTTTGGTCTAAAAGGTATGAAAATTTTATGAATCCAAGTTTAAGCTAGTTGGGTTTATCAACAAAACCAAATCAAAATGTATACGAGTTTTCAAGTGTCCACAAAAGCGAACAATTGAGCGGAAGGACCTGCAAATGAATAAGACAAATACTTTTAAAAATCAATAAAACAACAAAAAACATCTTCTCCTTAAATATCTCCTATTTTTTCAATAAAAACTTAAGAGTGAAGAAATGGTTGATATATATATAATAGTCATGGAAACAACCATAGTTTTATTTGAGGTCGGAAATCTACAATCCACAACAAAATTAACAAATAGAGTTGTATTTCTATCTTTCCAAATAAAGAAAAAAAAATTTCATTTTGAAAATATATTAAATATGGGAGAAGGCAAAAGAGAGTAGTGACCAATCTCGTAAAAGAACATTCTTCTAGATAAAGGATTATTCTCTAAAAAATTTGAAAAATTCGTAAATCCAAATCTAAACTAATCCAAACAAAACCAAATCAAATATAAAACAGTTTCAAATACCCATAAAATAGATAATTATACCGAAAAGACCCTAAATAAATTTGACATACATTTTTATTTAAAATCAATATAACAACCAAAAATAAACAAAGCAAAAGACTAGGCTCTTTTTCGGATCAAATGCTTTAGAGTAATGAAGTGGTCCATAGAGAAGGTGATTGAAACATCATTGAATAGAAAATCTCTTTTATAAAGCATTAAAGTTGTGCTCCATACCGACATTTTTTTTTGTCCATTTACACAAATATGATCATACAAGAAAAGATCAGAGTTAAACATGAAAAGATCCCTTGTCCTTCAAGGGGTCCCCCACTCCATGTCCATTTCTTCATTTATCAAAAGAAAAGAAACCCACCATCATGCATGATGTTTGCCACTTCCCCAATAAACTTTTTAGACCCAGTGAGCAGCTTCAATCAAACAGTAGGTAGATGATGTGCGCGCAAACAGTAGTTAATGCATATATCTGAATGAATTTCCCATAAATATATTCAGTGCCGAGAAAAATCTATAGAGCTGTGTGCAATGCTCATGTGAAGTTTGTATGAAGTTAATACATATATATAAACAAGTATAATATTGATTAACTGATGAGGGCGAGTTGGTGCTCTTGTTGCTGCCCACCTTCCCCTTCTCCTCCTCAAGATTTTGATGATAAAAGAAATAAAAACAAGATTCATGAAGAGATTACTAATAATAATGATGATAATGATGACATAGTTGATGCAAATGACGATGGCATGATGAATGCAAAGGATGATGCAAATGCAAGTGCAGTTGGTCCATTTGGAGGCGGAGGATTTGTGAGGGGGCAGGAGGAACAATGGGGAGTGTGTACCGTATGCTCATGTGGATTCATCACTGAGAGCTTTGGCAGGTCAAGCTGAGGGTTTTGGCAGATTCTCTATTGGTGGCATGCACGGATCTCTCTACCATGTCACTTCGTTAGCTGGTTAGTCACATTGGTTGATTTTGAGATAATTGTGCTTTTCTTTTTGTCAGTTGTGTGTCATTTTTCATGTTTATGTACTTTGGACACTATTCAATTTCCTTCTGGTATAGTTTTACTTTCTACTGATTTGGGCTTCTCAGATTTTATGTTATTGTACTTGGGCACCACTTGAATTTCCGTTTGGGAAAATTTTTCCTTTGCCCTTTTGGCTTTCTCAGATTTTATATTATCGTACTTCGGGCCCTATTGAATTTCCGACTGGGATAATTTTAATTGTTCCCATTTGGGTTTCTCAGATTTCATGCTAGTGTTCTCTTGGCACAATTGAATTTACTTTGGGGATGCTTTTAGATATTAGTGCATTTGTGTTTCTCAGATTTTATACTAGTGCTCTTCGGGCACAATTGAATTTACTTTTGGGATGCTTTTACTTTTCGGGCATTTGGGTTTCTCAGATTTTATGCTGTTTTTCTCTGGGAAGGATCGAATTTCATTTTGACATTGTTGTAGTTTTTGGCTATTTGGTTTTTTCAGATCATATGTTATTGTACTGTGGACACAATTGAACGGTTGAGTTAGTCCTTTTTAAAAGTTTTCAGGCTAGATGCCAGTGTAGCATATAAACCACAGTTTGTTCTACGTGGGTTTCAATTCCGCGACTGAGCTGGAAAATAAACTATGCCTTGCAAATATACTTACATTATAAAATATTAGTTGTACATTTCTTCCTTTTGAAATAATTTTGGGTTTTGGGCATTTGGGTTTCACAGATCTTATGCTATTGGGCTTTGGGTACAACTGAATGGTAAAATTACACTCTGTTTAGGTTTCAGCCTAGTCATAATGTGAACTGGTATAAAACCCAGTTCGTGTCAACTGGGTTTTGATTGTATTACTAGGTTCAGGAGTAAATCAAGCCTTGGCAATCTACCTACATTCTGTAATACTATTTGCACATGGCTTCCTTTTGAGATAATTTTGATTTCTGGCCACTTGGGTTTCTCAGATCTTATGCTATAGTACTTTTAGCACAATTTAATGTGCAATGAAACTGTTTTTAGGTCTCCGCCTAGTCAGCATGCAAATTTAGTATAAAGCTTCAGTTTGTCCCATCTGGGTTTGCATCTTATGATCCAACTTTGCGTAAACCAAGCCTTGTCAATCTACTTGCATTATGTGATACCATTTGCATGTTACTTGCTTTTGATATAATTTTGCATTATATAATTTTGATATAACTTTGTGGTTCTCAGATTTTATGTTATTGTACTTTGTGCACAATCAAATGGTGAAATTACAACTTTTTCCAGGTAGATACCCAGCATTGCTAATTTGTTATAAAACCCCAGTTTGTGCCATCTGGGTTTTGACATTATCACCAAGCTCAGGAGTAAACCAAGCCTTGCCAATCTACCCACATTATGAGATACTATTCGCACAGTGCTTTCTTTTGAGATAATTTTTACTTTTGGGCATTTGGGTTTTGTGATCCCATGTTATTGTACTTTAGGCACAATTGAGTGGTGCAGTTACACTTTTTGGATTTGAGTCTAGCCAGCATACCAATTTATCACACAAAACCCTAGTTTTTACCATCTGGGTTTCTATCGCATGACCAAGATCGGAGTAAACCTACACGCATTTTCAAAATACTATTTGCACATTGCTTCCTTTAGAGATAATTTTGCTTTTTGGTCATTTGCGTTCCTGATATCCTGTGGTATTGCACTTTGGGCACAATTAAATGGATAATTTTATGTTTTGGCCATTTGGGTTCTCAGATTTTATGCTATTGTACTTTAGGCACAATTGTAGTGTTGTGTCTGCATTTTTTTATAATTAGGGAACACTATTAATCTTCAGGGAGCAGGTCAAGTTCCTACTACATCTGACATTAATTGTGTTGCGGGGGATGTCTTGTGAGATGTAGCACATCTTGCTTGAATGTACTTAATATACCCCGGAATTATGGTCTGCTTTACTGCACTGAAGAGATTTGAACCTCGCTTACTCTCTTACAATTGGCCCCTATTAACCTTACACCACAGCTAGGCAATAGAATATAGATTGTATTTGATTCCATCATATCCTTAGCAACTTGAAGAAACTAGAGTTTCAGAAAGAAATTTTATACCTGTTTTGCTGTCTTCAAATCTGATAATGATTCAGTCAAAGCTGGTTAATGTTTTGGTAAGAATCATTCAGCATACCTGCTACAATTCAGATTATGATCTGAGGATAATTCAGTTCTGAAAACAGCTTTAAAAATAGTAATTATTGCCTTTATAAAGGTCTTTTTGGCCCCCACTGCTGTCACGATTCACGTCGCAGCAGTAGACCATTCAGCCCTCAACTTCTGGCCAGCTATTATCCTCATATCCCAAGCTAAGTGATCCACTAAATGGCAATGAATTGTGACTGGATTTTAATTTTTGTATATGTCCTCCATAAAGGAGGTCACATGTTTGAATCTGGAGGGGGCAGGGTTGTACAACCCTGAACAATCTATAAGGTAAATGGAGAAATGATCCCCTTGTGGACTTTTCACAAGGGGGTCTCATGCACTAAATTGGTGTCTTGCTTGGTGGTGACCTAAAAACTACCTTTACCTTTACCTTTGGATGGTAGTAAAATTTGTCTCTCCAAGTTGATTCTCTATCCTCGCAGAGAATGATTTATTCTTTTGGAAAACATTTTATCAAGTTGGCAACCTTCAGCTATGAAGTGGGAGTATTAATGAGTAACACATGTCTTCATGAATCCTTGTGCATGTTTTATTCCATATCGTTGAATATGTAATAGATTGCTTTGTGGGTCAACAATGGAGTTTCCTGTACCAAGTCTATCTTTAGAGACTGGTGCATTGGCAGCCCTGGTGCTCAGTATTGATGGACTAGCATTGCTTGGATGGGTGTATGCTATTTATGCTGATAGGCGTAACCTACAATGGCAGTCAGGGGTGGTGATGGAAGTATAGGTTACCCCAAATGGAGAGCATTGACCATTAGAGGAGTCACAATCTTATGGAATCCTCATAAATTTTGTATTCTTGATTCCTAGTGCTACCCGTGAGGCTTTGCAGGCCATTTTGTTTCATACGAGAGTAATTTGTAACTGTTTTTCTCCATCTGTTTGTGTTCCTTTTCTGCATCTCAAAGTAGCGTCTTGGCATCAAATTTCTTAGTCACTTAAATGAACTACCACAGTTTCACTTAATTTAGGGCGAATATATTGCAATTTGTACTCCTGAAAAGACATATGGCTATCACTTTCCAAGTTTCCACAACATGTTGCAGATAATTTGAATATACATAATCATCAGATTTCACTAATTGATATGGATTTTCATCAGCAAGTACTATACATGGTGCAATTGATGGAAAAGCTTGCATACGTTGCTAATGAGCCAGGTTATTTTTAATATTGGTTGTTTGGCTTTAGAATTGGTGGATCTTCTCCTCAGTTCAAGACCTTATAATTTCTAATTACTGGTCTGTTGAATAGATTGTTCAATTAGATCAACATCATTTAAATCTTCTTTCAGATACCTCGCTAGGGAATCTGAATGTCTATTTATCTTCCTGCAATGCTCGTCGATTATGTTACTGGTTATTTCTTTGAGTTATTGAGGATGTCCTTAGCCAATATAGTTAGTCAGATTTCATCGTCTGCCTCAATATGGCGACATTTTCCAATGTTGGTTTATCACCTGAAGTTGTGAATTTCAGTTTCCCAATATGAAGGGAACTTAGTCCATTTTCCTCTGGAAATATATGTCCATTATTTTGGAAAAATTTCTCTCAAGTCTTCCCTACTCGCAGCTGCATTTGCTGAGGATTTTTACTCAGAATTTTTATATATTTTTCGAGCAAGTGTGGACTATAATTCACTTTAGAGTGTTTTGTGTCTCTCAAACTGTGACAAAATTTGTTAAAGATCAAGTTGTACCTCATGGAGATGAGCAACACAAAGCCAGCAAGTGCTTGGAAATAATTGAGCAAATTCATTGGAAGAAACTTCAAAGAGATCAACAAAGCTACAGAGAGATTAGAGAGAGAGAGAGCCATGTCTCTCTGGCCACTTCTCTATTGTTTGTATTTTGGCTGGATCTATTTTCATTTCATCATCCTCCTACCATGATGCAGAAGCATCCGCGTTCACTTGCAATCTTGTGTCAACCAAAAACATTTGAGTTAGTCATAAAGACTTGCCAATCCCGTGCCACCTGCAAAGCATGTTGTGAGCCCTTATCCATGCCGGGCAAAATTTTCTCAATGCCGCAATAGCCTATCTTTGTTATGCAAAACCTCTTTCCCGTTCAAAACCTCTTTGCCATGCAAAGCCACTTTTCCATGAAGGTGTACCCTTCATCGCACAACATTTTGATGCCGCACAAAACTATGGATACTGTGGAGTACGATGAATGCCACACAATACTGCAAAGGGCTGCAGGTGCCTAATGATGCCACATACCTGCCGAACCTTATCCCAAGTCGTGAACGCCCACTTCTTGTTGTGCAATGCTAAGAACTCTTTGTCTTGATCTTGTGCATCACCGCACACCTTGTGCTGCCCTATTTTGTTGCGCATGATGTTGCAAAGTCTTGCACAATGCTGCCAAGCCTTGTTGTTGCTGTGACACATTTCTGATGCCGCAAAGTCTTGTTCTACTACGCATCCTATGGGACCACTTCCTGAAGCTGCCATGGAGATCTGTGTCTGGCAGAATCTCAACATCGATACAATTAAGGTGAAGCACACGTGGCCCTTGATCTATTTTCTTTGCATATGGACAAACTGAGCAACCTGGTAAAACTTGATCCAACGGAGATGATTTCATGGGAAGTTACCTACAAACCGGCTAAGGAGATCAATTGTGGTCTGGGGCATCTTGAGGAATCTTTGCAAGAGTATCTTAACTTGCAAAGGTATCTTTGTTCTCCCACTTGAGTCATGAAAGATTCTATAAATAGAAGGGAGCAGTGACCGTATGAGGCATCATCCATTGGAGGGATCAAAGCATTGAATTCCAGATTAGGAATTGAGCTACTCTATACAAGAAGGATCGACTGATCTAGGCATTTGAGTATTTGCCAAATCAAGCCAAGTTTGGTTCTGTAGAAGCTTAATAGAGCCTGCAAGCTTAGGTAGGATAGGTCATAGGACTGAAATTCTTAGAGAATTTCTACAGTCTTTCCATTAGACTGTCATTGAGTGTGGTGTCATTGTACCTAAGCTTGTAGTTTTTTCTCATACTAATAGAAGCCTTAGTTGTTTCTTATCAAGCTATTCCCGAGATCTTGCTTTGGTGAGATCTAACTTAGAAATTGTGGGCTGCATGGTCTAAGGCATCCCTTCATTGGGACCCCTAACCATGACTGTGACAATTTGGTATCAAAGCAAGGATTTAAGTCCTGTTGCAGAGTTTGGTGTGTTTGTTTGTACTAACATCAGTCTGGTGAGTGATATTTGGATATGCTGCTTTCTATATGCATGAGTGGGTAGAAAGTAGTTGTAGACTTTTTCTAGCATTTGGGTTGTTGGGTAGAAGATGTAGGTCACAATCTTGTTGGGTGAATGATCGGGGAAGATACTGATGGCATATAGAGTAGCTAGAGCGCCAAGACTTGTGGACTTGGCTGAGATGATGAGAGGAGTTCAAGTCTGTTTGGTGGTTGTGGAAACCACACAACATAGAGGAGTAGCAGTAGATGATGATGCAAGTGACAATGAGCACACAGAAAGAGCACTTGAGGACCAAGATGCTGAAGAAGAACATGTTGATGCATATGAGGATCGATTCTTGCACGAGATCACGAGGGTTGGCAGTCAACCGAAGGTGAATGTTCTAAGTTACTATGGAAGGTTAGATTTAAAAGAATTCATCAACTGGTTTGCAGAAATGGAGTACTTCAAGTATGAAAGCATAGAAGATGCCAAGGTAAGATTTGCTTCCCTATGTTGATGAGTCATGCATTTTTATGGCGGGGACACGTGCAAATTGAAAGAGTGTGTAGAGGCAAGGACAAGATCAAGAGTTGGGATAGATTGGTGACAAAGTTGAAGGCTAAGTTCATACTCATGGATAACTGGTATCATTTATTCAAACAATTGTAGAATTTGCATAAGAAGGAACTGAGTGTGAAGAAATACACGGAAGAGTTTTGTAGACTCACCATTAGAGCGGGTCATGTAGAGGACAAAGCAAAAAAATCTCAAGGTATGTCAATGGATTACACATTTCCATTCAAGATGAATTTAGTATGATACTGAGATCGATGGAGGAGGCCTATCAGTTTGTGCTGAAGGGAGAAAATAAGTTGTCACACAAACAAGGCAGTGCGTGAAGGAGCTCCTCACATGAGCAAAGTCATGCAATTTGAGGCAAAGGTATATCTTTTAGAGAAAGAGGATGCGAAAGAGGCAAAGGATTTGGTGGATCCTGTTTCCATTGTGGAGAAATGAACTTCCCCTCCTATGGACGTTGTGCATTCCAATGCATCCAATGTCCAAGTGGTGCATAATAGTTGCGGTAGGAAAAATGATGCTATTGACCATGTTTGATGTAGCATGCGGTGAGATGGAGAGTATCCGTTGAGCAGTTGTGCAGGAGAGCCAAAGTGTGGAGAACTCTCATGATGAAGAGAGTGTTGCTAAAGCCAAAGAAGGTAGATACTAGAGAGCATACCGATGCTCAAAGAAAGAACTGATTCAAAATCATATGCAAATCGGGAGGTAAGTCGTTGGCGTTATATTATTAATGGTGGTCGCACAAACGATCTTTTTTGTAAGGAGATGGTTGAGAAGCTTGGTCCAAAGAGAATTGTGCATCTAAATTTGTATAAGGTGTCTTGGTTGTTGAAAGGACATTAGTTGCTTGTGAACGAGCAATGTAACGTGAATAGTATCAAGATTGGTGCATATAACGATGAAGTCCTATGCCATATAATGCCCATGGATGTATGCCATGTGTTACTTGGTTGACCTTGGAAGTAGGATAGGAATGCAGGACAGGGATGGCTACATAAATACTTGCACTTCGGTGAAGGACGAATGGAAGTATACTTTGAATCCTTTGAAGGATGCATGTGTAGAGGTCGAGAAGAGTCCATAGATATTGCTGATTTTAGGGAAGGAGTTCTTGATTGAGGTGAAAGGGGATAGTGATTGCTTCGCATTCATCCCGAAGCTTGCACATAAAACAAGGGAGAGTGCGATTGCATAGGAAGTTGTTAGAAGATGTGAAACTAGAATGCACACATCGTAGATTGTGTACTCGTCATTTTATTATGCAAGAGATAGTTACAAAATGGTTGAGGAAGCTACAATCGATTGTTAGTTAATACATAACTAATAGTAACTTAATCACAAAGGTAAGCCTTATATTTTAATGCCCCCTCTTAAGGCGTATAGTACAAAAAGAAAAAACAAACACATTGACATAAAATTAAAACAGAGATCTTGGACTAAGTAAAATTCCATCAAGCTGCCTCGTAACCTTGATAAAGGTGTAGTTCTCTTGTGAACAAAGTTTAATGCTTGAGGATAGGAAGTTCCATAATACACCTGATCATGCAGAAGGTGAAGCAGTCCCGACTTCCCGATTCCACCTCCCCAAACTCCCGAATTATTGGGAAACCATCCATGAGCTACATCCAGGAGGCTCCATCAAGTTGTCTCATGACCCTTGTAAGGGTATAATTCTCAAGATCCACAAACTGTTAAACTATCTAGGTGTTGTCCCCTCATGTTGAGCTTCATTTACATCGATCCCTTCTAAGCCTTCAAATTATGGGCTTGCTAAAATACGTATTCTTCATAACAAAATTTTCACCATTTTCAGATCTTGGTGGGTCTTCAACAATGGCTATAAACGGCCTTCCTTCCATGCCAAGTATTAATAATCTCGATATTTGGCAATAGTCAGAATATTATGACTCCAAACATTATAGTTTTGATTTGTCAACTCGCGCCTCCATATAGAATGAGGTTTTGAATGTTTGCCATTTTTCACACCAATTTTAGTTTTCGACTTATAAATTAATGCATGAAATGAAAGCGAGAGTCTATATTCTAAATTTCTGACTTCAGGCACATAAATAAATGCAACCATGCAATTTTATAATCTGATTTTTACTCGAAATCACATAACAAAAATGCACATTTATACTATGATTTCTAATTTTTGATTTCTAACCTCTAGAAAAATATCACAACATGAGATTAAAAATTTTATGTTTTGGTTTGGTTTCGGTCTTTCAACTGACAGTACCCTAGTAGGTGTTTGAAAAATGCATCTTCTCCTTCAAATACATTTTATGCGCTCTTATTTGTGCTTATTTCTTTTTTAACATTCCAAAAACGTGACTATAAAATCGCGACCTTTAGAAACGACTCTACAACTCGTGTTTTTTATATTGGTCTTCACTTGCTATATACCACGTTTGTGGATTCCATGCCCTAGCACTATTTATTGGTCTAACGTCCTTTTGTTTCACCCACGAAGTGCATTTTCTCCTTCGCACATAGTTTTGAGCTTTAACAACAAAACTGCAATTGCATTTTGCTTTGAACTTGCATTTGTCAACAAATTGTCTATACTTTTGCTTGAACAACTTACGTTTAGTATGTAAGCCTCTCTTGGTGAAGCCTTTTACGAACTCGAAAATAATCGGACATCTTCACTCACGAAATGTGTTTGCCTTTTTAAGGAGTTCATTTACGATTTCCTCATCGCATTTTTGACGCTTTTATCTCCTCCTTGTGTCCTCTTGAGTGTACCCTCAAAACTCGATTGTTTTTGCATCCTTGTAATGGTGTCAACTATATTTTCGATGCTCTCTTCAATTTTATGTTCATGCCCTAATTCAGGAGCTTTTTTGCTATTTTGCACTAATCTTTGTCACGCCAAAATCTGTGCTCCTTGCATGAGCTTCCTCGGATCTCAAACCCCTTCTAATATCGTTGGCTTTGATACCAATGTTAGAAGATGTGAAACCAGTGCACACATTGTAGATTGTGTGCCCGCCATTTTAATATGTAATAGATAGTTGAAAATGGTTGAGGAGGTGACAACCGAACATTAGTTAATACATAACTAATTGTGACTTAATCACAAAGGTAAGCCTTATATTCTAATAGAACTTTGGCGTGAAGTGGAGATGTTAGGTGAGTTTGCATATATCATGTCAGAAGATATTAAAGATGGTTTACCACCTATGTGCAATATTAGTCATTAGATGGACTTGATATGAGTGTCCAGTCTACCAAACAAGACCGCATATAGATTGACCCCTATGGAGAATGGGATAAGAAAACAAGTGCAAGAATTGTTTGAGAAGGGGTTGATTAGAGAGTCTTTGAACCCATGCACAATAGGCGTAGTATTGGCACCAAAAAAGGAGGTGAGTGGAGGATGTGCGGTGATTTGAGCCATTGACAAGATTATCGTCAAGTATAGATTTCCTTTCCGCACATGGATGACTCGATGGATTGTTTGAGTGGAGCAAGATACTTCACAAAGATTGATCTAAGAGTGGATATCACCAAGATAGGATTAGAGGAGATGAGTGGAAGATTGCTTTCAAAACACAAGATGAAGTGTATGAGTAGTTGGTTATGCCATTTGGGCTAACCAACTCACCAAGCATGTTCATGTTGTTGATGAACAAAGTGTTGAATCCCGTTTTAGGTAAGTTTGTCATATGTACTTGAATGACATTATTATATTCAACAAAACACAAGAGAAACACTTGGTCCATTTGCGAAAGGTGTTAGAGTGTTTGTGTGAAGAGAAGCTGCTAGTGAATATGAAGAAATGTAGTTTCATGCAGGAAGAGTTGGTATACTTGGGATTTGTGATATCTTAAAAAGGATTGAAGATGGATCCTGAGAAGGTGCGTGTTATAGTTGAATGGCGGTCACCAAAGAATGCTACAAATGCCTGAAGCTTCCATGGTTTGGCAAAGCTTCTATAGGAAATTCATTAGAGGATTCAATGAGATTTGTGCATCGATCACATAAGTGATGCGGGAGAGGGACAAGAGAGAGTTTGCGTGGACCATAGGCCCAAAGGTCACAAAGCAACTTGTGTTGGCATTCCTTGATTTTAATAAGGTATTTTATGTTGATTGTGATGCAAGTAGAATAGCCATTAGAGTGATTGTGATGAGTCAAGAGGGAAGAACCATCGCATATTTTAGTGAGAAGCAAAATGACGCGAGGAGAAGATATTTAGTTTTTGATTAGAAGTTTTATGCCATAGTGCAAGTTGTGAATAAGTTGCCCAAGGAGTTTGTGTTACACACAACCACCAATCATTACAATTCATAAATAGCCAGGGAAAACTGAATCAAAGACACATGAAATGGGTTAAATTCTTGCAGAGTTACTCATTTGTCTTGAAGCACAAAAGTGGGAAGTCAAACAGAGTTACAAATGCATTGAGCGGATGATCCATCTTGGTGAGTGAGATGTAAGTGGGAGTAGTGGGGTTTGAGGCTATGGAGGATCTCTATGTAGAAGACAAGGATTTTGGAGAACCATAGAAAACATGCACAAAACCAATGAGCGTTGATCACACGCCTTGGTTAGACTACTTATAGGAAGGATTGTTGTTCATAGGCACATAGTTGTGAGTACCGTGAGGGGTCAATGAGAAGAATTTGATTGAAGAGAAACATTGCGAAGGATCAACCGAGCACTTTGGAATAGATAAGACCTTGGCGTAGATATGTGAGAGATACTTTTGGATGCGGATGGCTATAGATGTGCGGAGAGATGTAGAATATGTCGCCAGTAAAGGGGAAGAGTTAGAATGCAGGGTTATATCAACCATTGCTAGTAATCTTGGAGAAACCTTGGGAACATTTGAGTATGGATTTTGTTTTGGGATTGCCCAGAGTGCAGAAGGGTCATGATTCTATCTTTGTTGTTGTTGATGGCTTCTAAAAAATGGATCATTTTATTGTTTGTAAGAAGACCAATGATGTTATGCATATAACCAACTTTTTAAGGGAAGTTGTGTGAGTGCATGGATTGCTGTGCAATATTGTATTCAACATAGATATCACGTTTGTGGGTCACTTTGGTGCATGTATGGAAGAAGCTAATCATGAAGTTACAGTCTAGTTCTACGTATCACCCTCAATGGATAGCTAAACAAAAGTTGTCAATAGGAGCCTTTGCAATTTGCTATGACGTTTGATTAGAAAGAAGGGACATAGGATTGAATCCTTGCACAGTGGAATTTTCTTATAACGAATCTATGAAAAGGAGTAGTGTGAAGTCGCCTCTCTAGATTGTGTATGGGAGAAGTCCAAGAGGAGTTGTGGAATTGTGAGACTTACCGCGAGAAGAAGGAAGAACAATAGAAGTTGAAGAATTTACATAGTACATGATGTGCATGAATAAGTGTATAAACAGCTGGAGCAGAGTAATGTGCAATATAAATGACGCACAAACTTGAGGGCGAGAGAATGGAGTTTGAGGTTGGAAATATGGTTTTGCACACCTGCACAAAGAGAGGTTCTCAAGAGGAACATATGACAATATCAAGTGGAAGAAGATTGGACCATACGAGTCCTGAGGAAGTTTGCGAAGAATGCATATGAGATAGATTTTTTGGAGGGAATAGACATTTCACCTATCTTCAACACAATGGATCTATACCCATACTTTGAGGGGCAAACTAGTGGACATAGACTGTGCAAAAGAAGATTGGAAGCTTCAACTATTCGAGCAAAAGCTTGAATAACTTGAACTCATTTTGGATGACCACGTAGTGAAGACAATGCATGTAAAGGAGCATAACATATATCTAGTAAAATGTAGAGGTAGAGAAGTTGAAGATTTGTCTTGGCTTAGTGAAGTAGGGATTTCTAGACTTGGTCATTTGATTGAAGACCTTAAGACACATGCTTGAATAGGGGCTTAAGTTTTTTCTTACCCGAGGTGTATGATGCAAGAGCATCCGGGTTCACTTGCAATCCTTTGTCAACCAAAAATATTTTGAGTTAGTAAATACTAGTGCAATCCCACACCACCCTGCAAAGCATGCTGCGTATGCTGTGAGCCCTTATCCATGCCACACAAACTTTACTCAATGTGGCAATAGCTTATCTTTATTGCACAAAACCTCTTTTCCGAGAAGGCTTATCTTTTTCCATGCAACACTGCCGATGCCATGCAAAACTATGGATACTGAAGAGTACTATCATTGCTGCACAGTACTGTAAAGTGCTGCAAGTGCCTAATGATGCCACACGTAACTATCAAGCCTTATCCCAAGCCGCAAATGCCCACTTCTTTTGCAATCCCACAAATTTCTTGTCTTGATCTTGTGCAACCGCACACACCTTGCACTGCCCTATTCTTGTGCACGATGCCACAAAGTCTTACGCAGTGCTGCCAAGCCTTGCTGATGCGTTGACGCATTTCTGATACCATGAAGCCTTATGCTACTGCATGTCCTATAGGATCACTTCCTAAAGCTGCCATGAAAAAATCTGTCTTGTAGAACCTCTTGTCAACATCGATATAGTTCGGGGGAAGCACACGTAGGCCTTGATCCATTTTCTTTTCCCAAGGACAAACCGAGCGATGTGGTAAAGTTTGATCCAATGCAGATGATTTCATGGGAAGCTACCTGCAAACCGGTTGAGGAGATCAATGGCGATCTAGGGCATCTTGAGGAATCTTTGCAAGAGTATCTTTACTTGCAAAGGTAATTTTGTTTTCCAACCCGAGTCATGACAAATTCTATAAATAGAAGGGAGTTGTGAATGTATAAGGCGTCATCCATTGGAGGGATCAAAGACTCGAATTCCAGATTAGAAATTGAGCAACTTTAACCAAGAAGAAGGATCAATTTATTTAGGCATCTGAGTATTTTCCAAATCAAGCCAAGTCTGGTTCTGTAGAAGCTTAGCAGAGTTTGCAAGCTTAGATAGGATAAGTCATAGGATTGGAATTCTTAGAGAATTCCTGTAGAGTCTTTGCTATAAGACTGTCATTGAGCGTGAGAGTCATTGCGCCTAAGTCTGTAATCTTTTTCCTCATATTACTAGAAGAAGCTTTCATTGTTTCTTCTCAAGCTGTGCCTGAGATATTTCTTTGGTGAGATCTTACTCTGAATTTGTGGGTTGCATGGTCTAATGTGTCCCTTCATTGGGACCCCTAACAGTGACTGGTCATATCACACACCTCAGCTAAACCAAGAACTATTTTTGTAATCTCACATATTGAGTTGCGATTTATGTTTCTGATAGCTGCCCCTGTCGTTGAAGGTTTCTTCCTAGATTTCCGAGATTTGATTGCACATTAGAACACCTTCCAAGAAGAAGCTTGCAAGAGAATCAAGATATGGTCTGAGTGTCTAAATCATGAGCAGCATAAAAGGGGCAAGTGCATTGCACTAGCCAAATGATATAACCGACCATTGAACAAACCTTGCTTGGTATTGAAAGTTGTCCGCCAACTATCTTCTTCCGTGCTTTGGCCTTAAAGATAGCTCAATTTTAGATCCAGTCTAGTGAAGTATTTTGCTCCTTGCTTTTGATCAAGAAAATCGTCTATCTTTGTCAGGAGATAATATTTTTTTCAACTATGATCTTGTTTAGAGCTCAGAAATCAACACACATATGCCATTTTCCATGTCAATTAGGTACCAAGACTATGACTGATCTACACAGAGATGTTCTTGACTAAATGCCTTCCTTTTCATGGAGGTTTTAAACCTATTTCTTGGTCTCCTATGATTCAAGTGCTCAATTTCTGCGTAAACTAAACTCATGTATTAACAGAATTTCATTCTCAATGGCCGCGACGAAGGTCCTCTTGTGCAGCATCAATAGACAATCAATTTGCTCCCCCTGTTTAGTTGTACAAGAGTATTGAGAAAATTCCCCTTGTTCAAAGTTGTTGCCCTTTGGCCACATAATAATAACTACAAACGTTTTGCTGGTATTCATCATCCTTTATACATGAGTAGCTGATGCTAGTGAAATAGTTTCTTTTCCTTGATAAGTGTAAGCAAAGGATGGATTCCCATCCTTGATCTCACAATAATATGGTACTTGTGCAGTCTAGTATAGAAGATTGCATCTATCTCTCATGTGAAAGTGATCTTCATAACTACTTTGCACCATGGGGTCCAAGTTGGCAGTGCAGAGGACTACCCAATAACTTAGCTAGTAAATTACTGAGTTATAGAATATGCAATAGTAAAACAAAAAACAACAGCAAACCATTACACATTCTAATGCATGTGATTACCAAAATATTGCTACTTCTATTCGATGAGAAAGAATAGGATATGGACCATATGGTACATATGTGTACATCATGCAACAATTTTGAGAACGAGGATTCCCCATTGGAAAGTGGGAAACACTTCCTTACTGATTTACCCACACTTGAATGCGAACATATGATCATTTGTCTATTCCTTGTCCCCTTGGGGTTGAATGGATTACAATATATCATTAGAAGTAAACAATTACAAGAGGGGATGGTTGCAAAATGGTTCAATTGCTGGAAGGGATGATGCTTCGCCTTGTTGTAGGTGTGATGTCTCGACTCTCACATGTTTGATATGTTGATAGGTGAGCTGGCATGGTGTAAACCTTGAGAGGATTTGCTGAATGATCTAGCAGGATCCTTAGTCCGAATCAATCAGATGGTCTGCTCAAGTTGTGAAACTGCCTGCACACAGAAGAGCTCGTTGAGAGCTATCCGACAGACTTTGGACGGGACAAAATGGACGTCGTATGAGGAAGTTACATTCCTTTGAAGTTTTTCTCCAATTGGCAAAAATAAGAGTAGGTTGCACTGAGATTAGGTGGCATGATGAGAGCTTGACAAGTGGATGACTGATGCGATGACAAGTGGCAGAATATGTTCGAGCAAAAATATGGTTTTGGTTTTAGCCTTCTGTCTTTGATAGTCGATGTGGGGCCCACATTATGTGCCAGTTGGGGGCCTAGCAGCCAGTAGGGTCCACTCTTTTTCAGGAGGGAGACCCTGCTGCCTATCTTCACATTGCATTGTATGGGTTTTTGCTTATAAACCCCTTTGAAGACCAACTTTGCATGCATGTGGGACTAATCCTCAATGTTTTGCCAAAGGTTTCCATTACCACAGATTGAGTTGCACGAGCTCAAGTCATCGCTGAGTCCCCTCACCACACGACCAAGCTACATAGTCACACACCGAGTTGGGCCGCCTCGCCACAACCGATCATGGTGACTCAAGTGTGGCGAGCCACCTCAACACCAATCGCCGAGTTACATGCAGCCACCACCCGAACTCAGATCCGCATTGAAATGACTGAGTCTGAGTCCCAACATGGTGAGCCAATTCATGCACCAACGTGCTAACCGAGTCCGTCTTGCCACATATGCCAAGTTGAACGGCTAGATCATTTAAGGGGCGAGTTGAATGGCGAGCTTACAACGCATCCCAAGCAAAAAGCAAACACAAACGTGGTCAAAGCCACGAGTTAAGCTTACTGCCCGAGCCTTAGAAAAGGCTATATTGCTGTTTACCACGCATCAAATGTGGGATTTACATCCCAAAAATAAGACAAAGGCAATGTAGTAATTGGGGGATTCAAACCTTGGCCCATCCGGGGCAAAAAGATAAGCCTCAGTCACTAGCCCACGGGCTTAAAAGTAATATAAAAGGGTAGAATTTGTATTTGAAGAGCTAACTTTTAATGTCCAACCTCTATTGGGAGAGGCTTAGAGCAAGTTTGGAGTGTTTTTTTGGGGGAACTTTTCGAGACGAAATCAAAAGTTGTCCTAGAGAATTTGCAGCAGACTAAAGAGTGATTTTGATGTAATTGTCGTTGTATAAAGAGATTTTACATCATAAATTGATTGGTTTAGGAGCTTTTCTGGACCCAAAGATGTAGCCCACATCAGGTGAACACTGTTAACAACTTAGTTTGCTTTGTTATTCTATATCTCCCTTATTTGCTCTCTGTTTATCAATTTTGAATGTTGTTTTTAAAGTTTTGAGCCAACTTTTAATCATTTACAGGAAAAATTGAGATCGTTTTTAAAGTATCCAAAAATAATAAAATTGCTAAGCGAGTCACTTAATTTGATTTTCAGATCAGTTTGGCATCAGATCTGCTGATCAAGGCTCTTTTAATACTGATTTTAGAATTTGCAAGTCTCAGTTTTGAATGCTTACAAGGTCTAAGTCAAAGCGTGGTGAAGGAACGCTTGAGGAGTATAATCTTGAGATCGGTTCAAAACGTGCAAGTTCAAGTTCAACTATGGAATCTCCTAAAGGATCTCCTAGAGAGAGAATGGATTTAGAAATGGCCTTCATCAAGCTTTTATGGAAATGAAGAGTATAGTGGAAGAGTTATACCGAGAATGAAACAAAGACTCGAAGGTAAATCAAAGGAGGAAAAAATGGTGTCAAAGGAGAAGAATCTCCAAAAACTTCTCCATCTCCTTCTAAATCTTCTGGTTCTTCCATTGATGATATAAACAAAGTTTCTGATGTTCCATTTGTTTTGAAACTTGATGTTAAGTTTGAATTGCCAATTTATAATGGAGAGCTTAGTGTAAAAAGTTGGATCATTGGATAAAGCAGATTGAAGTTTATCGCATTGGGTTCAAAAGATTGTGGATGAGGAAGCAAAAATTCAGTTAGCTACTCTTCGTTTGAGTGGTGTAACTCTCATATGGTGGGAGAGTAAGACTCATGAGGATTTGACAAAACATGGTAAAGTTATTTCTTCTTGGGATGAATTTGTTTCCGCTTTGAAAAATAATTTTATCCACTTGGTTATATGCAACAAGCTACTATGGATTGGCAAACTTAAGACAAACTAAGGGTCAAAGTGTATAAGATTACACTCAGGAGTTTAGGAAGAGAGCATTGATTTTGGGCATTCCTCTTTATACTCAAGAGACTCTGTTAAAATACATTGGTGGGTTACATAGTTATCTTAAAACATACCATACTTATGTTTAATTCTACTAACCTTGATGAAGTGTAATGTCCCCCTTTTTTATTAAAAATTAAAAAGAAAAGGAAATCGATTTGCACATGTAAATTTAAAATAAAATATTCTAAATTGTGCAAATCAAAATAAAAGAGCAAGTCGACTTCACCTTGGGTTAATCAATGCATTTTAAAAGGGTGAATCAAGTGACTAAGCAAGTCGCATTTTCTGGGAGACTTTTTAATATTTAATATTTAAAAATAAAGTGATCCCTTCTATGCATGGGTCGATTTATATGGGTCTCATTTGCTTTAAAACCCTATGCATTTAATGTGTGTTGTTGGATATGATTTTCAGGCATATTTTTAATAAGATCCCCTCCTAGAGCATGGCGCCAAAAATGGAGAAGAGCTTTGGAGGATGTGCAAGGAAAAGCTATAAAAGAAGATGTGGATACTCCTTTTTGGGCATGTTGACGGTTTATGAAACTTATCTTCATGCTTGAAGAAGGGATGTATGTCCACTTGTGATAAAAAAACAAAAGGTGTTCATTAACACCATCATTTGTGAAGTGTGTGTGCCTATTTGAGCTTGAGGTAATAAGTTTTTGCAATCATATCTCTATATATGTATAAGGCGCCATTTTTGGAGAAGACCTAAGCTTGCTTTGAGGATTTTGGAATGTGATTTATGGTGAATATCTTTTATTATATGCTGCTGGTTTTTACTTGATGAAATCGACTTGTATGGGCATATTTTAAGAGTGTTTTGAGGATTTGAAGTGATTATCAAGCTGCTGTTTTATATTTATTAATTGCAGATCTGAAACTGCATTTATTGACTCTAAAGTGAAGGAAAAAATTGCTGGAATTAAGTTGTTAAAGCAGATTTTACCCTAACCCTAGGCTTTGGAAGGTTGGGATTTTGGGGGCTGATTTGAGTGGTTTTAGTGCATTTGCAAAGATCTGATATTTATTTTGATGAGAAACTCATAATTTTCCCTTTCTACTTTTCATTTGGCTTCAAGTTAAAAGAGTTAGTATTTCTTCCCTTCTTATTAATTTCCAAAGTTTCACTTCCTCGTTAATTTTCGTAGTTATTATTTATTATTTTTACTTCTACAAATTGTATTGGATAAAGGAGTGTAAATACCAATTGGATTGCCCATCCACGGGTAGTATGTGGGCATATCGGTTGATGCGGTTTGGCCATGTTTCAAGTGACCCTCACCTTGGCTCACTCCAACCCTATTTGGGTTGTATTAAAGGCTAAGTATGGAAGGCACTAGGGTTCATTGAGGTATACCTAGGAGGGTTTATCTTCTAAGTGTTTATTTTGTCCTAGTATTTAATAATAATCATTGTTAATATCCTACAGAGGATATTACATGAAGTTTGTGTCCAAGCTATCCACATTGAATCCAAGTGTAAGACTACAAAGGCGAAGCTTCAAAAGAAAACTTGCAAATAACAACCCTTTGAAAACACGAGGGTAAAGGCAAAAGAAATGGTAAAGAAAAACATACTTCCACAAAGAAATAAGATGAGAAGCTTGTTTGTTCACATTGCGAAAGGACATCAGAAGTTAAGTGTTGGAAGCTCCATCCGGAGCTCAAGCCAAAGAGGTTCAAGAAAGGAGGTGACAAGAAGACTACTGCAACAGTGTGAGATCTTGGATCCGATTCAGGTGATGAGACCAAGATCACGACTATGGGTTTGTAAGGTTCATCTTCTTCCTCTTCTGGCACTAGTTCTCATACTACTTCTAATTCTAAATCTATGCATGAAAAGAAAAGAAATGAGCTTTTCCACATCAGATTTATTTCAAAACATACTAAGATTGATACTTTTTTTGATAGTGGATCTCAAGCTAATCTCATTTTGAAGTTGTTAAGAAATTGGGACTTAAAACCAAACCACATCCAAAACCATACCCTTTGGGATGGGTATGTGATGATGCTAAACTGTAGGTCACAAAAACATGCAAACTTAGATTTGCAATCACCTCTAAATTCATTGATGAGGTAGAGTTAGATGTTCCACTTGATATTTGTGGCATTGTTCTTGGAAGTCCTTATTTGTTTGACAAAAAAGCAATCTTCTATAGGGAAGAGAATAAATATTTGTTTTTAAGGATGAGATTGAATACATTGTTAGATAAAATAAGATAATTATATTAATGTCCAACGAATGACCACAAAAGTAAGTCAAAGGGCTTATTTGAGATACAAATGTGTCCATCTCAAAGCAGAAACCAAAAGGTTTAAACGTGAAGTACAAAGCAAGAGAAGAGGTCAAAGACCAAAAGCTCTACCATCTCTTTTCCAAAATTGGTTTCCTCTTGAAGTCCTCAAATTGTGAAGGGAAGAAGAAGAGAGAGGAAGAAGACTTAGATGAATCAATGGATAATGTCTATCCAGAATGGTAAACCCAACTCTACAAGACAAATGAAAAAGCTTTCCCATTAAAGAGGAGAATTTTGTACTCAAGATTGTTAAAGCTAAGGATGATAATAAATCCAAGGCTTTGGAAGGTTGTGATCCTAAACATAAGAATGAGATAGTAAAGAATATATCTAACTATGATGGCGTGTTTCATGAGCCACATGGTTTACCTCCTAAAAGAGAAATACAACATGAGATTAATCTGCAACAGGATGCACCTCTTCCTAACATTGGCATGTATAAGTTGTCCATTGTGGAAAATGAAGAGATAAAGAAGCAAGTTCAGGAGTTTCTTGAGAAAGGGGTCTTTCAACCAAGCACTTCTCCATGTGGTTCGCCTATTGTGTTGATGCCCAAGAAAAATGACACTTGGCGGATGTGTGTGGATTATTGAGCATTGAACAAGATAACGGTGAAAAACCACTACCCTCTTCCTCATATTGATGATTTATTAGATCAATTGAAAAATTATGTTTATTTCACTAAGTTAGACTTGAGAAGTGGTTATCAAATTAGGATCAGCGAAGGTGATATTTGGAAAACTGATTTCAAAACTAAACAAGGTTTGTTTGAGTGGCTTGTTATGCCTTTTGGTCTTTATAATGCACCCGTCACCTTCATGGGGTTATGAATGATGTTTTTAGGCCATTCATAGAAGATTTTGTTATTGTCTACTTAGATGATATTTTGATCTTTAGTAAAAGTTGGGAAGATCATATTGAACATATTAAGAAAGTCTTGGAAACTTTGCAAAGGAGAAATTATATTTGAAGATGTCAAAATGTGAATTTGGTAAAACATCTTTGGTTTATTTGGGCTATGTTGTAGGGGGTGGTGAATTGAAAATTGATCCCTCTAAAGTTGAAGTCATTGTGAAATGGCCCAAACCTACTAATGCAACTAAAGTTAGAAGCTTCCTAGGGGCAGTCCAATATTGGAGGAAGTTTATTGCTAACTTTTCATTGATTGCAGCTCCTTTGCATTCCTTGACAAGTGTTAAACATGTCTTTTAGTGGGGAGGCAAGTACCAGAAAGCCTTTGATATGTTGAAAGAAAAGATAAGCACAACCCTAGTTTTGACATTCCCTAATTTTGCAACAACCATTTGAGATTGAAACTGATGCAAGTGAATATGCCATGGGTGCCGTATTGATACAAAAGAGAAAACCTGTCTGTTACCATTGAAAAAGACCTTCACAAGTGTGGTTAAGGAATTATCCTACTTATGACAAAGAGTTGTATGCTTTGGTGCAGAGTGTGAAAAAATGGAAACATTATTTGATGGGCAAAGAGACAATAATCCATACAGATCATCAACCTTTGCAATATCTTCAGTCACAATCCAAGCTACAACAATCAAGGCACTTTTGTTGGATGGGGTTTTTACAACAATTCCATCTTGTGATCAAGTATAAAAAGGTACATAGAACAAGGTTGCTGATATGCTTTCTAGACCTATTATTACATCTATTCTTTTACAACATAGTCCTTTGGTGCATGAAAGTTATAAGGAACAATATGCTAGAGATGCTGATTTTAAGGATGTCTATGAAGATCTAACTCATGGTAAATAGGTGGAAGAATTAGACTATCATTTACATAATGGATTGCTTTATCATCTTGGTAAACTTTGTATTCCACAAGATGAAAGAGTTCATTTGATTAGGGAAGCACATACTTCTCTTGTTTCTGGTCATTTTAGTGTTGGTAAAATAGTTTCACAATTGCAAAGATATTGTTATTGGCCTCAAATGTATGAAAATGTATCTAAATATGTAAAAGGTTGTATTCTTTGTGCCAAACAAGCCTAGTAATAGATAGTTGGGCTTGTATACCCCACTTCCCATACTAGCCCGGCCATGGGAAAGTGTTTCCATGGACTTTGTTAGAGGCTTGCCTATGACAAAAAGAAAACATGACTATTTGTACGTGGTTGTGGATAGATTTAGCAAAATGTGTATATTAGTCCCTACAAAAAGTAGATAACAGTAGTGAGGAAACTGCACATTTGTTCTTCAACAATGTTTGGGTTCATTTTGGTTTGCCTACATCTATTGTATCTAATTGGGATTCTCGATTTATTGGGAAGTTTTGGTCAAATTTTTATGGGACATGATGGATACAAAGTTGAAGAAAATATTGCTTTTCATCCACAAACCGATGGGCAAACAGAAGTGGTCAACTATATAGTAGTGCATTTACTTTGAGATATTGTAGCAAGCATCCTAAACTTTGGGATGAACACTTGTGTTATGTGCAACATGCCTACAATTGTGCCATACATTCTTCCACACAAAGTCTCCTTTTGAGACTTGTTTTGGTTATTTGCCTAAGTCACCTTTGGACTTTTCCTTTAGAACAATGGCGGATGGACAAAAAGATGTTGATAAGGAAAAGAAGTTCATTTAGAAGATATAAATGGTTCATCAAGCTGTCCAAGAGCAATTGGAAAAGAGCCAAGACAAGTACAAGGCTAGGCATGACCAACATTAGGTTGATCATCATTTTCAAGTTGGTGATCAAGTTTGGCTACATATCAATAAAGAAAGACTTACAAGTGAAGGTAAAAGCTGAAACCAATCAAGTATGGCCCATTTAAGATTTTGGAGAAGATTGGTAATAATGCCTTTCGGTTAGAATTGCCTCCATATATGTAGATGTATTCCATTGTAAATGTTGAAAACTTGAAATTGTATGAGCCACCCATGATCATTGATCAAGATGAGAGTATTCAAGTACCTTTTGTTGATGACTTTGCTCCTGAGTTTCTTGATGAATTGCAGGAAGATGTTATTCTTGACAAGAAGGTGAGGACTTGCGAAGAGGTGATGTTGAATATCTTTGTGTGGGTCTAAAAGGAATGCATCCAAGCAAGGAAAAATGGATGGAAATTGGAAGAGTGAGGGAACTGTACCCTCACCTACATCAAAATAAAACCAAATCTTTTGGTGGTCCAAAAGTTCCTCAATGGGGAGGAGTGATCCTCACCCCAAATCGATCGGATGGTCTACACAAGTTTCTGAAACTGTTTGTACATGGAAGAGCTTGTCGAGAGCTTTCCAACGCACTTTGAACATGACAAAACGAACATCGTATGAGGAAGATATAACTTGCTGAAGTTTCTCTTCAACTTGGCAAAAGAAGAGCAAGTTGCATAGATATGAGGTGGCATGATGAAAGCTTGACAATTGGGCGAATGGCGTGATGACAAGTGGCATAGTATGTTCGAGCAAAATATGGATTTTAGTTTCAGCTTCTAGTCTTTGACGGTTGATGTGGAGCCCACATTATGTGCCGCTAGGGGCCCAATAGTTGGTGGGGTCCACTCTTTTTGCGAGTGGGGCCACTGTCGCCTATCTTCACATTGCATTGTATGGGTTTTTGCTTATAAACCCCTTTGAAGACCAACTTTGCATACATGTGGGACTAATCCTCATTATTTTTCCAAAGGTCTCCATTACCACAGATCGAGTTACATGAGCTCAAGTCACAGTCGAGCCACCTAACCCGCATGCTCGAGCTACTTAGTCACACTTGGCGAGTCGAGCCATCTCTCCACAACCGATTGGCGAGCTCCATGACAAGCTCGGTGAGCCACCTCAACACTAATCGCCGAGTTACGTCCAACCACCACCAAACTCAAATACACATTGAAATGACAGAGTTTGAGTCCCAACATGGTGAGCCAACTCATACACCAACTCGCTAATCGAGTCCGTCTTGCCACATTTGTGAGTTGAACAACCATATCACATAATGGGCTAGCTGAATGGCGAGCGAGTTGAGCCCAAGAAAAGCAAACACAAACGTGGCTGAATCCATGAGTTAAGCTCACCACCTGAGCCTTAAAAAGGTTATTGCTTTTACCATGCAACAAATGTGGGATTTAAATCCCAAAAATAAGACAAAGGCAATGCAAGGGTTGGGCAGATTTGAACCTTGGCCCATTTGGGCAAAAAAATAAGCCTTAGCCGCTAGCTCATGGGAATTAGAAGTAATATAAGAGGGCAAAATTTGTATTTGAAGAGCTAACTTTTAATGTCCAACCCCTATTGGGAGAGCCTTAGAGCAAGTTTGGAGGTTTTTTTTGCAGGGAACTTTTGGAGACGAAATCAGAAGTTGTCCTAGAGAATATGCAGGGATTTGTAGCAGAGCAAAGAGTGATTTTGATGTAATTGTTGTTGTACAAAGTGATTTTACATCATACATCGATTGGTTCAGGGGATTTTCCGGACCTAGAGACGTAGCCCATAGTGGGTGAACTCCGTTAACTACTTGGTTTGCTTTGTTATTCTGTATTTTCCTTATTTGCTCGCTGTTTATCAGTTTTAAATACTGTTTTTAAAGTTTTAAGCCAATTTTTTAATCGTTTACAAGAAAAATTGAGATCATTTTTAAAGTATCCGAAAACAATAAACTTGCTAAGTGAGTCAATCTGTTTTTTGGATCACTGAACCTGTTGGTGAACATGTTGAATGTGTTGTAGAAATTTTTGAGCCTTGTCCACTTCATTTTCCTGTGTTTACAACTATATGTTGGTTTTGCATGGTAGGATATCTCTAGAGGTGTGGCTGGCTAGAGCCAAAGACACGTTTGAAGTGGACTAGGTCCTGTCAAGCTGTGAAGAGCTCCGTTGCAGACATTTTGAATGTAGAACATGTTATCATCCTAGATGTGTGGATGTTGGTTGTTGTACATGCATAGCAGATGAACAAATTTGTGGTTGACAACATCTGTTTGTTCATCTAAGGACGAAATGTTGTATACCAGTCCAGTAGTTAATCCACCATCTTCCACAAGGCATGCCAAAAACGAGGATAAACCTCTAGTTAGGATCAAACATGATGGATGAAGCTAGTCCAAAGTGATCTCACACATGATTGGAGAATTAGCACTCGGTGTCTTGGTTCTTGCATGCAACCATGATAGCTATCTTCGAAAACCTATCCACTACATTGAACAAAGAGTCATTTTGGTGCTTCATAAGTTCGTCATAGGTATTCTAGACATAAAATCCATGTTGACATATTTAGAAGTCTTGGATGGAACCAATAGAGGTATGTATAGTCCTAGCTTGCTATTTGTGGGCTTGGCAAATGCAACAAGAAATGCAGGGCTTGATGTGGTGCTCAATGTATGTGCGGATATGAGGCTAATAAAAGTGTTGTCGCAGGGTTACCAGTGTCTTGGTAACATCTGCTGTGTTGGAGTAGTACACCCCTAGACGAGTCTTTGGCGAGTTGTGTTGGCACCAAGCTTATAGAGAAGTTGATTTGATATGTGGAAATCGACAACTTGCTCACCATGTGCGAGGTGCGTGTAGGTGTGTGAAGTATTGATATGCTGAGTATAAGGATGCCCAATTAAAAAAGTTATGGTCTTGTGCGTCCAAACACTATGATGAGTGCCTGATGCAATTTGTTACCTTATTGTTTTTCCCTTCTCGTGCTTGATCCTTGATGGAACTACTGCCAATATGTCACTCACTTTAGGTGGTGCATGTTCTCCAACATGCTCTGTGTATGCATGAATTGAAGTGACTTGTGATTTGAGGGAATGAATGTCTTCTTACCCAAAATAAAGTGGCAAAATCGTTTTGAGTGCTTGGATGATGGTGGAGTAACACTAAATTGTGTTGTTGAATGTCTCTGAGTGATAGGCGACTAAATGCCCATACTAAGTATTGTTCCGAGTGCATAGTTTAATGCATAAGTCACAATCTCAAAAAGGTGGACAATGTTATGTATTGCCAAGATGGGCATGGTGCAAAGGCGCTGCTTGAGCTCCTTGAATGTGCGTTGTTGTGCATGTGTCCAATGGAATGCAACATCGACACTCATGATCTTACTTAGAGACTAAGATATATATGAAATTCCAAGGATGAACTTGCGATAGAAGTTAGTAAGTCCATGAATGCTCTTGGGTCTACGAGATTCCATATAATTGGCCTATCTTGAATCACTGTAATTTTTCTTGAATCTACATGGATGCTTGAGCAGTCAATGAGCCAAATATTGAATTTGTGCTGTGCTGAATTTACACTTGCAACTTGTGTTCGTGCAATGTGTCTAGTACATGCACGGTGTGCTTCACACGCTCCTCCTAAGTTTTGCAGAAGATGAGCATGTGATCCAAGTAGACAATGTTAAAGGAGTTCGTGAAGAGTTTGAACATGTTGTTCATTAGGTGCATGATGTCGTCGATGCATTGGGCAAGTGAAAAGACATAATCGACCATTCATACAATCCCTCATTTGTTTCTGAATTGTGTCTTCCAAATATCCTTAGGCTGGACTGTTACCTAATGGTCACTTGACTTCAAGTTGATCTTGGTGAGGTAATGCACATCTTAGAGTTGGTCTAGGAAGTCCTCAATGCGCAATAGTGGATATCAATTCTTCATTTTTATCTTGTTGAATGTTTGATAGGCAATGCACAAGTGCTACGAGAAATCTTTCTTTGGCCAAGGACTATCATGTTGTCACAAGGGGAGAGCTTGGCTTGATTGATAAGCTTTTGGCTTTGGCGTTGGACTTCATTCTCTCAAATGGACCTACTCTACAATCGGTTGTTTGGAAGAGGGGATCTAGGCACCAAATCGATTGGATTCTTTATTATGCAATGTGTGGGATGGCCTTACTGGTTCTTTAAAGATGTCTCCATATCATTGTAGTAACTTGTCGAGCTATTGTTGCTGCGATGTTCGCGCATCATGGCATGCTGCCAATGTACCCGAGCAACACAAACTTCTACATATAAGACTCAAGGTTAAGACATCTCGTGGCAATTACCAAAGTGATTTTGGTCTTGAACTCTAGGATGGTGAAGATGTGGTTGTTGAAATGGATGCTCCAACGTTGTGGTCATACCATCGCGGTCATACACGACTTATTGAAA
This sequence comes from Taxus wallichiana var. yunnanensis, assembly GCA_018340775.1. NCBI lineage: Eukaryota > Viridiplantae > Streptophyta > Pinopsida > Cupressales > Taxaceae > Taxus > Taxus wallichiana. The sequence continues at coordinate 993,791,434 of CM031242.1, forward strand.
AGGATGTGACAAACTTCTAATGGTGCGGTGTCACAAGTGATTGTTTCTTGCATGGGTTTGAATCTGTCCTCAAAAGTGCATTGTGGTATCTTTACCTTGATGTAGCCATCCCAAAGAGTATGGTCGAGGATGTGTTTCAATGATAAGACCTAGCCACCGAACCGCATCTTGCGAAATGATGGTAAATAATGAAACGTAGTTGTTGACCTTCGACCAAACACTTCGTGTGGAAGAGTCTTTCCCATTCCTCTAAAGTGGCGATCATAAAGATGTTGACAATTAGACAAGTAGCATTTGGATTAGTGTCTTTTGGTTTTATAGGACCTGATGTAGATTACACAATCAAGGATTGTCGTGCACGATATTCAAAGTAATTATGTGAGGTTGTGCGGTGTCGGTGGCACCACTTGTCACCTTGCTTCTTCTTGTCTTTGTTTGATGTTTAAGCCGTTGGAGCCTTTTGAAGTTGTGCAAATGATTTTTATTGTTCTCCTTTGCGCAGTGCATTTTGTTTCTACATAAGAGTGTTTGGTGTTTCATCGCATGCGGAATTGCTCTTGCGCACAACAATGGATGAAGATAAAAACTTGTGCTTCATCTCGGATTTGGCCTCGATCTTGATGGTGTAGCAATATGCTTACCCCAATGTGTCAGAGATCAATAATTTCGTCCCGGCGTGTATATAAGGTGAGATTTTGTTGATGTGCTCCATCACGTTATGTTGCTCCATTGTGTTTTCTAAGCAGGCGCAGTTGCTGAAACACCTTGCAATCATCAGTGTTTGGGGGTAATATCTTTTTGTGTAGCATTGATAATTTGCCTACAAGTGTCAATGGGCTTGAATTATTGCTCGTGATCTAGACTGCACTGAAACGTCTAGTACTGGTCCATACTAGGTCTGAAACATACCCAGTACGAAAATCGGTACTGGTACTCTCTGGGTATGTACCCAAAGGTCCTGGGTACAAAAACCCTACCCAGGATGTACCCTGGGCTTGTGGGTACGTACCCACAGTGTACCCACACAGTTTGTTTTTTTAAAGTGCAAAAAAAAAAAAAAACTTGAGGGCTTTGACTGGAATTGAACCTTGGAAAGTTCATGTGAGATTCAATATTGCCAATAGGCTCCCAAGGGTCAAGAGAGATGAAAAGGACTTCATTTGGTTGACTTACTATTTGGGGGCTTTCTTGTTGCTCCTCAAGGGTCCTTTATTCTTCAGTCAATTTGGAAGGCATGGGAACAAGTGAAGCACTTGGTGGTTGGGCAACCTATCTTCTCTTCCTTTGACACTAGGTGCCAAGCCTACAAATCGATTTGGTGGAATCTGAAATATAATGACAAGATCCTTGCCTTGACAAGAGGCTGCTCTGCCCTCCTTTGGTTTGAGAAAGGAATTAAAATATTTCATGACTTGTACAGATTTGGGAAGTGGATGGAATGGACAGACCTTAAAGCTTTCTATAAGCTTCCTCAATCTCAGTTTAGAATGTATACAATGCTCAGAAATGCTTTCACAACTCCCTCTACTGGACTAATTATGGAGGATGAGAATGGCTTTTGGGATACTATGAGGTGGCTCAAAGGGGCCCCTCTCCAAGAGGCTACCTCCAAACAACTCTATGAAAAATTGCCTTCTCCCCAAACCTTTCCTTGGGCCTTAACAATAAGTGGAATGTTTGTGAGCCCATTAGTAGATGGACTCATAGATTTAATGTTTTGTGGTCTTCTTGTATTCAGTCAAAGAAATCTTGCTTTAGATGGCTTCTAATTCATAATAAGCTTGATGTTGGCTTCTAATATTTTATAGGTTGCTGAGACTATAAGCTTGTTGTTTTCTTTAAATTTTTATATATATTTATATTTTAAATTTTTAAAAATATATTGTACAAATGTACCCGCAGTGTATTGTACCCGGGGTTTTAAAAAAAAATCATTTCAGCATATCGAATATGTATCCATACCTGTACCCATACCCGTATCCTAGCAGTCTAGCTCGTGATGCAAGCACTGCATTTTAGGTTTACTGGAATTTCACCTTGAACATGGAAATGTCTAGATTGACTGGAATTTTGAAAGGGCTCGATCCCTCAAATGCTGAAATGACAGGTTAACATGGTGCATAGAAGAATGAGATTTGTTGGACAAATTGCATCATGAGGACTCGGAATTGATCAAAGAATGCAATGTGCTACTCCCGAAGAGCATCCCAAATGAGTTGCTGGACACTGGAGAGGCATTAGAAGGTTGCTTCTGGGAATCAGCCATATTTTACTCTTGTTGTGACACTTTTCCAGATACTTTGAAACAAAACTAAGCAGATGCCCTTTCTGTTGTTGTGCTCACATCTTTACATGCATGTGAAAGCTTACTTCTGATACAAATAATCTGCACCATGGGGCCTAGGATGGCGGCACAGAGGACAACCAAATAATTTAGCTGGTAAATGATTGGAATCAAGCATTTTATTCTTGTTGTGACATTATTCCAGATACTCTGAAACAAAACCAAGTTGATGTCCTTTCTGCTGCTGTTCTCGTGTGATTATATGCATGTGTAACCCTGAGCTCTGATACCAATAATCTACACCACGGAGCCTAGGATGTCAGTGTGGAGGACAACCCAATAACTTAGGTAGTAGATCTTGAAATAGTAAACAAAAAACAATAGTAAACCTTTGCACATTTGATTGCATGAGATTAAATGAACATTGCTGCTTCTATTCAATGAGAAAGAATAGGATATGGTACATATGTGTACAATGTGCAGCAATGCTGAGAATGAGGATTCCCATGATCAGAAAGGAGGAAATTTCCCAACTAATCTCTTGGATTGGTATTTGAACAAATGACCATTCGATGATTCCTTACCCCCTTGGGTTCTAATGGCTTACAATATATATCATTATGAGAAAGCAGTTACAAAAGAGGATGGCTACAATATGGTTCAACTTCAGCAAGGGATGACAATTCGCTTCCCTGTAGGTGTGATGGTTTGATTCCCAAATGTGTGATATGCTGATTGGTGATGTGGCATGGCATAAGCCCTGAGAGTGCCATTTGACATCGTGCCATGTCTCCATATGGTTGCTAGGTTCTGTGTAGAGTCTGAGTTGTGCACGGTGTGTATCTTGGCATTGTGCAAGCAGCAATGGTGAATAGGCTGCACTATGTGGTCGGGGTGCACAAGGCTCTTAGGAGAAGAGCGTAGACCAGCATGGTCATGCTCTGATCAATAACTACCTCGCATATCTGTAGAGAAACTACGTCACTATGAAACTCAAACATGTATTTCGTGGGTGTAGCAACTGTTAATTTTAAGTGTACATTGCTGGATAAATTTCATTTTCACAGCTTTTGGTGGCTGTCCTAGTGGGCAAGGCCTTAAATATTTTTAAGTCTGTACTTTGCACTTCTTGATGAGGGCCTTAGAGATCAAGTTCCTCTGACTTCCAGAATAAAAATATGAGTCACAGTGGGCTTCTTGATCTAGATCTGTACATGAAACAATATCCCCTTTCATCATTTGAATATTCCTTTACCACTTACAGTTGTGGCTTAGATTGAGGACTTAATTGAGTCATCAGAATGAGCTTTTCGTTAGCCTCTTATCCTTCAGTTTCCTACCCTCAACTTGATTGATTAGAGTTTTGTAAGATGTCTGCTTCTCATTTAGAGGGTGCAACTCCACATGAAGCTTCTGCCACTTATCATCTGCGCCCTTATCAGTATCAAAAGGATTGTGGTGCCTTCTTTTTACTATTGTTAATCTCATACGTACTGCGATAAGCAAAGTTCTTACTTTTTCCTTTGTTGAACCGCTTCTTTGTATGATCCTCTTTTGTGGAAAATATCTTGTCATATTGTGCTGTTTTACATGCTTTATACAAAAATATGCCCTCAAACAAGGCCAATTCTTTCTTGATGTAGTTGTGCAGGCCTTCTCCATGCTTATCAGAATGCCAGGGTCTTCTTGTGATATGCCAAGCAACATTGCTTGCATTCTGAACTATGATTTATATTTTTCAACATCCTGTCCTTATCTCTGTCTAAGTCAATACCACTTTTTTTTTGTCATGTTATTGTCCTAAACACTTGACGTCCTAAAAACAAAAGATCAACATCAAATATGAATGAATCACTTTCTATAAGTTGAACGACTAAAACATACAATGTGAGAATGGAAGGTATTCCATGTGAAAAGTATTATTTGTAAGACCCCAAAAACGGTCATTAAAAAATCTTTAACCTTACTTTACTGATGTCAGTACATGTCAGATTTTACCATCAACTATGGGATTTTCTTCTTGAAAGTCAGTGAAGGGGATTTGACCAAAGATGTCTGCCTAGGGATTAGTAGTTGATATCAGCAAATTGCAGGGCTATGTTAGTATAATGTCAATGAAATTGACTCCTGTACTTTGTGCCAAAAAACAGCTAACATTAGCAAACAGAACAATGACATCAGAGTGGTAAGATTCTGTCCATATCTTTACTTCCTGTGACTGAAATAAATGCCATTTGATTGTTCTTGACTGTTATTGATCACAATAAATGCTCATTTGAGTGGAATAGATCTTGTTTTGGCTGAAATTGATTATGAAAAATGCTTTTTCACTCATTAAATGTTGTTGACTGATGTCAAGGCAAGTTTGACTTCCATGAATGATGTAGTCTTCTATTAAGTGCCATGGACTACTCCATCTACACTATTTCTTGAAGTCTGAGCTCACCCTTTTTTTCCAATGAGCCATCGATGCTTTGCTTGCTTGGGAAAAAAAAGGTTATTGGATAAAGTTGAGTTTTAGCTTTATTAGTGGCCAAGCTCTAGTATTTGGACAGATTGAACTTTAACTATGTTATTGGGCCAGATAGAGCTATATGCATTATCAAGTGAGCTCGTCTATTGGGCTAGATTGAACTAGACCCCTGGTATTGGGCAAGATTGAAATCTGATCTTTTAACCCGTTATTTTAGAAATCAATGTTTTTGGGCTAGATTGACAGCCCTGTTGTTAGTCCAGACTACACTATAGCCTTGTTACTGGGCAAGATTAATGGTGAAGAATGTCAAGGTGCACTAGTTTGAAATATGTTCTAGTGTTGTTTCTTCTCTGCACTAAATGTCTGTGGTTTCTTACAAGCTTTTGGAACTTTTTATTCTTCTGTTATGTACAGGCACTGGGAATGGGACTATCCATATTAAAAGCTGTAAATAAACCTAGTGTGTATAAGGTTAAAAATGCATACCCCAAAAATTTGTGGCCTGCCAAAATGAAGAGAGAAAATTTTAATTTTATCAGTAAATGTTTTCTTATCAATAATTTAATAAAATGTTTTAATTCAAAACATAAAAAACAGTGTCAATCTTACTTTTCTATGTGCTGTTTCTTATGTTCTGACATCTCCATGTATTTTCTATCCATCTGGTGTTACTCTTCTTTATATAAATAAAACATGATTTTGTCAGCATCTACATGTTAAAGATTTCAAAATTATTAATGAAAGACAAATAGTTTGAGGGCTTTCTGTGTTAAAAGCAAAATATTGTGATTTTCAGAAATTTGATTATCAGCTTCATGATTATAGGATTTATAAATAACAAATTCATGTAATAGCTAAGGATGCTCACAGGACAATGTAAATACAGCCGCAAAAGGTTGTAGACTAGTTTGATCAACTGACATGATTACATTTTTGCCCCCAGTGATTGGAAGTGAAGTCTTGTGAACATTTCAACTATGTTTTTCATTGTGTATAGAAACACAATATTGAAGCTGTAATGAATATTTAACAAAATGCTTGTTAACTGTACAGATAGTGGCCCTGGAACACTTCGTGAAGGCTGCAAAAAGAAGGAACCCCTGTGGATTGTTTTTGAAATCTCAGGAACGATCAATCTTTCATCATATTTGAGAGTTTCCTCCTACAAGACGCTTGATGGACGTGGCCAAAGAATAAAGCTGGCGGGCAGTGGCTTGCAATTAAAAGAGTGTGAACATATCATTATAAACAACATGGAATTTGAAGGTGGCCGAGGGCATGATGTTGATGGAATTCAAATAAAGCCAAACTCACGGCATATATGGATAGATCGCTGCAGCCTTAGTGATTATGATGATGGACTTATCGATATCACACGCCAAAGCACCGATATAACTATCTCAAGGTAAATTTACATTTTTATTAAGCCTGTTTACGATAGTGTTGTAAAGAGCTATCTTCTGCTATAGACCCTTGAAAATAAATTATGCAATAATTATCCAATTTATGCACCAAGCATGTATTAATTGCATTTCTACAATTCCATTTCTATCCAATTCTCACCTGATTCTCTTGGATTGGAATAATCTATAACTTGTTTTCAATTTTTTTGTTCTTTCCATTACCTTGTTTGCTGCCAAAATGCTGTTGCCATTGATTATTATGGAATCCGCTTACAGCCATTATTTATTCCAACTGTCACTAGGTCTACCCTATATGCTAATGTAATAAGAACCAAGAAAACAAGGATTCCTCATTTAGTTTGGATCTTGTTTGAATTGTTCTCCATAAGGCTGGATTTCAACATTTTACCTTTGGTAGCCATTGCATATTAGAAGTGTTTAATACAATGCCGTTTTGTGTAAAAGAAACCATTTACAACCAGCAAAGAAAACTATTGCTGGAGAAAACTACCCATTGACTGGTAAATCTAGTGCTGGAATTTGATTAAGACTTATCTGCTTCCACAGCCATCAGAACTCTTATCTTGTTTCATGCCTCATACATTGCTGACTGTGATTGGTAAACTTTAAAAAATCATTAACAGGTATGTGTGACCTTGAGCAATTCTTGTTCAAAGTTATATTAAAAGGCGCGAAATTGGTCTCGAGGACAAGAAATTCTTTTCATTATTGTGTAAAATGATTTGCTATCTTTCTCACTAAATTGAAACAGATGTGATGGATTTTGGATTTGTGCTTCTAGTAACTTAACTTTTGAAAGATTAAACTGTTGATTTTTAAAGTCAAATTGGAAAAATCCTTTTCATCCAAAAAAACAAAAATCTGGAAAAATCTTGCTTTTGGCTATAATCAATTTCTCTTTTTGGTGAAGTTCAATAGATATGTCTAATAAAGTATTTTAAATTAAGAAGAAAACTTCACAGTAATTTGTGCATTTGGAAAAGTGTGCTATTTGCTTAAAAACTTTATCCTATTAGGACGACCGTTATGATTAATTGCTCTTGTATATGTTGATTCCTTTAACGGGAGCTAACTGAACTTTCACATTCTTACCTGGGTAAGGATGTCGCATTGGTACCTAGATATGGTCTTAATTTAGGTTTCATAAATCTAATAAATAACCGGTGCATTTCATATGACCAATACTTGGCATTGGCAGCGTCTTCTCTAGAATGTTTTCTCTGGCCTATGACTGTTTGGATGATTTACTGGTAAATCGAGTTTCTGAGTATGTTTGACTACATGAGTATGTGAGCAGCGTGAGTCGTTCAGTTCAAAACTATATGCGAAGAGTGGAAAAAATAATGATGCAATTCTAATTTATTGAGATGTTTTTATTTTTGTGAAATTTTAACCGTGTCTCGTATTTAATACTCGAGTAATTCTTGGTTGACCTATTTCCCATGAGTGGTCATTTCTTCTACAAAGACGCAAAGTGTCAAGTCTCAAGAATAGACTAAATTGTGATATCAGGAGTCGATATCACAGTAAAATAGACAAAAAAAAAAAAAGACAGATTCTTTTTGATCTCCGTGTCATAAATGGATCATTTAACTCTCAACATTAGATATATCTAACTTAAATGTCAAAAAAACTTAGATATACAATGGTATCCTGAAATTTTTGTACTCAATAGCTGTTTCTACCAAGAGTTTGGCATTTGAAAGTCTAGATTTTGAATGGTAAATATGATACTTTTTATGCAATAACGAACTAATCACAACAGAAATACATTCCTTTCGGTTGCAGGTGTCACTTTTTCAACCATGACAAGGCAATGCTTATTGGAGCAGACCCTACTCATGTTGGTGATCGATGTATCAGGGTGACAATACATCACTGCTTCTTTGATGGGACAGTTCAGCGACATCCTCGGGTTAGGTTTGGAAAAGTCCATCTTTACAACAACTACACTAGAAACTGGGGAATCTATGCTGTTTGCGCAAGTGTAGAATCACAGGTTGTTGCTCTCTTCTTTTGGAATTGTGGATTCTATCTTCTTTTAATTGTAATTATACACTTCTATTATGAGACTAAAGCTTTCCTACCATTAACTGTGATTTTGCTATCTCTTGCAAATTTTTAAAACTACCATCACGATCGTTTTCAATGTTCACAAGCTAATCTTTATCGGTTTTACGATCCTTCATTTTGTGACTCAGCTGTGTTCATCATCTTTTGTTTGGTTTCTGTTGTAGATATTATCCCAATGCAATATATACGAAGCAGCGAATAAGAAGCTGGCTTTCAAGTACATGACTGAAAAGGTATGTTTTGGAAGCTTCATAGCTTCATCTTCTATGAGCACTTCTTACTTACATATTTTGTCAAATTAGAATGCTACTTTTTTTTTAACTTCTTGCAGTTTCCTGTCCCTGTTTTTTTCTGTCTCCCATATGGTTTCACACCCATCATTCTATAGCTTTCGTTATTTTCAGACTATTTACTTGTTTATCATTCCTACCCCATTTTTTGTCATGTAGATTCGGATAGTCTTGTTCATTGACCTTTGAAATATGATCACAAAAACACACTTCAGTTTCCTAGTTTGCACCAATCTTGTATTTAGATTTGAAGACTTTCTTATATGATGCTCCAGAGAGAGGGCTTCATCAGATCAATATTCAATGAATTTTTGTAGCAAAATTCTAAGGGATTTCACTCTTTTGTCTTTTCCACTAAAGCTACCTGAAATGTTGGAAAGTGATAACAATTCTGGTACACGTAAAGTTTCAGAAACATCCGTCCTTGCCAAAAATCCTGAAGATGCAGACACATTAATAGTAAGCAAGATCACACATAAATAATCATTGAAATTGCCTAGAAGACAGCGTTATTGGATCAAGCTGCTGGGATCTCCATTCTCCAGGGGACTTGGATCCAGTTGATCCATTATTTTAGAATTTACGTAGTATCAATTATGGTGTCAAGTCCTACTTTGAAAATGCTTCTGGGTGAGTTTCATACTTACTGAAATAAACTATGCGGTTTTCCTACTAGGGAGGTATGAAAACCCTCACTTCCTTTTATTAAAAGAGAAAAGCCCTCACTTGTCAAACAAAAACAAAATATCACCACTCTTTTAAAAATGAGAATCCTCGTCCTTCTTAATGTGATTTTGAAGAATAGCAGGTAGGATGGCTGTTGAGGGCAATTGTATTTTTGTGGGTCATTGCAACAAGGATGGGTGCTTTTGTAAGCTTGTGGGAAGAGGAAAGAGGTGGGGCACAATATATCTTTTTGGTATTTTGTGCAAGTTTATTGACTCTTTTCTATTCTTCCATCATTCTTTCAAACGGTTTAATTTTCTTCAGTTTGTAATGGCACTGTTTATGGATCACAAGGTGTAATGTCCCCTTTTCCGGGACATTATTAAACAGGTACTGAAGACCTTTAGTTCACCTCACCCCATGGACTAAAGGGAAATTCTTGGGGTTTTCTTATTTTATTATTTAATTAAGGTTGCCCGAATAGTGATTTTTATCATTTACACATATAAGGCAATTTTAATTATTTAATAGAATATAATTGGAGCGGAATGTATTTTAATTAATTATTTACCCAAGTGATTTAATCACTCTTGCAAGTGGGTGAATTAATTAATTAATTCCTTATGTAATCATTATGATGTAATGTCGGCTATTAATAAAAATAGACAAAAGCAAAAAGTAAGTCATAGCCGACATAAAAGTGATTTTAAAATGTAATCTCCCTCCCAAAGTGGGTCGCCCCATTTGGGAAGGCTATATGAGCACTAGTAAGGCTCTAGTTTAGGGCATGCTGAATATTTGATAAATTGAATTCTTCATGCTTGAAGAAAAGGGATGTATGCCCAATAGTGCTGCTGCTGATTGAGGAGTACTTTCATCCGGAAAGTACATTGGATCATTCTGAATTTGCTGTGTTGCTGTTTCTGCATTGTAGATCTTCATTTCCAACCCTAGGCGAATTGCATAGTGGCTGAGTTCAGTGTCTTCTAGGGCACATTTTGGAATTCTGATTTGATGTATTGATTCTCCATATGTTATAAGGTTGGAATCTCAGATTCGGTAATTTTTGGGTAGGGTTTCAATTTTATCTACTCACTTGGAAAGTTCGGGATCACATTTTGGCATGTCTCAGTGGTAGGAAAAATAGGAAATCACTTTTGTTGGATAGCTGATCTCTCCAAGATCATTTTGAGCTATCATTTGCATTGTAATTCCTATTTGTGGCAAAGTTATGAATTTTTGAAGTTTCAGCTGTTTTCTCTCATTTAAAATTCAGATTTTCATATTGGTGTTGATTCGAAAGTGTTTCCCATGTCTACAACTCTAAGGCTGCTCAAGTACTAAGTTCTATAATTTTTGGAGTTAATTTGACTGTAGAATTGCACTTCTACCCTAGTCGCTAGGGTTTGAAGACGAATTCTGGGCACTAAATGCATTGCTGTCATAAAGTATTTAATTTCCAGATTGTTGTCATTTATTTTCAGCTCTCAGATCTCAAGGGTTTTGACAAATAATTGTTGAATCTTGATATGTCCTATTTGGGGACATTACATGTGGAGGGAAATAATGTTCATGGTATGGCTGTAGTGAAAAAATTTAAAGGGAAGAATATCTGACGGATTCACAGCTATGAAAGCATCCTAAGAAAGTCCAATAAAAAAGGTTTAGGGAAATTGTAAACAACATTGCACAATTACCTTATGTTAAATCATATTCCAGGTGCAAAGCCCAGGCTCATCTACAAACTGATTAGGAAACCATTGTCCTCTCCATGTGATAGCCCATTCATCATGAAAGAAGGAATAACTAACATAGGGATTCATGATCATAATGCATGATATTTGTGCGTTATAACTAGATTATATGAACTAATATAATAAACTTCTCATATGGTACTGTGATTCTCTTAGAAGGAGAATTGAATGGCATGTTGAGGAAAGAAATATTTTACTGGTATGCTGGGTGGATGTCCTTCACAACCTAAGTTGTTCATTCCGCCTTTAAAGGAAGAGAAATCCCCCAAAGTTGAAGAAATTGTTCCTTGTTCGATGTCCTTTTTATCTTTACCTGACCAACATAGTTTCACAGCTAAAGAATGCCAACTAGCCTAAATAGGTTTCTTAGATATCATGTCAACTTGTTTCTGTAGTGTACAGTATGATTTCTGTATATCAAAAATTAAAAAGATGTGGGCAAATGCACACAATACCTCTTTATTCTCTTGTCCTGTTTCTAGCTTGAGTCAGCCTGGCTGGCTACATTGGGTGCAGAATTTCTAAATACAGGTGATCTAAAGGCTACTGGTTCAACAAAAGGAGTATGCCAGCATGTACAGGTGTTGTTTTCTTTTTTAAAGAAAACACCAAGGACAACATTTCCCTAAAGCTCTCATTTTACATTTTCTGATGATTTTATCTTCATTCCACTGTAGTTTCTCTAGTTACATTGCTCTCAAGGTTTCATGAGTGCCTTAGGCTTCCATTGTTGCATCATGAGGTGGCTTACTAAATTCACACGGTATTTCACATTAAACATAGATCTATTATATATCAATGAAAACCATTGCAATTGTCTATTTTTAATCTAATATTTTTTCTTGTTCTTGGGCTACAACATCATTCCTAGGAAAAAATCGTTCTTCTCAATGAGTTCAGTTTCTCTTACAAGGGAGTGAAGCTTCTTGGGTTTGTTTATTTGTTCCTTCCCTCATTTATACAACGGTGTGAATTGAGATCCAAAATACTGAAGTTTTTGTAAGTTCATTTGTTTCCTCCCTCATCAAGAAAGAAGGAATACCTAATCTAGGGCTTCATGATCATAATGCATGAAAAAAGCCTTTGTGCATCATAACTAGATTATACTAACTAATAGACTTCTCATATGGTGCTATGATTCTTGTAAAAGGAGAATAGAATGGCATGTCCAGCAAAGAAATATTTTATGATTCTTCATCGGCAATGTGGATCTCTGTCAACTTAAATTGTTCATTCCACCTTGGAAGGAAGAGATATCCCACAAAGTTGAAGAAATTGCTCCATGTTCAATGTTTTTTCTATCTTTACACATGACCAATATAGTTTTACAGCTAGAGAATGCCAAATCTGTTGAATATATAGACTTATGGGTAGTTAAATGGTTAAACAACTTCTAGTTGGTTCCAAACTGCTGTAACCTCTTGTAACTACACACTATGCTATTTAATAAACAGACACACGTATTCCAAAGTGTGGATTCCAGTTTATCTTCATTCTCTCTCTCTTTGTTTTTAACATTGGTATTAGAGCAATTTGCCCGATGAGGCCCTTGATGGGTATAAGAGTGTGGTAAAGTGTTTGAGGAAGCCCTGATAGAGCACAAACTGAACTAGTCATTCTGTGATAGCGTTTCTCGAATGTGGAGAGTGGAGGCAGAAATAGACGCGATTGCATGGGTCATCTTGAAGCATAACGAATCGTCGAGATACAATCCAAAGAGGAATGTAACCAGTGCGATTTCTGAAGTCTTGAAGGAAGATAAAAATTGTGCAAACCTAGTCAAGACTAGTTGTTCTACGTTTTCTTGATCATGATAGTGTTGGTTGTCAAATAAGGACTTTATTGAAAGCAACAGTCAAGGGACAAAAAGTCCCTCCTCTTTAATGGGAGAGGTTCCCTTATAAAGGGAAAAACCTATTTACAAATGTACACCGTGTAGTTTTAATGAGGAACTCTGATATCATGGAAGTGTTATAATATAACAGCTTATCAATACAAAAGGATGGAAGAATTAAGGAAGGGGAGCAAGCATAAAAACACTCTCAAGAAATATAGATAACAAAATAATTCTTTACCCATGCCAGAAGGAAATCATATAGAACAGAATCGTTTGCATTTGGGAACATAGATGCAATTTCGCAGACACAAAGTTCTAGAGATGACATCCACAAGAATACAAAGCTTCTTGAATTAAAACAGACTTAACGATTCAATAAGTTTAAACAGATGGCAATGAAAGAACAAGAGCAAATGGAAACAGAAACAAATATCTTTTTGTATTAATAACTTGTTTACTCCATTACACTTTCAATAATAAACAGAGTTCCAGCCCCTTAAAAATGGCGCAGAGAGCCCATTATATAACTTACAAATTAGTTACACTTGGTAACTGTTTCTTTTAACTAAAATGTTAATTAAGGAAGTGCTTGACACAAGATCCTTAATTAATTACAATGAGCCTGATTTGAGAAAAAGGAGGAGAGGAGAAGCTAGAAGGGAAAACGTCTACTTATTGCTTGAGGAGGGCCCACCGACTTGAGGATCCGTTGCCTGAATCTTTTCAATGCTTCAGCTATCTCTCTGCCTCGTGGGACTGATGTGTTGGCAGTGGCTTGAGACCAAGTACCTAGACATTTCTCCATGTCCTTATCGAACTCAATATGTGCATGATATTCTTTATTAGCCTCTTCAATAGCAGATTGAAGAGAGCAAATCTCCTTTATCTTCTCTTTGGTAATCAATTCCTCCTTGAACAAGTTTTCTTTAACAAATGCCCTGAACTGAGTTTTAATTTCTTGGAGAGAGAAAGGAACACCTGAAGTTTCATTGTGAAGATGACAGTGAATATCTTTGAAGGCAGACACAACACAAGTTTTGAAGGCTTCTCCCTTCTGCCAACTGTTCCTCAACTCTCCCAAGGCTTCTTCTAGAACTTTTATTTTCCATTCCACACTAAAAACCCATGACCTTGACAAATTGTCTTTGGCATCATCAAAGACCTTATTAGCCATAAATAAATTCTCATCAGCCTGTCCCATCAGGTGAAGATCCACAATGCAACTACTCCAAAGCTTCAGCTCTTTGTCCATAGTTGCAATTGAGGAGGAGAGTTTTTGTTGCAGGTTGGCCACCTTCTCATTGAGTTTGAAGGCCTCTACAATGAAATTCAAGCCTGCAATGATCATGTCATCAACCATGGCTTCCATAGCCCTCCCATAAGTGGAATACCTGTGTATATCCTTGATGCTTTGAACTTCATCTTGACTAAGAATCATAGGGGCGGAAGGGCAGCCAATGGAGTAGGATCCAAAACCTTGTCCTTAGCCAATAACGACTTGATGAAGCTAGAAAGAACTTGATTTTGTTCTTCCAGTTGTTCTATAGTTTGTTTACCCCTTTCTACTCTCTCAATAACCTTGGTTATTGTTTCCTGGAGGTTATGCACCTCACTCTCGGGGTAGATTCTCCCATTGGAATCCTAGAAAGCTCCAGATCAGATGCTAATAGATCCTGCTCTGCCTTATCAGCCTTAGGTTTTGGAACCTCTAGAAATTGTTGGCCTTGAGCATCTGTCACTATCCTTGAAGTTGTTTTAGCTCTCTTTGTTGGAGCAGGAGTAGTGCCCAACAAGGCTGCCACAACATCAAAATTTGGCCTTGTCAATCGAGAAGAAGGCTTCCTCTTCCTGTTGGCAACCAATGGTTGCACCCATACAAAAGTGGAGGAAGAAGGAGGAGCAAGAGATCCAAGAGCGAGTGAACTCATGACACTCAAAGTATTTACCACTGTTGCTTTTAGTAGAGATGTGAGTGAGGCATCTGGAGCTTCTTGAGTAGAGGAAACAGTGGTACTTGGAGGGTCAGGTGTTAGCACTTCCTTCTCTTTTTCTGATGTAACTTATGAAGTTCTGCAGGTCAGGTACCTCACCATCATCACTTTCACTGAGAACAATAACGTTCTCTGGCCCTGAAGGTAGTTTTGAATGCCTTAGAAGGGGGTCCTCCTCAATTGGCTCTTGTTTAACCTCTTTTACCTTCTTTTGGTATACTTGAGTAGAGGAAGGAGTAGATGATTCAAGTTCTTTATTTGAGGAAGGAGGGGTTTGTGCGGCACCTCCGTCTTTGGGAGTATGTGATTCCTTCCTAGGTGTTGAGGTATCTTTGGAGGAAGATCCACTTCGATTCTTCGTAAGCTCGTGAACTTTTTGTCAAACCAGACCTTGGCTCTTACAAGGATAGGAGCCAAAATCTCAGCCAAGTCGTCCTTCTCCCTCTTGTACCAGTCCAAATCTTCCAAGGGAGTATGCTTGATCAATGTCTCATATTCATAAGACAACAAGTCTTCATTATCATCCTGGAACCCTTCAAGAATTTGGTAGAGATTGAGCTCCTTTATCAGCGCAGAGAGAATCTGCCATAGTGCCTCCGCCTTGCTTCAAAGTCATCAGCACAATCGGCCCAGTAGTCCTCAGTATCTGACCTGTGATGATAATTAATCCTGAGATTCATCTCAATGAACTTCTTCAAATCAAAACAGGTCCTAGGCCTGAAAAAGTGAACAGTGATGGGAGCGAGGGCCCTTTCTATATTTTGAGCATCCAAGGTCTGTTTTGCATGTATAGTTGCCCAAGGAAATAGGGAAATGCAAACCAGAGATCTTCTTGTCCCTGTAGGTTCTATGCAATTTATCCAATTGCCTGCATACCTCAATCAAATCCATTTTGTCATTACAGAACATGGGGAGCTTGAGAGGTGTGTTCTCATAACCAGCCAACCTGATATATGAAAACCTCCTGAATTGAATGAAGAAAGCCCCATACTTTGCTATCAGGTTCATGGCTTCATCAGAAAATCTCCTGGCGGTATCACTTTCTAAAAGCCTCACAATATACATGGTAAAGGCATCATTCACCCTCCTGAAGTTGTGATTGCTAGTTTCAAGGGTGAATTGAGGGCAGTATGCATAAACAGGTTCATCCTTTTGACCCTCTATGTAAGTGAATCCAAATCACTGCTGGGATGCTGCTAGAGTATACATGAGATAGGAAGTCATATAGAATTTCCTAGTACGTTGCACATTGGACAATTGCTCTGTCAAATTTATGCAAATGATTTCTGCCCAATCTATGTTCTGACTCCCCTCGCAGACGATGTTGATGAGAGGGCACATCCAAAAGTGAAATTCATTGGTAGAGGGCAATCCCATGACACGAGCTAGCAAGATAATGAAATCAGACAACTCTTCATTGAAATCAGCTCTAAATAACGCCTTGGAAAGTTGGGATGCTCCCTTCTTAGGGTTCTTCAACCATGATTTTGCTATTCTCACTTTATATTTATCACTGTCTTGCTCGAATAGAGTCTGAGCTTGAGCCTAAGTGATAACAATGGAGTCTTCAACTTTTGGAATCCGAAGAGCAGCAACAATGGCAACAGCATCTAATTTAGCAATCAGTTCCCCGTGTACATTAGACAATCCCTTGGTGTCATGGTTAAAGTGAGTCCCGCAGGCGAGCACGGTGTCAACACATTGTACTGAGATTGGGAAACCCGCAACATATGCAAGGCCACTGTCATTGATCATCTGCGCCATGGGGGAAGGATTAGGGCTAATCAATTTGTTCCAGAAATCGCCAAAATCCAAGTGTCAAACCTCACTATCCCCGATATCGGGAATAGAGGACTCAAGCGGCGAAACGTGTTCTTGACCCTGGAATTTAATCTTCATATTTGCAATGTACAGAAAAACAGCCTTCACAGATCGAATCCGCAGTGAAAAATGCAAAGGGAATGGGAGCACGAGCAGACGGTCTTAATTGTAGGGATCCGAGCGAATGATAACAAGTGAGCAGTGTGCCAAATGCGTAGAGGGTAGTCCCATTAAATAGCCGTTTAGGAGAGAGAAAGTCATAAATGCACATTAAATTCATATGCACCGAAAAAGGCAAGAATTGGGAAGAGCGGCAAAACACTGCCCAGATGGTCTTTGATACATTTGGGACATGGGGGATGTAAAAATGTGACGCGCCGATCACGGGCCAAATGAGCACAAAAATAGTTCGAAACTTGAAAACACGAGGGACGCGATTCGGTCGATGTGGGCAAAGCGGGGACGAGGGCACAAACGCTTTTGTGGCAGATGGGGCGAAAGTACGCGATAGACCCGATGCGGCCTATGCGGCGATCGGGGCGGAAAGCCGAACGAACTTGAAACAAACGGACCAAAAAGTTCCGACAGAACCGAAAGTTAAAAGATTTTCGGGGAAAGCGACCAATCGGGTACGAAGGCCCGACAGAACTTGGGACATACGGACAAAAATGTCCGACAGACCCGCAAATCATCAAAATGACTCCAAAAATGCAAATTTTCACTAACTCCTCAACTTTTCACTTCATTAGAACATCATTTGAAGGGTGTCAACTCAAAATTTTTAATTTTTTAACTTTTGAAAGAGGGGGAATTTTGAGAGGACAACAACTGGCTCTTTCTGGGGATGACTTGGCTAGATTAAAAAATGAGACAAGGCAAGAACTCTCTGAAAACTAGGGGAAGAAGACCAGTGCCTTATCCATTGGGCCACGAGTCAAAAAGCAAACCAATACAGAAGACAACACACAAGCAGGAAAGGAAACACACCAGAAGCAAGAGAAAGGACACACACCCTATACATAATATACAAAGAGACCTATTCACCTAGGACTTGAACAATTTCAGTGCTGCCACTATAAGGAAGTGGGAGAGAAGAACCATTCATGTAATCAAGATAGAAAGAATTCTCACCAAAGAAAGTGCCTTATTTTGAAAGGATCGAGCCAAATAGAATCAAACTTACCATGGCTTCCCGAGGTTCATGTCTTTTATCTCACAACAAAACAATGTCTCCAACTTTGAAATCCTGGTCTTGGCCTTCTTATCAAACAAAGATTTTACCTTCTCATTGGTGGGCGGATATTCTATCAACAATCTGCGGCTGTCTTCATTCAACTTATGGAGATACATGATCCTTTTATCTAAAGAATCATTGAAGCTAGTGTCTTCAATGACTTTCATTAAATACAAAGTGGTAGCTCCACTTTATTCGGTAATTGAGCTTCGACATCATACACCACTTGAAAAGGGGACATTCCAATAGCTCTTTTAGGTGTAATCCTATATGCCCAAAGGGCATCATAAAGTTTCTTGTGCCAGTTCCTCTGAGATTCATTAACCAGTTTCCGTACTATAGCCACCAGATTTTTGTTTGTTGATTATGCCTATCCATTCCCTTGGGGATAATAATTTGAAGAGTGAGCTAGGGAAATGCCATATCCATAACAGAAATCCATCATCTCAAAGTGCAGAAGAAAAATTTGAAGCATTATCAGTTACAATCTTGTTTGGTACACCAAACCTCACCAAGATGTTTTCTTTGATAAAATTACATACTACTTCAGAAGTAGTACTTTTAACAGAATGGCTTCCACCCACTTAGTGAAGTAATCTGTGGCAGTCAAGACATGAGTATGCCCTGCACTTGAGGATGGGTTGAGTGTTCCAATGAAATCTAAACCCCATTGTTGAAAGGGTTCTTCAATCACAACTGGTTTAAGTGGCAAGGCAGCCAACTTAGGCCTACCTACAAAGGTCTGACAAGCTTCACATTTATCAACCCATTTTGATGCATCTTTAAATAGGGTAGGCCAATAGTATCCAACACGAAGAATCTTGTGGGTAGTAACAATAGACGAGTAATGGCCTCCACATGCTTGATCATGAAAAGCTGAGAAAAGCTTCTTTTGTTGTTCTTTGTCAACACATTTCATAAATCTTCCATCCATTCCCGTTTGAACAAAGCATTCTCCCATAACACATACTTGGGCTGATCTTAACTTGATAGCTCTCTTCTCCTTGCGATTAAGTGAGAGGGACACCCACCATAGGTGAGAAAATACGTGATATCAGCATACCATTCATCAGTTGAGCTAAGAAACAAAACAATAGGAATATCAAATTCCTCCTTGGATAATTCATGACTAGCTCCTTCAACAATGAGTTCACACAAGCCTTTACCCCGAACTAATTTGGTTGGTCTGATGTCAATATCATATTCTTGAACCTTTGTTACCCAGTTTCCTCTCTTAGTTCCAAATTCTTGCTGCGTAAGAATGGACTTAACGGTTTATCAGGCACAAGCACCACAGAGTGAGAGTTAAGAATATAAAAACGAAACTGCTTGACAGCTTTAACCACTACAAAAGCATGTTTCTCCATCATCGTGTATTTCAACTCGTGATTTTTAAGAATGTAGCTCATGAACGCAATTGGGAGTTCATGATCATCAGAATCTTTCTGAGTCAAGACAGCAGCCAAGGTGCTTTCTGTGGCATAACAATAAATAATAAAATCTTTGCTAAAATCTGGACATGCTAAGATAGGAGTTTTAGCAATAGCCTTTTTAATACCTTCAAAGGCTTCTTTCCCTTCAGAGGACCAGCCAAACGTTTGTTTTCCTTTCATCATTTGAGAGATATTCAAAGTTAGCTCTGCAAAATCGGAATGAATCTTCTTAGGAAGTTGATCTTACCGAAGAAAGAATGCACTCCCTTCTTACTTGTGGGAAGAGGAATCTGTTGAATAGCTTGAACTCGTTCAGGATCAATTTGGATTCCATCTTTAGAGACAACATGTCCCAACAATTTTCCC